>JABTXL010000002.1:48764815-48808803 GCA_025134845.1 Neodon shergylaensis | reverse complement strand
CTTCCTTCCTTCCTTCCTTCCTTCCTTCCTTCCTTCCTTCCTTCCTTTCCTTTCTTGCTGTTTTCCAAGCTACTGCTCATGCTGCCCTTGCCCTCAGCAGCACCCACCACCCCCGCTCTGTGGCCAGAGAGGACTTTTAAGCTGTGATCTGCTCATTTGCCTCGATACCTTCCTTCATGTGCAAAAATAAAGCCATCAATAGGAACAGGGCCGAAGGGCGAGAGACAGACACAGCACTCTGTTGCCTGGTGGCCTGAAAAGCTCCTTCATCTTTTAGGCCCCTCGACCAAGTAGAACTGGCTCCTTGGCTTGGACACAGAAAAGAACTCCAAGGTGAGCCAGTGTGAAGTGTGTTGGGGTTTATTAAGATTTTTTTCAGATATTTATTTTTATTTTACTTGGACGCAAACTTGGCCTGATATGTCTGTGCACCACATGTGTGCAGGATCCCAAAGAAGTCAGAAGAAGGCATCAAATCCCCGGGACTGGAGTAATTGGGTTGTGAGCTGTTATGTGGGTGCAGGGAAGCAAACCTAGATCTTATGCAAGGGCATCAATTGCTCGTAACTGCTAAGCCTTCTCTCCAGCCTCCTTAAAAATATTTTTTAATATGGATTTTAAGCATGAAGATTAGGAGGAAGAAAGAAGCCCTGGGAAGAAAGTGACATGTCAGAGCATGGGCGTGGGCTTCTCTGGGACAGAGCCTTATAAAGGATTTGAGGCTGTTGTCCTCAATGGTTTGTTCGGAACCTAAATGAGATCACAGAGTGAATTCCAGAGGAGCGTCTGATGGAGTTACACCTGCTAGTGCAACACTCTAGCTCACGGGGATGCAGAAAGGAGACATGTCTAGCTGGACGCCATCTCGGGCTCACAAGTTGGCTCAGCAGGTAAGGTACTTGCCACATAAACCTGACAGACTGAGCCCATTCCTAGAACCTGTATGTGGAAAGAGAAAGCTGACCACACACACACACACACACACACACACACACACACACAAATGGTTTCAAACTTTCCAGGAAATTCCTGGAGAAAAAAGTGAGGCCCCACTCAAGGTTGTGTGCATTTAGGTGTTAAGCCTGTTTTGTTAGTATTTTAATATAAAATACCTACCTATATATAAAAGAAACACTATCTCTATGTCAGCAACCTTCACAACAAATGATAATTGTATGAAAATTTCTTCTAACTTACTACTACTACTCTTTTTTTAATTGACAAAATTTTTTCATATAACATATTTTGATCATGTTTTCCCCTCCCCAAGCTGCTCCCAGATCTTTCTCATGTCCCTACCTACCCACACAACTTTATATTGTTTTTTCTCTCAAAAAAAAGACAAAATTAATCAAACAAACATATACAAATCCCCACAAAAACTCAAAAACAGAAATAAAAATAAACAAGCAAAAGAATAAGATAAAAAATACCCCCACAAGCAATATGAGACAAAGAAGTCTACAGAAATACCACTGAGTTCATTTGTGTTGTGCATCTCCTGCACGGCATGGGATGTGCCCTAAAGTCTGATTAGTATCCATAGTGAGATTCCATTGCAGAAAAATGAGTTTTTCTTTGTCAGTGGGTGTCAATTGGAGATCTCTTCTTGGTTGGAGTGGGAGCCTGTGCTTACTCCTCCCTCAGTACTAGGACCCTAGTGTCTTGAACCTGTGTAGGCCTTTTGTGCACTTGCCATAGCCTCTGTGAATTCATATGTGTATGCGTCCTGCTGTGTCTGGAAGACGCTGTCTCTTTGAGGTCATCCATTACCTGACTCTTGAAGTCTTTCCAGCTCCTCTTCCTCATAGATCCTGGGGGGGGGGGGCTTTGATGACGACATTCAGTTTAGGACTGAGTGCTCCAAAGTCCCTCCCTCTCCACAGTGTCTAGATGTGGGTCTCTGTGGTTGCCATCTACGGCAAAGAGAAGCTTCTCTGATGAGGGCTGAGTGGAGCACTCATCTATGGCTCTATCAGAATGCCATTAGGAGTTGTTCTGTTGCTATGTCCCTTTAGAGTAGTAGTGTTAGGTTTTCCCCTAGGACTGTATCTATCTAGTCTCAGGTTCTTGACCACCGTAGCAGTGTGAGGTATGGGCTCTATTTCATGAAGTAGGCCTTCAGTCCAGTCAGAAAGTGGTTGGTTGCTCCAATAACATTTGTGTCACTATTGAACCAGTATGTCTAGCAACCTAGTCACTGTTGCAGGGTACGGGGCTTGTAGCTGGGAGGTACTGAGGATTACCCTTTCCTCTCATAGTCTGCAGAGTACCGTCCAGTACCGTGAACACCAGTCAATAGGGTGAAGCTCATAGTAAGGCCCAGTAGGCTCTACTGCCCATGCTCGGTGACATCTGTGTTGTTTTCATCAATAGGGCCTTACCTATGGTTGCAGAGAGTAACCAGTAGGCTTGGCAATAGCCTGTGATGTTTGTGGGCTCCTTTGGTCAGCACCTCAACACGACAAAACCTATTCTTGGCATTGGAGGTTTTACTTTGTGGCATAAAATGTCTGATTGGTGCGTTGTCACCCCTATTATTTGGTGAGTCCACTTAGATTCCTGTCATACATGCATATGTCTTAGGAAACTATGGAGTAGGCGGCTTTCACGTGGTTTTCAAATGCTCTTTAATGTCACTTGTCTCCTCCTTTACCCTGATCTCCCACCCCCTCCCTATTCAGTCCTCTTATTCTAGTTCTGTAACAATATTATTCCATTTCCACTTCACTGGCGACTCTCTCATCCCTTGTAGTCCCTTACTATGCACCTAATCTCCTAGTTATTTGGATTGTAACGCGCGTATCTAAAGCTTAGAATCTAATGTCCGCATACAAAAGAAACCATGCCATAGTTGTCCTCTGGCTCTGTGCTTCCTTGCTCAGGATGATTTTCTCGAGTTCCTTCCATTTATCTGCAAATTTCATAAGCCCGTTTTCCTCAACAGTTGAGTGGTGTTCTGTTGTATAAATGCACCAGACTCTCATTAGCCATGCCTCAGTTGGAGAGCTAGGCTGTTCCAGTTCCAGACTGTTATGAGTAGGGCAGCAATGAACCTGGATGAACAAGTGTCTCTATAGCAGGATGTGGAGTCCTTGGGTGCTCAGAAGTGGTACAGCTGCATCCTGAGGTAGATTGATTCCCAGCTTCCCGAGGAACCACCGTACTGATTTCCTAGTGGCTGTGCAAGTTTGTACTCCTCCAGCAAGGGATAAATGTTGTTCTGTTTCCCCCATCCTTACTAGGATGCGCTGTCATTGTTTTAGTGGCTTTGACCATTCTGATTGGTGTAGTGGCACTTCATTTGTATTTTAATAAGTGAAACTTGCCTGAGGATCAGAAAAGTAAAACAGCCACACTAGCCAGCCTTACAGACCAGGCAGCAATAACACACACCTTTAATCTCAGGAGCCACACTAGCTTGCCATAGAAACCAGGTGGTAGTGGCGCATGTCCTTAATCCCAGAGCTAGAGAGGATTATAAACCGGGAGGAGACAGCTCTGAGGCTCAGTCTCATTTGGAGATTCCTGGAGGCAGGATCTCTGTTTTGAACTGAGGTAGAGGTAAGAGCCAGTGGCTGGCTGTTGTGCTTTTCCGACCTTCAAGTTAAACCCCTATTTCTGTCTCTGAGTTTTTATTAATCGTGCTTCAGACTAGTGTGAGATAAAATCCCCAAATAGTTTTAATTTACATTTCCGTGATGACTAAGGATGTTGAACATTCCTTTAAATATTTTTGAGCCATTTGTGTTTCATCTTTTGAGAACTCTATTTAGTCCTGTACCCCATTTTTAAGTTGGGTTATTTTGGGTTTTTTGATGCTCTCTTTTTTTAGTTTTTTTTTTAATATATTATAGATACTAACCCTCTGTGAGAGGTATAATTGGTAAAGATCTTTTCTCATTCTGTAGGCTGTTGTTTTGCCTGACGGATGGTGTCCTTTGCTTTTCAGAAGCTTTTCAGTTTCATGAGGTCTTAGTGTCTGTACTACTGGTGTCCTGCTAAGAAACCCCTTTCTTGTGCCAGTGAGTTCCAGACTGTTCCCCACTTTCCCTTCTGTCATATTCAGGATGTCTGGTCTTACGTTGAGGATTGATCCATTTGGAGTTGAGTTTTGTGCATGGTGATAAGTATGCATCTTTTTCGGATACTTCTACATGCAGCCATTCAGGCTGACAAGAACCATCTGGTGAAGATGCTGTCCTTTCTTCAGTTTGTAGCTTTTACTTTCTTTGTAGAAAAAAAAATCAGGTGTTCATAGATGTACTGACTTATGTATTGTCTTCAGTTTAATTCCATTGATCAATACGTATGTTTTTATGTATATGCTATACTATTTTTACTACTATAGCTCTGTAGTCAACTTGGAATCTGGGATGATGATAGTTCTTTTATTATTAGGTCTTTTATTAGTCTCCATTAATTCTTTTATTATTCAGAAATGTTTTAGCTATCCTGGTTTTTTTGTTTCTATGTGAATCAAGAATTGTTTTTTCAATTTCAGTGAAAAATTGTGTTAGAATTTTGTTGGGGGTTGTGTTGAATCTGCACATTTTTTTTAGTAGAATGGCCATTTTTATTATATTAGTCCTATTGACCCACAAGCATGGGGGATCTTTCCATCTTCTGGTGTCTTCTTCAAAGTCTTAAAGTTTTTGTTATATAAGTCTTTCATTTGCTTGGTTAGAGTTATCCCAAGATATTTTTTGAGGCTATTGTAAAAGGTATTGTTTCCTTGATTTCTTTATCAGCATGCTTATCTTTTATATAAGATTTCTGATTTCTGTGAGCTAATTTTGTATCCTGCTACTTTGCTGCAAGAGTTCATCAGCTATAGAAATTTTCTGGTGGATTTTTTAGGGTCTTTTATTATGTATAAAATAATACCATCTGATGGAGGAAGGTTATTGGCTAATAAAGAAACTGCCTTGGCCCATTTGATAGGCCAGTCTTTAGGTGGGTGGAGTAGACAGAATAGAATGCTGGGAAGAAGGGAAGTGAGGTCAGAGATGCCATGCCGCTCCCCAGGGCAGACGCGATGAAGCTCTGACCCAGGATGGACGTAGGCTAGAATCTTCCTGGTAAGCGCACCTCGTGGTGCTGCACACATTAATAGAAATGGGCCAAGCAGTGTTTATATGAATACAGTTTGTGTGTCGTTATTTTGGGGCATAAGCTAGCCAGGCGGTTGGGAGCTGGGTGGCAGGAATGCAGCCCGCAGTTCATTCTACAACCATTTGCAAATAAAGATACTTTGACTCCATTCTTTCCTATCTGTATGCCTTTGATTTCCTTCCATTGTCTTATTGCTCTATGTAAGACTTCAAATACTACATTGAATAGGTGGAGAGAGTGAACATTGCCTTGTTCCTGGTTTTAGTAAAATGTTTTGATTTTCTATCCATTTAAGATGATTTTAACTGTGGAATTGCTATGAATCAGCTATATTATATTGAGGTATGTCACTTGTATCTCTATCTAGGACTTTTATCATGAAGAGGTACTAGATTTTGTCACAGGTCTTTTCTGCATCTAATGAGATGTTCATGTGTTGTTTCTGTTTAATGGGATAGATTATGCTTACTGAGTTGCATATGTTGAACCATCCCCAATATCTCTGGCATGAAGCCTATTTGATCATGGTGGATAATTGTTTTGATGTGCTCTTGGATTCGGTTTGTAAGAATCTTGTTGAGAATTTGTGCATCTATGTTCATAAGGGATATTGGTCCATAAGTTTCTTTGTTTTTGTTGGACCATTGTGTGGTTTAGATATTGGTGATTGTGCCCTTTTAAAAAGAGTTAGAAAATTTTCCTTCTCTTTCTACTTTGCAGACTACTTGAGATGTATTAGCACTAATTCTTCTTGGGCGGTCTGGTAGAATTCTGCTAGAGATCTATCTGGCCTTGGGTTTTGTTTTGTTTCCTTCAGAGACGTTTCCTTGCTGCTCCACTTTCAGTAGAAGTTAGAGGTCTGTTTAAATGGCTTATTTGACCTTCAGTTAACTTTGCTAGGCGGAATATATCAAGAAACTCATCTATTTATTTTAGACTTTTCCAGTTTTGGACAGTCCAGCGGAAGAGAGGCTTCTCCTAGGACCCCAGAGGAAGCCCTTTTATTATCATATTTCCACAGTTTCCTGTTTTTCTGTCCTGTCTCATTTGTGAGGATTTCTCCTCTAGGCTGCTTCCTGTTGCTGTGTGGACTCCTCCTCATTAGTCCATTAGCATCTTCACTCACCAGATGCTTGCTGAGGGCCTGCTTCGTGCCGGGTACTGTTCTAGACACAGGCATGCCAGTTCCTGTGCAGAGCTTACATAGTGGGAGACTGGAATTGAGATAAGTGCAATTGCCACTTAGAACATTTCCTCCAAAGTAAATGAAGCAGGTATGAAAAACAGGCAGTGTTGAGTGGCAGGTGGGGGCCTTCTCGAGAAAGTAACATTTGAACAGAAACAGCCCTCAGATAGTCTCATCCTGAGATTCCTGGAGGCAGGATCGCCATTTTGGACTGAGGATGGGGTAAGAGTCAGTGGCTGACTGCTTTGCTTTTCTGACCTTCAGGCTGAACCCCGATTTCTGTCCCTGAGTTTTATTAATCTTGCTTTAATTGGTGACATTGTTGATGTATTTATTGCCTGTATATATTGTATATAGTTATTGTACTTATTGTATATTAGTTATAGCCTTTTTTATTTTAGACAAAAAGGGGAAACATAATGGCATTTCATTTGTATTTTAATAAATAAAGCTTGCCTGGGGACCGGGAAAATAAAACAGCCACACTGGCCAGCCTTACAGACCAGGCAGCAATGACACACATCTTTAATCCCAGTAGCTACACTAGTTTGCTACAGAAACCAGGTGCATGCCTTTAATCCCAGAACTAAAGAGGATTATAAAGTGAGAGGAGACATCTCTCAGACACAGTCTCATTCTGAGATTCCTGTAGGCAGGATCGCCATTTTGGACTGAGGTAGAGGTGAGAGCCAGTGACTGGCTGTTTTGCTTTTTGGATCTTCAGGTTGAACCCCAGTTTCTTTCTATCCCTGAGTTTTTTATGAATTGTGCTACACTGGGGAGAGGATAGAACAGGGAGGAGCTTACAGTCCCTCCTGCCACTCTCAAACCAGGGCCTTGGACTTTGAATTGGAGGGAGGTGGGAGAATCTGAGCAGAGACACTGTGAGATCGTGAAGCAGGGCAGGCAAGGCTGCAGACAGGCTCAGCATGTCAGTCAGAGCAATACCTGTGTCTTGGCCAGAGTGGTTTGGGGGAAGGAGAGAAGGCTGGGATGTGGCTCAGAGCATAGTGAGCGGATGACTTGTCTGCACTGCCCAGCAGTGATGGAGCCAAGATGCTCGCTCATGCCGCTGTCTATCAGCCCTTGATCTCAGCCACCCTTGTGTTAAAAGAAGACTGAGAAGAAGGCCGAGGAGTTCAGAAGCTTCCTGCCTCTGAGACGCTATTGGAAAAGGCAGAAGTAGAAAACTAATTCCAAGGACAAAAACATTAGGAAAGATTAAAGAGAGAGAGAGAGAGAGAGAGAGAGAGAGAGAGAGAGAGAGAACTTGTGTCTTAGGGTTTCTATTTCTGTGAAGAGACACCATGACCACGGCAGCTCTTAGAAAGGAAAACATTTAACTGGGTGGCTTACACTTCAGAGGTTTAGGCCATCATCAGCATGGCAGGGAACGGGCAGATATGGTGTTGGAGGAGGAGCTGAGAGTTCTGCTCTTGATCTGCAGGCCGCAGAATCAACTGTGTTGCATTGGGTGCAGCTTGATTATCTGAGACCTGAAAGCCCACCCCTCAGTGACACACTTCCCCCAACAAGGCCACACCTCCTAATGGTGCCCATTTTCTTTCAAACCAGCACAACAAAAATCCAAATCCTCAACAACAAAAACCAAATCCCTAACTATGTGTCTCAGTTGGGTTTCTATTGCTGTGATAAACACCATGATCAAAAGCAGTTTGGGAAGGAAAGGGTTTATTTCAGTTTCTACTTCCACATCACAGTTCATCACTGGACTCAGAAGCCATGGAGGGGTGCTGTTTACTGGTTTGCTCCTCATGGTTTGCTCAACCCATTTCCTTTAGCAGCCAGGACACTGGCTGAGGAGAGGCACCACCCACTGTGAGCTGGGGTCTCCTCCCCATCAATCATCAATGAAGAAAGTATATACAGAGACCTCCTCTCAGTTAAGGTTCCTCTTCCCAGTTAGCTTTGTGTTGGGTTGAAAACAACAAACAAAACCAAGCACTCTGTGTGACAGGGTACAGTCCTGAGACTTGAGTGTTGGCCTGTGTGTGATTCGTTTTCAAGGGAATGCATTAAACAACAACAACAACAAAAAAAAAAAAAACAAAAAAAAAAAAAACAAAAAGCACACAGGATGCGACTTTAAATTATCCTTAATTAATCCTAGATTAGAAGATTAAGGCTCCAACACCAACCCCCCATGACCCGTGCCCCCCACCCCACCAGCCTGCTAGGACATCTTCAGCTTCCTTCGGTGCCCCTGGCCCGGGGTGGGGGTGAGGTGGGGGCGCTAAGGCTGCCCTTACTGCAGTGCAGAGCCGACTCCAGGTGCTGCTTTTCCTGTGCTATCAGCTGGATGCACTTGAATCCTGACTCTGTAGACTTGTTAGCTTCTTTTGGAAGTATTTCTTCCTTGAAAGAGGCTTCAGAAGCCAGAGCCGAGGGCTGCAGCTGCAGAAAGCATGCTTCTCCTTCCAAACAAGTGAAAACCATGAATGTTCAGAGGATTGCTTCCATATTGAAACCAACCAACTTGGTTAAGTTCTGCTTCTTAATACGGGATCCTGGGGGTAGGGTGAACACACAGCCCAAGCAAGGAGTCAGGGAGGTCCCATTACATCCTGAAGAGGGTCACTCAGAGGCAGAAAGCTATTTGGCCTGTTACTTTCCTAATCTGTGAAATTTCTGTCTCCAGAGGTGGGATCCCTGTGGTAAACTGGAAGGCTGTGTTTTGTCGCAGGGCGGCTTGCAGGTGAGGGTCCCCGGCAGAGCCCATCTTGCTCTGCTACGGTTGCTGTTTAAAGTCCAGGTCCTGACTCTAACTCACTGTCATTAGGGCTGAATGAAAGAGAATGGCAGACACACGCTGCGATGCTAGCTGGACATGGGACAGGACAGAGGACAGGACTCTTATCTATGGGAGACTGGTGTATGGTCCCTTAGGCTGGAGAACAGGAATAAGCAGATGGGTGGCCAGGATGTATCCCTGTGGTAACTGTTGCTGTAGGAAATGCAGTAGTTAAGAACTAAGAATTTCCTCTTTGAAAATACTGGGAAAGAAAGGCATTTTTTTCCTCCTCCTCCCACCTTGTAATTTGGTAACAGGCCTGCTGTGGGCCCAGGTTTTTCTGAGGAGACGAGCATAGCTGGCAGGTGCAGAGATGACGTGGAAGCCGGGCTAGGCTGAGATCCCAGCATGGAGTTATAGGAAGGCTTTCCTGCGAGCCAGACCACAGAGATCCACATGAACATGCTTATTTATTTTTGTTACTTTCCAAGCTAGTGAAACTCAAACTTACAGGAATTTAAGGATAACTGGCATTATTTTGAAATATCTATTCCCAGGACCCTACTGCAGATCTTCTGCCTCCAAGGTCTGTGGAGTTCTGGTTATTTAAATGTGTCAAGGACACCCCTCTATGACTTTGTAAGGTTGGGGGGATGTTGCCTTAGGGCATGTGTGCATGTGTATGTTTGTGCGTGCACACGCATGTGTGCTTGTGTGTGCGTGTGCCTGGGTGTACATGTGGTTGATGTGGGGTGTCTTTCTTGATCACTCCACCTTATGAACTACTGACACAAAAAGCATAACTCTGCCTCAGAGGGTTAGATAAAAGAGTTTATTCTGGAACTAAATATGAGTGGCCCTGGTCTGGGAACACAGGTTACCTCAAATTCCATATTTCTACACGGTAACAGTTTGATGAAGTTTTTAGTAACAGAACAAAGAAATCAAGGTGCTTTTCCTATACGTTTGTGGAAATATAAATTAGGAGGTTACAGCACAGCAGAGAAACTCCCCGGTGTGGCCTCAGGTGCTGTCTGGCTACATTCTTACCATCTGGTTGGTAGAAATGAGGGTTTTATCTTTTAGGCACAGGATGTGAGCTGAGGAGCAGACACAGGTGGGTCGGGATGGCTGTGGGATGAAGATGCTCTTTGCAGCCTGCTAACCCCTCCGGCGTCCCTGGAGTGCGAACGAGTCCATCCGTCTTCTAGAACAGTCAGCTGAAGGACCCAGAGCTTCTGCTCACATTCTCTGATCCCCAGTGGACATCACATTTTGGGCATGTGGGGCCAGGGGAGATATAATACTATTTGACAAATACGAATGATCCATTTTACATCTAAATGAGGCCGAGTGGTGGGCGGGAAAGCGGCCTGCAGGAGGGAAGAATAACTGGTAAAATGATTAAGGGAGAAACTTCTGGCTCATATCATTAAAATCTATCAGCCTTTGTGGGTCACATTGTATTTTTTTAATTCTTTTGATTTGATATAACATGACATATATTAAGAGTAATATATCAAAAGTTAAAATAATCAAGAATACTGCCTGGCCTAATGGAGTGAAGGTAACAAGTAAAGGAAACAGGCATTTAAAGAACCACAGTTTGCACACTGAAAAAAACCACTGGATGGAGAAGCTCGAGCTTTGTTTCCAGCGCCCACGCAGGCCAGCCTGACCTACACAGTGAGCTCCAGACTGCACGGGCTACATGATAAAACTCTGTCTCAGTCAATCAGCCACCCACCCAACCAATCAATCAAAATGTAAGCTCTTTAAGAGACTGGACTGATTCTGTCCCCTGCATTGCAGTCACATGCACTCCGTGACTCCTCCAATGATGACCCATGACATGGCATGGCAGTGTAAGCCCAGATGCACCCTTCTCCTCCCCAGGTGGCTTTTGGTCATTTGTTTATCATAGCAATAGAAACCCGACTAAGACACATAGTTAAGGATTTGGGATTGTGTTGTTATTTCTTAACTTTCCAAATGTTTTTGTATGTTGGAATTAGTTTTTTTTTTTTACTAATTTCTGTCCTTTTCAACAGCACCCCAGAGGTCCCTCACTCTTCCTTTACCCTGATGGTTGCTAGCAAGAGATCATCTTACTTACACTGGAGTATGTAAATAAACTGTTAGGTTTTCATTTCAGTTTTTCTTTCGTTCAGCTTGATCTTACAGTTGTAACTGAGCTGTGGGATAATGCTGCTGTATACTGTAAAGATTTATCGTTTGTATTGGTTTAATAAAATGCTGATTGGCCAGTAGCCAGGTAGGAAGTATAGTTGGGGAGACCAGACTAAGAGAATTCTGGAAGGAGGAAAGGCAGAGACACAGTCATCAGCCAGACACAGAGGAAGCAAAATAAGAATGCCTTACTGAGAAAAGGCACCAAGCCACGTGGCTAAACATTGATAAGAATTATGGGTTTATTTAAGATGTAAGAGCAAATTAGTAATAAGCCTGAGCAATAGGCAAAACAGTTTATAATTAATATGAGATTCTGTCTGTTTCTTTGCAACTGAATGGCTATAGGACTAGGTAGGAAAGAAGCTTCTGTCTACGTAACTGCATGTGGTGTAGCTAGCTCTCCTAGAAAAAAGTTAGTCTTTAATTTTTAAATTATCTTAATTCTTACCTGTGGATACTGATTTGGCCATTGTTTTATATTGGTATTATACCAGATCTAATTTGGAAAAGTGAAAAACTACATTGTAGAAGAAATTACAGAAGAATATAGTATTCTTTTAATTTGTTTGAACAAGATTGTCTTTTATTACTGTGACAATACAAATAACAGTGACAGAAACAAGAGCTCAGACTTGTTAGAAGTCAGAACTTTACAGTCCTTACAGACATAACCAAACCTTATTTCTTATTTTAATGGTTAGAATTTGAAATAGGGCTTTATAAGGAGGCACTTCATGCTTGATGCCTAAAAAGTTCAAAAGAGGCCATGAGATCCCCTGGAATTGGAGCTACAGATGGTTTGTCTGTAGCATGAATTCTAATTGTTCTTAATAAAAACCCAGAGCAGATATTAGGGGGTGAAAGCTGAGAGATCAGAGGAGCAGTGCAGCCAGCCACTAGAGAGACCTTTTACTTCTACCAAACCCTCAGACCAAAGGGGCGATGCTATCCTCAGACTGTGTCCTCCGACCAACTACTTCAGACTGTGCTTCCAAACATACTGAGCTCTTGTCTCTTTCCGCCTAATATTCCTCTCTCTGCCCAGCTATATCCTTTTGTGTCTGCACCTCCTTAGTGCTGGGATTAAAGGTGTGGGACTCCTGAGTCCTGGGATTAAAGGTGTGGGCCACCACCATGCGGCCTCTAGTGGCTTAGCTCTGCACTCTGATCTTTATTAAAGGCAAGTTTTATTTTTTAAACACAAACAAAATATTACAACATTGTAAGCCACCACCACGCAGATGCTAGGAATCAAAGCTGGTCCTCTGCAAGAGCAACAAGTGCTCTAAACCATCTCTCCAGCTGTGTATCTCATCTTTTATAAAGAGTTTTTACTGTTAATTTCCCTTGTAAACAGAG
Organism: Neodon shergylaensis; assembly: GCA_025134845.1. Lineage (NCBI taxonomy): Eukaryota > Metazoa > Chordata > Mammalia > Rodentia > Cricetidae > Neodon > Neodon shergylaensis. The sequence goes on along the minus strand of JABTXL010000002.1, from coordinate 48,796,198 downwards.
ACTGCTCCTTCATTTCCCAGCTGCCCATCAACCTCTCTGAAGTAACTGGTGCTGCTAGAAGCAGACATAGCTCATTATTGAGAAAAGTCTAAATTTTAAAAACATTTTAAATGCCATATTTCTTAGTATACCTATACATCTCTTTACATCTAGAAAACCTAACTAACATGACAAGTTAGACTATTATAAATGACTATTAATCCATATTTTTAATTATACATTGTATTTTTAAATGAGCTGTACAAACACATGATATCTTAAGCAAGAGTAGAAATATACATATAACAAAATTGACCTTAAATTTGTATCAATAAACCAAAGTCCATACCAATGCAAAGTATTCATTTCTATATCATATCCCCCATATTTTTTTCTTTTTTAGAAATTGGCAGAGACCATTAGACATTTACAACCAACCCTTCTAAAATGAAAATAAACACTTATAAACAATCATTTTGGTAACTTGGTCATAGTTTTTTTCAAACTGCTTTCTTCTGTTTGTTGGGTGAAGTATTTTTAAGGTTTATAGGGACCTTTCAGGGGGTCTTGTTTTATCAAACCATATTAGCCTGGAAGGAATCCATAGTTTCTCATCTTTTGTAGAAACAAAAGCAAAACCTCTTTCTCAAAGCAACATATCCTTAGACCCAAATTTTGAATTCAAGTTACCTTTATGTTGGTTTAGCTGAGCAGCCCCCAGAATTAAATGTTTTTCTGCAGTCAAATTTTATTTATTTATTTATTTATTTATTTATTTATTTATTTTTAGTTTTTTTTTTTTTTGAGACAGGGTTTCTCTGTGGCTTTGGGAGCCTGTCCTGGAACTAGCTCTGTAGACCAGGCTGGTCTCGAACTCACAGAGATCCGTCTGCCTCTGCCTCCCGAGTGCTGGGATTAAAGGCGTGCGCCACCATCGCCCGGCTGCAGTCAAAAATTTAAAGAAAACACAATAATATACATAATCCAGACTCTCTGTGTATATTTTATCTTTGTGGGGCTTGTTTTTGTTACTCCTTTAATCTATGCCTGTCTGTACTTTTATGTATTTTACTGTCTCTTTAAAGACGTTGCTTTATTTTTTATAACTGTCTATATTTTTCTCTCTCCCAAGCCTATGTACATTTGTTTTTAACACACTGTGTCTCATTTAGAGGTCTTTTATGTCTGAATTTGTCCTATTATGTGTTTGAAATCCTTTTCTGACAAGGAGCATTTGAAAATGGTAAGCAGTGTGGTAGTGGCAGCCCTGGATGCTGGCTCTGCCTCTTTCGGCCTAAAATATGATGGAGGTTTTTTATTGCCTCTGCAAGCCATGCTCCCTGCCCCAGCTCCAGGGACGCAGAAGGTCTATGTTGCCTTTAAACTCACAAACCCCATTCACGTGCTCTATAGTTGGATCTCCTGAAGCGCCAGAGCTGTTTGTGCTGCCAGTACAGACCAGGAAGCCATTTTTTAAAGGAGTTGCTTCTCTGCTTGCAGCCCGCAAGCAGAGCCTATCAGAGCCTATATGAAAATAAAAGATACAGCTACCAAAAAGCTGCACTTGGCTCCCGTTTTTGTGGATCCAGAAGCCGCCCCCTTTTTGAGGCTTTATGTGGATGTACATTGCCCACCCTGGGTGCCATTCTGTAAATGGAGACTGTTCGTTCATTTCCCGGCCACACAGACCTGAATAACCACACAAAAACTGTATTGATTACAACACTGTTTGGCCAATATCTCAGGCATATTTCTAGCTAGCTCTTATAGTAATCTGTGTATCGCCATAAGGCTGTGGCTAACCGGCTAGGTTCCAGGTCTCTCTCCTTTGGCAGCTACATGGCGTCTCCCTGACTCTGTCTACCCTCTCTCTATATCCTTTCCAGCCTGGCTATATTCTGCCCTGCCATAGGCCAAAGCAGCTTTATTCATTAACCAATAAAAGCAACACATATACAGAAGGATATCCCACATCATCCCCAAGGAATGATCTAGGACCATTAACCACCTCTACTGGTTTTACCAAAGTTGTCATATTGATGATTGATATTGATATTGATTATTGTGATGGCTATTCTTGGTTGTCAGCTTGACTATATCTGGAATGAACTACAATCCAGAAATGGAGGGCACACCTGTGGACCTTATCTTGAGACAGGCAGACAACATGCTTTTGATCCAGATCTTGAGATAGAAAGACACACCTTTAATCTGGGCCATACTTTCTGCTGGAAGTCTCTATAAGGACAATACTTGTTTTCCCTCCATTGCCAGCACATCCATTCCTGCACTGGCATTGGAGCCTACTTCCCTGGGCTTCTAGCATATACTGAAGACCAGCTGAGACACCTAGCCTCATGGGACTGAGCAACTACTAGATTCTTGAACTTTCTATTCATAGCTAGCTGTTGTTGGATTAAGTGGAATGTAGCTTGTAAGTCATTCCAATAAATTTCATTATATATAATGCACACATATAAATGTATATAAACACATATAATATATATACATATAAATATAACACACACACATATATACGCACACATATATGGAGAGAGAGATTCATTCTGTAAGTTCTATGATTCTAGAGAACCCTGACTAATACAATTATCCTTTCTGTTATTTTATCCCTTTAATCAACATACTGGACATGTGGCCAAGCTACTTAGCCTGTTTGGACAACTGGGGTTGGGATTTTTTTTTTTCCCTTAAAATTTTACTTTTACTAGAAGTCAAAAGGAAGTTGGGCCAGTTTAACAACTTTTGTTTACATGGGCACTTACAAGCCAATTTAGTATTGAGTAAATGATATAAAAAACATAAACACATATAGACAGTCCATGTAAGGATAGATATTTTTACATTATCAGTTTGTATGAGGAATACATATATTGGAGTCTCGGCCATCATTGAGATGATTAAGACTCTTAGTGCTCTGGACTGGGCCAGGGTGGGGGGCTCTATTTCGGACCCTTGCAGTCACTTGGGGATACTTTTCCAAGTGTAGCTGTGGAGCTGGCCTTTACTATGAACACTATGATGTGTTCTATTGGTATTTCCCGGTCACATACCTACTTCTAGCCAGCTCCAGACAAGGGCTCTCTCTCTCAAGCCATCAGTAACACAATTGGAAGATTTTAGTCATTTTCAATCTCCTTTTCTTCTTTCTGTATTTTTAAATTTAAATTTGAAAAAGAACAGGTCTGTGTCTGTACATTATTCCTGGGATGTCTCGTGTTTAGATGCATATACAGACATCAGGCAAGTACACTGTTCTCTTTAAGCAGAGATGACAATGGTCTCCACCCTTTGACGTTCCCAGGGCAACACTGTTCCCTGTGATCGCAGACCGGCTTGTTCTTGTCATCTCTAGGCATTCTGGTTTTTCCCCCACTTATGCCGCCTTTTCCTGTTTCTTCTTCCTGATTCCAAGATTATTCCTGTGCCCACAGAGAAGATCACTCATTAGATTTCAAAATCTCTGCCACATTAGTGAATTTTAAAAGGCTGTATCAGTGCTTTGTTTTGCATTTGATTATCAGTAATAAAGAACTGGTTTCCTCAGGATTATTGCTAATTTATATTTTTATAGATGTGTGATTGATCTATTTTTGAAAACTTGGCCTTTATTTTGTCAACCATTTAGCGAAGTTTAAATATATATTTGTTCCATTTGATTTTTTTTCTGGTTTCTTTTACAAATTTACCTTGCTTTCTTTTTTGTTTACATTACAAAAGTAATAGAGTCTAAATGCAAAGTTTTGTTTATTTGCTTGAGGCTATATAGGCCTGATAGGCCTCAAACTCAGAAATATGCCTGCCTCTGCCTCCTGAGTTCTGGAATTAAAGGGATGTACCACCATACCCAGATTTAAACATTAAAAAAATAAAAAAACCAGGCCAGCTGGTGGTGATGCACACCTTTAATCCCAGCACTCGGAAGGCAGAGACAGGCGGATCTCTGTGAGTTCAAGGCCAGCCTGGTCTACAGCTGAACTAGAGTTTCAGGACAGTTAGGTCTACACAGAGAAACCTTGTCTCAAAAAACAAAACAAAGCAACAACAGATTTAGAATAGGCCTTTATATGTTGAAAGTCTCATGTAGGTTTTACTCATTGTACAGCCAAGGTCAACCTTCAGCTTTTAAGCCCCCTGCCTTTGCCTCCAACACCCAACAAAATAATTTTTAAAATACTGAATGAAGCCAGGCAGTGGTGGCACACGCCTTTAATCCCAGCACTCGGAAGGCAGAGGTAGGTGGATCTCAGTGACTTTGAGGGCAACCTGGTCTACAGAGCGAGTTTCAGGACAGGCTCCAAAACTACAAAGAAACCCTGTCTCAAAAAACAAAAACACAAATAAACAAAATACTGAATGAAGTGGGCGTTTGTGGCACACACTTTTAATCCCAGCACTCAGGAGGCAGAGACAGACACATCTCTGTGAGTTCAAGGTGAGCCTAGTCTACAGAGTGAGTTCCAGGGCAGCCACCGGGTCTACACAGAGAAACCCTGTCTCAGAATACTGAATGAATATTGAAAATGTCTCACATTTTAGTATAATTTTTTTTTAGAATTTGGCACATATATATGTTTTTTCCTACCCACATTCTACCAATTACATTTCTTTTCCAAACTGAAATTATAACATAGCTTTTAACTTGAGTCTTTACTAACTGTCCAGTCCATTGTACTCTGATTCGGGCAGCAGTGCCTTGTTTCTTTATCTAAAGATTATGATTACTAATGTGTGCGTGAGTGTGGGCAGGCAAGTGCCATGGCACAAGTGTGGAGGTCAGAAGACGGCTTTTAATAATTGGTTCTCCACCTACTGTGGTTTCCAGGAAATGAACTCAGATCGGCATTCTTGGCGGCAAGCACTCTTAATCTGGCTCTTTATAGTCTTTCTAATGGTTATATACTATTATATGATACGTTTAGTTTTTAACATGTTTTTATATTTTACCTCTATATCATTCAGTGTTCTTCCTGTCATTCAGGAGATCAGTTCAGGGTCTGAAATCGCTGGAAACACTCTATCACTGAGCCACACCCTCAGCCTCATTCAGCCTTTTTGTTTTGTGTTTTGAGACAGTGTCTCACTTCTGTAGCTCTGGCTGTCCTGAAACTATGTAGACCGAGATGGCCTCGAACTCACAGAGGTGTGCCTGCCCTTGCCTCCAAGCCCTGGGATCTAAGGCACGTGCCACTATACCCTGCTGCCAGCATATCTGCAGTGACATTAATTTCGTGCTGGTCTGGGATGAAGTTTTTATTTGCACTGACGTTTTTGGTGCTGTAGGAAAGAACCTGTCCATGGAATTTGATGTCCTCAGAAGAGCTGTCTCTTATTTTTCTACCGTGCAGAAAATCTGTTCGTTTAAAGGATAAGGCTCTTGACTCCACTGCACAGTGCTCTCATGAGGACTAAGCTAGAAATGACAGGGATTTTGTTCTGCGGAGAGGTGCAGCTGGGGATATACGCACCGGGGCAGAGGTGGGGCGAAGGGACTTTTTATTGACCTGGAAATGCACTTTTTCCAAATTTGCCCTCCTAAAAGCCCAGACCTTCCCAAGCAGAAGTGAACGTTCTCCTCTGCCACCTCACCCCGCATTACCTCATTTCCTCGGGCTTTGAAGTTTGGGTAGGAGCCATTTTTTTCATCCTTTGTAACCATACAGAGCCCCTACATAGGAGATGGACGTCAGGACAGTCAGGGCAGTTGCTACCGACAGAAATTTAGAAAAAAAAAACAAACACTTAAAAGTTCTTTCTTGCCTCGGAGGGAACCTCAGTAGTGCTTTTTCCTACAGTGCGGCCAATGGTGTTCGACCTAGCGATCGCCGGGCCCGCGGGTCCTGAGACGCAGGCAAAGCGGTGTGAAGGGTTCGGTTTTGTTTTTGTTGTTCCCCCAAATTCAAGGATCAGCAAACAAAAGTACAAGAATAGAAACCATCTCCTGTCTCAGTCACGGGAGCGCTAGCAGAGGTGGGACGCGCAGGGCGCTGCGCAGGCGCGGGGCGGCCTGGCGGCAGAGGGCGTGGCCGCCGTGTCCATTTTGCTGAGGGCCCGCGTGGTCGCAGCAGTCCCCGGAGGTGAGCGGCGTCCTGGGGGTGGGAGTGGGGTGGCCGAGCCGCTCGCCGTGGGCCGCGGACACCTGCGTGGGCGGAGGCGGGCAGCGCGGCGTGGCCACAGTGGCCGGGTGTCACCGTCGGGCAGGTCCGCCGTTGGGGAGGCGCCCCGGCCAGAAAGCCGAGACACCGCGAGCTGCCTTTTTTTTTTTGGTTGTTGTTGGGAGGGGAGATTAAAAAAAAAATGAAAATGAAGGGTTAAAAATGTTGATACGTGTGTATAACACCCTTTCTCCTTTCTCTACAGCATTGTCTAATTTTACAGTTAAACGTGGGGGAAAAACAAAATTGGCTTTTCCCAGAGAAATAGTAACCTTGCCGAAAACACCTGCTTCCCGGGGACAGAGGTAAACGTATTTTCCTTTATGTTCTGGTGTTTATTTTATTATTTTTTTTAAAAGCCACATTTTATTAGTCCTGGGACCATTCCAGATCGAACTGCGGAGAATGTGTCCACATCCACCCTCCTTCAGTGATAGGTGGTCTTTGTTCTTTCCATATTTCAGAACTCAGACAGAATCCATGCGTGCCATTCTTTTCTTTGGCAATTATTATACATGATTTAATACAGCTATGCCGTAAAGGGAGAGAAGGGATTCGGCAGCATTTCTTTTGTGAGGTTTTTCTTGAGTTGTCCAGCTACTGGGGCAGTAGAACCGTGTGAGTTTGCTGTAGCTCTCGCTACCTTTGCATGTTGGGCACTTTAAAAGTAGAATGCCATTGTATAGACATTCTTTCTGCTAGAACTCTGGCATGTTGGCTGGTTCCAGGTTTTGCTTTAGAATGATTATTTGTTGCTGGGGAAAGAACCCAGGACACCTTGGGGTATGCTAGCCAAGTACTCTACCAGTACCTGAACTACACCCCTGCCACTTAATACTGAGTATCAGTTTGACACAGCCTAGGATCACGTGAAAACAGTCTCAATCTAATAGGTTGGTCTGTGGATATGTCTGTGAGGGATTGTCTTAATTCACACAGGAGGGCCCAGCACATTGTGGGCAGCTCTATCCCTAGGCAGATAAGAGAGCCAACTAGTAAGTTTGAGGTCAACCTGGTCTACAAGAGCTAGTTCCAGGGCAGGCTCCAAAGCTACCCAGAAACCCTCTCTTGAAAAACCAGAGGGGGGGGAGGGAGGAGGGGAGGAAAAGGAAGGGGAGGAGCGGAGAGGAGAGGAAGAGAGAAAGAGTGCCTGGAGCCAGCTAAGCCTGTTGTGGGCCAGCGCACAGCAGCCAGTCATGGTGGGTTCTTGATGGAGCCTGCTGTGCTTTGTTAGATGTCTGTGAGTTCCGTGGTGGAAGGCAGTGTTGTGTGGAATAACAAGCAGTCTTGCCTTGAGTTCCTGCCCTGACTCACCTCAGTGATGGGTTGTGACCTGGAAGTGTTTTATCATAGTGACAGACATGCCCATCCCCAGAAGATACATTTCTTCAGGCTTCTTTCCTCCCCTAGTACTTCCTTAATTTATGTGTTTCTTGGTTTACCTACTGCTTTGTATCAGTTGACTTAATTACCGATGTGTCCTTATAACTGCAGACTGCTCTTTCCATCTGTGTGCTTGCTTTTTGTTGGCGCTGGAATTGCTCACACTGCAGGTGCTTTCCCCGGCCTCAGCTCTGCCCTGTGCATGTGTGACAGGCTATCTGACTGCTGTGGGACAATGGTTTGTACCCTGTCACTTGTATTATTTTAATGAAATGCTGATTGGCCAGTAGCCAGGCAGCAAGTATAGGCGGGGCAATGAGCACAGGAGAATTCTGGGAAGAGGAAAGGGTCAGTTTGCAGTCCTAAGCCAGATGCAGAGGAAGCAAGATGAGAATGCCTCGCTGATAAAAGGTACCCAGCCACGTGGCTAACACAGACAACAATTATGGATTAATGCAGGATGTAAGAGTTAATAAGAAGCCTGAACTAATAGGCCAACTAGTTTATGATTTATGATTAATGTAGACTTCTGTGTGTTTCTTTGGGACTGAATGGCTGCGGGACTGGGCAGGACAGAAACCTCTGGCAACATCTGGCCCTTCTTCGGTCATGCTTCTGTGTAGCTGGTACCCAATGTTTTTCCTTTGGAATCATTGTCTAGGAGTATTAAGCTCTGTTGAGCCCTGTTCTTATGCTCCAATATAACACTTTAAATGTCTATTTATAATTTCCATAGTATTTATATACTGGTATAGTTAAAGTTTATATTATGGTTTATGTAAATTTATAAAATTTCCTTTGTATTTATTTTCCAGTAATATGAAGACAGTACTATAGATAAAAGTTATGTGTGAAAACCATAGAGTTTTAGAAGAGATTTTTAGAAGTTTTAGAAGAGATTTTTAAACTTTGCTTTTTAAAGATACTGAACTAATTCCTCCACCACGTTAATCCTGGGGATCGAAACCAATGCCAAGTACATTCCCTACCATTTGCTATACTCTTAGCTCCTAAAATATGAATTTTTTTCTTTTTTTGTGACAATTACCTACACTGACCAGGCTAGCTTTGAATGGATCTGCCTAACTCTGCACTCTGAGTGCTGGGATTGGATGAAAGGCGTGTGCCACTGTGCCTCTGTTGGATACTGAATTTTTGACTTTCTGGATAGGGCTGCATCCTAGAATTTTGAAAACCTCAAGGTCTGTGCTTTGGTGGTAGAGGGGCTAAGTGAGTTGGGCTCTATGCTTTTACTTACAAAGTTAGGGGTTAGCTACATTGGTTTTGAGCCCACAGCTTACATTTCATCCCTACCCTTTTGTTCTCAAGATCTATACTGTTAGGATTTGGGCATTATGCTGGCCCCTGTCACCTGACAGGATGAACTCAGGCAGTACCCTAGCCAGCTCGGGGGTCCTATGGCTGCTACTTGTGCTCAGGTGCAAAGGTCCCTTAAGAGACAAGCTCCGCCCACTCCTGATCTCTTTTTCACTGCCCTTCTGAAGAGGCTGGCTGGTCTCTTTCTCTCTCTCTGTCTCTTCTCTTCCTGTCTCTCCCTTCCCCTCTCCCAGTAAAACCTCCACTTCAGTTCCATCTATCTGCCTGGCCATGTTTGTCTCACCCGTGTGGGCTTCCCACAAGGATCCCCCTTGTACTGTTTACAACATATAGAGGATGTGTAGATGCACACTAGTGGTGACTGATTTCAGTTGTTTACAACATATAGAGAATGTGTAGGTGCACACTAGTGGTGACTGATTTCAGTTGTTTACAACATATAGAGAATGTGTAGGTGCACACTAGTGGTGACTGATTTCAGTTGTTTTACGCTTAAGCCCAGGTGAGTAATCCAAGTGCTGGGATGAAAGGCATGCACCATCACGCCCAGCTCTACACCCTTTCAGAAAGACACTTGGCAATCTGTAGAATTTGCAAATGGCTTGCTAACACTGTTCCCAGGATCTGAGCTCTGTCTACAGGACTCAAGTGGTAGAAGAGAACCAACGCCCATAAATTTCACTCTTACTCCACACATATGCAACACACATGCACGCGCACACGCACATACAAAGACACGCACAAATAAAATTTAAAGATGGGCTTATTCCTTGATCCGGTATTGCTCTAAGGGAACTATCTAAGGAAATGATCAGAAATTAAGAGATTTTAATTAAAACTTTTCTATAAGGCTTTGACTTAAACAGTACCATTCTAAAAGCAAATGGAATGACAGGTAAGCAATTAGAAAGCATATCTCTAAGGTGGGCTATCGTGTGTTTGAAGAACAGACACTGAAAGGGAAAATGCATATTTGTAAGTAAAAATGGTAACAGAATTGCATCATACTCCAGTGTTAAATAACAAGAACAAAGGTGGTCAGAATGAAAAGGAGAGGGAACCAGAGGCAAAGAAAAACTTGTGGGAAAATGGAGAACACAGTAACAGGGAACCGGAAATTTTAAGGCAGTCAAATAAGATGAGAAGGGAAATGTCATTCAAAGACATAATCATACTGTAAAGGCTGCTCATGCATTCATTCTATCCTAAAACTCGTGATCTTCTTGCCTTAGCTTCCCGGGTGCTAGGATACAGGCTTACCCCACCCTGCTCAGCTTCGCATTCATTCTTACGTACAAGTTAATTGTCCCCTTAAAAAATCTATTCTGGGAGCCTGTGAGGTGGCTCAATGGGTGGAAGCACTTGCAGCCCAGTGTGGCAACCTAAATTCCATCCCTGGAGCCCATGTGGTAGGAGAACTGACCCCCGTAAACTCCATCTCTGGAGCCCGTGTGGTGGTAGAACTGACCCCCGTAAGTTTGATCCCCCCATGTGTGCACATAGAATAAACAGTAGTTGTAAAAAAAGAGAGTAAAACTGGGAACAAAAAGAAAAGCTGCTATATTATACTTTGTGTCTTTGGGGTTTGTTTTTCAGTGCTGGACGTTGGACTCGGGGCTTCAAGCATGCTAAGCAGGTGCTTTTCCACTTAGCCAGAATCTAGGCCTCCCACATCTTGGGGATTTCCATCTTGTCTTAAGGCATCTTTGTTTGGGATTTAGGAATTTCAAAACGGTTTAAATTTATCAGCCAGGAAGGCATCTTGGAAAGTAACTAAGTTAGTAAACTACTTGGCTTATAGAATAAAGGACCGAGTTCAATTCACAGAACCTACCAATAAACAAAAACAAAAAGCCATGTGTCTCTTGAGTGCCTAGATTCATCTCCAGCTTCCCCTCTTTCTGCCCAGAAGTCCTGCCTATACCTCCTGTCTATCTATTCCCTCTTTAGCTCTTTATTAAAGATATATCAGCAGTATATCTTCACAGTGTACACATACCCCACAACATTGGCCTGTGACAGGCACGTGCATGTGTACCTGCACACACACCCATGGATAGAATTACTGCGGCTGGGCATGCGTGTAGTTCAGTGGGAGACTCTGTTCAGCACGTGCACTGAAGGCTTTAACCCCAACTCCGACCCCCAAATTATCTGATGACCAGTACAGTAGAGAGTGTTCTATCCTATTTTGTTATTTTGGTAGTTTTTATGTATCCTTAAGTAAATTTGGGTTAAGAAGTACTGATTGCTGATTTTGGTTTTAGGTATTTAGGGATGAAGGCCCGTAACAGATTTGCATTGAGAAATAGTGTTTTTGACCTCCACATACTTAAAGACTGAGGATTCCAAGGTTTATGGATATACAGTCTAGTTACTGACTATATTAGAAACGAACTGAGGCCTTTAAAACACGTTAACTCATTCAAAATAGCACCGATAAAATCATTGTATGTCACCAAACAATTTAGTAAAAATACCTCCCCACATTGTGATGAGACATTCTTTATAGGTCTGTAGCTTTCTGCCTTTGGGGGAGTCTCAGGGGTCTCCACCCATGATTAGCCTAGGGCCTTGAACATGTCAAGTGAGCTTTCTACCAACCTTTGTGCTATAGCCCCAGCCCTGGATGCTTATTTTATTGAAAACAACTGTTCTGATTATTTTGATGAGCATATACAAGGGAAAATTTGCATCACACAAATTTGTGGTTGATAAGTGGAATAGTATTTTAGTAGCTTGTTGCTCTTCTTCAGTAGTGTGCTGAGCCTCAACAAATAGCACCATTCCTTGCCATACTATAGTGCATGGGGTCATATTTATTGTGAGCCTGTTTGTCTGTGTTCCTTTTTAGATCTATTTCTGCAGTGTTAGGAATTGACCTCTGGGCCTTAGCAAGTGTTCTACCACTGAGCTACATTCCAGTCCTTTCTAATATTTTAAGAGTCTTCTCTCTGTGAATGATTTATAATATTGACTTGAAACAGATCATTGTTTCATAGACCTTCAGTATTGACTTATTTTATAGTAGCCTTCATATTTATTAAGTTCACCATTTATCAGAATCTTTAATGGGATGCATACAAGAAATAGATATACTTTGCAAAAATATGAATTTTAACGTAAAAACCAAGCGTTTCCATTATTGAAGTACTGTGTTCTGGAAGTAGCAACTCCTTCTCAAGATGTTCGTCAGCTACCTAATCTGCATAGTGCTAGCTTACTAATAAAAGCAGCTGGCCTCTCTTGTAGCTTGGCCGTGCGGGCCGCTGCTCCCTTTAGACAGCGTCTGCTGGCACACAAGTGCTTTTGTGTGCAGCTCTTATTTGTCGTACATGTTTAAAAGCCGTAGACAAGAATCGGGATTTGACAAAAATGAGTAATTTTTGCTGAATCATCAAGATTTTATTATTTGTTTGTTTTTGAAGTCGCATCTCATAGTCCAGTCTAGGGTGGAACTTGCTTTGTAGCCCCGTTGCCTTGAACTCATATCCTTCCTTCTTTGTCCTTCTGAGTACTGGGATTCTAGGTGTGTGCTTGAATCAGCCTGGCTAAGAGCTTTCTCCCTGACAGTGGCTCCTCCCCTCTCCTCTGTGTCCCTGAGGGACAGTGAGTGGGGATGCCTTCAGTGCCTGTTACAAGTCTGGCTCTATTCCTGTTACAGCTCAGCAGGGTCTACCTCCGTTGCTTTGACAAAGTCGGTGCAAACATCAGTCAGCAGGGCACATCAGTATGGAAATGCTTTTGGTGAAAGAGGGACACTTAGGTTTCTGCTCATCATAGAGAGAACTACTGCTGTAGTGTAAAGGATATAGGATGAGTTTGTTTAAAAACAATGAATAATAATTAAAAAAAATCCACCCAACCAATAGCAGAAATCCACCTCATTCAATTCCCTAGGCAAGGTTCAGTTCAGTTCTTTTGTGATTTTTAAACTGTGGCTCTCTTAAATGACTGTCATCTGTTCTTTGAAATAGAAAATATGCCAGTTTCCAGTAAAAGCTGGAATAGAGTACATGCTTGGATTTCTATTGTGTGCTTCTGTCTTTAAGTAGCATACCATTTTATACTTGTGGGCCCAGCGTAAAGAGCCCATTCTGTTGCAGACACTGAGACTCTGTTTCTGGCATCTAGTAGTCAGCTCTGTTTTAAAACAATGCTGGGTCCTGTTGGCTCAGTGTGCAGTTGTCCCAGTCCTAACCCTGTCTTAGCTAAGGCTGTTGTTGGGAAGCTCTCACAAAGGCCTGTGTACAGGAGTGTGCTCTTGTCCCAGTGAGTTCAATATGCTTTAGTATGCATGCCTTCCCCAAATTTCTTAATTCCTTTGATTATGTCAGCAGATCATTCTATTGGGAAGACAGTGTCTTGTAACTACTTTAGAGGGGCTTTCCAGAGCTAAATGTTTCTTTCTCTTTGGCAGGATGTGATGGAGCTGCTTGAAGAAGATCTCACATGCCCCATTTGCTGCAGTTTGTTTGATGATCCCCGAGTTTTGCCCTGCTCACACAACTTCTGCAAGAAATGTTTAGAAGGGCTTCTCGAGGGGAACGTGCGGAATTCACTGTGGAGACCATCTCCGTTCAAGTGTCCTACGTGCCGGAAGGAGACTTCAGCAGCTGGGGTCAACAGTCTGCAGGTTAATTACTCGCTCAAGGGGATTGTGGAGAAATACAACAAAATCAAGATTTCTCCCAAAATGCCAGTGTGCAAAGGACACTTGGGACAGCCTCTCAACATTTTCTGTGTAACTGATATGCAGCTCATTTGTGGGATCTGTGCTACCTGTGGCGACCACACTAAGCATGTCTTCTCTTCTATTGAAGATGCCTATGCTCAAGAAAGGAACGCCTTTGAGTCCCTCTTTCAGAGTTTTGAGACTTGGCGCCGGGGAGATGCTCTTTCCCGCTTGGATACTTTGGAAACAAACAAAAGGAAAACCTTACAGTTACTCACTAAAGATTCTGATAAAGTAAAGGAGTTTTTTGAGAAGTTACAACACACATTGGATCAAAAGAAGAATGAAATCCTGTCTGACTTTGAGACTATGAAGCTTGCAGTTATGCAAGCCTATGATCCAGAGATCAACAAACTCAGCACTATTTTGCAGGAGCAGCGGATGGCCTTTAACATCGCCGAGGCTTTCAAGGATGTGTCAGAACCTATTATATTTTTGCAACAGATGCAGGAGTTCAGGGAGAAAATCAAAGTAATCAAGGAAACGCCTTTGCCACCCTCCAATTTGCCCACAAGCCCTTTAATGAAGAACTTTGATACCAGCCAGTGGGAGAACATTAAACTAGTCGATGTGGATAAGCTTTCTTTACCTCAAGACACCGGCATGTTCGTTAGCAAGATTCCCTGGCGCTCCTACCAGATGTTCATGGTGGTGGTTCTGCTGAGTCTCCTCGTATTCTTTGGTCCGACCGTATTCCTGGAGTGGTCTCCATTCGATGAGTTAGCAGCTTGCAAAGACTACCTTTCAAGTGTCAGCTCTTACCTGACTAAGTCAGCTGACTTTGTACAACAGTCTGTTTTTTTCTGGGAACAGATGACGGATGGGTTTTTCATTTTTAGTGAAAGAGTCAGAAGTTTTGGTTTGGTGGCTCTGAACACTGTGGCAGAATTTGTGTGCAGATATAAACTGCTGTAAATCAACTACATAGCTCTGTTTCTTGGTGGGAGTGTTAGAGAACACAGGAATAATGCAGATTTGGGCAAGATTCCAGCCCGTTGTTTCTTTTAAAAGTATTCCTTTGATAATGTCTTTTATATGTTATTCAAACATCAGCATAAAACTAAAAGTGAAGTTTAGTAGTCCCACCCTCCCCTTCCTTTGAACAGAGTTCTAAAATAAGTGCTTTCCCTCTCGTATTGGCTGAATTGGTCCTGTGATAAATGGCACATGACTGTATCTGTACCTCATATCTCTTGAGCCTGGGACTTTGAGACCAGCCTGGGCAAGAAGTAAGCAAGAGTTTTAACATGCCATCCATGACGTAACGCACACAAGCTAACATGTCATTGATACTGAGTCATCGAGCAGACTTTCACATTCCAAAGTGAAGACCAGGAATGTGTGAGTTCCCAAGTTTGCTTTAGAGGAGTCTTTCTCATGACACCGTAAATCTTGTAAGTTTGGAAACCCAATCTCTCCGCCCTCTTCTTTTTGCCAGGCCTGACCTGGTAGTCCTACCTCAAATCTCCCAAGTATTGGCATCACAGCGATCTTTGGGAACTCTTCACTGAGGTGACACAGCTCTTAGGGAGCTGTGCATACAGGCAGGGCAGCAGTTGGGAAAGCCATCTTTAACTGGTACCCAATGCTGCGGTTGTGCTGTCAAGTGCATAGCAACTGTACAGCCAACCCAGTCCACCTGCCTGTCGTCAGACTCGGCTTCCTACAGCTGTAGGCTGTAGGCAAGTGGACTGGGTTCCTTCTACAATTGCCATGACACTAAAGGATAAAACCATCAGGTAAAGACTTGACCTTTCTGCTCATTAGAGAGAAAGATGGCCACAGAACAGAAGTACGTAATTTTCTCACCTTGCTTAGAATTCAAAAGAAAACAAATCTTAAGACTGTTTTAGTCCCCTTGTTTCTGTCATGGGAAAATGGGCCTTCGAAAGCCCATTAAGTTGGGTTTTAGAGAGCAGTTACCTCATCCCTTGATTTGGTTGAGAAGAACTAAAGTGACCAGGGATGAGAAAAGCTGGCAACACAACAGCCAGGGCTGTTACACAGAGAAACTGTTTTTGGAGGGAGGAAGGGCTGGGGAGATGGCTTAGTGGTTAAGAACACTGGCTGTTTTTCCAGAGGAGCTGTGTTCAATTCATCCACATGGCAGCTCATACTTGCCTATAACTCAATCAGACACTCACATAGACAAACATGTAGGCAAAACACCACTGCCCATAAAATAAAAATTAAAAAATAAAGCAGAGTATCTTTCTCAGCTACTAGCCATGAGACGGTCAAGTTGAAGGTGAGGTAAAGGCTGTTTATTCTTAGCCTAACTCACGGGGTTCTAAAACCAGATCATGTTTTTTATAAGCCTTTCCTCAGCCACAAGGGCTTGGTAAATGTCTGCGGAGAAAGTGGTTTTCTTTTCCTAGTGATTTTGCTTGAAATACAGATTTATGTTAGGGTTTCATGTAGACTGATTTCTTCAGTGCTAGAGACAGAACTCAAGGCCTCACACATGAAGCAAGGGCTCTACTAAACCACACTCCTATTGCAAGACTTTGTTTTGTATTTAGTAGATTACAGGACAGGGATGTATTTGAAATCATGAGGTATATTGACATTCTGTTTCACTTGCTGTTTCTGTTTTATACACTGCAAGTTCCCAAGCAACTCACATTTGCAAACACAGCTATGGATCCACTATTTGTCTTGACAATAGTTACCTTGGAATTTAGGTCGAGTTTCTATCTCCACTTCCCTGTTTCTTAATCATATATAACATTTATGGTAGCAGGTTGAGTTAATGAGAAGCCAGGAAGAATGAGTAGTGAGGACCTGGTCACTCTGAACGTGGGAGGGAAGATCTTCACAACAAGGCTCTCTACCCTAAAGCAGTTCCCTACCTCTCGGTTGGCAGGCATGGTGGATGGCAGAGACCCAGAGTTCAAGACAGTTAATGGCCAGATTTTTGTGGATAGAGATGGTGCTTTGTTTAGTTTCATTTTAGATTTTCTGAGGAATCGTGAGCTTCTATTACCGTCTGACTTTTCAGACTACCTTAGGCTTCAGAGAGAGGCGCTTTTCTATGAACTCGATTCTCTTGTTGAGCTCTTAAGCCAGCACCTGCTACAATCAAGACCTGCTCTCATGGAGGTGCATTTCCTAAACAGAAATACTCAAGCCTTCTTCAGAGTGTTTGGCTCTTGCAACAAAACCATCGAGCTGCTAGCTAGAAGGATTACAGTGTTTGTAGAGCAACCTACAGCACTGGCCCGGAGCGGTAACCCCTTCCCTCCTCAGGTGACTTTACTTCCGCTGCCTCCACAAAGACCTTCTCACCATGACCTGGTTTTCCACTGTGGCTCTGATGGCACTATTGAGAACCATGCTGGAGTCAGGTATTTTGAATACTGAAGTGTCTCTTTTATTCCAGTTTTCTGACATTTTCTCTCAAAACTGAAAGTTCTTTATGCTTAATACTCTTTCTGGCCAAAAAAAAAAAAAAGTTTATTCAGACTAATGTTTTGTTCAGCTAGAACAAGTAGGTATTTTCTAAACTTGGGTCCTTTCAGACTAAGAAGGTATTGTGGGACAGGTAATAATAGAAACTGTTTTCAGTGTAGTTATAAGAGGAACTGATTCTGTAGATTATATTCCATTGCTAGTGAGTGGCTTAGACTGAATCAGTTTGTTTCTGGCTTGCACATAGGAGATGTTCTGTGCTTTGACCTGATTCCTTTACACACTATGCTTTTGTCTGTCTAGAACTTAAAAAGGATGACTGCCTCTTTATTTTATTTTAGATTTCTTTTTTGTTTTGTCTTGAGACATGGTCATATTATATAGCTCTGGCTGGCCTGGAACTCTGCCTCTGCCTCTCTTGTGCTAGACTGAAAGTGAGCACCACCACTGCACCTACCTCTCCTGCTCTTGGCTGGTCTTAAGGCTGATTTCTGCTCTATAGTCAGGGATACACTACCTCATCCTCTGTTAAAAATGTCTTAATGCAGGCCAGGTGGTGGTGGTGCATGCCTTCATTCCCCAGCACTCTGGAGGGGGAGGCAGGTGGATCTCTGTTAGTTCAAGGCCAGTCTGATCTACAATAGGCTTCAAAGCCACAGAGAAACCCTGTCTCAAAAAAAAAAAAAGTCTTAATGCTGTGTATGATTATTACCAACTGTAAAAGCTGTTTTTAATGTTTAGGAGGAAACAAAAAACTTTTTGTGTTCTGTACTTACATCACTCAAAAGCAGGTACTCTTAAGAGACAGACATATTTTAGAGTGCTTAGTCTTTACAGTAGTGGTCAGGAAGGAGGCCAGTGGTTGGTATTTCTCCCACAGCACACCTCTTAGTCTCAGCTACCAACTGGTGAACCATCAGCAGTATAACTTAGAATGACAATAAATCTATATACTTTCTATTTCCTGGTCTTCCAAAGAAGCTGAAATGTCATCTTAGAAATGGGTACCTGTTGAAATAAGGGCGGCCGGGGCTGCGTCCCCAACACCCCAGCCGCCTTGCTCGGCTAGCTTATGCCCTGAAATAACAACACACAAACTGTATTCTTTTAAATACTGCTTGGCCCATGATATCTAGCCTCTTCTAGGCTAATTCTTACATATTAATTTAGCCCATTTCTGTTCATCTGTGTAGCACCACTAGGTGCGCTTACCGGGAAGATTCTAGCCTACGTCCATCTTGGGTTGGAGCTTCATCGCTCACGTCTGTGTCTGTCCGGGAGACTGGAGCATGGCTTCTCTGCTCTAGAGGGCAGAGCTGTCGAGTCTGAGCTCACTTCTTCTTCCTCCCAGTATGCTATTCTGTTTATTCCTCCCACCTATGTTTTAACCTATAAGGGCCAAGCAGTTCCTTTATTACTTAACCAATGAAATCAACAGATTGATATATGACACTCCCACATCAGGTACCAATCAAATAAACCAGGAAGAACGTCTAAGGTCCTGTTGTTGCCAAACTGCTTTACACTCTGCTCTTTGTTTTCATTGGGGGAAGAAGTACTTAAATAAGAGGAATAATGGAATTTTTTGTTTTAATTTTTTTTTTTTTGAGACAGGGTTTCTCTGTAGCTTTGGGGCCTGTCCCAGAACTAGCTCTTGTAGACCAGGCTGGCCTCGAACTCCCAGAGATCCACCTGCCTCTGCCTCCCAATTGCTGGGATTAAAGGTGTGTGCCACCATTGCCCAGCTTAAATTTTAATTAAATGAAAATGACCTTTTTAGCATCCCTTTTCAGAAAGTTAGAAACGTAAGGACAAATGGCAACCTCAGTTTTAGGAAGACACACAGTAGGTGAAGAGAAATCTTGGAAATACTAAATGTTCTTTTAAAATTTGGAGGAACAAATTATCTTATAAAACAAGGTTAGCAACTGAAATTGGATCATTCTTGTATATACACTATCAAGTGACTCCCCCCCCCCTTTTGTTACGTTTCAGAAACAGCACAGAATGTTTTCTTTGCAAATCATAACAGATAATTCTAAAACCAGAGCTATTTCTTTAGTTACTATTTTCTAAAGGGCTGCATGTGTCCCTGGCTAGCCTGGAACTTCTGATTCATTTTTATCTGCCCCCTGAGTGCTAAGATTATAGACATATGTTCCCTCACCCAGTTACTATGTGGCGGTATTTTTGGTTGTTTTCAGTTTGGAATTCTTAATTTACATAGTGCCAGTTTCAGAATAGTGACATATTATCTATTTAAAGTGACATGGAAATAAGTGGTGATTGGGTGACAGCTCTGGTCAGAACCATTTTTGAGTAGATGTTGGCAGTTATCTGTAATTTTTGCTAGTCTTTGGTCTGAGTATCTATTCAGATGTTTATGGATGGTGGATATGGTAGAATAAGCCTGGCTGGCTTATAAGCATCTTCAGTATGTTCTTAGCAGGCTCAGTTACTTGGTTATTCTCTCTGGTCCCTAGCTTGCATCTTTAGCTGCCTGTCATGTAACAACATACTACCTAGTTCAAGTCATGGTCTCAGAATTCTAGAGTATCTTTTGTTGTCATTTTCTCATATCTCTGTTTTATATTAAACTAGATGGAAAAGTATAGTTGACTGCAACTTTTTAAAAATAAGGTGTGATGGAACTTAGTGAAGGAGTCCTTGCCTGTCGTGCACTGGAAGCCCTGGGTTCTGCAACTAGAGAGAAGTGCACATTTTCTGTTAGTTCATCCCTTTCTTGTGTCTTGAAATCCCTTTTCAGTTTGGCTTTACAGGGAATCAGTTAACGTAGTTTTGGCTTAATGATTCGTCAAAGTACATTCTACCTTTTTTTTTAAACACCTATTATTTCCTATTTGTATCTTAATAGTCTTGTGATATTCTGTAACTTTCTGACAACTGTTTCTAGACTGTATAATTTAGATCCAGACTTTGGAATAGATGAAATGCTTTACTACTGTTAAAATCTTGCATCAAACACAATAAACTTTTTTTTGAGATGTGCTTTGTAGATTGATAGTCTTTAACTGTTAGTTTTCTTTGCCACTAGTGAGTTCCTGAACATAACCTCAGTTAATAATAACTAGGGATATGCTCAAACATTGTTTTACACTCATGGAACTACTTATAGCTTTGGTATCTGCTGGGAACTAACCTAAGCCGTTTTTCACATTTTCAGAACAAACAGCGGGAAGACACAAAAATATCCTTGATGGCAGATATCCTCCATATTATATTGCTATTACTAGAGCAAGCATGGGCAGGATTTTCTGGAGCCATTTGCTGGCTTTGTGGAGTAGAGACGGAAGGGTTTTGCTTTCTTTTTTTGTTTTTGTTTTTCAAGAGAGGGTTTCTTTGTGTAGCCTTGACTGTTCTCCACTCTGCAGACCAGATTGGCCTCGAACTCAGATACACCTGGCTATGCCTCCTGAGTGCTGAGATTAAAGCTGTGAGCTACCACTGCCTTTTCAGTTTCAATCTGGTTTTTGACTACCATGTTTTGCTTTCCAATAATAGGCAATTGTTGATGAAAAAGGTAGCAATAAAATGGAGTCTTAACATTTTATATCTTCAAATTTTAACCTGAAAAGGCTGGTTTGATGAATAAACCACGAGTTATAATGGCAGTACTAATAATTAGGTTCAGTAGAAAATTGTGAAAGTACAGTATTAATAAAAACAGTTTAACAATCATTTAGTCAAATTGGGTAAAAGCAAACTGAAAAAAAATCCTGGAAATAAGTTACACACTTTCAAAAATCAGGGCAGTTCTTTGACAAAATTGCTGCAGAAAATAACAAATGATAAGGCAACGATATTAATTACATTCATAAATGTAACTGAGATGGTTTTGAATCAAGTCTCTACTATATTTAGTTATTGATTCAAATTTGAAAATGAAATCTCAAAAAGAAAATCTGTTAAATGTTATGGGTCAGTTTGAGGCCAGCCTGGTCTACATGAGTTCCAGGACAGCAAGGGATAAAAAGTAAGATTATGTCTCATAAAAAAAAATTATGTTGCCAAGCCCGGAGTGCACACCTGTAACCTGTAATCCTAACATTTTGTCTGAGGCAGAGGATCATGAGTTTGCGTTTCAGACTTGGGAAACATGGTTTAGGTACCTGCTTAACAAAGCAGATGCTTGGCATCCAAGTTCTTCCAGCATCCCTTAGTCCCTTCCTGTTACAGGGTTCTCCTGGCTGGCATACCCTGCCCCCTACCCTAAACTTATCCAGCCCAGGGGTTAGACTGTCCTTCCCTATTTAATCTATATTTTGGTTACCTGGTCCTTTTTGTTTACTCTCTTGGGCCTCCTGGCTGCTGCACCTGGTTCCTCTAGCTCCACCCTCCCTTCTCTATGCCCCTCCCCCATCCTCACATGACTCAGGGTCATGTCCACTGAACTCTCCCAGATGTCCCTGCCTCTGGCTGTGCTCTCCCTTTTATCTATGAACTTTTTCTTCCAATGTATGTAGGAGCAGTCATGTTCCTTTCCTTTTTCTTTTTTTCATCAAGGCCATCCATCATGGGCTACACAAACCCTGTCTCAAAAGAACAAAAAAAAGAGAAAGATATGATGCCTTTATCTGAGGTTGTAAATAAGTTTATATGTGTAGTTTTATTAGTTATTAATGAAATGCTTTGTAATCAAACACTTCTTTGTATGTCTCAGGTACATTTCCATAAAGCCTGATAACCGAAAATTGGCGAATGGAACAAATGTCTTCGGCTTGCTGATCGATACTTTATTAAAGGAAGGCTTTCATCTGGTCAGCACTAGAACACCAGCCTCTGGAGACAAAAGTGAATGCTATGTCTTTGAAAGGATAAAACGCCCTCAAGTCCTTGGGGTGAATAAAACACCAAAACCAGAAAATACCACCATACCACCGCCATCCCAGAAGTAACACTGTAAAAAGACAGTAAAGGGAACATGCTCTTCTGGTTTGGAAATTCCATACCTGGAGCATGTGTGCCGTCAGATTTGGACTTGGTCTGACTTTGGATGTTCTCTTCTACCTGCCTTTTTGCCCTGGGCAACCCAGCCCGTCAAGCTTAAAGCTACCCTGCAGACTCTCTCAAAACAACACTGCACAGGGGGTTTAGCACTTGCTCCTTCAAGGCCTTTCACCGTGAAATCCCATAGCTTTTAAAAATGGGCTCTGGACTGTGTCTGAGTCTAGTCTAGTCATTTATTAGCTATGTGGCTTAAGTGAGGCATTTCTGTGTTTCAACTTTATCTATTAACTAGGGACAAAAGAGTACCCCCCTCATAGTTATGAGAGTGTTGGTTAAAGGGAACAAAGTTCTCATTATGTTGCCTGGCATGTGGTAGGCACTCAGTAACTGTTAATGATAATGATCATGGGTCACTTGCTTTCAAACCCATCTCTTCTCTGAGGCCTTGTTTTCTCCCTTCCCCTTGTTTACCTGCAGTGTCAGTGACTGAAACCTCTGACTAACCTGTACTCCCCAGCAGCTGATCATTCTGCTTAGATTTGTATATCATCATAAAACCATGTCTCCCTTACTTAAAGATGTTTGAGAAGTTTTTAATGGTACTATATATACAGTATTGTACTACTTATAAATCATACAGTATCTAAATTTGGTGAAGTTTTAGAATAACATTTAAAACATATCTAATGACTTAGTTTCTCTCATTTTATATTTGTTATTTTAAGCAATAGGATAACACCTAAAAAAGAAATAACTTCACCAAAACTTCTAGTGTTTGCTTATAGTTGAGTGAAAAGCTATTGTATGGAAATACTTCAAAGTTTGCAATTCATTCAAGAACTTTTTTTTTTTAAGATATTTGTATTAGTTAGGCCTTCTGTTGCTGAGATGAAATACCAGGACTGTTGGGGAGGAAGGGACTTATTCAGTGTGTACTTCTGTGGGGGTTCCCTGTGAACACGAGGGCTGACAAAGAAAGAAATCCAGTTCAACACAACTTAGCCTGTGTTGGTTCAAATGAACCCGATACTGGGCAGTTTATTTTAGTCATATTTATGTACAGTACAACATTGGGAAAATGTTTCCTGGTGACAGTTGTCACAATAAAGCTTAAGGGTGGCTACATTAAAACTCTTTTGCAAAGTACATGTAACTTCTTTAGTAAGAATGGGTTCTATAGCTTAAGGTCCCAGGGGAGGATATCTGGTGTGGTCTAGGTCATCATAGAGGTCACCAGGCTACAAAGTACATGTGACATCTCTTCTAGGGACAGGTTCTGTTGACTGAGAAATAAAGGTCTAGGGCAGAAGAGTCTGGGATAAGCATCAAAGTCTGGGAGGTGGGAGATTCAGGTGTGGCCAGGCCACGAGATTTTTGTTGTTTTAAAGAGAACAAAGTTGAGTGGGTAGGGTGTATAGGGAGGTAGGAAGCATCTGCAAGGAACTTGGGGAGGGGAAAACAAAAATACAGTACTGAAATTTTTTTCAATAAAATGTTCAGGGGGTAAAAGTATTCAGTATAAAACTATAACTGACATGACACAAAATCATTTATAAAGAAGGAAATACACACAGAAAGTAATAGGCATAGTGGCACATGACTGCAGCCCCAGCTCTGGGAAACTGAGACAGAAAGGAGGACCCAAAATTTAAGAGATCCTTGAACTGTGTTTGCTGAGCTACAGAGTGATAAAAAAAAAATGAATCAAACACATACCAAAAATGAACATTGAGCAGTGGCACTGAGTAGTCTCAGTCCCCAGAACCTGCCCATGCAGTCTTCTATAGCAAAAGGTTTGCACTGTGAGCCTCATCTCCGGGTCCACCGTGGGAGTTGAGAGGACTGCAGCCATTATATTTGTTTCTAAAACAAGAGCACTTGGTTACCTGGTTTACAAAATGTTTTATGTTAAAAGCCTGTCAGTGGTGGCGCATACCTTCAATTCTAGCACTCAAGAGGCATAGGCAGGCAGAGCTCTGAGGTTAGTCTGGTTGATCTATAGAGCGAGTTTAAGGACAGCCAAGGCTACACAGACAAATCATCTTCAAAATAAAACAAAAAGTTCTATGTTAAAGATGATCACATGGAAGCTATGGTGAACCTTTAGTGCCAGAAAGACAGTCCCAAGGTGGTGCAAGCCTTCAACATAGAGGATGGGGGAGTTCTGATGGGGCTCAACAGAAAACACAACGAAGAGACTGGCGACAATGTGGAACCTCTGATCCACCAAGAGAAAAAAAACAAAGTGCAGTTTTGATGTTGCACCCTGGCATGTTGTGATGTTACCTGATCATTTAATTAGAACTGCACCCATTCTGATTGGCATCCTAAGTTCTAGATGCCATACCTTGCAAATTGTAACTTTCATATTCATGGTACCAGCCTTATTTTTGAAACATCATGGTGCAAATGGCGAGGAGGAGAAAGGTTAAACCAAAACAAAAATAAATAAGTATTGACAAGGAAGAAGTCATACCTGAAAGATTGCATGTGTACGCCAGGGATTGTGGCCACTCTGGTGGCATAGTGAGACCTATTGTTTCATAATGACAGAGATTTTACTGTACCACACCCTTCCTGGTCTACAGAGTGAGTTCCAGGACAACTAATGCTACACAGAAAAACACTGTCTCAAAAAATGAAAAAAAAAAACTTGGTAAAAATGTTGACATTTCTAAGAGTTGTTTCTGAATTCTAGGTTGTGGGAAACAAAAAAAAATTTCAACTTTTAGTAATAAGTTAGTGACTGATAGTAATGGTTCACCAAAAGGAAGAATACACTAATGAATGTTTTACTTTGCTTGCTTTAGTAGCATCTATCCATTCAGTTTTGTAAAAATGGCAACTTATTTTAGTGTACTGCTTTAGTTTGGGGAAGAATGGGTTTAAAAAAAACACAATAAGCGTGAATAATTCAAAAACAAAGCTTAGTATCCACACTGCTGTGTCCAATGGTATTTTGGCTAAAGGAAGGTAATAAATTTCTTTCTGAAACTTTCCATATGGTAACTTCTATATTACTAAACTTTGCTTTTAACAAATCTTTTTAACACTAGCAAAATTTCTAGTGATCGATACTTCTAATAATGTATGTTCCTGTTATTAGAATCAGCACAAGCACAAAGCAAAGTTGAAGTCTGTTAGATGCAAGTAGTATAGAAGAAAAGTCAGACACGAGCAAACTAATTCTCAAGTTTGTCATAAACAGTTTTCTTCTGCTTAAGACTTTTTAGTCTCAAATTAGATCCTGTTTTTTTTCACTATGTAAGGACTCTGTAGATAAAATTAAGTTCTAGTAGCACCTTTCAGAAAACTTTTACAGGAATAACTCCAATTCACTTTATATACCATTGAGTATAGTGGTATATATTTGTGTTTTCATAAATAAAGCTTGCTTGCCTGAGTATCCAAAGGCAAAACAGCCATACTAGTCAGGGAGTGGTGGTGACCCATACCTTTAATCCCAGGATAGAGGCAGGTGGATCTCTGTGAATGAATTCAAGGTCACCCTAGGCTTACACAAGATTGAATCTGTCTAAAAGGGAAACAGAGCTCACACAAAGGTGATCCCAGCACTAGGGAGGTATAGACAGGAGTGATATGGAGGAAAGAGGAATAAAGGGGAAGAGAAAGGAACTCAATGGAGTGTGGGGTGCAGAGTCTTCAGGATTTGTGGAGACAGGATCTCATCTATTTTTGGTCTGGGTTAGAGGTTAGAGCCAGTGGCTGGCTGCTTTACTCTTCTGATCTTCAGATTGAACCCCAATATCTGTCTCTGGATTTTTACTATTCGTGCTACATTTGAGGTTTAAGAAGAATCAGAAGCTAAAAATCTTTGATGCCTGATCAGAGATAAAACTGAATGATGCAAAGAAACTTAATCCTAACAAGTAAGAAAATACAAAAGGCCCACCCAATTATTAATGGTGCTATTAAGACTAGCCTTAAAGTACTACTATGATTATACATTAGATGGAATGACAATACCTGGGATTTGTTAGATCAAGGTTTTCAATGTTGCTGGACAAGATAGATTTCTGTCATTGTTTTCT
Organism: Neodon shergylaensis; assembly: GCA_025134845.1. Classification (NCBI taxonomy): domain Eukaryota; kingdom Metazoa; phylum Chordata; class Mammalia; order Rodentia; family Cricetidae; genus Neodon; species Neodon shergylaensis. The sequence goes on along the minus strand of JABTXL010000002.1, from coordinate 48,770,159 downwards.
TATAACCTAAAATAATTTGAGGCTTGAGAGATGGCTCACAACTACCTGTGGCTTCAATCCTAGGGGATTCAACACCATCCTCTTGCCTCTGTGGGTAGTGATATATACACACAGACATGCACATAAATAAGAATATTTTAAAAACAAAATAAGCAAATTAACTCAATGAAGAAGAGTTGATTGGTCCCTACATGAAAATGTTTTTTGTTCTTACACAATACTGACTTTCTTGTGGCATGAATAACCTACACCATTTTATCAAAAAACTGTTTGTATTGTCTGTCTCCCATTAAGAAAGACCCATACCTAGATATTCCAGTTAGTGTCCCACTCAATATAGAGTGAACCAAGGAACTCAGAGATGAAAGATGTTTCCAGTTGGAATAAGTGCTAAAATAATTAATGAATGAACTCTGCTCACAAAACAAAAGCAGAATCCATAAACGAGATGATTTCCAAATTCAGGGCAACATGAGTACTACAGACTGAGGCTGGTAATATCTAGTCTTGGTACTCTGGGGTTGGGCAAGCAGTTAAAATTCAGTACGGAAAGTATAAAGAACATAGTGAGTGTTAAGGAGTCACACCTTACTGCTGCAAAACTGTTTCTTTGTGAGGTAAAAAGAATTTCTGGTTTCATTGCTATGAAAAAGCTTATTAACCCAAGCAAGCTTGACTCAAGAGTTTGAAGCTGTCTTAATAGAGAAACCACAGTCAATCACGGTGAAATGAAAAACCCAGCTTACTTAAATATATTAATACTTTAAAAACCCTTAATCTTGAGGTGGTAGAGAAAACTGGAATTCCTTATCTGCAATGTGCGTTAACGTTTTAGAAAGAACATCTGTGAATGTTATTTTATTCTGCTACACTTTTCTAAAGGATCAGATTAGATACATACTGTCAGATTCTCAGAGTTTTGTAAATTTTAGCCATCTCTATTAGAAATAAAGAGCCCTGTGTGGCTTATGAAATACTGTTCCACAAACTTCATACTTGTCATTTCTTTCATCTCGTCTTTCAGCAAAACTGATGTTGGTAACCCTATAAGTTTTACTTAAACAAGGCCTGAAAATTCTACTGCAGACACAGTTTCAGCAAGTTGTTCTTATTTGGGTAGCCAACTACTAGAGTTATCACTATTCTAATGAATAACAGAACTAACATATTTACTGATGGTGTGTGCAATTAAAAGCCCTATTTAAAACACTGGTCATCAAATGAGCTAAGGTACCCTGGGCTCAATCTGATTCCATTAACGCTAGTAGGAGAGGACTACAGAAGCATATTATCATATTTTTTATTACATAAGAAAACTAGCTGCTAATAGGTAAGGTGGCTTTTCTGAATCAAGACACTCCCCCCCAAAGAACTTCTACATGTTAAGTAAAACTTTCCACAGTACTTAAGAGTTACTGTGAAAGGCAGAAAGACAGTAACAATTAAGCACTTCTAGAAAATGATTTTGAAAGCGTAGTTTAGCCCATCAATGGCAAAGGTATGTTTTCTCTTAGACAATGAGCTCCCAAGATTTTTAAGGTAAGAATTTTCATATTCAAAATGATGTGTCACATTTCAAGAGATGCCTTTAAAATGTTTTTTAAATTTTATTCCACCAATTCTAAAGACCTTATGAAGTAGTCATTAACATAATTATTCCCTTATTTGCCTCCCAGAGCTTACTCAAGTCACTTTTGTCCTTCCATGCACTAAATAAATCTCACTCCAACTCTTTAGTTCCTTTGGCTATTCCTTAAGACATAAGCATTTCATATTTTTTCTTTCTTTCAATACATTATTGGTTCACATCTATACATTTTACATGTGATTTAACATTAGTCATACATGAAAGACTTCCAATCACAAATGATTTGGGAAAATTGTTTATTAGCAATATTTTAATTTGAATAAGTGAAGAATTTATGCTAGGTTTTTAGAACCTTTATTTACAGAATTCAAATTTAATCCTTCAATCTAACCATACAGAAACCAAGGCAATCTGATTTAAGAAAGTGTGCACTATTGAAAGAATTTAGGTTTTTTTTTTTTGACAGAAATCAAGTATATGAAGGTCATAACCACTCCATCGTATGACTGAGCAGAGAATTTTTATTGGAGACACGAGGGAGAGCATAGCCAGAGGCATCTGGAAGAGTCCAGAGCAGGGAGAGAAAGCAGTGAAGCTGGGGTTGGGGTAGCTGGAAAGGAGGACTAAGACAGGGAGCCAAGAGCAAATAAATAGCCTAGATGGCAGGATTACATAGGGATGAAATGCTGAGAGAAGCCAGGATACTGCCCAGCTTGGACTCTTTTTGCATTTTCTGAAAGATCTATCTATCTGTTTAATATGTATATAGTGTTCTGTCTGCACTCCAGAAGAGGGCACCAGATCTCACTACAGATGGTTGTGAGCCACCATGTGGTCGCTGAGAATTGAACTCAGGACCCAGTCTGGAAGAGCAACCAGTGTTCTTACCCTCTGAGCCATCTCTCCAGCCCCCTTAATCAGATTTTTAAACAAATAAATAGCTTATTAATAATTTTTTTTATCAAGTTGAGTTTTGTAAAATAATTTGAAAAAAATGAATTGAAATATTTGCTTATATTCTAAATGAGTCATTCAGAGAAAAACTTCATTGTAATAAACTAAACTTACCCATTTTATTGTTGTCATGTTTACAGCTTATAACCACAATTACTATCATTAACATTTCCAGAATTTGAGAGGTGAGGCAAAATTGGACTTTATGCATGCTATATAAACACTGGGCTGAATGTTTTTACAACACCAAATATAAATTTCATTTCACATTTTGATGAACTTAATGTGGTTATGGAAGTACAAAACTTAAGGACCTCCTTCCCCTCAAAGTACCTTTCACACCATGGAAAACATAAGCAGGCATGGTAAAGGAAGAAGCCACACAGGAAACATGCTTTACCTTTCTATATTCTCAGACTCAAATTTAGAATTATTTCACCCTTTTTACATTATGTTTACAATACTATTATATAGCTAATGATCTTTTAGAAATAAACTTTTTTTCTAGAAGTTGGGGCTAGAAAAACTAGGCTGTACCTTAGGAACCTAGGAAGCATATTTGAGGCCCTAGGCTTCATCTTTAGCAAAAACCAACCAACAGGAGGGTGGGGGAGAGTGTTCAGCAGTTAAGAGCACGTTTTTGCAGAAGACCCAGATTTGATTTCCAGAATGCACATGGTGGCTCACAATTGTCCATAACTCATACCTACTTTCGATCTCTTAGGCACAAGGCACACAGGTGGTAGACAGACATGCATGCAGGCAATATACACACAAAACAAAAATAAAAAGATAAAGAAAAAACACACCAACAAAAGAACTCCACACATGTCTAGAAGAGCCTAAAGCTAAAGAATATTAACATTAAGAATGTGTTTGAGTATGGTCTCACTCATAAATCTTCTCCTGGGTAGCTTATGCAGTTTTACTAACCAAATGTCACTTGCAGGAGGGCACCCCCAAGAATACTTTCAAAAGTATTTTTGAAGATATACTTCCAAATAACAGTAACTATATCACTTGTATCTTGCCTAATTCATTTTTTCCCACAGAACATAAAACTATCAATTTTTTTCTTCATCCAAGTATCCATCCACTCTCCACCAGTACTGTAAACTCCATGAAAACAAGGGACTTAATCTGATTGGTTTTGTGATATTTTCAATATTTAAAAATGGAACAAAGTAATATTTTTTAGTACAAAAATGGAAAAATTCTCAAGATGTCTCCTAGACTGTCTTGAACTCTCAGAGATCCACTTGCTCTGCCTTGAGAGCCAAGATTAAAGCTGTGTGCCACCGTGCCTGGCTATTTTGTACCTTATTGGCTTAATGAGACAGGGCTGGGATTACATGTGGGCACATCTGGCTTAAAATATATTTTTAGTGCTATTTGACAAATATTTAACATTTTCATATGACTAAAAATGAAAATATAAAACTTTTATATAAAAATCTGATTAAGATTCAAATTTTCTAAATAAACAATTTAAACATACTATTTTATTTTAGCACAGTACTAGACTTCACTGATTCAAACTAAAATGACATTTTAAACTTTGCATATTAAAATTTTACATATAAGTATTCCTAAATATAAGAAAAATGAAAACTAGCATTTTCCAAAGAAATTACTTAATAGAATCACCAAAGGCAAATGGAGGAGCAGGGAGAAACCTTACTAAAGGATGATTCATTGGACACATTAATAAGTTAAGGCTGAAGAACATTTGGCAGAAAAATAGTTTCAATAGTTCTCTTTTTTGGTATTGGGATGTTTTAGAAGTAGAGCCCTTTTGGAAGTCCTGAGTTCAACTCCCAAGCACTAAAATAAACAAGCAAACAAAAAGAAAAGAAAAAAGAATTAAGTGAAGAAACGAGAAAAGTGAAACGCCCAGGATATATTTTCTGAATACACAAGGCAAGAAGGATTACAATCCCTTAAAGTTTCTGATGGAGGAACAATCTGTGTATTAAAGACTTCAAGGTATTAGAAATAAACTATCCCTTATAACTCTTTGCTAGATGGACTGTATTAATAATGCTCTTTCATTTATTTTCCAAGGAATATATTTACTGGATCCAAATCTACCCCCCTCCAAATTAGGACCCTATTCTTTCCCCTTTTCAATAGTATTTAATGAGAATCAACTCAGAAGAAATGCTTCCCCAAACCCCTGCAAAGAGAGACAAAAAAAGCCAAAAAGCAGAAAAAAGCAATTTTAATTAGAATGTTAACTTGTAAAACTGAGCATGTAAAACCTAAGAGCACAAAAGAACATCCATCTGTAATAATTTCTTCTTTGAAAGATGACTATATTATTATTAATGTAAACGGGTATAACTTTAATTTTACTACTAGCTATTTGTTTCAAAATTAGTAACAAAGATGAATTAACTCCAGATTTCCAAGTCAGTGAAAATGTATTTAAAATAAATACACTTAAATGTGTATATATGAAAAGAAGTTATGTACAATTAAAGTAATGCTGAGTGACTTTTCTGTTGCTATGAAGAGACACCATGACCAAGAGAAATTTATCTAAGTGTTTAATTTGGGGCTTACAATTTCAGAGGATTCGGGCCCGTGACCATCAAGGCAGCAGACAGGCACAGCATGGGGACAGCAACTCATAACTCACATCCCCATATGCAAACAGCAGGCAGAGAAGGAGCTAACTAGGAAGTGTTCCCAGTGACACACCTCCTCCTACCCTTCCAAACAGGTCCACCAAATGAGGACCAAGTATTCCAACACATGGTCCTATTTCTTATGCAATCCACAATTCCCTTTCCATGCCCC
>JABTXL010000002.1:48674837-48764805 GCA_025134845.1 Neodon shergylaensis | reverse complement strand
ACATGGTCCTATTTCTTATGCAATCCACAATTCCCTTTCCATGCCCCCCCCCCCCGCAAGGATCAAACAAGTAGCACATATTTTATCACCAAGTTACAACCTAGTTTGAGTACACTAAGATTTCTTTGGTTCTTGTTGGTTTGTTGTTTAGTGTGAGCTGGAGCTGAAGTTGACTTTCAACTCCTGATGGTCCTCTCGTCTCCACTTCCCGAATGCTGGTATTATAGGGTTGTGTCACCTATTTTCTTTCTAGCCATAGTATTTAAAAATTTCTTTAGCTATTTTTAGAACGGAAAACAAGAATTAAAAATTTAATGTGGAAAACACTGGACAAACTATAAAGTCATTCAATAAATACTTCTAAGCAGGTTTTAATAGAACAAACTATGGATTTATAATTATTTAGTAATTGTTTTTCATATAATGGTTAAAACAAAGAAAAAAGTTCAGTGATTAAAACAAAACTTTATCATGATTTCTATGGAGATCAGAGAATAATTCCATACGGTTGGTTCTCTCATTTCTCCTTTATGTTGATTTCACAGTTCGAACACCAGCTGCCATGCTTGTGCAGCAAATGCTTACCTCAATAGCCGACAAAGACTTGCAAAAGAACCACCATTCTCATGTAAAAGTTAGTATTTTAACTCTGACCACAATAGGTATGATCTCTTACTACTTTAGTTATGGACAGCCCCACCAGAAAAAAGTGGTTGTTCTTAAATATGTATTTTATAATTAAATAAATTAGTTAAAATTAATTTAATTTTACCTTTAAATTAGAATTGAGTAGTAGTTCCTTTGAATATTAATCTTGAAAAGTAACTGTGAAATACATTAGGATTTCCACAGCACACAGTATTAGTTAGTTGGAATCCATTAAGAACCTTTAATCTGAAAAGGTTAAGATGATCCTTACAGGAAGTAATGACAGTTATATAATGACCTGAACAGTCCAAAAAAGGAATACAGATAGTACAAACAACATTTCATTTGAACTGGAATTAAAATATTCTGACTATATTTACATTCATAAAATTAATAACTAAACCACAACTTGGTTTAAATCTGAAGTTAAATATTAATAAGGTACAGAAGCCCTTCAGACTTTGCCTTATTAAATGTCCTCTCTAAGAACTTAAAAAAATATTTTAGTAAAAACTAGAAAAACAGCAATTATTAGAAGACATATATCATCTGTCGCAAATTAAATTTCAGGTTGTTTCCTCAGTTATCCAATGAAAAGGCTGGTCATCTCTAAGGACTTTCCTACAACTGAAGTTTAGAAATTCAAAACATATTTTAATGTTTTCTCTCCATTTTTTTTTTTTTGGTTTTTCGAGACATTTAAAATGAAAAATTCTGAGACATTATACTAAAGATCATCTTCTAAATTCTGTTCAAAATCAGTAATACTTTAAGATAAAACTTCAAGTCAAGAGGAAAATTAATAAATTAATAAAAATTAATATTTATTTTCCTATCTTAAGTAATAATCTGAATTCACAATCATATAGGATATAAAAACACATTAAAATAAATTCTATGGTGCTTCTAAATTCTCTCAAGAAACTTTTAATGGAAATGCTGGGGAGAGATCTCAGGACTTCTCTGTACTAGGGAAATACTTTACCGCTTTAGTTAAGAGACTTTTGAGGGCATTCAACAATTTAAAAGACATTAAATCAGTTACAGTTAGTGCTCCATCTGTAGATTCAACTGACCAGATTCAAAACACTGGAGTGGCCACCAAGTGTGGAGGCACACACTTCTAATTAAAGCACTTGAGAGGCAGTGGCAGGTTGATTTCTGAGTTCCCGGCCAGCCTTGTCTACATAGTGAGACACTGTCTCAAAACATCAAACCAACTAAACATTTTTTTGTTTTTGGCTGTTGGGGGGGAGAGGGGTGGAAGTGCATTTGTATGTTTTTTTTCTTGTCATTACAGGAATAAGCTAAATAATACAATGTATCTGTGTAACATAACACCACATTGCACATAAAAAGCAATCAGAGATGGGATTTAAGTATAAGAGGAATATACACCGGTCACCAGCAGACATACCTTTTTTTTTTTTGAGACAGGATTTCTCTATGGAGGACATTATACCATTTTACATATGGTACTCATCTGAGTATCCCTGAAGCCCTAGAATCAATTCCTCCTAGACACAGAAACAATTATATGCTTTTTTTGGGAGACAGATTCTCATGTAGGTCTTAGACTTGTTTTGTGGCTGACAATGACCTTAAATCTGATTCTCCTGCTTCCACTTCCTGAGCACTGGGATTACAGATGTGTACCTGGTATGTAGTGGTGAGACTGGAACCCATGGCTTTGTGCCTGCTAGTCAGAAGCATGCTACCAACAATTACACAGCATTTTAACAGACACAATACATGTGGGAAGCTATTACATTATTACAGAATTATACTGAACAAAATCACTAATATAGAAAATGCAATCAGAAAAACTTGAAAACATACCGGTAGAATCAATATACATTAAATTATAGTTGTAGAGTATGGCCAACCTTACTTCAGCAGCACAGTTAATACTGGAGATAATTTCAGAATCTTAACGCCAATATTTACGTGCTGCTAAGGCACTGCTGACATTGCTATCATAGGAGCTATGAATATAAAACACGTGTTTTCTTCAGAAGATCAGATCCTTGTATTTTGAGGCAGCACAATATGGCCTGCACCTTTTCAAAATCCACAAACCATTATGTGCTGCTACTTTACTCCAAGGTTTTTTGTTTTTGAAAACACAATAGCACCTAAATACTAATTTACAAAAACTCTTTTTAGGAAAAAACAGAATATATAAGAGCCATGTTTGAAAACCCTAACACTAGTAAATGCATAATTTTATAAGCTTTGAGTAGAAAAAAATTTATGTCCATATCATAAATTTAATAAAAGCTTACTGTGTACTTAATATAGTGCTGTAATTTATAGTAATCATAAAAATGAGGAAAGCAAGCCATTTTTCTGTACCAACTTAATAAGAATGATTTATTAATAGCCAAACTTTTGAAAATATTTAACAAATGAAGCAATTATAAAAGTTGGCTTTTACCTTACTAAAAGGAACACACCTTTCAAAGCCTAAGTCATAGTATAAGGGTTAACATTTCAGAAAAAACACGAAACATACAAGAACTCAGTTTCAAGAAATTTATGCCAACAAAATACTTAGAAAAAGACTAAAAGTGACTTCAAAGTATTTTCATACTAATAGCAATTATGTCTCTGTATGTGTACAGACACACACACACACAATGTAGCCTCCCCCAATTCATAAATGAACACTCATTATCTCCATATTGGAATGGTTATTACTGTAAATTCAGTGTTATTTAATATATATTACCCAGAATAACATGTCTTAGGATAACATGTCAATTTGGTTTCCTAAAAAGATATAAAACAGGTATCCTGCAGCTCAAGGCTAAGTGACCATTTATTTGTTTCTCATTAAAATGGCTATTCTGTCTTAGAAATTTGTATGCTTTCTATTACAGGACAAATCTGTATCAACAAACTGTGAAATTTTCATCTCTATTCTAATCAGTTATAGGAAACAGTCATATTTCATTCATTCTAATGTCGATAAGCAGTCATATTCCATTAGTTATATATTTTGTCTTTTATTAAAATTATATAGATCATTTTGTGTATAAGCAACTGTTGTTTCACCCATTTCTCCATTATTGCCTCAAGTTTTAACACGATTTTTACATCTATTTAAGATAAATCAACACATACTTCAGTTTATCAGTGTCCTAGTTTGTTTTCCACTGTTGTGAAAAACACAATCATAAACAACTTGGGAGGGAAAGGGTTTATTTCATCTTATAACCTAATATCCATCACGAAGGGCAAAAACTCAAGTCAGGAACCAGGAGGCAGGAACTGAAGAAAAGGCCATAGAGAAGTGTTGTATACTGACTTGCAATGCTTTCTTTTATATCACCCAGGACCATCTGGCCAGGGATGATGCTGCCCACAGTGTGTAGCCCTCCCACATCAAGCATTAATCAAGAAAATGCTCACTAGATATATCCTCAGGACAATCTGATGAAGGCAATTCCTCTACTGAGATTCTCCCTCTCTAGATGTCTGTTTGTAAGTTGCCAAACTAATCAGCATGATCAGTTACATGGAATTTTAGGTTCTCCTCAAACCTATCTCATTAAATTTTAAACATACATGCTTATTTTTCACTTAAATATTTTATCGAACACCTACTCTGTTACCACTATCCCATTTGTTACACTGTAGTTGGTACAGCAGCACACAAAATATAGTTTCTCTATAATCCCAACACTTGGGAGATAAAGGTAGTAGGATCAAGATTTCAAGGCCATCCTTGGCTACACAGTAAGTCTGAGGGCATCCTGGGCTACACGAGACATTGTTACAAACATACACATATCAAGCTCTCCCTCACTGTTCTTTGTCCCTGTACAGAACGTCTACACATTGAATGATTATTCCAATGTCAAATGAATGATTTCAAAATTAAGTCCATCTTTTGTGTGTAAAATCCTACTTTTAAAGCCGACAGCCAAACTTGAAACAGAATGAGTATTTACATTCATGCTTATGTTTCATAAACATTAAATAAATCACAGCGAGAAATGCCCATTATTTCTAAAAACTGGTCAAGCATATTTAACAAAATCCAACACTTTATAGATCTCAGTTTGGTGGAATTAAGTGCATTTATACCCAAACACCGTCAACCCTACCACTTTAAATTTCTCACCTCCAACCCATACACTTTACTCATTAACACCAGCTGCCAAGTCCTATCTCTTAGTTATAAGAAATTAACTTTCTGTTCTGTTTCCTGAATTTGCCATATCAGACAATAAAGTCAAGAGGAATTTATATTTGAGTTGCTTCACTTATACAAATTTTAAAAGATTTATTCTCAAGCATATACTAGAATCTTGTAATTTCTGGGAGTAAAAACATGTGTTACTGTAACCAACTTACCATGCTCTACTTAGTGCTGGAAATTGAACTGAGGTCTTCTTGTGTATACAGCAAATGCTTCATTATTCCCCAGCTCTAATTAAAACAAAAAAAAACACCCTTTATTTATGTGTGTGTACCTGTTTTTCTGTATATGTGCCAAGTATGGGCAGTGACTAATATCCTTTAGAACTATAGCTATAGATTGTGAGCCACCTGATGTGTGCTGAAGGAATACTCGGTCCTCTGCAAGCACAGAAAGTGCTCTAAACTTCTAAGCTATTTCTTCACCCCACCCCTTAAATATCTATTTATGATGTATGTATGTGTGCACCACTGAAAACAAGTGGAAGTCAGAAGACAACCTCAGATATTTTCCTCACCTTGCTAGAGTGAGATAAGGTCTTTTATTCGATGTTACTTTATCTGGCTTATGTAGGTTCTAGGAATCCAAACTCAAGTCCTCTGTGTAACAAGAACTTTATTCACTGAGCCATTTCCTCAACCCCCAGTTTTATTCTCATTTTGGAGCTTTATGAAATTTTTCTTTGATAATGTGTTCCTTTGAGACAGAATCCTACTAGTAACCCAGGTTGGCCTGAAACTTGCAATCCTACTGCCTCAGTCCTGCCCCCCAACCTGGCACTACAGGCATAAGACACTATCTCTGGGGACAGTATTTCTCTATGCCTCAGTCTCCCATGTGTGTGTATTTAAACAACATTTATTTGTGTATGAGTGTGAATGTCAGCACCATGCACATGTATGGAGATTAAAGAATGTCTTGTGGGAGTTGGTTCTATTGATTTTCTCATTCATTCTCTGTGCAGCCTTGGCTGTCCTGGAATTTGCTCTGTAGGCCAGATTGGCCTCGAATTCACAGAGATCTGCCTGCCTCTGATTCCTCATGCTTCTGGGATTAAAGACATATGCCACCAATGGTGAGCAACTTCCCCCTCCTCCCTTAAACCAAGGTTTCTCTGTGTAGCTTTAGAGCCTGTCCTGGAACCTGCTCTGTTAAACCAGGCCAGCCTCAAACTCACAGAGATCCACCTGCCACTGCCTTCTGAGTGCTGGGATTAAAGGCATGTGCCACCATTACCCGTCTACTTAAGGGAGTTTCAGTTTTAGACTTTTTTTAGTCTTTGACTATTTAAAATGAATTTTTTTTTAAATATTTACTTATTTATTTATTATGTATACAATATTCTGTCTGTGTGTAATCCTGCAAGCCAGAAGAGGGCACCAGACCCCATTACAGATGGTTGTGAGCCACCATGTGGTTGCTGGGAATTGAACTCAGGACCTTTGGAAGAGCGGGCAATGATCTTAACCTCTGAGCCATCTCTCCAGCCGCCTTAAAATGAATTTTTATGCATGGTAATAATGTCTAGCTTCTTTTTTTGTGGGATTACCTAGTTTTCCTGACACTATTAAAAGGCCGTCTCTCCCCTTTCATGAGGGACTCCATCTCTTGACAAACAACAGCTTTTACTATTTCATTTCATACCAAATTTTCGATTCAAACTGGACTAGTTATGTAGCAACCTACTCCTAGTATATATATGGTCCATGCCATTTCTCGATTTCTGTACCTTAGGTCACTTGAAATATCATACTGTCTTTAAGTCTTCAAATCTTTGCTTTCAAGTGTGCCAGCTAAAAGAAAAAGTATGAAAATCATTACATTACAGGTTAAGGTTAGTAAAAAATATTTTGTTCTTTATCTTTATTCAATTGTTGTAATTTTAAATTCAGTAGTTTATATTCTGGCCCAAGGACCATTTATTTTCTTTGTTGGTTTTTGAGATAGTTCAACATTTTACTTAAGTTCTAAGGAGAAAAACTAAGTAATTCTGAAAGGTGAGATAAAAATAGGTAAATTAAATGTTTTGTTTAAAGAAGTAAACTCTATGGGACTTTTTATAAATACCTAAATTAATATTCATTGTATAATAAAATAGAATAGCAATTTAAAAAGACAGAGCAATCCACAATTGTCCGACCTTTCCCCCAACTCTATTGTTTCCATTTTTTAAAAAATATTTATTTATTATATATACAATATTCTGTCTGTGTGTATGCCTGCAGGCCAGAAGAGGGCACCAGACCCCATTACAGATGGTTGTGAGCCACCATGTGGTTGCTGGGAATTGAACTCAGGACCTTTGGAAGAGCAGGCAATGCTCTTAACCTCTGAGACATCTCTCCAGCCCCGTTTCCATTAATATTTTTGTTTAGAAATATTTACTACTTTTTTAACTTTAAAAGACTTCTAATATTAATTCATCTTGTTTCCGTAGCATTTCACAAAATTTAAGAGATTTTAGGAATGTTGTCTTGACTGAATTTTTTTAAAAAACTTATTAATAAACATCATAGTTTGTTAGAGCATAATGACAGAATACAGACTGTGATGGCAGAACCCTGGCATTCTATCCCTTAGGAGACCTTATCATGGCTCAGTTACTCTAGTACACTGACCCTGTTCTGGTTCCTTTAAGGTAAAATGTGGCAAATGCCTACCTCATTTAAATTTATACCTTAAACTTATATGAGCACATTTAACAGTGACTAGATGTTCATTAAATGCCTATTCAACCTAAGTTCTCCATAGGGTTTGCATTTCTGACGAATTCAGTGTTTCAGTGAACTATTTCATTGCTAACCTGATATAGTTCCTACATGGGAAGTGGTTTTATCGTTTTTATTTTTACCAGCATAATCTGAGAGTAGTCAAATTGAGTAGGTTTCCTAAATTAGAAAGTAACTGGTTTCTGTCATTATTAAATTACCGGATTATCAATACTGACAGGACTGAATGTGAATTTTTCTTCATATTTCCTTTCTTTATTAGGTTAACATCTTTGCTGTTTTATATTTAAAAGATAAGTGTAATATTCTTTTGTTTGTCTGGTTTGTCTTGGTTTCCCTGGCTGGAACTCGCTCTATAGATCAGGCTGGCCTCAAACTCAAAGTGATCTGCCTGTCTCTGCCTCCCAAATGCTGGGATTAAAGGTGAGTACCACCACTGCCTAGCATAATATTCTTAAATGTGAACAACACACACTGCAAGGTTTTAATCAATAACATGTATTTAAATTAATTTTTCTGTGAATGTATATGTAAAATATGCCACAAGTATGTGGGTGCCTGCAGAAGGGACAGTGCTGGTTCCCCTGAAGCTGGGAACAATTTGCTGTGAGCGACCTGATAAAGGCTGCTGTAGATTCTGGGAATCAAACATGGGCCCTCTGAAGAACAGCAAGTGCTCTTAACCAAAGCCCAAATAATATATTTTAAATTTGTATAATATAAATAGGTAATTTAAATTTATATAGCTAAAAATGCCATGTGAAAAATAAAAGCATTTATAAAAAGAAAACCAAAGAGAAAAAGAAAACTATGACTTTTGAATTCCTTTTTTTTAAAAAAAGTTTTTATTTATTTATTATGTATACAATGTTCTGCCTGCATTTATGCCTGCAGGCCATAAGAGGGCACCAGATCTCATTATAGATGGTTGTGTGCCACTATGTGGTTGCTGAGAATTGAACTCGGGAACTCTCAAAGAGCTGTCACCTTAACCTCGGAGCCATTGAGACTTTTGAACTTCTTAAGTAACCAAAATTTCCTGTTAGAACTTTAAACTGGAAAGTGAACTTAAAGAAATCTCTTTATGCAACTTGGAAAAATGAGAGTAACACATTACCATTATTTAATTGAGAGCACGTAACATACTAACACCATTATGCCACTTCTAGGACGCCCATATTCTACAGATGAAGGGCTAGGGAGATAAAGTGCTTGCCTAGATTACCATAAAGCCTTGGGTGCCATCTACAGCACTGCAAGAAAACAGAAAAAAAAAAAGCCACCTCCATCAACAAAAAAAACCTTTCTCTCTTACACATACTTCATAAAGGAACAGCTTAAAAGAAATTACTATGTTAAAAGAAACTATGGTATTAAATAAACACTAAAAGAGAGAAAAACCACACAGTGTCATGTAAAGTGGGTCATAGCAGGAGTCTACACTAGCAGTATAGTATCAACTAGAAAACTGTCTTTTTTAGTAACTTAAGTTAAAAGAAAGGCTGAAGCTGAATTTCAAGGTTTCAGTTACGGAATCCAAGCCTGGACTGTGTAAGATTCTTTACGGATTTGCAAATATTTTCACTGAAATTTCTAAGAGATAAAAATATGAAATAATTTTTATATAAAAAGGTAGGATTTTGCTGCTAGTAAAACAGTTTTCAGTATTTAACTTATCTCCCCTATGTACCCCCCCACTTTCCCCACCAAAATAATTCCATCCTCACTACTTGAGTTGAATGGTTGATCATCTTGACGGTAAGTCATCTAACATACACAGGTTTTAGATTACTAATGCAATGTGTGAACAATGGACAGGCAGCATCTGAAGCACTAACTTTCATTTAAACTGGGTCACCCAACCCTTAACACCATTAGGATTAGAAACGTGAGTCTGACTTTTTTTGAGAGATGCAAAATTAGCTCAACGAATCTTTTGTTAATTTTAGAATCTTTTTTATTTTTTTAGGTTTTTTTCTTTCTTTTTTTTTTGGATACAGGTTTTCTCTGTAGCTTTGGAGCCTTTCTTAGAACTTACTCTGTAGATCTGGTTGGCCTCGATCTAAAGAGATCCATCTGTCTCTCTCTGCCTAAAGTGCTGGGATTAAAGGTGTGTGCCACAACCACCTGGCAATTTTAGAGTCTTGAATACTTGCATAGAAACAGTTATCTGTGAGCATTAAATATGGCTTATTAATATGCTAGTTTTTCTAGAGATATATTTATTTCAGCTAACCTGTTAGCATTATTCTGCTGTAATTTATAAACTTTCCAAAATTTAAATAAGTCAAGAAAAATGTTAATGTGTGCAAATGTGTATATATTTGTGTTCGTAAGTGCACAGACAGAAAAGGGATTGCTTTTGCTGTTTGCCCTATCTCCTGAAGTTTTAAGAGCTAAATGTAAAAAGCTTCTCACAAAGAAGTCTATTTTCAAGTTATAAAACTTTAAGATCAATAAACCTGAATAATGATAATAAAAAATACCATTATTGGGGCTAGACAGATGGCTCCTAGGTTAAGAGTACTTCTTGCTCTTGTAGATAGATACCAGGGTTCCCAGTACCCACATGGTGGCTCACAACCAACACCCTAGAACTGGGGTTCTAAGGGATCTAATGTCTTCTGGCCTCCATGGGCACCAAGCACAGTACAGATATGTAAATGCAGTCAAACACACATATAAAATAAAAATATGTAAGCCTTTAAGAAAGATCTTTATCTGTAAACTTTAGAGAAATGATTTAATATTGTGATCCTCATACTTGGAGATAACAGGGCCTTTACTTTCCACACTAGTAAAATACTTTCCACACTAATCAAGTTGCCTAAGGCAATGAAATAATTATCGCTCTAAACTATTAAAATCAAACATCAATAAATAGGGAGCTAAGGAGAAATTTAAGTTATTCTAGAACAGATAGAAAAATGAGGAATGAATGGAAACGTGATAGCAAACAGTAAGTTTCTGTAGTAATAGTGGTGAGGAGGGAGCTGGAAGCTAATACTTACAAAATAATTGTTGAGCTACTTAGAGGGCTGTTATAGTAATATCTTCATTTTATCATTGTTAAACCTAGGAAAAAAGAGTGAAGACTTTAACATTTGAGCTTATTACACAAGCAAAAGCATTTTCAACTGGTGTCGGCACTGTTTTCTGGTTCTTATACATTACACAATAATCACAGATTACAACTTGCCAGCAGCACTGTTTGCGATTTCAATCCAGTGCATTGTCATTAAGTCTGTAAAATGTGCTTTCCCACTAAAACTACCTTTTGAATATTTAAAACTCAAGTGTGTCAAGTGTAGCTAACACTGCCGCTTTGGTGTCTAACTTGGAGTATGCTGAGTTTCTGAGGGCATCATAAAATTCCAAGTATTTTACAATTCAAGGTCACATCCCAAGATTATTTCCCCTTTTCTCAATTCACAGCACACACAGACCCACACGCACAAAGTCTACATGAATTCTAATACAATGTAGAAAACCACGAGTTTAAAATGTGTTGAAAAAAAATCAGTGGAACTAAAACATTTGTGCTATGACCACAACAAAAGAATATATTGTTCAGAAATTGAAGCAAAAAGTGAAAGAAGTGATAAAGAAATTGTTTTCACGGCTGTACTTTACCTTGCAAAGAAAGGATTCAAAACCCTTGAAGTATAGAAGAATACTAAAGCCCTGCCTTTAGAACATCCCAGTAACTTCGCTGGTATTTTACTTCTGTAAGACATTATAAACTGTGCTTTTATTTTTTAAGACAGGCTTGTTACTATGGCCCAGCTTGGCCTTGAACTTGAGATCTTCTTGCCTCACCTTCCCAGGTGCTGGGATTACTGGAATATGTCAACATAGCAACATACAAGTACTTATTACAAGATACAGTATAGAAAGAATACACAAAATCTTTATGATTTTGCCAGAGCATTCCAAATATATATTACAGATTACTTTCTCACAAAAGGGTCAGCATTTCTTTTTATTTTAAAATCTATTTCAAAATCCACCAATTCCCCACTCCAATAATGCCAATGTGAATCTCTACCCCAAATCCAGCTCTATTGAAATCTAAACAATATCCCAATTATACATAAAGATCCTGATGTGCCAAGCTCAGATCTCATTCCATTCTTAAGATGCAACTAGTCTTGAATTTTGTATTTATTTTCCATGCATTTTTTTACACTATAACTACAAATTTAACTGTTAAACATATACGTATTTTCCTCAAAGGTTTATTTTTTGCTGAATTCAGTCATTCAGAATAATATACACATTCAGTGTATGATACTATGTCCATTGTATAGTGTGTGGGCGTCTACTATAAGTTCAACAGTACTATGACATTGCCAAGTGCTCTACAAACTAAACAAAAACTTTTGTATTTTCCCTGACATTTGAAAAATTCATTTAAGGCTGGGCAGTGGTGGCATATGCCATTAATCCCAGCACTTGGGAGGCAGAGGCAGGGGGATCTTTGTGAATTCAAGACCAGCCTAGTCTACAGAACAAGTTCCAGGACAGGCTTCAAAGCTACAGAGAAACCCTGTCTTGAAAAACCAAACCAAACCAAAATAAAATAAAAATTAAGAAAAATAGCTACTCCTGTGTAGAAATGAACATTTTTTAATGTTGAGTTTTTATTTTTTATCTCATTCTTGACATCTATTATGTGTATGAGTGTTTTGCCCAAATGTATGTCTATGTACTATTTGCATGGCTGGTGCCCACAGAGGCCAGAAGGTGTCAGATTCCCTAGAACTAGGGCTGTGAGCTGCCATGTGAGTTCAGGGAACTGAATCTGGATCTGCTGCAGGAGCTTGGCAGTTGAGCATCTCTCCAACAGTTCTCAAGTGATCCATCTCTTTTGCTCGCAAGTGTGTATCTAACATAGGGACAAAATTTGTTCCAAAACAGTTTCACAAAAATGAAAGTTGTGAAAACAGATTGCTCTTCATACGACTGAGAAAATACCGAAACTTAGAAGTGTTGGAGAAATGATAAAATTTCTAATTAGATACTGAACTTTGTTAGATCCAAGATAACCAACCAATAGCTGGGGATGGTGGATGGGACAGATATAAATGGTTTGGTATGAATAATCCTTCCCTCCCCCGCCACTGTACTGGCTTATTTGCGGTGCTCCTTAAAAAAGAGAAGGGGGGGGCAATCCTTTAGAGCTTGTAAAAACTGTAAATTGTAAACATCTAGGATCAGAGATTTTGATTAAGCAGATCAGGAAAAATGTTGTATTTTAGCTCATTTTAGTAGTCAGTCCACAGACATTCAGCAGGAGTCCATCAGGGTGGAAGATATTTTCAACAGAGGATTATGTAGCTAAACTTTTAGGTTAAACATGTGCAATATTAATGTCTATCTGTCAAACTACATCAACATATTAAAAACAGTAGTAGCCTAAAAAAGCAATTTCAATTTACAATTGACTATGCTTAATTTCACAATACCAGAATAGACTGTGGTCTCAATTATTAATTCAGATAAATAAACACACAATATGACAAATGCCATTTTTGTTAGTAATACCAAAGAAATGATATTCCGAGTTTACTATGACTGGTAGAACAAACATTAAGCATGGAGATGGATCAGAAGTGATTTTAATGAAGGTAACCAAGGAGCAACGATGGTTCTATCTTTTAAAATACAACTGCAAATGTCAGACTTTAAATTAGGACACTGGCTAACACAAAACTTGTAGTTTTCTACCAAAGTTTTATAAATGAAACCAGAACTTCAACAGAGGTCCACTATTCACTTATCCAGCACTGTAATTATACAGATAAAAGGGGAGAACAACATATGTAGGGTATGCAAGTTTGTGCAAATAGAAGTATACAAGTCTACAAAACCAACTTACTTGAAATTACAAAGTCTAGTTCTAAAAGATGTAGAATATAACATGGTATCTTTTTAAGAACTCATAAAAATAGTTTAAGGGCTTTCACCTATGCCCTATGTTGGTTCCAATTACTGACAACATGAAGAATAGGATGTCTTTATTATAGTGAAACTAACAATAATTCAGGCTTCATTATATGAAGCTATAAAAGGAAGATCTATGCCCTTAAAGTAAAGGAAATACTCCTGTATGGCCACAATTTTTCTTTCTTAAACATATATCTGAATTTGTGGCATCAGCAACCTAGCTACTAATAGGTTTTACTATTCTATTAGCTTAAAAGTAAAAAGTATGGAACAGCACACATACTTCTAGAATTCTTCAACTCTAACATGAAATTTCCTGACTAAAAATTAAATACACCACCACTGAATAAATGGTTAATAAAAGTTCAAGAACCACGAATATTTACTATCCTCTTAAGGGTGCACTGGGAAGAAAGTATCTTTCAAAGGAACTATTCTGCAAACCACACATGGAAAACCCTTTCCACCTGGGTGCAAACTCCTTTGGCCACTCTTATCCCACACTGACAGGACTCTGCAGAACAGCCAGCTGACAAAAACAGCAGTGACTATTCAACTCCAGTTCTTAAAAGGGACAAGAACAACTGCTATGATGGTGACACTTCTTCACCACTGATGCTCCTACTACTGAAAAAGCACTACTCGAGAAAAGCATATGCAGCTAACTCAGAGAAAGAAAGTACTTCAGTACAATTCACTTGCCAAGTCCATTTGTATCATTATTTAAAAAGGAATTTTAAAAGGGAAGGGTGAAGAGAGAAGACAAAATTAATATTTTGGTTAGAGAAGGGAACCTACAATGTATCTAAAAAAGCTAGTAACAAATAACAATTTCAGCGTTCTATGGCTACATTTAACTACTCAGTTACCAAAACTCTCTTAAGAGTTTTAATCATTTGTCAGAGTGATCAAAGAGTACCTTCCCTAGTGGTACAAATTCTAATCAAGACATAAAATTACACTTTTGCTCACAAAATATCCCTGGTTCCCTCCCAGGCACCATGTACTGAATCACTATCATATGCTGACTTCAGATACTACTTAGAAAAACAAAACAAAAACAACAACCGCCCCACCCCTGAGATTCAAGCACTGGGTATATAGTTCAGTGGTAGAGAATATGATAATATAAGAACTTTGATTCAATCTCTAGAATAATAAATAATAAAGCATTAAGACTTCAGCCAATGACTTTTTTTTTTCCTTTGGTGGTTTCAGGGACTGTTCTGGGGCTGTGGCATGCTAGCCAAGTGCTCTAACACCAAGCTATAATATTTCCTAGACCTAGCCTAAAAGAGTTAACAAAAACTACAACTGAGGCTGGCAATGTTACTCAGTGGGTAAGGGTACCTACTCTGCAGTCCTGACAATCTTTGAATCTCATCCCTGGAACACACTGAAGTGGAGGGAGAGACTGGACATAATGTTGTTCTCTGAACTCTGTGCATACACCACCCTATCACACACACAATAATAAAATAAAAATTTTAGAGTTCACAACTAATCAAATATTTTCAGGTGCAATCTATCTTAAATGTAAATTATGTGTATTATAGAGGGAAAGCCTTAGTTAAGTCCATAGTATCAATTTGTAAGAGAAATAAGTGTTTATTGTTAAAATGCTTTAAATAAAATAAAATGCTGCCTACAGATCTACAACTTTAAACGCAAGTCATCTTTCAACACTGTAAGCATTGCTTCAGAAAGACCCAAAACATAAAAGTTTGAATATTATTAAAAAATAAAAAATTAACAGATTAGAATGATATTAAATTTAAATAATACTTAGTCTTGAATGCTAGTTTTGAGATTAAAAAATTAAAAGTGTGAAATTGGAGCAAAATAGTAAATTTAGTTAGCTTGCAAAAAAAACCAAACCCTACATCTTTTATCAAAATAAGATGTCAATGAAGAATGCTGGAAATAAAAAATACATATAAAAACCCCACAAAATTAACAAGGTAATTTTGAATAATTTATTTATTGTGAAAGGAATTCAAAATTTAATTTATGAAATTTAGACATATAAAAATAGTAATCGAGT
Organism: Neodon shergylaensis; assembly: GCA_025134845.1. Lineage (NCBI taxonomy): Eukaryota > Metazoa > Chordata > Mammalia > Rodentia > Cricetidae > Neodon > Neodon shergylaensis. The sequence goes on along the minus strand of JABTXL010000002.1, from coordinate 48,749,228 downwards.
GATCAATTGCAGAAATCACATTTAAAACATGTCACATTTTCTTTCAAGTGATTCTATTCTGACTTTCGAAATAGCAAATTAAATGTCCAATGTGGTTAAATAGTGCTGAGAACAGAAGTCCTACTTTAAAACCACAATTTTAAAAAATTTAAAGCCTTAAACTAATTAAATATTGCCTATTGAAAAAAGCTGATCAGAAAAATATTCAGTTTTGATTAGGCATTACTTGAAGAAAAACAATATAAATAAATTAGGAATGTTATTACTTTTAGAAAACCACAAAATATATACATGTAGAAAACTGCTTCAAATAAACATTTAAAATGTTTACATTAATTGTGTCTATTATTAAGCAAATCTTTGCAATACTTAAAATCTCTACCAAAAAAACTTGCTTCCACTGATGTAAGTCATGTTCATGAACTAGCATTATATAATCAGTTAATAATTTAAGGCCCTTCATCAACAGATATTAAATTACCCCATCCTAGTTTATTAAAGTACTCTTTTTACTCTAAGATAAATACTCCACTAAGAAATATAGAAATGACAGTACAAATGTTCTTTAAAGACAATTATTTTTCCTGAAACCCTGATACTGCCTTTAAATGAAATTTATAAATCTGTACTTGAGATATAACTCTATCACTGGGAAAAAATTTAATTAAAAAATTGAAACACCAATAAATCTTTCCTCAAATTCTTACCTAATAAACTAGGTATTAAGAGGATTGGAGAGATTTGCAAATTTGAAGTATTTAAACATGTCCTTTAAAGGGTGATTAAAGGACACATAATCATATATAATTGTAATAGCTTTTATTATTAGCCAAGTTATGGTCTCTTACCCTATCAGAAGTAATCAACTATAAGAAAACTTTTAATATCTATACTAATGCTTTTAGGTACTAGATTATTTAACAAGCTAAATTCCTAACTTCATAAGCTAGTTTATTACTGTAAAGAGAACAAGAACATGATAATGCCAAATATTTGTGTTCAAACAGTAAATTCTCTGAAACCCTCAGGTATTATAAATCTTGAACTCTACATTAGGAATGACTGTGCATTTAAATCTTTATCTACACTATCAACTCATATATTGCTTTCTCCCTCATTTAACTCATTAAAGCTCTGTCAACTATCTGGATTAAAAGTGATAAATAAATTAAAACTCAATTTTTTTCCAGACACTCCATTTACATGTTAATACTGTCTAACCTGGAAAACATTGGCTAAGATGGGGCCGAGTTTTTATTCATTTTTCACCCATTAAACCATTTTGTTATAATGTTTAAGATCAAAGTTATAAAGACACTCTATTCTTTGTATTTATCTAAAACAATCACCATCTAATATAACATCAATGTAACATAAAGCACCAGAAATTGTCTGATTTCTATTTAGTTTGATCATTTCATTTTCACCTCAACTATTAACAGATATGCATTTCTGGACTGTCTATCTCATAAGCATCAAATTCTAGTTTTTTAGTATTTTAATATTGTCTCAATATTCTAGCTTTTTTTTTTTTTTTTGAGACAGGGTTTCTCTGTGGTTTTTGGAGTCTGTCCTGGAACTAGCTCTGTAGACCAGGCTGGTCTCGAACTCACAGAGATCCGCCTGCCTCTGCCTCCCGAGTGCTGGGATTAAAGGCGTGCGCCACCATCGCCCGGCTATTCTAGCATTCTTAAAGACACCTGAAAATCTGTTCTAAAATGTTTACACCATTTAAAGTTAAAAGTAGATTTATGAGCAGGACAATTATAATTTACTCTTAAGATTAAATTACACTTAAGAAAACAAGCCTTTGGGATTTTCTATTTGTTACTTACATATTTTTAGTTAAAAAATTCTAAAGAAAATTGTAGTTACATTTCAGCCACTCTCATTTTATTTAACAAGTATTACTAAAACTTATAGTTAACACTACACTAGAAAAAACCTAACCAAGTAATACTTAGTAATAATGCTCAGTAAACTCCCTATTACACCAGAATGCTACCATCTAGGAAACAGAAATTGTTTAAGTGAATACTTTCTGAAACGCTCAACTAAAACTATAAAAATCAAGTAAAACAAACATTAGAAAATGGACTATCATAAGTATTTTGGAGGTTAAGATAACAGTCACCAGAAGTTTAAGCATTATATTATATTATCATTAGACTGCTGTAACTTTTGATATTAACAATGACTGAGTATCATGAGTAAGATAGTTTCTGCTTAAGAAAGTAGGTATTTCAGTTTCAACCAAATCGTGACTTTTGGTTAGGACAGTACTTGGAATACTTCAAATTTTCTTACAATATTTTCATTAATCTTATCTAATTTTTAGGCTGTACCACTTCTCCACTTGTCAAACAGCCAAGTACCAAATTCCACTTGACTTAAACACTTCATTTTGTGAGAATAAAGTCCACTACATAATTAAATACCTTACATAGCACACTGTAGTAACACCCTTAGGGGGGAAAAAAAGACAAAACATCATGTGTACTCTTGGGGGGAGGGGATAAACTGAGGTGGATCTACTACAGCACTATAAAAAGCCAACTATATTCTTAAAAATCTAGAATTTGAACAAGCAAGACACTTTGATTCTGCCAATTTACCAGATTTCTGTTTATTCTTTACTTATATGACTTAAACATTTTAGCATTACCATCAATTATATTACAAATTATAATACAATGATATATGACAAGTTTTAAAACTTCATTACTACAAAGCAGACACAGTGACACATATTTACAATCCCAGCACTAAGCGGGGGTCAGGGCAGGAAAATCAGTAGTTCCAGGCCAGCTTAGGATACCTAGCAAGTTTCAGGCTGGGCTGTAGAGTTAAGATATTGACTTCAACAAACAAAAAAAAAATGAAAAACACATTAGTATACCTTAATCCTTTATCATGTTCCAATGCATTGTGTCAGTATTCAGTCAAAGAAACTTAGCTTGTTTTCCAGAATTGGTTCTCTTCTAAAGGTTAAAATCTGCAATAAAAAAATCATGTATTATTATATGAAGACACTCAACAGATATAAATCTCTTGTACTTCTAGTTGATCTCTGAATAGAGTTAAATTTGAAATTAACCCATCTTGCAATGCTTAAAGAACCTGTATGAAAATGTTATTCAAACAGAAAATAACTTATTAAGAACACCTGTGATATGCATTATTACCCAAAGCCTGTTCAAACAAATAAGTTTCTGCTTTCATTTCTCTTTATGACATTCATTTTTATGTCATTCATTTTTAATCTATGGATGAGTATGTATAGGTAGCTTTGAAAGGAACTAAGGAAGATTATCAAAAAATATTCTTTGTGTTTCTAAAATCCAAATAGCTTAAAAACTATACAAGGAATAGGGATAAAATTTGACTACCTTTCCCTGAAAATTACTAAATGTATCAATGACTCCAAATTACCATTATTCTCAACTTTGGTCTTGTTATACCCGAGTGAACATTTCTAAGTATTTTATTACAGTTCTAACCAATTTAAAAATTTTAAAATCAATAGACCACTACTAGTCTTTGAATGCTTCCAAATATAGGCGAAATGCAACTTTCCCCCCCTTGCTTTCTGGATCTTAAAAACTCAACTGACAAGTACATTAAAATACAAATTATTAAATTACCAAAGGGATAAATGTACTACATATGAACCATAATGCTTTGTGGGAGTTAAGAATGGCTGAAAAGAATGAAAACCAAAAGCCCCTTTATTCCTCTGTTGCTAAATATTTGATTGTTTAATAGAGAAAATAAAATAAAAACTCCACACCATCTTATGTCTAAGAACCACCAGTTCAAATATCTTATTTTGAAAGGTTAAAAGAAATTTTTGCATTATATTTTTCAAAAGATAGTTTTTTTTAAAAATGAGTGCCTTGAAATATAAGACCACAAATTTAAAACAACAAAGAAATGATAGAAGATTAAATGTTAAGTTTTAATACAGTAATATATGTTTTGAAGTACTGTAAAAATACTAGACACAAAGGAGGTTTGGATATAAAATATAATGTGTATGACTAAAAGAAAAATCTCCGAAAGTAAAACTCAAATTATTAGTTTATTTAGAAAACATCAACAAATATTTCCTGTATAACCTTTCTTTGGTGAAATAAAATAGGTTTAAATAAAAGTACACTAAACTCAAAACTTCCCCCCAAAAGTATTAAGAATAAAATTCAATACACACATGCACGCACACACGTATTTACTATTAACTCTATTATTTGAAACTTTTCTCAAAGAAAAATCCTTTAAAGCATCTTTTATACAGGCAAGAAAAATAAAAAAGTTATGTATCAGAAAGTATTATTTACATAATTTATGAGTATTTATATACACTAACAATCAAACATATTAGTAACATATTTTAAAATAGACATCACATTTAAAATAAGCTATCAGTTTTAAAATTCTAATTCTATAACCTCTTAAGAGGCTTAATTTCATTTTCAACACTTTTGAAATAAAGTGGTATTTTATTACTGATTTCCTTTGGTTTTTATGAGATTTGAGACCACAAAGTTACAGCAAGTCCTAGTTTGAAATCTAATTATATGCTATAATTAATTGTAAAGCGTACAGTGTTTCTAAATTTGTGTAATTAAAAAATAAATGTATAGTCTCACAATTCTAAAATGTGTTGTTCTAATCATACTAATCTGTTTCTCATAAAAGGGGTTAAAAAGAAATCAATGTAGGGATTAAGTGTCATCTAAGCAAAATAAAATTAAAAAAGACTAAAGCCACTTTAAGATTGGAAACATTTTAAGATTTGAGGTGAATTTTTATAAAATTTCCGTAATTATAACTTTATAATCTAGTTGTTGAAAGCTTATTGAAGAAATGTTAATTTTTTTCTTTTTGTAAACTAAGTCAGTTGACCAATAGTTCTTCTATACTGAAGGTTTCTTCAACATTCTTAAGTTACTACAAATAAATACATAAATAATAGAAATAAAACTGTACACAGACTTCAAAAAAAACCCGAAACTAAAAAACAGCACACAAAAGAGACGGAAACATGGAATCTACAATGTGAACACTACTTTGGAATTTTTATTTTTAGGTGTGGTTCCTGATAAACATTAAAACATATACCAGTGTAATCGCATACAAAAACCTGAGGCTATATTGCACAAATGTACAAGGAAGACAACAGTTTTTTTAAAAAAATTGTCTAAAGTTAGACTTTGAATTGGAAACAGTGTAAAGAACAGACAGATGAACATCAAAGCTCCCAGGGAAGCTGCACTTTTCTTCCCTCTCCCTGTAGTATGAATGCAGCGCCAGAAGAACTGCTCCAGCAGCACCATTCTCCAGGCTGCTTCCCTGTGCTAATAAATGACCTCTGCAGCCTTCACAACAGAATACAAAATTAGAGTCATCAATTTCTGCAGGAAAACACAGATAACTGCACATAAACAGTTAAATAAGTAGGTATATACCTTCTGGAATTCTTCCTCTGATCTGGCATTACATAAAAGACAAACATATTTTGAATGTTGTGGAATTATATAGCTGCTAGTGTATTCTAAAGCTTTAAGTAAATTAGTTTAATAAATAAAGAATCCATTACTTCTTTCAAAAAGTTGGTAAAACAAACAGAAGGGAAAAAAAAAGCCCTTCATTCATCACCCTCAAAACAAAATAAATCCCATAAACCAAAGTGCTAAAAAGCATGGTTTGGTGGAAAGTAAAGCTTTCCCCCACTCCGAGAATTCTCTCCCAGTCACATAATTTGAATAAAAATTAAAATTCAAAAACCAACAGTAAAAAAGTAGTAGCACTTGAAATATAATTATATAAAATAAAAATGAGATCTTCTAAAATTTTAACTAAATCAAAATTTATAGTTAATTTAAGGAAATATCCAAAATATTTTGTGAAAATATCCAAAGTAAGCAGATTCAGAAAGGATTGTGGGTTCAGTAATAATTATTATGAAAGTAATACAAAATAGAACATATTTATTAATAGAAATGAAAATGTTTTCATTTGGACATTTCTAAATGTCCATTTTAAGACAATGTATATTTGTCTTAAAGTAAAAATAGAAATCATGTCTCAAAATTTCAATTATTTATAAAATATAAAAATTCCTTTCAAAAATCATCTGCTCTTTCATAACCACACCGTCTGTTATCAAGATGCAGCTAAAAGAAATGGCAAGCAGGGGAATAAATATTGACGACTGTTTCAAGCAACACTAAACACTAATTGAAACCAACCAAATAAAGCAACATATATGTACTACTGTATATAACACACTTACTCTTAATGGATTTGTCAGAGGAATGCAATAATATATAAGCTCACCTGTATATACTTACCTGTTATATTTGCAATTAAAAAACATAAAGGTCTTGTAAATTAAAAGTTTTAAAACACTGCAATGAATGGCTGAGTTAGAAACATTTTAAAATAGATTTTCAAAGTTTTAAGAATATATCCAATTCTCATGAAAAATGTGTAAGATAATTTAAAGTTTACTTTCATCAAAATGAAAGAAGCAATTTTCCCATGATCTGCATCCAATAAAAACATGAAGACGTAGACGAAAAATTTCTATCAAAGGAAAAAACAAACAGCGTAGATCCTTTGGCGCAGTTTTCAACCAATGAAGAACAGAGAGAAATATGTCTTGTTAACTGCAACAGCAGAAATAGAGTTTTCTGAAAATTGTTTCTCTAGTTTTACTTTTTAATACACGTTTCAGAACGGTCAGAAAGGCTTTTATGGAAGAAACAACTCTATTAGGCACCAACTTTGTAAGAAATCTCCGTTTTTACTTTTCAGTATCTATCTTGAGTAATTCTCTGACTAAACACAGTTTTTCCGTAGGTGGAGAACTATCAGCTCCGCGTTCCACATTCAAACCCCCCAGTCCCGCTTCCTTCCAGCCAATCAGGGGGGAATAAGTGCGGCGTTGGGGAGCTCCGTTAGACACAGTTTGAAAAACCTCGCAGTGCGCTCTCGCTCTCCTGGAAGGGATCGAAATGAGGGCGGGTCCCCAGGCTCCCCAGACCCGCACCAAAGCCCCGGTTCCGCTCAAATCCCAGGGAGAGACTCTGCAGGGGGCCTGCCCGGGACAGCAGGTCACCGAGGTTCCCAGGGAGCCTTCTCTCTGCGAGAAAACTGAGGAGCCGCTGCAAGAGCATCTCCAGAATGTTCCCAACCCAGACCCGTGCGACCCTCCCGCGGAGCACGGCCGCAAAGGGTTAATCTAGGGGCGCTCTGGGGAAGGATGGGGTTCAGGACCTCACGGGGGTACAACGTGGACTCTTCACGAAGCCCAGTGCCCGGGGGACCTACAGTCAAAGCTGTCACTGGCGGACTCGAGTTGTCGACGCCGGCTTGACCAAAAGCCAACAGCTAAGGAAAAAAGAAACCCCTGAAGGGAAAGACAACCCCGCTTTCTTCCGCCTCGGCGACAAGAGTACCCAAGCCCGGGGGAGACCTGCGGAATTACCGTTAAATCGCCGCGGCAAGGGCTCGCCCGCGGGAAACAGCGAGTGGCACACTACTTTCCCTTGAGACGCGCGTTTCAAGGGCTGGAAGAGGAAAAAGTCTCCCAAGATCGCGCCGGGAGGGAACGGCAGTCTCGAAGCCCCATCTTTGGTCTCACCCCGACACCCCACCCCCGCGAGACCGAGCTGGACGCGAGTGTCCCGACCCCGGAGCGGCCGGCCTGCCGGCGCCGCCTCCGCCCCGCGCTCCGCCGCGCACACCGGTTCCCGCGGGCAGCTGGCCCTCCCGCGCGCGACCCGAGCTGCCCGTCCGGGGACGGCCTCGGCCGCCCTGCCGCCCCGCGCTGTCCCCGAGTCGCGGGAGAGTCTGTCCCGCGCGGGCCCAGCGCCCCGGTCGGCCGGTCCGTCCGTCGGTCGCGGTGACAGGTCGGGCGGCGGTTGCTCCGCCGCGTCCCGCTCAAACCGCGCCTCCCCTCCCCCCCCCACGCCGCTCCGCGCTCGCTCCCTCCACCGTCAGCCGGACGCCGCCCCCTCGCGGGTGGACGGACACCCGAGTTCCCGGTCTCCCGGGGAGTCTGCGATGGAAGGGGCGGCGGACGCCGAGTTCGGTGCCTGCGTCCCCCGCGGTTCGCGGTCCCCCCCCGCGGCCACCTCCCAGACCCGCTCCGCTGCACTCCGGGCTCTTACCGTCTGCGCCAAACTTGCCGAGGCTCCGCCGGCTGCCTCCTGGCTTAAGTTATTTTTTGGCTATTTTTGGGGGATTTTTCGGCGCGATCCCGGCGTCGCGCTCCGCTCGCACAGGTTATCCCTTCCGTCCCGCTAGATTGATGAGATCAGGCATCACTCGAAAATGGCGCCGAAAGCGCTGCGGCTCCTCATTCAAATTCGTTAGAGCCAACCCCGCCGCCCCGGGGCATGCCGGGAACGCGGGCAGTCTCCACAGCTGGCCGCCGTTCCCCCTCCTCCCCCCGAGACCCTGCTGCGCATGCGGAAAACTTCTATTACCCCCCCCCCCCAGCCACACGCCCCGCACAGGCGCAGAAACGTCGTGGCGCAAGGCTCTCACTTCCTCGGTTCCAGTCCCCCGTGTCGTGCGCGTGCGTGTGTGTGCCAGCGTCGCCCTTGTGCCGCCGTGGAGATGTTCACCTTTCAGACACCACTCCGGTGACACAAGTTCTCTACCTTTGGAAGGAAACAAATTAGGGTCCATCTTAAGCGTTTCGTTCAAAAACAAAAACCAAAAACCAAACAAAACCCGCCTTTAACGGGACTCCTAACACCAAGGGTGCCTCTGAGGCTTGCGCGGCTACACAGGAACTTAAAGCGCGCCGGCGTCGAGCCCTCGCCCTCCGCCAGCGCCTCACAGATCTGTCACACCTAAGCCTCGAAACCACTTCACGAGGTAGGAACTTGACGCTCCGTCCGACGACCAGTGCGCAGCTGTCACACCCCGCCGCCTCCTTCCCTCCCTCTGGACCCGCAGGCGCGCGACCCGCCCTCCGTCCGCAAGCCTTTCACCCGAGCTTTCGGTTCTGGTTTGGAGACGGGAGGGGGGGGAAGGGGGGGATGTACAATCTTTTGGACGGCACTAGAGTGCTTTAAAAAAAAAGTTTGTAATGGTGTAGTAAGTTATGGATTCACAAAGATAGTGGTAACAGTCGCGGGGCACTGATAATGCAGGGCTTTGTGGAGTAGACCTTTTCACTGCCCACAACACCTCTAGGAAGCATACAGTATTTTTGTTTTACAGATGCTACCTGATGTTCAGATTAGAAATTCTGCCATCTTACAGCTGGTGAGAGCACAGGCGCTAGGCAAACCTGTTAAGACGGACACAAAAGAAAACTTACTATTTTAGCGCTTTGCTTACAAAAGCATCTTTTGAGTATTTGCTTGCATGTCATCGTCCCTACCACTAGGCCAATTAAGATGAAATTTTTAAAAAGAGAAACTGTCATTGCTCCTAAGTGACTACAGTTTAGGGTTATGTTTGGTTACGTTTTCCTTAATTCTCACGGATTTTTAAAAATTATTTTCTCTGTATGAGTGTTTTGCCCACACGTATGTATGTGCATCCCATATGTGCCCTCAAATGTCAGGAGAGGGTGTGGGATTCCATGGAACTGGAGTTAGGGATGGCTGTGATCCAGTGTGGGTGCTGAAGCCAAGCCTCTGCAAAATCAGCAAGTGCTCTCAACTGCTGAGCCATCTCTCCAGCCCTAGCAAATGATTTTTTTAAAAAAAGAACCCAACTGTTTAAAAACCAGGAATATTAGTTACGTTTGCTCTAGTTTTTATTATAAAACAGCTTTGGTGAATCATAACTTTAAAAACCATATCTTATTATGGAGTTTAGGCTGGCCTGGAACTCAGATTTGTAGTCCACGCTGATACCCTCCCGCTTCAGTCTCTTGAGTGCTGGGATTTTAGGTTGTGCCACCACACCCTGAAGTGTAAATTTTGAATATAAAAAGATGTACCCTGAGCCAGGCAGTGGTGGCACACTTTAATCCCAGCACTCGGGAGCCAGAGGCAGGTGGATCTTTGTGAGTTCAAGGCCAGCCTAGTCTACAAAGCAAGAGCCAGGACAGCCTAGACTGTTTCTCTGAGAAACCCTGTAGATGTATCCTATTCTTATGAATGTTCAAACAACAGATAGGAGACTTCCTTAAGTACTAAAGAGTAAGGGGATTGGAGAAAGCGACCATGATTTGCATTATTGAGGCCCAACTGGAAGAGAAGTGGATTTTAGCAATCAGATCAAGAAGTGACATGGCTGAACAGTTTTCAGTCATCTACATTTTGCTCAGAATAAAATTTACGTGGTGACCTCTTTTAAAATATTTGAGTCTAGTTTTGTTTAAAATCTTATGTAGTAAACCATGAGTCCTGAGTCACTAAAATGGGAGAAAGCAAAATCTAGTCACAGAGTTCTTGTGCCTGAACAGAAAGCCAATTATCTTTCCACCACGAGAGGGTGCAAATTCCTGGGCTAAATTTCCAAGGGGAAAAAAACGTGATGTTTTTTTTCATATCAGATCATCACACTCCAGTAAAGACCTTGGAAGAATATTCAGTTTGACTTTACACCCCCAAACCTGCTACACCTTACGAGACTAAAGGTCCCATTACTTAGGTGGTATTTGGTATCTGAGTACCAAAATTCCCAGCTGTCTTCTAGAAAGGCTTCATCATCTGTGTCCTGCCCACTTCCTCCCACTTAGTTTTAGCTCTGTGTACTTTTGTGATAGAGTACAAGTCATATTTAAAATCTGAGGCTTTTACTTTGGTACATTGGAATGCAATTGCCAACAAATGAATGATAAATGTGGGTCTTTTGGAAAACATGTCCTGAAATCTCAGGGCCTCCACCCCCCATACTGTTTCTAATGAGCAAGCGTCATCTGAGGGGATACCGGCTTCCACATGCTAACTTCTTTAGTTAAGACTGTAAAAGCATCATTGCTCAAAAAGAATCAGACATCAGGAAGCATTTTGAACAGTAACTTGAAAACAGAACTCACAAGCAAATTGTTTAAAAACTATTTAGCAATTTGCAGTTTTCTTTCTTTTCATATCCCCCACCACCCCACCAAAAACACCCCAGACAGCCTCTCATTGTGTAGTTCTGGCTGTCCTGAAATTCACTATGTAGACCAGGCTGGCTTTGAACTCACAGACATCTATCTGCTTCTGCCTCCCCAACACACCACTACACTCAGCTTATGTAACGTTTTCAAGATCCCTTTATGTCTGTTATTTCTTTAAAATGAACTAAAAGAAAAAGTAATATCAATTTCAAATTTATAAGAAGTTACAAAAAGTTAAAAGATTATCCGTGCCATTTGCTGCCTCTCTTTCTCTCCAGATAGATGTATTTTCAACCCCGCCCAACCTCCCTTTTCCTGAACTTTTCTCAGCAATCATGGGTCCTGACTTCACTTCTATATTCCTGTGAGTGTATTTCCTGACAGCTTGGCAAACTTAACTTACACTTGAACGTATACTTTTTTTTAAGCATCCCATGCTTTGGAAAACTTCCAGTCTTTGTCTTTTAAGTCCTTGATGTATTTTAAGAATCCCGTTCCAAGTCATATTTGAAGGGAGCTACACACTTTTTGGGGGATATTCATTCTGTGTTTTATGTTCACCCACAGCTGACAACTGCACAGATTCTGTTGCATGTTTCTCACAGTACCGCTTCTAGAGCATACATGATATCCATCTACTCACTGATGGTTGTAATTTTGATAACCTTGTCAATGTGTGGCCCCTACTTCCTACTGTGCAGTTAACTGTGTCTTGTTTTGTGTTGTTTTTCCCTTTCTGGAAATAGCAATTCGTGAGGAGATTGTATCCTGCTCATCAGAAGTTTCCTTCATATTCAACATTCATAATTGCTGGTACAGTTTATACAGTGGATGCACAGTGACTGAACAATCTATTAGCCTCTCCACATTTTCAGCCCACAGCATTCTACTGTAAACAAAGCCCTTCTGTTTCCCTACTTACCTATTCATTATCTACAGGAGTAGGTCTGAATTCCTGCCTTTCCATTTCTGTATTTGCTTAATCTCATTTATGACTTCTCTCTACAACACACACACACCACACACACAAACACACACTTGGTTTTTCAAGACAGATTTTCTCTGTATAACCCTGGTTGTCCTGAAACTCAATGTATGGCCTCAAAATCAGAAGATCCAACTGCCCTTGCCTCCCTAGTGCTGGGATTAAAAATCTGTGCAACATTTTTTTTAATTTATATTTTTTATATGTATGAGTGTTTTTGCCTGTGTGTATTGTGTGTACACCATGTGTGTCTTGTGCCTTTAAAGGTCAGAAGATGGTATCAGATCCTCTGGAACTGGAGGTAAATAGGTTGTGAGCCACCCTGTGGGTGTTGGAAACCAAACCCAGGTCCTCTGCAAGAGCAAGAAGTGTTCTGAACTGGGAGCCGTCTCTCCAGCCGCTCTACCGGTATTTTTATTTGTGCATTTGTGTACTGTTTTTCTGAATCACTAGGATAAGTTACAGACATCATTACCTTTCACCTCGAATGTTCAACTGTGTATTTAACTATCTGATACTCAAATTTCTTGTGTGTAGCTAGTAGCAGCACTTCCTCTTGTGGCTTCTGTCAGCATTACTTCATTTTTAAACAGCACTTCCTTACTTGCTTGTATTATGAAGTAGAACTTGTTTATCTCTTTCTTACCTTGCTTTAGCCCTGGAATAAACCTTTTTTTCTAAGGAACCCAATTTCTTTTTAAAAGGCCTGTTTCCATGTTATTGGAAAATGGTAATTAGGAGACTAAGGTTCAGTATGCTTATTGATACTGTATTATTTGTTTCTTGGAACTTATAGGAGACAGAGCTGAGAAATATAAGCATGTATATATTGCATATATATTTGTATGTGTGTGACCACAAATATTTATACATAATTCTTGCAATATGTGAAGGATATAAATTCAATTTTAAATGATCTTAAATATAAAAGACTATTATAGTGACATTTATAACATTCTAGATAAAAGAAATAAAGTCATAGCCACATCAACAGATCATATAGTTTCCATGTTCCCTTTCAGTCGTTGTCTCCTAGTTCTCGTAATCCTTTTTCACTTAATATACCATAAACATATGAGTTACTATGTAATTTTCACAATCTTCATCTTAAATTACTCTGAGATATATCATTAGAAGTTTCAATTCCTGAACATTTAGCTTATTTCTAGTTTTTTTCTGTTATGATTTTGAAAAGAACATTTTCATACATATGCCCTTTTAATTTAATGCTTTAACAATTGGTTGGAAGATTGTAGAAGTAGAAATGTGATTTCTCACTGTGGGTTTTAATATATGTTCTCACAGAGAATGAAACATTTACCAGAATTCAAATTAAAATCAGTGACAGAGATTAAAAAGAAAAAAACAGTAATCTCTTTTAGTAGACAGTTGAATATATAGTGAAAGATAAATTCCCAAACAACTACAGCATGAAAAATAGAGAGGAAGACCATGTCACCCATGGGAACGGATGACTCAGGAAACTTTTAGAGGAGGTGGTAAGGATGCTGTTTGTTTCAAGACACCTTGGAAGGAATTTACCAGATTGGGACTGGACTGAGTTATGTTGGGTTAGCAGGGAAAGGAGAAATGGGCCATAGAAAGCATTTTATGTAGAATCATTAAAGTGTTAGAACGTGGGACAGCTGGGGAGAAACTGGCATTTCAGATAGCTGGGTATCTTTGAGAGCAATGAGAAAGGCTGGCCTGCTCCACTGGATAGGGGTTAGGCCATGAATGGCTTATGTGCCACTTTTATACTGGTGCAGTTAGAAAATCTTAAACCAGTTAATATGAGGTTTGTATTTTAGAAATGTACTTAATGAAGGGCTGGAGAGGTTAAGAGTACGTACTGCTCCCAAAGAGGACCCAAGCAGCAGGCATGTCTGGAAGCTCACAACTGCCTACAATTCCAGCTTATCAATGCATTCACAGTCACACAGACACACAAATATATATTTATTAAAAATAAAAAAATTAATCTTCAAAACCCTCAAAGAATTTTCTTAATGAGGGTACTAGAGGGCAGAAGTGTGGCAGCGACATCTTTGGAGACAGCTGTATCCAGGCGAGAAATAATGAACACTTGAACTTGGGGGCACAGGCAATGAGAGTGAAATGAGGTATACAAGAAAGAGGAATTATTTGTTCAGTATACAGGTAAATATTCCTAGGTAACTGCTTAGCACTTACTCTGTGCTGTGTGTATTTTGTATTTTTATTAGTTGTTGAGTATGTTAAGGGCAAACAAAATAACCACTTTTTCCTCTTATGGTCTAATCTAATGAGAAAAAAACAGGTATAAGTGATCTTACAAATTACAACTCTCAAGAGTTACAGGAAAGTACAGGGTGCTGTGAAAACCTCATACTACGGGGAGCTAGCACTGGATCTAAACAATTTGGGGGGCTGGGAGAAGGGGTAAAAGTGCCATAGAGTGGGTGCATTTGGAGGCCAGAGAACCTCAGTTCTGTTTCTACCATGTGGTTTTGGGCCTTGAACTTCAGCTGTTAGGCTTGGCAGCCAATACTTCACCCCACTCAGCTACTGCTCTAGCCGAACAGTGGAGAGCTAGTAAGTTCTTTCTAAGATGGGGCAAGACTTACGGAGAAACAGAAATTAGCTGGACCAAAAGGGAAGAGAAACCATGCCGGGAACAAAGGAGACAATGTGTTAGTTTCCTGAGCAGGGAAGACCGCTGTGATTCAGTGTCCAACTGTGAGGAAGCCAAGGGTAAGACTGCAGAGGCTGAGCAGTCTTGGGCTATGGAGAGTAGCAACAAGGAGGTTCACAAGAGTGACTCCTTGGGATTTGGTTATGGACAACTGGGTGGCTGCTGGTACCGTTTCCTGGCAAAATTTCAAATCCTGGAAAGCCTGTCTAGGGGAAAGGATCTGGGAACAAGTCATACAGGAATATGTTTATTCCGCATTAAATATATTAGCAAAAGTGGGAGTGGGAATTGATGATGAAATATCTAATAAGTTGGGGCCTTTGTCTGTTATTGCCTTTTAGTAAACCGAGAGAAAAATCTACTGGGTTTATTAGCATCATCAAAAATAATGCCTGTTTACACTGAAGAATGTTTACAAATCAAAGTATGAAGTATAATTCAGATGACTACAACTACTTATAAAAACAGAAAGATACAAGAAAAATTTCCAACTCAAACCCAGGGTTTTTTGGTTGTGGTTTAAAATATGTTTTGGAAAGCCACTGTAACATTGTGCGCTGACGTCGCCATAGAGTGCTGTGAAGAAACTGGGTGTTATTAAACCGTGAAAGAAGAAGACACTCGGAATAGTGTGCATGTGAGCAGTCTGCAGTCTCAGGGACGGATGATTGACTGTGGGCATCTAAAGAAAGCCAGAGGAAAAGCTAATTGTACATATGGTGAGCTGAATGACAGCCCAGGAATGTTCAAAGGTGGCTGTGTCTTCACCTCTGGAATTTGAATACATAACGTAACAAACATGAGGGAATTCGGGAGTGACTGAAATTAAGACCACTATGTGGTCTAAAACTTGATTATCCAGATTATCTCTGTAGACCCCCCATCATTATAGGGTCTAGTAAGTGTAGGAGAGGAAGCATGAGAGGTGGCAATGGTAATAGGAGAAAAAGGCTCAACCAGGCTTTGCTGGTTTGAAGATAGGAGGCCTGGAGCCAAGAAATAGCTCCCAAGAGCTAGCAGCTGAAAAGGGGTTTCCTAGAGCCTCCAGAGGGAGCACAGTTCTGCCTTCATCTTTTTTTGTGGTACTAAGACTCATTTTGGATTTCAGACCCTCAAAACTATAAGGTAATGCATTCCTGTTGTCTTCAGTCACTAGCTTTATAATTATGTAATTGTGTAGCAGTAGGAAACATGTAAACAACCATTCTCTTTGCTTTTTAGAAACATTTATGTCTATATGTGTCATGGGGAGGGAGGCTCATGTGTGCCAAATGCATATGAAGGTCAAACAAGGTAGAGTAGTTTGTTCTCTCCCTATATCATGTGGGCCCTGGGGTCAAAGCAAGGTTATCTATTAACCTTGGCAACAAGTGTCTTTGCCTCTAAGCCACCTTGTTGGCCAGCAAACTGCCATTGTCCGTGTGTTGTATAGCTGTGGTAGTATTTAAAAATATAAATAAAATATAAATAAAAATATCCTTAATATTAAGTATTTTGCTGTACTTATTTAGAAAAAAATTCATAGGGTATTTTAAAATTGCTTTTTTTAAGGTCTATAAAGTATCAAGTGAACAACTATTATAGCATTTAGTCTACTACCAAAATTATATACCTAGAGATCACATAGTAATTTGTTGGTAGGAATGTGGAGAGCTTTTCCTGTGAATTTATTCATCTATGTATTCTACTCAAATCTGAGATTTACTTTAGGTTGATATTTTCTTTGTTCAAATAAGTTAGATATTATGTTCCCTATAGTAGCTAATGGTACTTGGAAAGAAATCCTTCTTAGAGAATATTTATATGGTATGGGACTATATGTTTTGTCCTGTGGTGGGGGCAGATGCAAGTTGTAAATTTACCTGTGGAGGCCCAAGGACAACAATGGGTGTCATTCTTTGGGCCCTGTCCACTGTTTTGTTTGTTTAGCTTTCAGAGTCTGAAACTGGCCCCAGGGATGTACCTATCTCCACTTCCCAAGTGTTGGATTACAGCTGCACACCACCATGCCCGACTTTTTTTTTTTTTTAAATATGGGTTCTGGGTGTTGAGCTCGTGTCCTCCGGCCTTCAAGCCAAGTACTTCACCAAGTGAGCTGTCTCTATAGACTTAGAACTATATGCTTTAATCAGTGACCAGATGATGAGAACATAGTGTTTAGATGTAGATTTATTGTACAAGTTGAATGGATTTGTTTCATGAAAGATCAGTGTGCACACCTTACCTTTTGTCATGTGACTCCTAAAGGTGATTAGACTCAGCTACATGTGTGTGGGGGGGAGTGTTTATGTATGTGCCAGGAGGTGTATTTCTGTCTTGGGACATGAACCTTGCATCGTTTATAGCTCCAGTTTCTCGAAGTGCAAACTCACATGTACAGCGTCTCCAACTCTGCTCAGTGTGCAGGGCTAAGAGTTTCTCATGCATCTTTTCCTGTACACATCATTTTGTCTTCATGTTCCTCACCACAAGTCACCATGGACTGTAGTACAACTCATTTTCAATTAATAGTTGAGAGTCAGAGCTAATTAACTTTTTAAACTCTCCACCAGTACAGATAACTAAAAGGGGACAGCCCCTTTGCTTGAGTTACCTACTTTGTAAAGTGGGTGTGAGTGTGCCGGCTTTGAGTGACGCAGCAGACTAGTGCTTTGAAACTCTGCCCTTTAACGTAAACTTCTTGAGAACTTACTAAAAGGAACTGAGCCTATTCAGGGTTGGAACCATAGAATCCTAGAGTTAAAACACACCTATTGTCCAAGTACCCCCGAAGCTATAAGAACAAATTTGTCCCACTTGGAACAGCTCTTTAAATGTGACCATTATTACTTTCAGCCCCAATGACAACAGAGTCCCCACTTGCTAAGGAGCCTTAATAGGCTCTTTAATGCTTCCTTAGTAGTTTTATAACTTAACCCTTCAGAGTCTAGGCTTTCTTCTGGTTAGATTAATTTGACAGGACCCCTCTTACAAGGCGACAGCCAGAATTATATATTTGTTTAGAAATATATACCAGGAGTTGGCATTCACTTTTTGTCCCATCTAGTAAAATTCCTAGATTTTGGGAAGTAAATTTAGATTATAAAAGAGACTCAGAAATAATAAAAATGAACCTGTCCTTGACAGCTTATTAAAAAAAAATTGAGGCCTTTGAGTATTCTCGCTGATGAATCCCACTGTCAATCTTGTTGACATCTCTGTTTTAATCTGTCTTACCCTGTTGCTTTGGATAAAGTTACTTGCTACTTTTGCAAAAATAATGTCTAAAAAAGTGGAGGGGATAAAGGTGCTTGCTGCCCAAACAGATGGCCTGAGCTTAATCCCCATATACATTATCCCACACTCTGCACACATGTACAAAATTAATAAATGTAAAAATACTAATTGGGGGAGTAAAACTTTATGTTGGGTAGCAAACTTCAGATTATACCTGATTGACAGAGATTTCAGTGATTTGGGGTGCATTTGGTCCTGAGTTGAGAAGGACAGGAAATCAGGAGTCTATGAGCTTGACTTTCTTAATTGATTTTTAATACACAGAAGTGAAATTGGAATTATGGTTCCTGGGATCCATGGCTGAGAACATGTGACCAGTTCTTCAGGACAGCTGAGTCGAATGCTACATTTCTATCCTCACTGTGTAGGGTTTGTTAGAACAAACCTGTAGGAATCAGATAAAATGTGTAAGAACCCCTACTGTTTAAAATAGGGCGACTATTAAAGACAGACAGCTCTGAAGAAACTTATGCAAACCGGTGAGTTTATAGTTTTTAAGGGAACACTATTTATTTATTTATTTTTGTTCATAAGAACCCTATCTTAATTTGGTCTTTAAATTTTTGTTGTTGATGTTTAGTTAGCTGATGACCCCATACTATTAACTATTAAGTCCCTGTGAAGTCAGGAAAATAGATAGAGATGGTATGCCTAATTTTAAAGAAACAAAAAACCAAGATAAATCTGACAGAAAACAAGACTGTATGTAACAGTTATAACATAAAAATAAATCCAACACATTTTAAGTATACAGTTTAGAGGTGTTAAATATATTCATAATGTTAATAACCATCATTGTTCTCCATCTCCATCCAGGAAAGGTCTGTGTAGTCATTAAGGCTACTGCACCTCAAATGGTTGTTTTTTTTTTATTTTATTTTTTTTTAAGCAAAAGTATGGTTACTAAGAGAGTGAAAAGGTGCCTTAACAATCTGGCCCCAGACTAGCTTTTCTTTAGCTTTAGGTTTTGTCCTAAATTTAGCACGAATGCTCCATTGGTTTAAGTATAGTGATTATGCCGTTTTTTTCCAAAGTCTGAGTGTAACATGATGTTTTAGAAGAGCCCCCGTGTTTTTTTTTCTCCTCTAGTGGCTTTTAATCCTTTGGGTCCACAGAAACAGTCCCATTCCCCACCCCTGCGGTAGTCCAAGCTGGACTCTTAGAGGCAAGGTTCTAGGCCATTTTGTGGTTGTATAACATGTCCCTTTTAGTTTCCTTTACAGCTTAGCCAGGCTATCTATAGAAGGCTGTGGAGTAGAATAATTGATGCTTGTCTCCCTTGAACATGAGTGTGTCACAGAAACTGAGAGTCAGAATGAGTGTTCAGAAGCCTCCCTTTGAATTGCCGCACACTTCATCATTACACGTGCACAAGACAGTCATGCTGTGCAGAGTGACTTCACGTGACGACTAGGGCCATACCTCACCTTCCAAGGAGTAGTGATCTTTTTCATCTGTCTATCAATAAGGAATTTTGAGATGGGGTTTCTGTAGTGGAGGCTGGCCTCTAAATCACCATCCCCCTGCCTCAGCTTCCTAAACACTGAGATTACAGGCTTGTAGCACCCAGCCTTGCTTTGCAAACTGTCTGGCTGTAATAACTTTATTCTTTACGTCCAAGTGTAACATCGGGGGACTGCGGCCCATGCTGACAAATGATGGCAACGCTGTAGTAAAATATGGATGCAAGCACCACACTGAGGGTCTTTCCAGGTATAAGAGACTCTTTGTACCCTCCTCAAACCACTCACACCATCCAGTACATAACTAGTCTCTTCCCTTCCCTTTCCTTTCCCCCAACTCTTCCCTTCCCCTTTTGGCTTTCCTTTCTTTTTCCTTCATTTTGGGGAAGTATAACTTTTAAGACCCCCAATTCTCAGAATTAATACATTAAGAACATTTTGGTATACTTAAAAGCCTGTTAAGAGGGTAGACCTTACAGTGAGCATACTACCATAGGAGTCACACAGACAAAACTTGGGGTGTTTCCCAAGGAATAGAGGAGAACATGAGAATTTTCTCATCCCTAATGTTTAGCAAATCAGTCATTCAGCTCAGGTCAGGATAATTTTAGAAAAAAAATAAGAGGCATAAATGTGGTATTGGACGTGAGAAGCCTAGAATAAAAATTCCTCTTTTGTTGGTAGAAGAAAGAATAGGGTCACAAAACCATTCAGCAGAGTCTGGGTTTTTATTATCTATTTCTTCTTCTCTTTTTAAGCTTTGGCTTTTTGAGACCTGGTTTTGCTGTAGCTTTGGAGCCTGTCCTAGAACTCACAGAGATCCACCTGCCTCTGCCTCCCGAGTGTTAGGATTAAAGGCGTGAGCCATCACCGCCAGCCCGGGTTTTTATTATTTCTAAAAGGAAAATGTAAAAAGGTAAAGGGTTAAGCCCAGTCACCCTGTTTTATTCTGTAGAGGTGATTCAATTGCAGCTGGTAGGCCAAACAGAGATTCTCCTCTGTGATAAATGTTTGATTCAGTAAAACAAAAGAGCTTCATATATGTGCATCCCCTGAATGCAGGGGAGGGAAAGAGTAGACCCAAGCTTGTTAGAGACTAGATTTTGTTCAGAACATTAGAATTTGCCATCAGCTATAGGCTTACGAAAAATTCTGTTGGCGTGTGCCCATTCAATGGTCTGCTGTTTGCACATGAAAGAGTTAGGTAGAATTTAATTTTAGTACTGGAATCTGTTTAGGATAGCATTATTATTAATATTTAATTAAAAACAATAGAACTCTAGTATTAATAAGCTCACACATGCAGATAGAACCAAGCAAGGATCTTACGAGAGAGTCTCCCTAAGTTGTGACTGTCTCAGGTGATTCATTTTTTTCTTTTTTATATGTCTTTAATTAATTAATTAATTAATTTTTTTTCTTTGAAAGGGGTTTCTCTGTGTAGCTCTGGCTGTCCTGGTTGTCCTGGAATTTGCTTTGCCAGTATGGTCTCGAACTCAGAGATCTGTGTGCTTTTGCCTCCTGAGTGCTGGGATTAAAGGTGTGCGTCACCATGCTTTTTTATTTTTATACATTTTTAATTAAAATACAACTATATCACCTACCCCTTCCCCTTTCCACCTTCTAGGCGATTCATTTTGAAACCACTTGGAAACTGAGGCAACAGGAAAAGAGACAGTACCCAGTGCAGCTGTGTAACTCTCCTGGCTTCTGCATATTTTAGTTTGGTAGGATTAAGTCACAATGTATGGTCAAGTCTGTTCCCCATGTCTATATTTTTAACACTATATTCACAATTTTATGCACTGCTTCAGGGCAATTCTAAATCCAAAGTCACCTTCACTCACAAAGAACTTCTGGAATGTCCAGTGCCCTAAATTTCTCATACCTAAATTTTTCAGAGTATAATTATTTTTGTTGGTTCAGAGCATAATTTTTAATGAAATGATGTCTATCTTCATTTTTAAAATCAGAAATGGTATTAAATATGTTCTAGGATCAGTTAGCAAGCCTTTTGCTTATCTAAATCCTAACTTTAACAGATTACCTTGCTGCATTTATTCAGCCATTGTATTCCTCCCTGCACAGTGAGCTGTAGACTGAACTCTGATAAAATTAAGACCAAAGGATCAAACCTTTCTAAGTCATGTAACTGCATCCCAGAATAAAGCTTAGAAATGTTTATAGAAATAGAAGAATGTCTACCAACATGCCTAGTATCTAATTAAAGACTACTGTATATATAATGAAGCTGAGAAAGTGACCCATAATGAGGAGAACAACCAATCAAATGAAAATGGCCTTATATGGACATGTGTGCCCTGAAAGGGGCATAAAACAGTATTATAATAATGACATGTGTTTGAAGAGTAGAGATATAGAACATATTTTTTTAAAAAATTGAGGGATGAAAACTGTCATGTTTGGGATGGAAAAATTCAACTAAATGTGATTCAGGGCAAATTAGACGTGGCACAAGACTAGTAAACTTGAAGGCCTCGCCACAGAAAGTATCCACAGTGAAAGAGTTGGGGACTAGAGAGATGGCTCAGCAGTTCAGAGCAGGTACTGCCCCTGAAGCGGGGACCTGAGTTTGGTTCCCAGCCTCCACATGGGACAGCTCACAGCTGTCTAGGGCCTCCAGCTCCAGGTGATCTGACACCAGAGGTCAGTCCACCCACCCACCAGACCAAACAATTAAAAGTAAAATGTTACAAACAAAAAACTAATGAAAAGTAAAGACATTAATTTGTTTGTTTGTTTTGAGACAGTGTCTCTGTGTAACAGTTCTGGCCATCCTGGAACTTGCTTTGTAGACCAGGCTGGCCCTGAACTCACTGAGATCTGCCTGCCTCTGCCTCCCAAGTGCTGGGATTAAAAGTGTGTACCAACACCGCCTGGCAAATACATCAATGACAAGAGAATCAATGAGCTGTGAAATAAATTTCCAGGGATCTCATATACATGTAATTGGAGCAACGAAAGGAGATGAGATACACTGGTAAAAGAGAAATGAGAAAACTATTAGCCCAAACCTTTGAGTTTGCTGAAAACTATTACTACACAGATTCAAAATACTCAAAAATAATAAGAAAACTAAGCCAAAGCACATATAACCATATTGTTCAAAACCAGTGATAAAATCTTGAAAAAAGCTAGGAAAAATTCTCAGCCAAAGGAATATTTCAAAATAAAGATGTGTTTAGAAATAGCCAATGTAAGATCGCTCTTCATTGTAGGCCACAGTAAAGAAATATTTAAGTCCTTCAGACATAAGGAAAATGGGAGCTGGGGTGATGGCCTAGTTGGTGAAGTGCCTGTGGGTCAAGGATAGAGCCGAGATCTTTAGGACACACATAAAAGCCAGTTATGGTAGCTCACACCTGTAACCTAAGCACTGAAGTGGGGTTAGGGCAGGGAAATAGACAGGTACAGTTCTTGGAGGTCTCTGGCCAGCAGCCCAGGGAGTCAGTGAGAGACACTGCCTCAGAAAAATAAAGGAAGTGGAGGGCAGTCAGGAAAGACCTCTAGCCTTCACAGGCATAAACACAAAGGAGAACGACACTGCGTGGGACTATGCAGATGTACACAAAGGAACAGAAATGGTTAACTACCTTGGTAGGCTGTGCTGGCTAGTTTTTGTCTCAGCTTGACACAGGTAGGGTCACCTGGGAAGAAAGAATCTTAATCAAGAAAATGTCCTCATAGGATTGGCTTGTAGGCAAGTTGATAGGGCATTTTCTTGGCTGATGTGGGAGGGCCCAGCCCATTATGGGGGGTGCCACCCTGAACAGGTGATCGTGGAAGTATAAGAAAACAAACAATAAGCCAGGAGGAGCAAGCCAGTAAGCAGCACTCCTTCATGGCTTCTGCTCCAGTTCCTGCCTTGAGTTCTTGCCATGGCTCCCCTCGGTGATGGACTTACAAGCTGTACAATGAAATAACCCCTTTTCTCCACAAGCTGTTTATAGTTATGGTGTTTTATCACAGCAACAGAAACCCTAACTAAGACACAGACATATAAGAGTTGTTCTTAGTATTTAATTCTCCTTTAAATAAATTTAAGGCAATCAATATTTAAACAAAACTACTAACAGTGGGGTCAACAGGATGGCTCAGAGGATAAAGACACTTACTGAGAAGCCTGACAGTCTTAGTTTCATCACAGAACCCACATGGTAGAAGGAGACAGCTACTTCTGAGGGCTGTCCTCTGACATCCACATGTGCACTGTGGAATGCTCATCCCCGCATACATACAAATAAACAAATGCTTAAGAAAATAACAATAGTGGAAAGACAGTGGCACATACCTGTAGACCTAGGAGGGAGGCTGAATCAAGAAGAGTTACTTGAGCCAAGGAATTTGAGGTCAGCCTGACAACACAGCAAGATCTTGTCTCAAATACAAATAAACAACAGCCAGGCACATGCCTTAAATCACAACACTCAAGATATAGGGACAGGCAGATCTCTGTGAGTTTGAGGCCAACCTAGTCTACATAGTGAATTCTAGGAGCTAGTGAGACCCAGAGAAAGGAAGGGAGGGAGGGAAGGAGGGAGGGAGGGAGGAAAATAGAGAGGGAGGGAGGAAAATAGGGAGGGAGGGAGGAAAATAGGGAGGGGGAGAGGGAGAGAGAATTAATGAATGAATATGAATGGTGTGGCCAATGTTGTGTGGGTGTGTGCTTGTGTGTGTGAAGGCCAGGGGGTATATGTTGGGTGTCTTCCTCCGTTACTCTCTACCTTAGTTTTTGAGACAGAGTCTCTCATTGAATCTGCAGCTTGCTAACTTGGGGGATCTTGGTGGCCAGTAAGCCTCAGGGATCATCTACCTGTTCCACCTCCAGTATGTCCAGCTATTTTTATTTTTTTATGGTGTACATGTTTATGTGCTTTGGTAAGTTTAGGTGCACCATGTGGGTACAGGTGCTCAGGAAGCCAGAGGCCTTAGAGCCCCTACAACTGGAGTTCCTAGTAGTGATGAGCTACCTGATGTGGGGGGTCTAGGAACTGAACCCAGGTCCTCTGCAAGAGCATTAAGTGCTTTTAACTACTGAGCTATTTCTCTAGCCCTTTGTGCGTGAATTCTGGAGATCTCAACTTAGTTCCTTGTCCTTATAGGGCAAGTACTTTACTGATGGAAGCACTGTAGTGCCAAATCCCCACCTAGATTTTGACATCTCCTTCAGTAAATTGCTAGAGCAAGTATAAACGTAACAAGTTAAATTGACACTATTAACTGGATTACAATTTTTACTTTCCTGGAGCAGCTACTAACAATAGCAGAAGGTACATTCTCTTCAAAACGGTGTGTGAAACACAAAGTCACCAAACTATGGCACAGTAGCCTCTCCAGCCTGTTTTTGTATAGGGTGTGGATAAAGAATGCTCTTAATATTTTCAAGTTTTTTTTTAACAAAGAAAGAAAATATATGCCAGAGTCTATGTGTCCCATAAAAATTAAAATATTTACCAATTTAACCTTTATAGAAAAAGTTTACCAGGCTATATTCTAAGCCATAAAACACGTCTTGGTAAATTTTAAGTAATTTAAGTAGTGAGAAGTATGTTCTCTGACCACAATGGAATTAAATTAGTAATCAGTAACAAAGTTATATGGAAAATCTCAGTATTTTGAACTAAAATACTTCTAGATAACCTACTGATTAAAAAAGAACCCAGGGTAAAATTGGAAGGCATTTTTTCCCAGCAGTGGTGGCACATGCCTTTGATTTCAGCACATGGGAGGCAGAGGCGGGCAGATCTCTGAGTTCAAGGCCAGCCTGATCTACAGAGTAAGTTCCAGGACAGCCAGAGCTACATAGAGAAACCCTGTCTTGGGGGAGGAGAGGGCATTCTGTGTTGTAGTAGGGGCGGCTGGCTACGTTCCTGGCACCCGAGCTCCCAGCCGCCTGCACGGCTAGCTTTATACCCGAATTTACCCAAAATAATTAACAAATTGTATTCTTTTAAATACTGCTTGGCCCATTAGCTCTAGCCCTTACTGGCTAATTCTGATATCCCGATCAACCCATCTCTAATATTCTGTGTAGCACCATTAGGTGCGCTTACGGGGAAGATTCTAGCCTACGTCCATCCTGGGTCGGAGCTGAATCACGTCTGCCTCAGAGAGCAGAGCTCTCGAGTCTGAGCTCACTTCCTCTTCCTCCCAGCATTCTGTTCTGTTTACTCCACCCACCTATGTTCTAAGCTATGAGGCCAAGCAGTTTCTTTATTACTTAACCAATGAAATCAACAGATTGATATATGACACTCCCACATCAATTTTGCATTTTGAACTGAATGAAGATAAAAACAGAAATTTTGTGGCATTTCACTAAAGCAAAATGTGAAGCGTGACATTTAAAGATAAAATGCCTGTGTTAGACAATGAACTTGGCTCCTACCTTATTAAAGCAGAGAAGTTAAACATACACCCAAAGAAAAAGGAAAATCAGTTAATTGTGTCAATGAAGCACTGATTTTTTAAATCAATGAATTGATAAACTTTTAGTCAAGCATGATTAGAAAAAATAAGAAGAAAGGCATTGACAATATGAGTGGTGGTGTGGTGGGGTTATCTATGATCCCAACACTTGGGAGGTTGAGGACAAGAAGTTACAAGTTAATCACACTGGCCCTGGAGGCCAGCCTTGGCTGCAGGAGACCCCTTCTCAAACGAGCAAAAAGAATTAAGGTGTTCATTATAACTTCATGGTAGTTTAAATCACAAGGGATATTATAGAAAGTTTTAGGAGATAGACCTAGAACTTAGATGAAATTAGATTCCTTGAAATAGTTATTTAGAAGTTCATTCAAGAAGACAGAGATAACCTGAAGAATTTTGTGAAAATTGAATTTCTAGTTAAAAACATTCCCACAAAGACATTCATGGATTTTTCCCAACATTGAGGCTAAAAAGTACCAGTTATGCACAAACTTCTAGAACACTGGCAAGGGGAGGTTACTTGCTAGTTTATTCTTTGAGGCTAGCATTATCCTGACACCCAAACCACATGAGGATATTACAAAAGAGAATTTCAGGCTGGTTTCTTTCACGAATATAGATGTGATAATTCCAAAGAAAATATTACGAAATCAAATTCAGCAACCTCTACAAAGGGTAGTATTCTTACTATCTGATGTTTAGCTTACGAATACATGGCTTGTTTAACAAATTCAGGGCTGATGAGATGGCTCACTGGGTGACCTGAGTTCAATCCCTAAGATCCAAGTGGTAGGAGAGAACTGATCCCCACAAGTTGTCCTCTGACCTCCATGCATATACCCTAACATGCACGCACACACACTCATACACACACACCACAAAAACATTAAATTCATCATGGTAAAAAAAAATCTGATTACCTCAACAGGAAGACAAAACCCTAGGACCTTTAAGACACCGCCTCTCAGGCAACTAATAACGTACTCTGAACCCATCTAGCATCCACAAAGGCCTATGTGATACAGGTATGATCTCCAGCTTGTGGGACAGCTGGGAGGTGGTAGAGCCACTAAGAGTTGGGACCTAGTTAGAGGAAGTTACATCATTGAAAGCATGCCCAGAAAGGGGATTTTCCCCCGCTCTCTCTTTGCTTCCTGAGGTGGATGGAACTTGTACACTTCTGTCCTGGTACACTGTGTTACTATAGACCCAAAGGGTCAGGGTCAAATTACCACCGACTGAACCCTTTGAAACCATGAGCCAAATAAAGGCCTTTTGCCTTTCTTTCTTTTACTTTTTTTTTTTTTTTGGTTTATTTTAGAGACAGGGTTTCTTAGTGTAGCTTTGGCTGTCCTGGAACTCACTCTGTAGACCAGGCTGGCCTCAAACTCACAGAGATCTTCCTGCCTCTGCATCCCCAGTGCTGGGATTAAAGGTGTGGACCTATGCCTTTTAAGTTGGAATTTTCAGATATTCTGTCACAGTACTGGAAAGCAAACTAACATGGACAGGTACTTCTTCAGACACAAAGACCTCTACAAAGTCTGTTACAAAGACCTATCTAATGATGCTTCCCCTCTAAGATCAGGAATGATACAAAGTTATCTGTTCTTACTCAAAGTCAGTCAAGAAAATGAAATAAAACTGATGGAATCCATCATCCCTGAGCGATCCCAACCTCTTCATAACCTTTCCCCTCCCACCCCTCTCCTCGGGGATCATTGCTCGGCTGACTATAGATTTTAGTTTGCTTGTTTTAGAATACTGTGATTGGGAACCATGTGGTATGCATGCAATTAGTCTGAAACTGATAATCTTACAATCAAAGTTCATAATGAGCCATTTGATGCTCATTCGATCCCCTCTTCAGTTCCTGGAATTCCAGTTTTTCTATTACAGTAACTTTCATATGTTTATCAAAAGGTCTGATAGCTTACCATCGCTGTTCTCTCTCCTCTCTCCTCTTCCTCACTCCACATCAGGATATCTCTTCTAATTTTTCAACTGTTGATGACAAAATTTTACACCAAGGTTACAATCTTTGTTGATTTTATTATTTTCTTTCCCTCACATGGATAAAGATAAGCCATCACTAAACTTGTTTCTCCTTTTAGTTACCTCTTCTTAACAGCCTCTTGCCTTTTGGTACCAACCCTTGAGCCTTACCCTACTATACCTCTTTCTCCTTCAACCAGTACAGGCAGAAATTGCTTTAATCAGATACCCGAGGGATGTGTAGCTGGGCGCATAAGGAAAACCTGCTTCACTGGAAAAAGTGAGTAAGTATGATAATGTCTTTTTCCTTCAGTGACTACACCAGGAAAGAAAGCAGAACCGCCAGCTGGCCTCCAACTCTTTATACAGCCCAGGCTAGCCTCAAACTCTTGTTCTTCCTCCGTTAGTCTTCTGAGTGTTGGGATTATGGATGTGAGCTACTGTGCCTAACTTCTTTCTAGTATTTATGCCTATCAGAATGCTTGGGAGATAACTACTTTCTTCCTCCTCAGCAGTTTTGTTCATTGCTATGTCTAGTGTGTTGAACATATACTGAGCAAGCCAGTCAATAAATCTGATTATTTGCCGGGTAGTGGTAGCACATGCCTTTAATCCAACACTCGGGAGGCAGAGGCAGGCGGATCTCTGTGAGTTCGAGACCAGCCTGGTCTATAAGAGCTAGTTCCAGGACAGGCCCCAAAGCTATAGAGAAACCCTGTCTTGAAAAATAAATAAATCTGATTATCTTTTTTTCTCTGGTAATCTAGGTCCATCACTGCTTTAAAATTAGACACACACATATACACACTGTATTACTTATATAAGTCTGCCTGAATTGGGTGTGGTGGTTTGCTCATGAAAGGCTAAAGTGAGAAGATTATGAGTTTGAGGTAGCCATGGATCTATATAATGACACCTTATCTAACAGAAAAGCCCTTTTCCTCTTCCCTGTATTTTCCGATCCTAGTAAATTTCAGTTTTCAATCACTTCATATTATACACTGTTAGCAATTATTTAGAGCTTTTACTTCATTTTCACATTACACATTCTAAATATTTATAGCTTTTATTTCATTTTACACGCATGTACTTTTCTTATATACCTATCTACTCTATATAGTTATACTTATATTAAAAAAACAGTACTTCAAGTATCTTATGCATTGTGTGTGCTTTAATGTTGTGTGTGCGGCAGAAAAGTGGTCACTGACATTGATGGTGGTGGTGCCGCCTGTAATCTTAGCACTCAGGTGGTATAGGCAAGCAGACCAGTTTACATCCAACCTTGCCTACATTATGAGTTCGAGGCCAGTCTGGGCTATGTGAGATCCTCTCTTAAAAAAAAAAAGAAGTAAACACTATCAATAGACAAAAACAGGCTGCCTTTTTGTCTTCTAAGATGTTTTCCAAGTCTGTGATCTTTCAAGGGAACTTAGATACAAAGATTCTATAGTTTTTGTTATATTATTCATATTATGTATGATTTTTAATAAATTGCTCCTTCAATGTTCAGCTTAAAAACAAGAAAGTTTCCTAAAGAAAAGCATATGAAGTTATAAAATCATTTATATGTTGGTAAAAATGTTTCAGAAACAAAGTAATATAAAAACTGTACACTAGTCATTTAAGTCTTGGCATTTTCACAGAAATTTTGATGGGAATCATGTTACATAGTTAATATGAATAATTAGCTTTAGGAAAATCCCTAGTTTATTCTTTACAGAGAAGCAGGAAAAATTACCCTGGATCTCTGCAGTACTTAAACTATCCCTTGTTGCCTCGTGAAGGAATCAATGCGGTAGAACACAGCCAGAGGGTTGCTGAGGCATCAGAATAAGACCATAAAAGTGTAACTCATGTTTTCTACAATAGATTTTCAAATAGCTAAAGTGAGAGTAAGTCATTCTCTGGCCTCCTCTCCACCCACTGTCTTCCAACAACACTAGAGTCAGGCAGCAAATACTGACGCGGGTTCTAGTGGTGGCGCCGGAACAGCAGTTCTATTAGTCATAGCCTCTCGGTCCACTGTCAGAGTGCCAGCATGCAGGGTGTGCACAGGTCTTCCCCCGTGTGCCACGCTGTCAGAGTGCTGCCGTCATTCTATGTCCTTTCTAGTGCACACAGAAGCACACATCAGCATGAAACTATGGAGAAGATAAAACCTCAGCTACAAAATGCTTTGTTTTACCGACATTTATATAGCAGACTTCCTGTTTATAATTTCAGAAGTTTGACCATGCAATACTATTAAAACCTCAGTTGCAGGATAGTTTGAGGATTTTTTTTTTGGTAGCCACTTCCCAGTTGAGAATTTGTGTACCGGTAGTGGCGGTGGTGAACACCAAAGCAAATAACAGTTCTGAGCTAGACATCAAAAGTCATGTTCTCACTTTTGGCCATATAGAGAAACATTATATGTTATTTTCCCTGTTAGGTATAGACATTATTTGACTAAATTATAGTCAGTGGAGTGCATGGAATGATGTCTGTTATTTTGAGACCCCCCCCCAAGAGACTTTCCTTCTGGTCTGTGAGTGTAGCTCAGTTGGGACAGTGGTTACCTAGCATGCTCAAAGCCTTGGGCTTGATCACTAACACCTCTAGGTAGTCAGGGAGTTCCAGGTCATCTTTGTCTATATAAATTCTAGGTCAGTCTGGGTTACATGAGACCTGTCTAAAAAAAAAACAAAAAACAAAAAAAACCAACCTTCAAAACTCTCCTTCCAACATTCTAAAACAGAAGACCCCAAGGAAGTCTTGGAGCATTCAATTTTAAAAGGCTAAGTGAAGAAGTGCCTTCAAAACTCCTTGTTGAACTATTGGTTTTCTTGAGGAAGAAACAAATATAATATATAAAATATATTCAATGTCCTTATAGCACACAATTTTGGTGAGTACCATTTATATTATAACACATGAATGTATTTCCAGTTTAGAGGCTGTGGGTATGTGTAAACATTCCTTCCAGGAGGGGTGTGATGCACTTAGCCACATTGACTCTCATTGCTCATGGGTTTTATTGTGGACAAGCACCAAGGAGTGTAAAGGCAGTTTGTGTGTTTATAGTAACAACAGTGGAATGCTACTCACTATAAAAACCCTAAAACAAAGGCTGGAGAGGTGGCTCAGTGGTTAAACACTCACTGTCCTTCCAGAGGACTGGGGGTTCTGTTCCCAGCACTCACACTGTATTCTGGGCTTCAGGGACTCTGACACCATCTTCTGACCTCCATGGGCACCCAAATATACTCACACATAGACTTAAAAAATAATTTAAAAAATAAAATGTCATTATAAAACAAATTTAAATCTTAAAAAAAATCTAAGAAGAAAGTAAAAATGAAGTCCCAAATCAAATCTTTTTCTTGGATTTGTTTAGTATCAACCATCACTGTTTTTTTTTTTTTTTTTTTTGTTTTTGTTTTTTTTGTCTGTAACTAGAATGTTAAGAGCCCCCTCTACTGAAACAGGTAGGTATATCGGAGCATACAGTTCTCAATTATACAGCTATTTTTCTCAGCTCTCCTAACAAGTTGATTGCGTGGCCCCGCAGTGCCCTTTCTTCTCTAGCATTCTGTAGTATATGATTGCAAGTCTTAGTGGAGCTATACTGTGCTGGAAGTCATCGTTAACTTGAATGCTCCTTCAGATTCCAAACTGAGAGCTGCCTAGTAGCAACTTCAAGATCTAGAAACGCTGTGTTTGAGGGAAAGTATGTGCTGGCACATGCTGATGCACGGGTCTGGAGTCAGAGCATAAGTTTTGAGAGTTGGTGCTCTCCTTCTACCTTGGGTTCCAGAGACTGAACTCAGGGCACCTGTCAAACTTGCATGGTGAAGCTTTTACCCAGGAGCCACCTGGCTGGCCCAAGAATAGTCTCTTAAGTGCTAATTTTCAGTAAAAATAGAATTTTTTTTTAAGATCTAGGAATTTTGTCTGCTTACATATGTTCATGTACCACGGGTGTTCCTGGGACCCTCTGGAACTATAAGTCCAATTAAATAGTTTTATAAGTTGCCTTGATCATGGCATTTTATCACAACAATAGAGAAGTAACCATTACAAACTCTTTTCTAGATAACTTTCCTCTTCGCAAATGTTTAGGGACTGCCCCTCCTCACCCCTGGCCAGGTGTGTCACTCACCCACATGCCATGTTTCTGTTTTGTTATGTCTATGTTTTAGAAATGTTAGAATTAGTGTTCTGTCCCTGATCCTTCTGAGTTCTGGATTCTAATTCATGGGTTTGGCCAACAACTCCACATCAACGTCTAATAAAGACTTCTGAGCTAGACATTCAAAACACCTCTTGTCTCTTCTATAATTCATTTTTTCTCTGTGTCTTGTCAGACGTAAGTTTCCCAATTTTAATCAAGTGATTATGTTTAAAATCAAACTTGAAACCAGCATCATCCTCCTTGTGCCAGCTCATGTCCCTTCTCAGCAGTCAGCCCTCGTAGAGCCCGCTTCTGTGCTGCTATGGTGGCTGCTCTGAAAAAATCTCCTCCTACTTCCACCCCCCTGTGGGGGTTACAGTCCACATGCTGAGAATCACTCAAAGTGTCCCCTGCCTTCTAGTTTTTATCTAGGTTCTCCTCACCACCACTCCCTGTCACACTCATCTGTTTCATCACTGCAGTACAAACTTCATAGAGGCAAAGGTGCCTGGCACAGAGAGCAGGCGCTCAGTAAGTTCCAGGAAACAGGTAAATTGCATATATGCAGGAATTGCAACAAATGAAGAAGGAAACAGACCAAAGTAACTGCAAAGAGGACACCACACAAGTCAAAGTGACACATTGCAGTTTCACTCATCTAGAACATAATAAAATAAATGAAATAAAAATGTACTTCAAGATGTAATAGAGTTTCAGAAAACTAGTGAGAGAACAAGGTCTGCAGAAAGTGTTCAGAGGAAACGGGTATATAATCTTCAGTGTTGGTTAAGCCATTTTTGTTGTGTGAGTGGGATAAGGTCTCCTGTAGTCCAGGCTGATGCTGACCTTGATCTCCTCATCCTCCTGCCTGTACATTTTGAGAGCTGGGATTCTAGGCTCCCATAGCCAGCTGTGGGATAAGCAGAAGATCATAAGAAATGAAGGAAAAACCTTTTCAGACTTCTGGGCAGAACACACAATCGCTTAACAGGAGGAGGACATCATGCTGACCTTCTCCTTCCTCTAAGCAATATTCATCAGAAAGAGAAAAAAAAAGAAAAAAATTACAGTTTTTTTTTTTTTGGTGTGTGTGTGGGTCCAGACAGGGTTTTTCTGTAGCTTTGTGGCCTATCCTGGAACTTGCTCTCTAGAACAGGGTAGCTTTGAACTCACAGAGATCCGCCTGCCTCTGCCTCCTGAGTGCTGGAATT
This sequence comes from Neodon shergylaensis, assembly GCA_025134845.1. Lineage (NCBI taxonomy): Eukaryota > Metazoa > Chordata > Mammalia > Rodentia > Cricetidae > Neodon > Neodon shergylaensis. The sequence continues at coordinate 48,715,938 of JABTXL010000002.1, read as the reverse complement.
AAAGGTGTGCACCACCACCACCCGACAAAAATTTGCAGTTTTCAGCAAAGGCAGCACAACCCTAAACTGTTAATCTAAGTAACCATCACCCAAGAGTTAATGAAAACATAGCCAACACAACGGTTCAGTGAGTAAAGGTGCTTGCTGCCACGTCTGACATCTCAGTCCGTTCCCCAGGACCCACATGGTGGAAAGAAAAGACCTGACTCCTGCAAGCTGTCCTCTGACCTCCACGTGTGCACCACGCTACACGCACACGTGCGCGTGCACACACACACACACGGCAAATACAGTGCCTGTGAGCCTTTGCTGGGGAAAAGTAGCCAGTGAAGAGCAGAAATGAAGCAGGATGGGGCTAAGGTTTATTGAGAACATCAAAATTTTAAATATAGCTCAGAGCCAAACCACCAATGAAATTAAGATTACAGAAAAGAACCAAACATTATAAAACATCTAGTAACCACAATTTTCATGAAGGTGACCCTAATTTTGAAACATGCAGATATAGCATTTTTTTTTACTTTCAGTATGTAATAACTAAGGTTATTTGTGGCACAGAAATATTTTCCTATATGCTCAGCAATTTCTTCAGTTTCTATTCAAATCTCCACCCATGAATTTTTGGTCATATTCATAAAGGACATATCAAGGCTTATGCTTAATGTAAGACTTTGTTTACATGATGAAGAAATACGTATTTTAATTGACATTATTCCTTTCAAAAATAAACTGTAGAACCTGGGGAGATGGCTCAGTAGGCAAGAGCATTTGCTGCCCAAGCAAGAGGACCTGAGTCTGAATCTCCAGAACCCATAAACTGGGTGTGACCGCACTACCTCTAAACCTGTGTTGACACGCAGAGACAGCAGATCCAGGCAGTCTGGCCAAAAAGGCCAGCTTCAATGTTTAGTGAGAAACTGCCTCACAAATCAAGGTAGCAAGCAGTAAAAGACAGCCAACACTCTCTCTGAGCTCCACAAGCTCATGCATGGGTGCACACACAGGTGCATACCACAAACACTCCAATTTGTATTTTGAACTCAGAAAGGTAAAGGAAAATAACATAAGGAGTTTGAGTTATTCCAGTTAATGAAAAGACCATACTTGGCTCTTATTACCAGTAGCTAGAACATTGCTGCTACTAGCTAGTGTGGTTAGTTTTATTGCGGAGTTCACTGCTGTCCTTTTTCAGATTTATGGAAGTTAGGTGCTGGTTAATCTCATCACGGAGCTCATTCTCTTCCTTTGTCAGTCTATCCAGATGTGCTAGGAGCAGCCAACCAGCAGCAGCATTTTCCTTACTCTTCCACAAATTGTCGGAAGCTTTATACACAGACTCACCAAATCCGTTGCTTCTCACACATGGTGGATCAGGATAATCAAATTCATTTGTCTCCTGAAGTTTGTAAAACAGTTCACACCATGAGCTCTCAGTACTCTCCAAGCTCCCAGGGAAGGCTTCAGTAACTTAGGTCTAAGTTGGCAAAGCGCAAAGCCCATTCCAGATGTTTAAAAAAATCCATCCTCACACTTCTGCTGCTCTAGAACCACTTCTGGTACCCAAATCTGTGATTAGTCAGGGTTCTCTAGAGGAACAGAACCTACAGAGCGAATCTATGTATGCGTATATATAGAGTGGCTTACAGGCCATTGTCCAGCGAGGCCAACAAGGCTGTTTACCAATGGAAGGTCAATGAATCCAGTAGTTGTTCAGCCCATGAGGTTGGATGTCTCAGCTGGTCTAATGCCAGCAAAGGAATCGACTTGCTAGGGAGTGGAAGCTGGCAAAGAACAAGAAAGCTTCCTTCTTCCACATCCTCTAGAGGCTGCCAGCAGAAGGTGTGGCTCAGATTAAAGATGGATTAGAAGTGGATTAGAAATCCTCCCACTTCAAATGATTTAATTAAGAAAAAAAGATTCCCTCACAGGTGTACCCAGACATTTGGGTTTTAGTTAATTCCAGATGTAGTCAAGTTGGCAACCAGGAATAGGCCATCACACCAGGGTAGCAAGCATTCTGGTGTGTGGAAAAACAGCACGTGCAAATCTGTGTGGTAGAGTTTGGTTGAGGTCCCTCCCTCAGGATGGCGTTATGTCATCTGGAAGTGTTTACTTAAGCTCCCCTGGGCTGCCTCCATGGCAGCTGTGTGAAGTCACAGAGAAGTTGAACTGTCTGGGGCCCCATAATGAAGTATGTTAATGCAATGTGAGTGTCGTGTGCATTAAAGACATCCCTGCTGTAGGAGACTTTAAAAACAAAAGGACTTCAAAAAAATCATTAAGTGATCCACAAAGGGCTCATAAATATGTATTTGTCCACTATATGTATATACTTGATTTCTTAAAGATCTACTTTTATTATTTTTAATTATATTTTGTGTGTGCGCACGCACGCATGCACGTGCATGTAAGTGCCACAGAGGCCAGAGGTATCAGATGTCCTTGGAATTGGAGTGACAGACAATTCTGCGTTTTCTCAGCAAAGGTGCTGAGAAGCAAACTCCAATGCTCTGGAAGAATCGTACATGCTCTTAACAGTTGAGCCATCTCTCCAGCCCCTGGATGTACTTACTTAAAAATGTACATATTTTGAACTTATAGTGCTTTTGACTCATAATTATGCAACTATAAGGGTATTTTTTATCTCCTTTAGAATATGAATTATTAAAATAGCCCAACCACTATTTCTATCTCTAAAAAAGGAAGCATATTTAACCTAACACTAGAGACACATAAATAATAGAAGCTTAAAGAGAATTATAAAAGACACCAGTTTCTAGAGGTTATGTGATTTACCTTGATTATTCACATAAAGGTGGTACTTTTAGTTCCCTAGACATAGTTAAGCCCATTTACCAAGTAACAATCGATTTAAAAGAAAAACAACTCAGAATGTACTGTAAAAACGGGAGGAGTACATGCAACTCTTAGGGTTTCTTTTTCACAAATAGTCTAAGTCTTTTCTGTCCATTTTGATTTTGAGACAGCTATATTCTGTAGTACATTCTGGCCTTGAACTCCTCTCAAATGGAGGCTGTTACAGGCACTAGACACCATGCTTGGCTCTTTGTGGTCTTATGAAAGGAGCAACAGAGTTCTCTTTATTCTCAGACAGCAGGACTGATGTTATGGTAGCCAGGAACAAAGGACACCATCACTTTAATTTAGCTTCTTTAAAGCTCCATACTTGCCCTAACCGTGAGTATTCCCAGAGTTCCTGGCTAACTAGATAGCCTCCTGGTCTTCTTAGCCTCCTCCTGGCTTTAGCCACAGAGAGCCAGACTCGAGCACCCCTGGGAAAGTTTAAATGATGTGCTGCTTCTCCTGCCCTGAGGTTGGAGCCTCCTCTCCCACTCAGAGACCAGAGCCTGTGCAGCTCTTGCCATCAAAGAGCTAATGGCTTCTCTTGGAGTCATCGTTCCAGTCCTCCTGTCTCTGGGCACACGCAGAGGCTCTAGCATGTTCTTTCGTTGCTCCCAGTTCTTTTACATTCCAGCTTTTAAGTCTCTAGGATCCTGACAAGGCACGTGACCACCGTTTCCAGTAAACACCTTCGGGTTTTTCCTTTCTAAAGGTTTTGAGCCCAGACATCACAATAGTTGACTCACAGAGTCGCCCTTGGAAATTCTGTGCTAAATTTTGTTGATTTGTAGGAGAGGAAAAAAAAAACATCGCTTTTTTTTCCTATCAAGAGGATATCTGTTTACCCTGAAATGCTAAAAATAAAAATTTAGATTCAGGCACTAATACAAATTCCTCAGCGTGATTACTCTGAACAACGAAGACCAGACCATCTATCTATTTGTCCAGCTTTCTTCCTACCACCATCCATACCCACATCTATCTAGCTGACTACAGGCCCCAGTGTGCACTCTGCTTTGTTCTCTTAGGATGCTCTTTTTTATTCTTAGCTAACCTAACTTTGGCCACACAGGAAAACATCATCTTTCTTTCAAGAGACACGCCAGGTCACACTCACTACTTATGGGGAGCTGTGCAGGCTAAGAGAGCTCACTGACCAGCTCTTGCCTCTGGCTGGCAGCCTTACACTCTAGCTTATGCCTCCTAGATTTCTAAAGCTGGGGCTGGAGAAGAGTGTGGGATGTAAGTATTAAAATCATGAAACCCAAACAAGCAATGCCTTGTGTGGCGTATTTACACACTAGCGAAGAAATGCAGGGTAGAATACACACGTTTCCGTTGCACTTTCTTGGAAGAAATTTGGTGATAAACATGAAAGGTATAATTCCACCAGGGCAGCCTTTTGATGCTAGATAAATGTCATGCACACCTTCCTGTTATAGAATATTGTGTAGGGTCATTGTCAGCATTTAGATTCCCCTGATTTCATTCTCTCCAATATGGGTATTCTATGCTTCAACTCTCTAGGAGAGCCACTGGGTCTTTACTCCTGGTTCAGTAACCTCCATCCAAAAGGCAGTTAATGGTCATGACAGTTCCCAAATTCTCCATTTACTCCGGAAAATTCTCCATTCACCTTGTTCTGAGTTGTCACCTGAATAGTGTCTTACTTTTTTTTTGAGACAGGTTGTGTAGCTCTGGCTGTCCTGGAACTCAATCCGTACACCAGGCTGGCATCGAACTCACAAAGATCTGCCTGCCTCTTGCCTTCCTAGTCCTGGGATTAAATGCCTGTGCCACCATCGCCTAGCTACAACACATATTCTAAAAACCAAAGTTTTCTTTCGGAAGACTTAATTGTTGCTTCTTAACAGACAGAGATCTTTTCTGTAATAGGGCGGACTGATCCTAGCGAAGCGTATTTCCCTGTTCTTAACTCACCTACCTATAAATAGCGCTCACCGAGCTGAGTCACCAGAACCCAGAGTTTCCTCAAAATAGCTCTTAAGGACTGCTGGAATTGAGTCGCTCCAGTGGTGAGGACTCTGACCACACACCCACCAAGCCGGGCCGTGGAGCACAGCCACAGAATGAGTTCCTAACCACCTGGCGCCCAGAGGGCGAGTCCGGTGAGTGAGACCCTAGTTCCTCGGACCTCTAAGTCTGGACTCAGGATCCAGCTGGTGACTAGACTCAGCCTCGACCGCACAGAGCCCTCCCCGCCCTGTAGGAGCAGGGAGCCGCAGGGGGCTGGCACCCGGCACCGCCCGCGTCCACTGAAAGCACAATGGGGCGAATCGAGGGGTCGCCTGGCTCCAGCTTTAGACCCCCGCGCTGGCCTCCCAGTTGCTGCCAAACCACCTGATGACCTCAGACGACTACTCAACCCTCTCAGGATGCCAGAAGCTGAGGAGCAGCCCTGGGGGGAAAGAAAACGGAAGTGCCACCCCCTGCAGGCAGGGTGGTGACGTCACCCCTACAGCCAGCCTGTGGCGGGGGCGGCTGCCCGTCACGTGATCCACGCCCCTCCGAATCCCGCGCGCGCGCTCCCCCCCCCCGCCAGACTCCCACCTCTCCCGCCTCCTCTCCCCAACTTTCACCCTCCCAGTGCCCGCACGACTGTCAACAGCGCCAGCTCCGCCCTCTTCCTTGACTCCGCGCCCCCGCCAAGGCGACGCAGCGGTCTCCCTAGTTCAGGTCCGGCCCCCGGAGCGCAGGGTGCCCCCTCTCCCACCCTGCCCCCAAACTCAGGGTTCGCAGGGTGCGTGGGCCCCAGAGTCCGGGGCGCGGTGGCAGCGGCAACAGAGCGCCTCACTGGTTCCTCCCTCCGAGGACCAGGCGGACCCTGCAGGTCTGCGCCCAAAGCGGAGCCAGAGGCACACACGGCCTCCTGGGAGCCCCCTCCCCTCACCCCGCGGCCCGCCCTGCACCCCCAGCCCTGCAAGCCGAGCTTCGTCTCTCCTGGGGGCCGTGCACAGATCGCTGCCTAGAGCCCCTCACTCATACCCCCCTCCCCGTGCGCGCTGCTGGGGTTACAGATTATTTTGGCTGTTCCTGCTGCGCCTCGTTCTATTTTCTGCGTCCCCCCGCGCACGATTCCCTTCTAAAAGTGGAGGCTGGAGGAGGGAGAAAAAGAAGCCAGTGTTGAAAGGGGCGGCGCGCACTGACCTGTCAGCCGCGGAGGAAGACCCCTGGTCCGGGCGAGCTCTCCAGCCAGCGGGGGCACTGGAGCGCAGGGCTCGAGCGGAGCGGTAGCTGCGCTCGACCAGGTGTCCCCTAGTCGGGTCTGCGCCGCCCCCTCCCTCGGCGTAGCGCTGCCCGCCCCAACGCCGGGGACTAGGGAACCCCCCAGCTCGATTTTTTGTGCAGTTTCAGCAAAGCTCCGAGGAAGTTGGTCCTTTTGTTCCACTATTTATAGATTGCGTCAACATTGCGAAAAGAAGAAGGCGGAGCGGTGGCCCCTCCCCCGCCCCTCGGCAGGCTCCCTGGAGAGAAAAGCCCCAGCACACGACCTAAGTACACAGCGCGCCAGCCGCCCGCCCCCGGCCTCCTGCTCGCCACGTCCCCCTCCCCCAGCTTGGGCCCGGGCGCTGCCAACACCGTCACGTGCCCTCTCGGGAAAACCAGCTCCCCCGGGCTGTGCGCCTCCCGCCCGGTTCCGTGGCAGCGGCCTCCGCCCAGCTGCGCTCCCCAGCTCGTGGCTGGGGTCGCGAGCCCGGGTGGTGCGCACGACCTGGGTACGGGCACTCTCGCCACCCGACGGGGGATTCTCGCACGCACGCCTCGTGCGGAGTGGCCCCGAGCGTCCTGCGCGCTCTTGTGTCTCTACCCCCCTCGATCTCTGGGAGCGCCACCGCCCTGCTTGCAGAGTGCGCGCGCGTTTGGGCCTCGCCTGGGAGCCCACGGCCTGGACAAGTCCCTCTGCCCCCCTTGTGCGGCTGCTAGGCGTTGGGTGATAGGCCTCGCTGCCCGCACTGGTGGCCAACAGGCGTGAGGGGTGCGGGGGTGGCTCGCCACCGCTCCCAGGCAAAAGCGCGGGGCGCGGGAAGCGCGGGAAGGACGTTCGCCCTCCGCAGGTGCAGCTAGCTTTGCGCTAGCTTTTTTCTTGCTTAAAAACGGAGGAGTTTGCAGACCCGATCCTTGACAAGGGGAATAGAGTTATTGAGGACTTACTGTTCCGTCACAGGGGTGTTTGAGGCAAAGCATTAAAACTTGCCTTACCCTCCTCCCCCCACCCCCCAGGACGACGTGATAAGCCCCCTCCAAACCCCGAAGTGAAACTGAGCTCCCTGCTGGCCTAAAGCCTAGGCTGAGCTCGGTGTAAACAAGAAGGGCGGTAAACACACGAAAGGAAGGCCTCACAATAAAGGCAAACACAAGTGGCTAGTTTAAGCGTAATTAACTTCCGTAGCTTCTGGTCCTTTCCCGAAGTGGTTGTCTTAGAATGCAGTTGGACTTTTCGAGATGAGAATAAAATAAGTTAGCCACCAGATCACTGGTTCAGGAAAACAGACTGAGCTGAGATGAGGACAGGAAACGTGCCGGACCTTTCCCGGCAACTGGAGACTGACGAACAATCTAGAAGGACCTCCCCCCACCCCAAGTTCGGGCCACCAGCTCTTGTGAGCGGGGGGGGGGCCCCAACACCCTGAGCGGAGCTTCGAAGTTGAGTAGAGGGGCGGGTCCAAACCTGGCTTCGCTTTCCCAAGAGCCAGTTGGGGATGCGATAGGTTTGCCTGGAGTAGGCAAACCTTTCCAGATTTAGGCCCGCTTTCTTTTCCTTTTTAAGGGAGACGACCTTAGATTCTAAGGATTAGAACGTGAGTTTCAAGCTTGTCGTGTGTGTGCTTGCTTAAAAAAGGAAGCGAGACAATATAAAGCGAACTTTTGTAGTGGTCGCTTCCTTTCCCAAGCTTGGAGCTGCAGGCCTGACAGGCTTTGGTCGCCCACTCCTGGCGGTCTGTAGAGTCAAGCGCTGAAGCTCATTTCCTTCCGTTGTCTTTGCAATTTATCCAGTGGCCCTAGCTGCTCACCTTCCCGCCTTTCTACCCCGATCTGCTTTCAGCATTTGGAAAACAAACCTCTTAAGAAAGTAAATTCGTTTCTTTGACAGTTTGACGGCAGCAATATCTACAAATCACGTTTCTTTGCCTTTATTAAACAAGTCAGGGCCTCTTGATCCTTCCCACCCTTGCAAGAATCAGAGTTTGTCAAGGCAAGGTCATGGTTCCGATCCCCTGTCCCATGGCTAAGTCTCAGTGTCTCGGCTATTTTGTCAAGGCACCCGCTTTCTTGTCCCATGTTGTTCTTTCGCGGTCTTCCCAGCCGCGGAGAAGGGGGAACGAAAGTAAAACGAAAGCACTTGGAGCGCGTCCGTCCGTCGCAGCCACTTCCCTCAGGGCGTTAGACATAGGCCAGAGTGTGGGGTCACGAAGATTGGCTGAGGTGGGGGTAGGCTGTTCCTGGAGGAAGCCCAGGAGTTGCCAGGATCTGTCCTGGGCTGCTAGGCTTCCCCCACCTCCGGAAAAGCAGACGTGGATATTATATCAATCTTGCTTGGGAAGTGGGGTCTGGGTCTTAAAGTTTGAAGACTGTTTGGGACCCTGTAGAAGTAAAGTAGGGTGGCACAGAAGTGAGTTTGGCTTCCGGTGGCAGAACCCTGCGGAGTCTTGGCTAGGAGAGCCAGAGCTCGGCAAGGTCGCGCAAAGGCCTCTTGGGACTCAAGGCCCACGGAATTCTTGCTCCGCTGAAATTGGATAAGCACTCCGCCCACACGCAAACAACCAAAGTTCTACACAATTTAAAAGACTTAACGAAACTCGAGGGGGCATCCCTCTTCCCTCCTGGGAGTCTCTGCAGCCACAAAGGCGGCCTCCGCAGGTTTGAAAGAGGCGGGTGGGCGGCCTTACAGACTGCAGATTTTAGCAGTTAAGGGAAGGCATCTTCACGAGGTGAAGGTAACCAAACACAACTGGTGTGCTCAGGAATGGCAGCTGGTGTCAATCTAGTCAGCTAAAACGTGTCCTTGCTTCCCCTTTTCTCCCCCCACCTCCACCACAGAGAACCAACCCAGCAGATCCGCCTACAAGCCGTTCACTCTAGCCCCACCCCCATACTCTCCTTAACTCACTTTCTTACTTTCCTTTATTATTTACTCTAACACCGTTGTTGTAGCAGTATCTGTAGGTCCGGACAAGTGTAGGAAGAGCCTAAGTCAGTCGAAAGTGGAAACCGTTTTCTCGAGGGCTCAGTTGGCTCACCCACACCTGATGAAGGACTTAGCAGACGGCCATTACCCCTCCAGCTGCTCGGAGGTGCTTTCGCACTGAGGTCATTCGCTCTGTAAAACCGGGGACAGGAGTCGTGTTTGTATCTGCATTGTTCAGACGAGGCTTCGCCAATAATTTAACCACAGGACTCCAGAAATGGCCTTGCCTTTCAGAGCCGCGGAATGGAGTTCTCTAGGTCGAACCTTGAGAAGGCAGAGTTGACTTCCAGCTAATGTTTTGTCATTCCAAGTGATGAGTTGGGTTTTATTTCTACCCTCGTAACCACATTGGTAAATATCAGACAGCCCTAACTGTGAAAAAGGAAGGCCCTCTCTACCCACATTTCTCTCCATATTGGTGAGGCGAGTTTCCCGTGAGATAGACCCTAAGCTCTCCTTTTTAGCCTTCCTTCATTTCTTAAAAATAAAATTACCCAGCGAAAGCTGGTTTTGACTCAAGAGATTATAAAAAAGGTCTGCGTTCACCAAGCTCGCCTTCTTAGTTTCATATATGGCTACTTTTCTCACTCTCTTGCAAGTGACATTTTCGTGAACGGGTTCCCTAGGGTGTTGCAGCTAAAGCAGGCGCCTGTAGTTATGAAGTTCGTCTTCCTCCTCAGTTCCCTTTAAACAAACAGCATGCGCAAAAAAAAGTGTCTTTTTTTTAATTCAACACTGTCCGTTTTATAGTAAAAAAATTACAACAAATGCTTTGACTGAGCTAAGATTAAGATTTAAAAGCACAAACTTCTGTCCCTTTGTGTCATCGAATGCCCTATTCTCTGAGTTTGCCACTGGAGCCCGCATCAGAGACCTTGATGTGGAGTCCAGTTTGGAAGCAAATCCACGCCTCTCGAGGTGAAATGGGAGCATGCCCAAGCGATGGATCTGGCTTTAGATTTTATGAGGAATATGATCTGGAAAAGGGAACGCCTGTTTCAGCAGGCTGCATGCTCTGTTATAGTCCTCCTAGAATTCTTCCTGCAAACAGCGCGCCTGGCCTCGACCCACAGGGCCTCAGGCGACCTCTGGGCGCTGGGCTTTCAGTTAACCCCACAGCAGCTAGCTCTTGTCGCGGCCTCAGCTGGGGTCGCTAGCCACGGCTGACTTTTTAACCAAAGGAGAAAGTTTAAGGTTGTAGAAAGGGTGTCCTGAAAGGGACTGGAAAAAGGGAGAGTCTGCGGTTAGCGCCAAAACCTCGGACACCTCGCGCTCACTACGAGGCGAAGAAAATTCCCGTGGGGGAAGCACTAGCGTTCCCGAAACTTTGCCAAACTCTCCACAGTCCTGGGGTAGCGTTCCCACGTCCGCCCACCACCGGGTTCTTTCGCAATCGAGCCTGTGTCTGGCGAGGACTTCTGCGTGGGCTAGGGGCTAGGGAGAGGTGCAGCAGTTGAACCCTCAGTTTCCCGCCTGCTCAGCCCAGGAAACCCCGAAGCGGTTTAAAAAAGGCGCGGCGCAATGGGGCATGGGGAGGGTGACACGGTTCACTCGCTGTGGGGGTAGGGTTCGGGGGCGGGTGGGACCAGAGGGGAGCCAGCGGTGGTGGCAGGCAGTCCAGGGTTTCTGCTCTAAGGGGCTGCTTCCAAGAAAAACGCGGCCGGGAAAGGAAAGGAGCCGAACCGAGTTAAGTCCGGAGAGTGCTCGGGCACCCGCTCGCTGACGGGAGAGAAGAGACTCCCCCGTGGGCTTCTCCCGGTCTTGGGCTGGACCATTGCCTAGTCCGGGGCACCGAGGTCGCCTAGTCGCCTTCAGAGCACAGCGGCTGTGCTTTGCCATTCAATGTGGAGGAGAGGGAGGGTCGTCGAAACTAGCACCCCTTGTCTCGAGGTCCTTTGCTCCTCGGAGAGGGAAAGGGGTCTTGGCAACCAGGAGAAGCTCAGCTGAAAACGACCTAGAGTTTTCAAGTTTGTAAAGTGACCCTAGAATCTTGAAAATCTCACAAAACTACGCCCATTTCCCCTTCCAGGAGAAAACCAAAGCAAACCTAAAGTCAGCCCTCCGGGGTGGCACACGAACTTTGCGTTCCCACCCCGCCTGCCCCTGCGGGCCCCGGGGCGACACTTCTTGGGTAGCGGGCTGTAGGGTGTGCGCGTGGGGCTCAGGGCCGGTCACCGCCAGGGAATCATCGTAGGAAATGCTTCCTCGGGCTTTCCATCACCCAGTCAAAACATTTGGTTGAATCTGGAGATAACTTTTTTTGGTAGTCCAGAAGAAACAAAACCCCAGCACAAATAGAATCACTTTCAAATTTGCACCAGACGACCATTCCCCCGGAACTATAGTGAGATTCCCTTCCCCCATTAATTGCAGGAACTGAAAATTTGAAGATGTACCTGCTTCCTTCTCATCTGATTCTCTCCTTTTCCTCTCCCCCTTCTCCACTATTAATACCCCCTGCATCATGCTGAGCCCTCTGAGCTTAGATAGCCTCTATGCCGCATTTTATATACCCTCACAAAAACGACCAGTGTTTTGGTTCGTTTTACTGCACAACCATGGAAAATTATGCATTGTTTGAGGGTGAGCGCGCGCTCTCTTCCTTCCCTCCTCCAACAACGATGCGGTCCCAATTACAAGCTTGGTCTCCTCTCCAATATAGACATGGCTTTATTTCTGCGGGGACTTAAAGTACTAGGAGGAAATCACCAAGCGCTAAGACACAGCTCCACTTTTATTTTTAAAGACAAATATCAACCCTAAACGCTGTAATCAGATTTTGAAAAACCTTAAATATTATTAAGTATGGATCTTTTCATTAACTTTGACTTTTTTTCACTTCCAATAAGGAAGTGTTAAAAACGAATTATTGCGAATAAAATTAAATTATGTAAGCTGTACATCTTAGGTTTGGAGGAAAAAGATGGAAATTTCAGGGTTTTTTTTTAATAGAGAGATGTTTTATGGAGGGCAGTTATTAGTATGAAATAAAATGCATACAGCTAGTCCTATCAGGTGCCTGCACGTAGTAGGTGCTTACTGAGCATTTAGTCTCCTTCGCTCCTGTTATTTCTTTCTGCCCTTAGAAATGTTGGCAGAAGATACAGGCTTCCCAGTGTCTGAGGAAATTATGCTAAACTTCACTTCTGGTCAATGTACTCTCCACTCACATAAAAACTCACCAAATTTATCCAGGGAATTTTAATAAGATATTAAAACTTAATGGAAAGAGCTAGGCAGAATAAAAGTACTGTGATTACATACATATAAATCTGAAACACGTTAAATTAATTCGACTTTTTCAGTGGCAGTAATAGTAATAGTATACCTTCACCTATTTCCTTAGTAGGGAACGAAATTTGTGGGTTGTTACTCATTTCTAGCCTCTCTGGTAGAGCAGTCTTCGCCCACTGCTGACCTATCTTGCCCTTCTATCTGTCAGAGTGCAATTTTTATCTTTAAGCTATTTGGCAGATTTTCTTTTGATAGAGGTTTATGTGCATTTTTAAAACATAAAATCAGAAATTAGAGAAAACGTTTGGCACCCACAAGCGGAGAAAACCTACCTACGCGCTCCTCCGCTCTTCCTGTCCTGGGTGCGGAGACACTGGAGGCTGAGAGCTTGCAGGAGTCACTTGGTAACATCGCTCAGGGTCATCTAGTCCTGGATCATTTTCTTTTTTTCTTTGCGGCCCATTCAGGGCAGTAAACAGACTAGAAGCTGAGTTTCCTGGCAACTTTGCACTGCTCTCTAACTAGCATAGAATTAACGCAGTTTGGCTTTTTTTACTTTCTGCAGACTTTCCTGTCCCAAATAGTTAAGTAATAAAAAGTGTTCCGCCCCACTCCTTCCAAATGACAGGGCGGATATAGTAGGTGACCTCTCTGTGCAACAAGTCTCAGTGCTCTGTCTGGATCCGGGTTAGCCCACTCGGGAAAGAAGAGTCGAACGTAATCAACGTGAAACTCTTTCGAGATGCGTGCTTGGACGCAGTGCATTTGTCTCAAACAGTACACCGAAGTTCGCATCGTCACGTGGGATAAGAACTTGAGGTGTCAATTTTTTCACACACACGCGCCCTTACGAAATCTGTTCACACACCGAGGGGCGCACTGGCAACCTCAGGACCATCTCTTTTGGGGCTTTGCTAGTTCTAGAAAAGTACATCACACACCAGCTTTCTGAACTTTCTCCGGTCTCCACTCCAGTGATCTGCAACCCGAGGCTCGGCTGTGACTTCTCCGGAGTACGGTGCGGGAGTTTCTACTAGCGCAGAACCGTGAGCGCTCGCGCGGCGCGGAGGTCATGGTAAGTTCAGAGCAGCATGTCCGCAGAGTAATTGGAAAAAAACCTGAAACATTTGAGTCATTCACGCCGGAGTGCTGTCAAAGTCCTCAATGCGCGAGAACCGTGAATCCCTGTGCCTTGTTCAAACTGGACGCCGCGCGGGGAGGACCACTACACAATTACATACGGTCAGTTGGGGTCCTAGCATCAGCGTGACCAAGACATATTCTTAATTTTGCAAACTGAGATTTGAGCTCATCCCTGGCCTCTACCCGACCCGTACAGTCCAGGTTGCTCTGGAAGGACTTCCCACTAGAGTTCATTAGAGTCCGAACTGGTCGTGGCTGCCCGAACCGAATAGTGCTCTTACCTCCCTGCCTGGCACCTTGGGCGCTCCGCTGCCGTGCAAATATCCGGACGGAACCAAGGGCACATAGAAGCGACAGCCAGCCGAGAGAAGCCTATGCGGCTCCCACGCAGCGGTATTCGAGTCGCTTGGCCCAAGAGTGAGGGGCTCATAGGGGAAACTGCTTTTCAAACTTCATAGCTCAAGGAATTCTGGTGGGAAGAAGGGAGAGGGCGGGAAAGAACTGTCTTCTGCCAGTCTTGGCCAGTCCGCAGAAGTACTGGGAAGGTTACAGAATCCCTGAAGCCCACCGGGAGGGGGAAGGGAGCCTTGCCTGCCCCCAGGCAGCTAGACAAGGCAGTTAGCCTAAGCCTTCTAGGTTCTGGAGAAGGTCTGGCCTAAAATCCTCTCCGATGAGGGCTTACCCGGAAGCCTCAGGCACCAGACTAAATTAAGGCAGAGAATTCAGGAGGGTATTTCCAGGACCCAATAGCTCCTGGGCAGAGGTTAGCTCAAGTTTCTTCTTTTGACCAAGACTTACCCAAGTTTTCCAATTCTGCCCACCGCCTTCTTAGAAGCCTGTGTTTGGGGCTGTCCAAATACATTTGAAATTTTGTTCTCTCCTAGTGAGGGCTGGGTACGGGCCCACTTTCCCTTATAAATACAAGCAAGTAGTTACTGAGAGAGTGTGTGTTGTCTCACTGCTGAAATGACCAGGAGAGGTCCTGCCTATTTTGGGCAAGGGGGTTTCCTTGTGGTCAGAGGCCTCTATGGCCCACTTGGAAGGGAGACCCTAGGAGAGACATGAAAATGTCCAGCAGATAGGACTGGGCCTCTCTCTCTCTCTCTCTGTGTGTGTGTGTGTGTGTGTGTAGGGAGGGATGGGTGTAGTATTATGAGCACGGCCCCTTATTCCATCCCGCCCAGCTAGCTTATGCCCGAAATAATCACACGGAGATCTGCATTAATTAAATTGTTGCCTGGTCATTAGTTCTAGCCTCTAATTGGGCAACTCTCACATCTTGATTAATCCATTTCTAATAATCTGAATGCCACCACCAGGTCGTGGCTTACCAGGAAAGATTCAGCATGTCTGACCTGGCGGCTGGCTCCATGGCTGCTCTCTGCCTGCCTCCCTCCTCCCAGCATCCAGTCCCCCCCCCCGCCCCCCGCCAATATAAGTTTTGCCCTATTAACTAGGCCAAGGCAGTCTCTTTATTTAACCAATGAAAGTAACACATAGACAGAAGACCCTCCTACACCAGATGGGGCCTTAGGACAGTTCTTGCCCAGTGTCAGATGTCTGGAGCTAAAAGGAAGAGTGGTGAGCCCATCTAGAGGTAGAGAGTGCAGGGCTAAAGCCCATATCAAGCTCAGACTGAAATGCATATTCTCCCGACGACTGAACATACTGTATTTTAAGCTTCTTTTCCATTTAGTTGTTATTCACCCTTTAGTCAATTGTTCTCCTCTCCCCCTACCACTTGCCAAATGTAGGGAATTCAGCTAACAATCACATCATCTATTAAGAAGCTGTGGCACGGACTTGGGCACGTGGACAAGATAGCTCTGACTGCACAGTTGACAATCCAGATTCTTTTGTTTTTCCTAGAGAGCAATATTGAAGAGTTACTATGAAAGGAGATAGATAGGCATAACCAGGGTGAAGTGAGGATGGCTAACTTCACTTTGGTCTCCTTGGAACACAAAGACCGCAGAGTGGAGATGCAGGGGAAGGGAGGGGATTCGCCTGTGTCTGTAAGTTCAGCCTGGGAGCTCCATAATGCCACAGGAGGTGAAGCTGGGAGGGCTATGATGCTGCATTGTGCCCACAGGTTTGCTTTTTCCAACTGTGATAAACACCATGATCAAAAACCATCAGGTTATAGTACAGGAAGTCAAGGCAGGAACCTGGAGGTGGGAACTGACACAGAAGGGTGCTGCTTAGTTGCTTGCTCACCTTGGCTTGTTAAGCCTGCTTTCTTACAGAACCCAGAGTCATCTAACTGAGAACAGCACCACCTACAATGAGCTGGCCCCCTCCATGGCAATCACTAATCAGGAAAAGGCTCTACAGCCTTGGACTTGCCTTGCCTACAGGCAATCTTATGAAGACATTTTCTCAATTAAGAATCCCTCTTCCATGATAATTTCTAGGTTTGTGTTGGACAGACAAAGATGTTTGGTTGCAGGAACGTGAGAAAAGCAGCCTGTCACCTTTCAGCAGAAGGAAGAGAGCTTGCAGGAAGTAGGGGTGAGCTACAAAACCTCAAGATAGGATCCTGTGACTCACTTCCTCCAGGGAGGCTCCTCCTCCTCCAGGTCCCATAACCTTCCAAAGGATAGCCACAAGCTGGGGGAGGCTGGGCAAGGGTTCAAATACATGGGCATGTAGGTATACTGTGGGCATATATGTCACATTCAAAACACAACATGGCCAAAACAAAACAAACACCACCGCCGCCACCACAAACTCCACCAAACCAAACACTCCCCTGCTTCCAGCTCGTGGTCCTTGACAGTATTGAAAGGACGTGGTGCTGTCCTCCAGCAAAGAAAGATAAGAGTGTAAGCACACAACTATGGTTAAGGAGGTAGCTGGGGTGTGAGAAGGCTGATGGAAAACCCTCAGAGTGGGTATAGATGGCATAGGTTACAGCATATTATAAAATGTGCTGGAACAGGTGTTAGAAGTCTATTTAGATCTAGGATTATACTGAGGTGTATCTATCCAGGTTGGTTTTGTCTCCTGTTTCTTAAACTTGGAAGACATCCGGGTAAGTTGTTAAACCTGTACAATTCATTTTGCTCCTCTAGAGGCAGTTTTTTTTCCTAGAGGTGGAGCTTGGATTTTTCCATTAAAAAAAAAAATAAGTCCCTAAATCTTGTCTATCTTGGAGGCCAGAGGCCGGAGGCCCAAGGAGCATTGGATCCCCTGGAATTGAAATTAGAAGTAGTTGTAAGCTGCCCAAGATGAGTGTTGGAGCTGAACTCAACTTATATCATCTGCAAGAGCGGTATTCACTCTTAAATTACTGGGCCATTTTTTTTTCCAGTCCTCTCAAATGAACTTTGAACAAAAGGCCAGCACTCAAAAAAGAACTGCTAAGGCTGAGGGCGACTGGGAAGACCGTGGGTGCTTTGAAGGTTTTTAGATAGGGCATATCATTGGCCTAAGAGGGACCAACCAGTCTTTTTTTTCTTTGTATTGTAGACCCGGCACCACGTCACCACACACGAGGTGCGTGGTATTTAACAGCTGAGTAGATAAATGGACAGAATACCGTCATTTCGAATCAAGTTGTAATCACGGAACAAAACAGTAACACTTTCATCAGTGAAGATCAAAGGCTAGACAATCCCCCTGGTGGTTCCATTCACCAACAGATTCGAAGGCCACCCACAGGCTCATTTACTTAAACAGAAACCTAAGAGGCACTTGGTTCTTAAGGTCTAGTTTCCCATAACTGTTTGCTGATGCTCACTCAGGAAAAGAGCTCAGTGAAGTCAGGAAACCTGGAGAAACGCAGGCTGCAAGTTTAGGGCGTAGGGTAGCAGGCAGGGCGCATTGTTAGGACAAAGGGGAAGAAGCCATTTCTTTGGAAGAAGCATGAATTCATTGTTCACCTGCTTAAGCAAACATATTTTCTTTGTAGAACGTTTGAATAATGCAGAAAGCCACAAGGAAGAAAATAAAGTTTAGTTTTTGCTTTAAAATTTTGTTTTCGTATCCTGGAATGTCTTGTTTTCTCCATTGTTTTCGTTCATGTGTTTGTCTGTACGAGTATGTGTCCAGGTGCTCATGATAGCCAGGAAGGGAACTGGGTCCCTTGGAGCTGAAACTGCAGGCTTTTGTGAGCTGTCTAAGGCTGGGCAGGATCCCAGCTCTAGCCCCCTCCTCAGAGCAGTGAGCGCACTTACCCTGAGCCAGCTCTCCTGGCCCCAAGTTTCCTTCTCTTGCTGGCACTTAGACCAGTGGTCCTCAACCTTCCTGATGCTGTGACCCTTTAATACAGTTCCTCATGTTCTGATGATGGTTGTAAAAGTATTTTGTGGCTACTTCATAACTGTAGCTTTGTTACTGTTATGAATCATAATGTAAATCTTTGATATATGATCCACAAAGGGGTCATGACCCACAGGTTGAGAATTGCTGACCTAGAGGTAATGCTGCTATTTCTGTCAACCAACCTTCCTTCCTTCCTTCCTTCCTTCCTTCCTTCCTTCCTTCCTTCCTTCCTTCCTTCCTTCCTTCCTTCCTTCCTTCTTCCCCTTCTCCTTCCTCCCTCCTTCTCTTCCTTTTCCTTCCTTCTTTTTCTCCCTCCCTCCCTCCTTTCTTTCTTTCTTTCTTTCTTTCTTTCTTTCTTTCTTTCTTTCGTGGTTGATCAAACTCAGGACTGCGTGCAAGCTAGGCACGGTCTTCTCATTTGTATCTTACAATGAAGTGTAAGCAAATTTATCATCTAAATATGCTTTTAACTTTATAGGTTTGCAAATGACTTACATTGTTAATTATTGCTAGCTTTGTATATGCCTTGCCTTATTAACTATTGCTCAATAACATAGTTTTTAGATTTCTGTACCATAATCTAAGAAAGAAGGCACAACATTTTGCTTTTATTTATTTATTTATTTGAGACAGAATCTCACTATGTGACTCTGATGGCCTGCAACTTGCTAGGTAGCCAGACTATCCCTGACTTCACAGCAGTTTGAATGCTAAGATTAAAGGCACGTGCTACCACATATGCACATATATGTGTTACATTATATCCATTTGGTACCACGCTTTTTCTAACAAGATTCTTCTTATTAAATGTTTGGGCTACTTTCTAGTCTTGTTCTATCGTGACTAATGCTGCAATGAGTATCCTTTATTTACTGTGTGTGTTTTCGTTTGAGTACTATGGTAGGCGTAATATTTCAGGCCTTTAACTCATGGGGCCAGATTGCCTTCAAAAATGGCTGCAGACAATACACCTGAGTTTCCTTCCTAAGCTCACTTCTGTAGGATTGCTCCTGTCATCCTTCTAGCCTTGGGACGAAACTGAGGGTTTAAAGGGCCTGTGTAACTGCTTTCCAGAATTTACAACTGAAAGTTCATCTCAGTATTTTTTTTCCCACAAAACATTGAAATATGAGGGAGGCTGATTGGCCTGTCACGTGTTTGTAAAGCTCAGCCTGCCCTGAGTCCTGAAAGCGTCCGTCCATCTTGAATTCAGGAACTCCGTCTCTACTAATGGGGAATTACCCCAGAGCTCCACCATGGTGGTGGCGGTGGCGGTGGCCTCTCTTGCCTCTGAGCAGCTATCTCTGGCTGTCAATTTGCTTTGGGGACCCTTCTAGAAGTTATATTTACTTACTCTTGTGCGGGCCAAAGCTACTCACTTTGCCATCCTTCCGATGCGTGTCATGAGGGACTAGAGATTCAGAAGGGACATGCGGCTCCTACCTAAACCACACAGCAAGGAGATCTCAGCGTTTGTAGCTGGAAAACTATTTCTTCAGATCTTTCTCAGTTTAATCAGGGCTAGGTACTTTCTTTTTCATGTTCTCACAGGAAGCAAGAGAGAACAAGTGAAAAAGGAGGAATCGGGGGAATACTGAATAAGAACCTCACGTGTAACTGATTCCACTAGGTAGAAAGGCACACAGACACACTCGGCCCGGTTAAAGAAAGCATGCTGACTCTTCTTTCTTTGCTTACGAAACTGAAAACCTTTAACTTGCTACTTAGCAGTATTGCAAATTATAGGCAGGAAAAAGCCAAGCTGGGTGAAAATGAAAGGTCTCTCCACACCCCAGTTGCAGGGAAAACCATGCCATTTGTACACACTTCCGCTCTTTGCTGCGTGGTTTCTCACTGTGTTCACTGGCACCCCCAGAGTCAGTTCAAGTTCCCCGGGGGAAGGGAGCTGTGGCCTGGTCAGAGTGGAGCTCTTTTGGCCACTGTTCAATATTAATGGATACTGCTTTAATTGTTTTGAAATATTGATTGGAGAAATATACAATGTGGTCTTATCCAAGCTTCCCGTGTCCATCTTGATCACAAACACATAAATAGAACCATGGCTTGGGAGATCAATACCAGACATGTTTGCAAATCTGTTTTTCTTTTTCTCTTTCTGTGAGTTCCTGGAACATTCTTGGTGCCTGGGATATAGTGTGACCCCCTGCACCCTGTGAGTATTCATGAAGCAATGACAAGTTCTCAGGTAGCTCTGGCTCGCAGTAACCTGCTGGGTAGCTGAGGATAACCCTGAATTCCCCAGGCATCCAGCCTCTCAAGTGCTAGGATTACAAGCACGTTCCACCACACTTGGCTGCTGTCTCCTTGTAAAAGCCTCACGTGGCAGAACAGCATCTGAAAATTTATCAAATACTCTCGCTCTCAGAAGTACCCATTTCTTGAATACATATTTGATTTATTTTTCCAAATAGGGATACATTTTCACTTTGTGCTCTTCGCTGTTAGTGGGTTTAAGGACACATGGGAGGCCGGGCTATTAATGTTCGGATCCAGGCCAGGGTATCTGGACAATGTTGCTCAGTTTGGAGGAGCAAAGTGGTGTCTGTGTGAGGCAAGTGTCTTACTGTGTTCTTACAAATTAAGTTAGCAACTAGAACAGAACCACTAGGGCCTCTTTTTAAAAGTAATTAAGCAATACTGTTTACTTAATAGTTTGAATTAAGCAAAACTATCGGTTTCCTTTTTTTTCTTCAGTTTCAGAACTCGGTGAGACTTCCTTTTTTTTGTCCCTCCCCCTGTGATATGCCTTAAGGGGTGAAATCCTGAGTCAGGGTGGGAGTGGCTCAGCGGGCCAAACATTCAGGAAGTCAGGAGAGGGATATTAGCTTGATGCCCTAGGCCATAGAGGTCCCGATTATTTGGGGTCAGGGCTGTGAACTGATATAAACTGAATACTTTTTGCACAGTTGCGCGCTTTAGCAGGGAGCTCCGATGGCAGCCCTCGCCACGTCCTGGACTGACAGCTCGGCTGTGCCTCTGCCTCATTGTTTGTTTTGCTTGTTATTGTCATGGCAAACAAAACAAACAGTACTTTAAACGCTCAGCGCTAGACTGTTTTTCACTACTCAAATTGTGTCCTTACATGTGGTTTGCCAGTTTATTACTGGTTAAAATCTGAGCTACATTGATTGGTGCATCCCCAAAATAGAACAGAATCCAGTTGATTTGTTTAGCAGGCATTTGATGACATTGTAGCCTCTGCTATGGGTTATAAATAACAGTTGTTGGGGCTGAGGAGATGGCTCAACAGTTAAGGGTGTGCATTTCCCTAGCAGAGCCCCAGAGCTCAATTCCCAGCCCCCACAGGAGCAGCTCCACTGGGATCCCCTGGGATCCAATGGTCTCTGAGGTAAGGCCCCAAACTCACATCCGTACACCCGTATGCAGACATGCACACATACACATCATTAAAGAACAATTAAAAGAAAAGTTAAAAAAATTCATGGGTTGGGGCTGGAGAGATGGCTCAGCGATTAAGAGCCCTGGCTCTTCCAAAGGACCCAGGTTCAATTCCAAGCATCCACTTGGCAGCTCACAACTGTCTGTTACTTCAGTTCTATGGGATCTGATACCTTCACACCAATGCACATAAAATAAAGTTAAGTAAAAAAAAAATAAATCAGGGTTGTTGCTATGCATCTCTGGATGGGTAGAGAATGTAAGATTATACACAAATGCAAATCTGGTGGTGTAACCTGTGTTCTCTCAGTTTGAGTGTGATGCAGACCATGCTGAGTTCCGGTTTAGTGAATTGACCAGGTTTCTTATTTGAAGCTCACTTGATTGTGATTTACCTCTCATTCCTTTCCCCTCTATTTGTTTACTCTTTGCTTGCTAAATAAATGAAGGCGTTTGTTGAATTTTTGCCTCCTCCTACCTCAAACTTTGGAATATATGAAATGAGAGCGTGACACTTAATTGTAAAATGTACATTTGTATGCCACTATTTGGACTCTGCGCTTGGTATCTCTTTCTCAGTCTTGGAGTGTTTCCTCCAGTGTTGGGAATGGAACCCAGGGCCTCATGCATGCTAAATAAATGCTCTAACATTCTACCAGGAAGATGACTCTTTCTGGTCCAGAGGTCGTTAATTTCTGTCTGGACCTGAAAAAGTCAACACTTGAGGAGAAGACAGGCCTTTATTTTCTGAAATGTCGAGTTGTCTGCTGTGGATGAATACCTAACAGGATGGCACTCTGCACCTGTCACCTGCCAATGACTGCTCAGGATTCACCAGGGGGTGATGCCCCAGGAAGAAAAGCTAGGTTTGAGCCCCCCTCCCGCCCACTTACATAAGAGGATGCGGGGATGCACAAGAACAGGCCCCTGGACACTGTTGAGATTCAGAGTGGCATTTGCCTTCGAGACACACAGAGCCCATTCCAGGTTTTCACTAGTAAGGATGAAGGTGCCTAATATCTGTTCCAGCAAACCGAATGCGAGGATCAGGATTATGGATTTTTTTTTTAAACTTATTGTCTCGGGAGAGTGAATGGGGATGTTTGGTGAGAAAAGTTGTTTTGAGGACAGACTCCGGGGAAGTCTGAACCTGCAGTGTGTCTGTGATAGAAACGGGGCATGTGCCATGAAGCCATGCATCCCAGCCTCCTCTCTGTGTGACCTTTCTTCCTCGGGTTTGGGTCACAGCCTTTGGAGAAGGGGCGGGGGGGGGGAGCAGCAGGATTGATATTTATTCCAGCGATCTGGATTGTAGTTAATTAAAGTCTGCTTGGGAGGATGGCTGCGCCTGTAGCACTTTACGAGGACGAGTTTCTTAATGAATAGCCATTCTTCAAGCGTGTTCTGGCTCCAGGAGGGGATATGAAGAGTAATTAGCTCTGAAGGCACAGTCAAAAGTATAAAGTTTGCACTCGAGCCAGGAACTTTATTTGCATATCAAATGAATGGCGGGGTTACGTTCCTGTCCCAGCGTCTCTAGTTATCCTAATCAGTAAAGAAAATGAAACCAGATGTTTTCGTTTAAGTTTTGAATTGTGTTACAATTAAAATAAAAATCAGGCTGAAGTATCTCCCTCTAAACCCAACCTAATCATTCCTCCAGATAGAGTTCTCTGAAAGGCTCGTGGCGTTTTGAGAGTAGAATCCAGCGTCTTGCTGGATTTTGCCGTTGGCTGTGAGCTGCGCGTGCGCACATTTCGTCCTTTCCTGTCAGTTGCCTCAAGTACTGTTTTCGTTCTGGCTTCAGCAACTCTCGCTCAGAACGGAGCAGGACTGAGTCATGGGAAACACTAGCTAGGGCAGTTAGAAGAGCCAGTTCTGGTCTGTGATCATTCCTTCATGGAGATCTGTGCTTTGGGAAAGTGGTCCTCTCTCCGGTTAGATGCGGAGTCTTCAAGAGAACTCGCACATCAAGAAAGGGCCAGATGCAGCATGTTGATCCCTAGAAACTGGATAATTTAAGCTTCAGGGCAACACTGCCTTGCAGCTAAACGTGAACGTCTGCCTGGGAATGAAGCTTGCCTAGCACAAGTGAGGCCCCGTCCTAGCACTGAAAAATAAAGAAGTAAAGGTGGATGTCCATGCTAGAAATGCTAAGAGCTAATAGTACTCAAAAAAAAAAATGAATTCCATGAATTAACTGAATGTACAACTTTTAAAAAAAAATCTATGTGTCTTAAGAATAATGTTAACACCTCTTTTCTGTTATATAGCAATCCATGTTCATTCCAAAAAGTTTCCAAAAAATTCAGAAAAAGAAAGAGAAGCTTCAATTTGACTTAGAACAAACCCCTAACATTTTGGTACATTTCTGTTCTCTGTGTTTTTCTTTTATGTCATATGTGGTTTATGTTTTTTTTTCTTTTAACAACAACTTTATTTCATGCACATTGGTATAACGATGTCAGATTCTCTTCAACTGGAGCTACAGACAGCTGTGAGCTGCCATGTGGGTGCTGGGAATTGAACCCAGGTCCTCTGGAGGAGCAGTCAGTGCTCTTAACCACTGAGCCATCTCACCAGCCCCGTGGTTTATGTTTTAATCATAGTCTTTCTACTACTTTGATTGATTTCTCTCACGTTAGAAAACAATTGGCCTGCTTTCCACATCTTTACTCTGAAAGTCCGTTCTGATCTTCTGTTTTGTGATTGTGGGTATCAGCTGGATTAGTGCCACCTTTTCCTTAGGACAGAAAGCTTACTGTTAGGTGATGTATTGGGATACAGGCATGGAGTACCCCACTGTGTGTGTGTGTTTGTGGGGAGGGGTTTCAGTTTATGGCAACAGAATGCAGCAGTAACTAGTCACGAAAGAACAGCGATCATGGCAGGGCAGGAGCAGCCCCGAGCCAGCATGCCTGTGTTTGATCCCTGGCCTTGTACTAATTGCTGTCCTGCATTACCATGGGCAGGCAATACCGTTTCTGACAATCCGTGAGTTGTAAATAGCAATATAAAAACAGGTCAGTGTAAGGTCCCAACACTCCATGACTGTTTCCTTGATAAGATGACCACAATTCAACCAGGCGGAAAGAACGACCCACCCTTTTTCCATTTATGCGGAATAGACAGGCTTTTATTCCTGTCATCTGAATTTCTCCAGCTTTAGGAAAATGTTGGTGCCGATACAGTATGATTCAGACTCTGGACACTTTTGCTTTTCTTCATTCAGCAGATTGGACATGATTTTGTGTTGCCTTGGTTTACAGTTGGGGAAGCTGGAGAGGTCAGACTGTTCAAGGAGCCCACCCTCCATCTGGCATTCCTGGATCCCGCACCGCAATGGAAACAGCACTGTCAGGACCTTTTGGTGCCCCAGTGGGAGATGAGGCCTATCTGCGCTATCATTGCTGTCTGACTGTCTTCCCGTCCATGGAAGTTGGACAGAGACAAAAGCAAGTTTCGATTTTGACACTATCCCTCGTCTCATCCATCTGGATTCTTGAATTTCATTATGTTACTCACACATACCTTTACTCATTCATTCTACAGATGGCAACAATTTGTTCTTGACAACTGATTCGAAATATCTTTCCAATCAGTGGTTAGGTCCAGTATCTGCCTGATACGATGATAAATTAAAGTCACGTTCCAACTACGCTCAACTCACAGACGTATGCAGGGACATGTGTGCGTCTGTCACCGAAGCACCCTTCTGGGTCCTTAAGAATAGAATCTGGCCTACAGTGGAGATATAGAAAAAGTAAAGTGTATACTCGGGGAAGACATGCCTGAAGGAAGGGAGGGCATGAGGCGCGATTGTACCTGAGAAACAAGGGCTTGAAAACACTTCTCCTTGTTGTTGTACTTCTAGTCATTCATTCATCTTAATTTTAAGTCTATGGGTGTTTGACCTGCCTGTGTTTCTGTGCATCATCTCCATGTAGGGTGCCTTTGGACGCCAGAAGAGGGGTTCAGATTCCCTAGAATTGGAGTTGGTTGTGAGCTGCCAGAAATCAAACCCAGGACCTCTGCAAGAGCAGCCAGTGCGTTTTAACTTATGAACCACCTCTCCAGTCCCTACACTGTGATTTCTATTTAATAAATTTTGGAAAAAAATGTTTTCAGGGAAAACTGCTATGTGGTACACATGGCTGTTTCTTTGAGGAATGGGAACCAGCCGCTCTTAAACACTTGGGCATTTTGAGGACTTTTCGGTTGTCCAGGATTTAAAGCCAATCTGCAGAGTGCGTCAGAGCCTCTTGGGGGCAAGGGATAATAACTATGCGCTATTGCTCGATGAGAGACTGGGATAGAGTTAAGCCGGGTGTCTCTAATATTTGCATCTGTCGTTGGATAACTGATGACTTACTAGAGATTTGCATTCTTCCAAGTCAGTCAGCATGACCCACTGTTTCTCTGCGGCTGACGGGTGCCTTGGCCAGTGTGCGTTCCAAACGTGAGGCGAGGCAGGCTTCCACAAAATCTACAACGTGATGTCATCCAATGGCAATCATGAAAGGATAGTGAGGGACGTTTCTGCTAGACACTGTGGAAAATTCAGAAGGAGGCCTTTATTCCCCAGATGCTCTTGATCCCAGGGACCGTTCTGGGGTACTGCTCCTCAGCATTCACTCACCACCCCCCCTTGCTCGCCTAGACGCTGCTTCTCGGTTCTCCCACCTCGTCTCCTGTGCTGCCTGGGCTCAGTGCACTTCCATCGGGGAATTCTCTTCTATGGCTTTTTTTAAAAAAATAAATTCCATTATTATTATTTTTTAATTGCGTGGGATACATGTGGGAGTCAGATGGGTCTCCCTTTCCACCATGTGCGCTAGGAGCCAGGTGCTTTTCTTTAACTGCTGAACCTCCTCTTCTGCCAGGTTGGCCTCCATGTCTAACACAGCCCCCCTCCACAGCCCCCTGAAGCTTAAAGTCATTTCTTTTCACCCTCAGCAGCCAGGTCACAGTAGGTCGTCAGTCTCTATAACATAACCCCCATGAACTTAAAACGTTTACTCGAGCCTCCTCTCACAACGGAGGTGTTTCTGATACCTTAGCGTTTCTGCAGGCATCTGAGTTGCAGGCAGCCTTGGCCTTCCTCTGGGCTCTCTTGGGGCTCTCGTTCCTGTTCTAGCCTGAAACCACTTAGATGAAGGGTGGGCTGCTTGTACTTGTCTCCCAGTCCCTCTCCTCTGACTCCTCCAGTCCTAAACCAAAGTGGCACCAAGTCATGTTCAAGAAGAATTTGCTTAATGAAAGAATGAATGGGAACAAAAGATGTAGATTCTGAATCATTTATTGTGCCAGGTGGTGGGGGTGCACACCAGCGTTTTCCATAATCGATCTATAACATTTTCTACAAAAGCGTAGCCATTATTTCTGACACACATATACCCTGTCTTTCAAAAACTTAAAGGAAGAAGTTTTTGTCATATAAATAAATTACATAAATTGAAAGAAAAATGTTTGAGGATTTCAGAAAAGTAAAGCTTTCTGCATTTTCTTTCTTTTTTTTAAATATTTATTTATTTATTTGTTATGTATACAATATTCTGTCTGTGTGTATGTCTGCAGGCCAGAAGAGGGCACCAGACCTCATTACAGATGGTTGTGAGCCACCATGCGGTTGCTGGGAATTGAACTCAGGACCTTTGGAAGAGCAAGCAATGCTCTTAACCGCTGAGCCATCTCTCCAGCCCTGCATTTTCTTAAGACCCATTTATGTTAGGAAGAATACCTTGAAGATGTGTGTATGAATCTCTCATGTGTAGCTATAACACACAATGATTTATACTGGAACCTTCCCCCCTTTTATGGTATTGGGACTGAATCCAGGGCTTGCATACACACCTGCTCTATGACTGAGCCACATCATAGCCCTTTCTCATTTTGTATTTTAGGACAGAATCTTGCTAAGATGCCCAGGCTGGACTTGAACCTGCAGTCCTCAGCCTCTTGGATAGTGGGAGGTACAAACCTGGATTTCCGGTCCAGCTAGGTGGAATATCAAAGAGAACATTTAGTTTAGTAAGGTGAAGGAGTCTTTCTAGTCTTCTTGACAACACCAAGTTGTGTTGGCATGACGGCGATAGATATATTAATGTAAACAACACCTCAAGAATTTAAGTCTAATCACGCAGACAAAAACACCCCCATATGTTATTTATAATGGAAATCTTGCCTTTGAAAATTTAGTTTATTTTCTCTATATAAAAAAGGGGGTGGAGGTTCCTGCAGGTGTCAAAGTAGTTGGGGATTTGCATAGAGGTAAGAATAAAAACTTGGTTCAGATTGACTTTGTCAACCTATTTCAAACTTCAGGGAGTCTGATGCCAGTATATTTAAACACAATATAATCTGGAAAAAAGTTTTCTGGTTTAATATAATCCCCAGTGTACAAGAAAGCATAATTACATTACAACTCAACTGAAGGTAAATGCCATTTCTTCCAAGAAGATGGGTTCTAGAATTAGGCTATCTGTACTGGCTTAAGGTCCCATGGAAGGGTCTAGCCTGGTTTCAGTCATACAAACAGTGTACAGGTCTTTTGGGCTATTAGTCACCTCTGGTCCTGGGTGAGGGAGCATGGGGGAGCCTCTGGCTGTACAGATAAAGTAAGGGTCATTTAAACTCTTAGGTGTCTCCAGTCCCTGTGTCAGAGCTCCTGGCCCTGACTGTAAGGGTCATTTCAATTGCTAGCTACCTCCAGTCCTGGTTGTAGGAGCTTGATTTGGCCTGGCCCAACAGATCGTGCTATTCATCACTCCCTAGTTTTAGTTTTCTGGATGGAAGAACAGGCTATTCATCCATTTCTTTCCGAGGACGATCCTATGTGTTTAACACTCTTGGTTTCCTTGGAGATCTGCGGACGGACACAAGGACCTTCACACTCCCAACATATAGCCTAAGAGATCTTGACATTTTAAGGAAAGGGTTTCCTTTTGGCAACTGTAGAAGATGTGTTATTTAGGCACATCTGGGGGCATTTCAACATTTTCCTCCTCTATCTTTGTGGAGATCCTTTCTTTGTCTTTTGTTGTTGTTGTTTGTGTGTTTTTAATGGTAAACAAGAAGACAACAACAACCACAATGACATACCAAAACCCCAGGGGCCAGGGAGGTAACAGGGGGTTAATCGCTTGCCGTACAAGCGTGAGGATCTGAGTGTGGAGCCACAAAGCCTATATAAGAGATGAAGTACAGAGAGTTTGCATCCGTCACCCCAGCTCGGAAAAGGCAGAGATTGGCAGATCTCCAGTGCTCACTTGTAGCCAGTCTATCCAAGTCAATGCACACAGTGTCTTGGTTAATGTGTGTGTGTATGTGTGTGTGTGTGAACTTGACACAAACTAGAATCCTCTAGGAAGAGGAACCACAACTGAGAAAATGCCTCTGTCAGATGGCCTGTAGGTAAGCCTGTATTTCTTGACTTGGAAAGGCCCCCGCCCACTGTGGGCAGGCCCACCTCTGGACAGAGTGGTCTTGGATGGTACCAGTAAGCAGCATCTATGGTCTCTACATCTGTTCTTGCCTTCAGGTTCTTGCCTTGAGTTCTTGTTCTGACTTCCCTTCGTCATGGACTGTGACAAATCCTTTCATACCCATGTTGGTTTTGGTTACATACAGCAATAGAAAGAAAGCTAGCACGTCCAGGTTCAGTGAGATTGTGTACAAATGCACACACACACAAGCATCTATATACACATCTCACTCTCAAACAATACCCAGATATTAACATTAAGTTTACCTTTCTGTGTGTGAGTGTACTTACATTGTACAACAACCTTTCCCCTTAGTCTTTGACAACCCCTTTCAACTTTCTGTTTGTGTGATTTTGGGCCACTTTATATACCTCGTGTGAACAGAACCATGTGGCATTTGTCCTTCCGTGCATGGTTTATTTGACTTGGCATAATGGCCTCTAGTTTCATACATGCTGTATAATCTGACAGGATTTTCTTTTTTTCAAAAGTTGTTCAATATTCCCTCCATATGAAAATACCATATTTTCTTTGTCTATCTGTCATTCATATGCATATTTGGGTCGCTTCCACCTCTGAACTATTGCCAAATAATGTTGCCGCGAATGCAGTGGGAGTCCCGTTATCTCCTTGACATATTGATTTCATTTCCTGTGGGTTTTGGTTCAGTTGTAGGATGGCTAGGACTTACGATGGTTCTTGAGGAACTTCTGTACTTTTCCATAGTGACTGCACTGGGGTTTCAGCTTCTCTTCCTTGCGCTCTCTTTCTTCCTGTTCTCTTGGCAGCAGCCGTCCTAATCCATGTGAGATGGGAGTTACTGCGATTCTGATATTTTCCTTGACTAGTAACATCAAGAATATTTTTGTTACTTGTTACCTTTTGTTTACTTTCAGAAAAATGTAGACAATATTGTATGTATATCTGAATGTGTATGTGTGTGTATACATGCTTATGCCACTTGCAAGAGTTAATTTTCTCCTTCTACCATATCAAGTCCCAGGGATCAACTTAGGTCACCACCATTGTCGTCAAGTGCTTTAACTGCTGTGCTATCTTGCTGGTCCCCATTTATATATCTTTTCTTGTTTGTTTTGGGGAAGAATGTCTCTTCTTTGTCCATTTAAAGCTGGGTTACATTTGTTGCTATCGTGCAGCTATTCAGGCTTGTCATACACTCTAGATGTTATCTTACCTTTGTCAGGCATCTACTGTTCAAATAGTTTCTCCCGCTTTGTGGGTTTCTTTTACACTCTATTGCTTGCTTCCCTTGATGGTCACACAGTTTTAATTATTATTTTGGTTTTAAGTACTGACAGTTTGAATAATGACTAATAAAATATTCTTGGTTATCCAAACATGTTTATGTAAGTAAAATAATAATAAAGATTGACTCGGTGTTAGGCTTTGATCATAAAGACATGCATAAAATGTACATCAACCCAAATATAAACCCTGGTTTCTGACAGTTTAGGTGAAAGATTATATTCTATGTGTGTGTTTGTGTGTGTGTGAGTGTGTGTGTATGAGTGTGTGATTCACCTTAATTTTAAGAACAAGTAACTTTCACTGAACTCGGAAGTTACTATTTCAGCTAGACTGACTGGCTAGGTCCCTGCTCCCTCAGTCCCAAGTTTTCAGTTTCTAGTTACCAGGCCAGGCTTTTGTGTGGGTGCAGGATCTGAACTCAAGGCTCAGGCTTGTGCAGCAAGTGCTTCATCCACTGAACCAGATCCCTAGTCCCCTACTTTAGTTTTTTCTCTAGAGTTTTTTTTTTATTTCAACCATTTTAAAACGGATTGATTTTTATCTATCTATCTATCATCTATCTATCTATCTATCTATCTATCTATCTATCTATCTATCCTATTTATTAATTTGTTTAAAAATAGGGTCTTGAAGCCTTGGCTGGTGTTGAACTCATTATGTAGTATGAATATGAAGTATGTAGTATATAGTGTGTCCTTGAATTTCTGGCCTCCCACCTCCACCTCCACTGAAGCTCTAGGCCTGTACTACATGTACATGAGTACATACTGGGTATGGAACCCAGGGCCTTTCACATGCTTATCAGGCCCTCTATGAATTGAGCTATATCTCCAGCCCTAAAACAATTACAAACTTTACTTCAGACAAAATGAAAGTAGGGCTGGAGAGATGACTCAGCGGCTAAGAACACTGGCTGCTCTTCCAGAGGACCAGGATTAAATTCCTAGGACTCAAATGGCAACTCACAACTGTCTGTCATTCCAATTCCAGGGGATCCAACACCCTACTCACAATTGTCTGTCATTCCAATTCCAGGGGATCCAACCTCCTCATACATACATATATACAGGCAAAACACCAATGCACATATAATAAAAATAAATTATTTTTTTTAACAAGATGCCTGATTTATAAAAAATGAAAGTAGCCTTTTACTATAAACATTATGCTAATGAATGTGACATGTGCTCTTTCTTTTTCAAACATTTTCTTTAGTATTCTAGTCAAACATTCTTTTTTCTGAGAAGTGGTTGAAGTAAAGATACACCTTGGAAGCCCAGGAGGGGCCTGGGGTTCAGTTTCCTGTGAACCCAGCCTTTCCTTTACCTAGCAGAGGCAGGTGGACTTGCTTTAACTTGGTGAACATCCGAGGAACACAGCCTGATGCTCTTGGGGCTTTCTATAGTTCTTTCCTACCTCATTGACCCGTAGGTACTTCAGCAGTCTGCTGGGGTTAGATTTTTCTTCTGAGGAACATAACAAACCAGAGAGAGCCCAGAGCTCTGGTGCAGGCAGCGTAGGTCCTTTGACTCTTCTCAGGATGTGCAGATAAATGTATAATGCTTGGCTTGGCCAACAATCTTTACATACCCCTTTCAAACCAGAAAACTCATGTGTTACAGAATACACACACACTGTGGGATAAAGCTCTTGTACATTGTAAAGATTTGCCACTCATATTGGTTTAGTAAAATGCTGGTTGGCCAGTAGCCAGACAGGAAGTATAGGCGGGACAACCAGACTAGGAGATTTCTGGGAAGAGGAAAGGCAGAGATGCAGTCATCATCGAGAAGCAGAGGAAGCAAGATGAGAACGCCTTACTGAGAAAAGGTATCAAGCCACATGGCTGAACATAGATAAGAACTAGTTAAGTTGTAAGAAGAGGTAGCTAGTAACAAACTTGAACAAAAGGCTAAACAGTTTACAGTTTATAATTAATATAAGCTTCTGTGTGTTTCTTTGGGACTGAATGGCTGCGGGACTGGGTGAGACAGAAACTTCTATCTGCAGACAAACACACACACACACACACACACACATGCATGCAACAGTTTTGGCTGTCCTGTAGACCAGCTGTCCTTGAACCCACAGAGATCCACCTGTCTCTGCTTCCTGAGTGCTGGGATTAAAGGCGTGCACCATCACTGCCTGGCTGTTCTTAGTTTTGAGCAATCTGCTGACAGGCTTTCCTGACTCCTGAAACCCAATTCAGAAGAACAAAGCTAGAACACGTGACACGTCTTGCAGGTGGATAGGAGAGTTAGGACTTGTGCACAGGGTGTTTGCTCAGAACTGCAATGCTGTCAAGAGAGTGTGTTCAGGACTCAGAGTTGGCTAACAAAAGAGCCCAGACTCCAGTGCTGGCTTTGTTTCTTCTGTTTGACGGAATCCAATATCATCATTCCATTTTCAACTCTTATCATAAAAACCACGAAATCAAGGCATTTGCTTACTGCTGGTTTCGGTCCGTCTTAAAGTCTCAGAATAGCAATTTTATATGGGATTCTGTCTTTTGTTTTTAATGTGCATCCATGTTTCACCATGGGTGTCAGGCCCCCGGAACTGGAATTACAGACAGTTGCGAGTTACCATGTGGGGGCTGGAAATTGGTTCCAGGTCCTCTGGAAGAGCAGTCAGTGCTTAACCACTGAGATATCTCTCCAACCCTTGGACAGGATTCTGAAAACTGCTGTCTAATGATCAGCCGTAGCACAAACTGGGGAAATGGAAATAAATGGTGTCAGAGTAAACAACAGTGTAAAAACTAAAACCATTCAACTCAGGACTTACTTTAGCTCCCATAACAGAAACCCCTACTTTTAAGTAACTGCTCCACACATTTAACCTGGGAAATCTGGATGTTTCTTCCTGGCAGATATCAGGTCTGATGTGTTAACCAGCAGTTCATATGTTTAGACCCACAGGGTTCAGGGGATAGTTTCTCACAGGTTGCTGGCACATGGATTTTTTGCGGTTTCTCTGTCTGCTTTTTCAGAGCGCATCCTGCTGTTTCTACCTGTAACAGCAGAATAATATAGTGTCTGGAGGTTATGACCATGCTATTAATCATGCACTAAATATCTTGGCTAAGACAATAATAAATCAGGCCAAGCCAAGTATATTTTAGTTTTTAAACAAAGATATGTCTTTACCTCCTGTTCTAATGAACACCGCCTTACAGGATTAAGGAGAGGCTAGAATGATGGGAAATTACTTTTAAAGGAAAATACAATGATATACAGAGTTAAAAGGCAGCCGTAGAAATTATTAAAGGTCCAGCACAAGTGATATCCAAGCCCAATAAAAGCCTTGTGCATGATATGTTGATTGTTATTAGTTTTTAGCCTTCGCTGTCTTTGGGGACTTTGCTGGCATGGATTTCTCATTTAGCAGAGAGCAGTTAGCTGCATTGTGCACGGTTCTATGGGGCCATTGTGCTTCGTTCCTATTTACCTCATCCTTGTGGGCAAACATCTGCTTTTCTGTCTTGTTAGAACTGCAGCTGGATTTCTGGAATTCTGTGGCTGTCTGGTATTTTCTTCTGCATATTAATAAGATTACATTGCATGCAGGGATCTCACTGTCATTTCAAAATAAATACCTCCCTAATACTGTAGATCATGAAAATTATATAGGTTTATGATGAAATATTTAAGCTATGAAGAGTAGAGATATTAGGAACAACGACAAAAATCCTAGTGCATTAACACTAGTGATATGATGACATATTGGTGATCATCTTTATAGGTGGTTTTCCATGCATATGTATTTACATAAAATGTGAATAAATTACATATTCATCTAAACTTAACTGTAAACGTGATTTTATGTGTAACCCTTTTCCACACTAATACCTACATCGTTATTTTAATGGCTGCACTGTGTGTATTATATTTAAAATACAACGTTGCCCTGTGTAGACTGTCAGTCAATAATGTTGAATGAATGAACATTAGTTTATGTACTCAACGTCTTGGGCTGATGTAACTGAATGATAAAATATTTGCCTACTTGCCTTCCATGTCTGAGCCCTGAGTGTAATCCCCAGCACCATAGAAAACCAAAACGAAGACACCCGACCCCAATTGCCTACTCTTGGACATGGGTGATCTCTGAGTTCTCACTCTTAAAGATAACACACCAGTGCACGCCCCTTTGCCCCTTCTATTCAAGTAAAACTTATCAAAGTTGACTCAAAGGCTAGAAACAGTGGAGTTTGTTGCTAAATGCCCAAATATGTCCTAGCCATCCATTTACCGTTATCAACAAAACACGGTGTCTGTTTGTCCACATTCTCCCCAGTCGGCTCATTGTTGTAGGTCTTTTTAGAATTTGCCCTTCTGAAAAAAAAAATACCTACTTACTGGTTTTCCTCATTTTATTGCTGTTACAAGCAAGACCAGTGTCTATTTATCTGAATTTTAAAAACACATTTCTGGCTCTTTGCCCAAAGGTTTTTCTCTTGAAACTCTGGAGACCCATTTTAATAAGGTCATTTAATTTTATAATCCTAAAATAGAATACAAAATACTGCCCCCACACTTTCCCCTACTCCCACGCAGGAGTCTGAACTCAGGGCTTCAGAGCTAGGCACACATTCTACCCCAGAGACCTCCAGCCCAAAACATTTCTTTGGGTTGGGTGTGCTGACGAATGAATGAATTGATCCACAGTTTTCGTTTGTTCAAAGAGCAAAAAGATAATTTAGAGATTTTACATCTCAGTACAGTGTCTCTGTCTGAAGGATTCCTGCTAAAATCAAGAGAGTTCTTAAAAAGGTAATAGTTATTTGGAGGCAAATAAAACAATAAAAATAGTTATTTGGAGGCAAATTAAAAAAAAAAACAACAAAGTTGTCCAGCATCTGAATTCTAACAGTGTGTGGGAGAAGCAACCCGTCATTCTTCTCTGTCCAAATGGCAGGCTTCCTTTTCCAGGCAGTAAATATAGCGCTTATATTTTTGTTTGTTTCAGCTCCCCAATACTACAACAACCATGTAGTTGGGGGGGGGGTGGTGGTCAGAGACCAACGTCAGGTGTCTTCAGGAGCCATCCACCTTGTGTGTCTCTACCCTCACCCCTGCTCCTGGTACTGGCTGAATTAATGAGGGGTTTGTCAGTGACAGCTGTCCTGGAACTCCTGTACAGAAGCAGATGAACAGAAAACCTGGCTCCCTGGTTAGTACTGGGGTCTCTTGGCAAAGCATCTAAGACCTGAGAGTCCAGGAGCCTTGACTGCCAGGCCACAGACATTGGGAAGTCAGGAAGTAGGGAAGGAAGTCCAATTCCCTGGGCACAAGGTGCTGGGGAACATGGCTGGCGAGTTCGATGAGGTCAGGCAACCATATCTCGCCTGGGACATCAGGAAACTCCTGAGAGGAGCCAGGACCCCAAAGCTTAGCTGTGTGCGAAGGGCTCAGAGAAGGGAGCAGCTCAGTCTTCAGGAGCCA
Source organism: Neodon shergylaensis (assembly GCA_025134845.1). Taxonomy (NCBI): domain Eukaryota; kingdom Metazoa; phylum Chordata; class Mammalia; order Rodentia; family Cricetidae; genus Neodon; species Neodon shergylaensis. Next base: position 48,680,602 of record JABTXL010000002.1, on the reverse strand, counting down.
AGTGAAGAAGAAAGTTCTTAAGTTGGAGGCTGCCCTGGGCTACAGTACGGCGAGATTCAGCGTCCCGCATCTTCATGTCACCTATGACAACAGCCAAGGCCATCCCCTCAGCCACACTAGTCATTCACGGTCCACACACACAAAATGCCGTCATAGCCCTGGACCTGCACTCTGCTGGAAGTTTCTGGGTGGGTAACCAGCTGATTGCGGTGGTGCTGGAGGGGAAATCTGGGCTGCAGAGAGGGCGGGTCCTCGACTTTGCTACTGATTAGCTGCTTCGCAGGCGCCCTTCCCATTCGCTGTACATCTCCACTGATTCTGACAGTACCAGATGGATGTCTGGACTTCCTCTAGCACACTTACAGAAGATGAATCTGGTGCCACACAGGCCCCAGTTCCCAGATGTCAGTGCACCAGTCTTCTCGTGGCTGTGGAGGGGCGGATGAACTCATTTCCCCGTGTCTGGTGTCATCTTCTGGTGCGGCTTCTCTGTTGACTTTCTTCGTCATATTTCTGGAGGGCGCTAAGGGCTTAGAAGATGAACCCATACTCCCTCTATGCCACGGTGAAGGCCCCCACAAGCACCTGGGAGACACTCACTCCACTTTACATTTTGAGAGATCATCTCTTGCTGGGACTCAGGGCTTGCTGATTGGGCTAGGCTGGCCGGCCAGTGAACTCCAGGTATCCGATTGTGTCCCTGATTTCCCAGCGCTGGAATTACAAGTACGCACCTCTTAACCCAGTTTTATGTTGGTTCTGGGACATTCAGGTCCTCATGTTTATACAGCAAGGACTTTGCCAACTGAGCTATCTCCATAGCCTTCTTTGCCCCAGCGTCATCCCCCAACTACGTCTCTAATTACCCCTTGAGATAGTTTGAATATAATTGGCCCCATAATCTCATAGGGAGTAGCACATGTAGGAGGTGTGGCTTTGTTGGAGGAAGTGTGTCACTGTAGGGGATGGACTTTGAGGCTTCCTATTCTCAGGTTACTGCCCAGTGTATGAGTCTACTTCCTGTCGCCTGTAAGATGTAGGACTTTCAACTATTTCCTGAGTATCAGATCTGCCAGAATGCCACCATTCTCCCTGTCATGATGATAATGGACTGAACCTCTGAAACTGTAAGCGAGCCACCCCAATTAAATGTTTTCTTACAAGAGTTGCTGTGGTCTTGGTGCCTCTTCAGAGCAATAAAAACCCTCTTTCCTATACTCACGCCCCCAACCCCTTACTCAGTTTAAATACATTGCACCCAGGTCAAAACACCAGGCAATGAACCTAAGTCTCTTGGTGGTAGTAAGGAGCAAGCCTCCAGTGGATGCTAGATGTTTCACAGCTGTGCCCCCCTCTTCCAGAGCCCCCTTGTGCCTGGCAGTTAGCCTTGCCTTAAGGAGTGTTTGTCAGGTTAGTACTAAGGTATCTGTAGGAACCAGGACCTAACTTCTACTCAAGTAGTTGCGCCATCAGGAAGTTTGATCCACTGCGTTTTCCCAGCCAACTGCTTTCTTCATTTAAGTGGAAAAAGGTGAACGCATGGCCGCAAGCCACGTGGGAACAGTCTAGTTGACAGAGCTCTAAATCTCCTGATTCTAAATAGTATATACCTTAAAAAATTATTTTAGAATGTGTTAAAGCAATGTCAAAGTACAGTTTTAACTAGAGTGCGCAATCAGTGGCGTCAAGCACATTGACATTGTCGTCACCACCGTCCATCTCTAGAACTCTCCTCATCTTGCAAAAATGAGATGGTGTCCTCTTTAAACCCTGATTCCCCACTCCCTCCGTCAGCTACTGACCACTGTTTTCCATAGAGATGTCTTTTGGAGGGGATGCTTGTTCTTTTCAAAATAAGACAAAGATCTATTTATAAGGAATAGATTTAGGAAAAATCCTACCTGGGCACCCTGTCAGGTAGTCTTACAATTATACATCTTCTTGAAATGCATTTTAAATCATTTCTACTTAAAATAAAAGCAAAACAGCACACACATATATGATACTGGCAGTTCTTGCTAATGTTTTAAAGCCATATAAATTTCTTTCTTTTTTTTTTTTTTTGGTTTTTTGAGACAGAGTTTCTCTGTAGCTTTGGTGCCCGTCCCGGAACTAGCTCTTGTAGACCAGGCTGGCCTCGAACTCCCAGAGATCTGCCTGCCTCTGCCTCCCGAGTGCTGGGATTAAAGGCATGCGCCACCACCGCCCGGCTTAAATTTCTTATTAAGGATTATGCAAAACACCCTCCTGTAAATCCTGATATTATTACACTGTCCTCCCAAACTTCAAAGCATCAGAAAAGATATATATTTTTTTAAAACTAAACCAGATTCAGCTGGCTACCCCACTTGGCTACAGAACACTAAAGAGTCTGAACGCCATCCTGCAGCCTCTGCATACACAACACTGCCATCGACTCTGATGAAGATTTAGACATGAAAGGATTCTAGGATCAGAAGGTCAGCTCTATGGATAGCTGTGTCTGGCTTAAGAAATCCAGGTTTTCTTTTTTCTTTTTTGTATTGGTAGTGAAAACATTTTATAATTCTTTTTCAAAAATTCCCCAAACTTTACCCAAACAGGCTGGTTATGAAGTGTGAAGGCATCTAATTGGACTATACAACAGGATCCACAGCAGAGAGCGACAGGAGGAAAAATATCCCCAAACTATGGGAATTTTGGTTAAATCAATTGTAGTTGACAAAGAAAGATGCTGATGCATCAGCAGAGGGAATAATTCATTGTGAATGGCTTGGTTATCAAACAAATGTGGAATAAGTTAAAACAAAAACCAGTGAATTCTTATTGTTGTCTCCTAGTGACTGATGCTGGCAGGATTCACACAATGTTTATATTCCAAAATATTCATAAACTAGGAAACCATGCAACATTATCTAAATTGAATAGTTGTGCAGCTGTTTAACTGCAGAAAATTTCTTTACGCTGTGTCATATATATGTCACTGTGATTGGTTTAATAAAGAAGCTGATTGGTCAATAGCTGAGCAGGATAAATTTAGGTAGGAAAGTCAAACTGAGAATGACAGGAAGAAGAGGGGTGGAGAGAAGTTGCTAGTCAGATGCAGAACATTTTGGACACGCAAAATGAGATAAAGGTAAAAGCCATATGACAGATGTAGATTAATAGGAATGGGTTAATTTAAGTTGCAAGAGCTAGTTAGTAATAAGCCTGAGCTATTGGCCAAGCATTTATAATTAACATTAACCCTCTGTGTGGGTTATTTGGCAACTGGAGGGTGGGACAAAAACTCCTTCCTATTTTTAGCTGCTATTTATATATGTTAACGATGTATTATTATTGTTATTATTTTTAGATTGTAGTATAATTATATCATTTTCACTTCCCCTTTCTTTCTTCAAACCCTCCCATGAACTCCTTTCACTCTCTCAAATTTGTGGTCTCTTTTCCTTTAATTGTTGTTGGGTACATATTCAGATAGACTCCTACATTTATAAATGCAACCAACTCAGTCTACATAATGTTACTTGTATGATTTCAGGGCTGACCGCTTGGGTTGGATAACTAATTGGTCCCTAGGGAAGACCATTTCTCCCACTCTCATCATTCCTCAGTTGCCTTTGTCTAGGCTTGAGGGTTTGTGAGCTCCTCCTCCCTTCCACGTTAGCTTTCCGTTGATGTCATCTGTGTACAGTTCATGTTTAGGCAGCCTTGTTGATGAGACATTATGGGTGTAGCTTCTCTGACTATATTTTTAATTAAAAATTTTATGCGTATGGGTGGTTGGTCTGTGTGTAAGTCTGTGCACCATGTGCATGAAGTACCAACAGAGGCCAGAAAAGGGCACTGGATCTCAGTCTGACTGGAGTTAATGTTTTGTGAGCAGACATATCAGTGCTAGGAACTGAACCTGGGTCCTTTGGGAGAGTTGTCAGTACTTTTGATCACCGAGTTATCTCTCTAGCCCTTAACTGCTGTTCATTAACTGATTTGAAGATAAATATCTTAAAAACATTTTAAAACCTTTATATTATATTTTGTGTTTGTGGTGTTCTGCTTTCATGTATGCCTGTGCACCATGTGTTTGCAGTGCCTGCAGAGGCCAGAAGAGTGCATTATACCCTTTTATTGGGGTTACAGACAGCGAGCTGCCATGTGGGTGCTGAGAATCAAACCCAGGTCCTCTGGAAGAGCAACCAGTGCTCTTAACCACTGAAATTCCTTTTCAGCATCCTGGAATAGTTTTTTTTAAAAGAAAGTCAGATATGATTCTATATATGAACCTTTAGAATTAGAACTACTTGGGTTTTTTTTTTTTTTTTTTTTACTACTTTGTATTTTTGTGATTGTACCCATTCGTTCATCCAACATTTCTTGGGCACTAACTATATGCTTGCTGTTAATTCAGTTGTTTTCTACAGTCTCAATTAGGAGAAGTGTCCGAGGAAGTAAATGGCACTAAATGATGACGTAGGACATACCAGCCGATTTGTGTTCTCAAATCACTTCTCAGGGGTAAATTTTCATCAAGCATTTTCTCTAGCTTTCCTCGGAATGTACAAAGTTTGGTTGGTAAGAGGTTTCTGTGACTGGCCCCTTAGGAGTAGCTCTTGTAATAGTATCCTGATATATGTATGGGGACAGAGAGTGTTGTGTTGACCTAATGGACTAAGCACATTATATAACTGCGACACTGATTCAATGTTACTAGAATCTTGCTCTTCAGTGTTCTAATTGTATGAGCCAGGGAAAGACTGATAAGGGAATTGCCCAAACCGTTCGCTTGTATTTTCATGCAGTTGGGTTTGACTCTTCTGCCACGGGATGGGATGACAGTAGTCGATGGGACACAAGAGTTCACATTTTATCCTGCACTCTTGTAATCCTGTGAGCCACTTTTAGTTTCATTATCAGAAGTGAATAATAGTGTGTCACAAACAAGAGTTACTCCCACATTTAAAGCTTTTCTTGTATGTGGATTAAGGCCTCAGAGAATAGGGCTCAGGAAAGAGACGAAAGCATCCATCCCTGGCCCCTCCTTGTCTGGGTCTACTTAGCTCTGCCAAAACTATGAAGCTACCCATCTCAAGTGGTAGCACATAAATATTTACTGACCTCCTGGAAAGTATCAGGTTAAAGGTTGTAGACAAAATATTTTACTTTTATTTTTTGGTGTTGGTGTGTACATGCACAAATTTATTTATATACCCCTAGGTCTATAGAAATCAGGTATTTCTTTTCCCAATTATTATAATTTTTATAGGGAGAGTTTTATTTTCTTTTTATGTGAATATGTGTGAATATGTATGTGTGATTGTTTGTATGTATGCAGATGTATGTGCAAGGGTACATGTGTGTGTGTGTGTGTGATTGTGTGTATGTAGATGTATGTGCCTGTGCAAGGGTGCATGTGTGTTTGTGTGATTGTGTGTAATCAGATATATGTGCCTGTGCAAGGGTACATTGCGTGTGTACGAGTGCACGTGGACTGTGGAGGCCAGAAAGCAATGCTAGGTGCTATCCATATTATTTTTACCTTTTTAATGTAGCATTTTAATGTTACGTGAGCTTGTGTACATGCACATATACATGTGGAGGTCAGAAGTCAGAGCATAGTTTAGAAGGTTTGGTTCCCTCCTTCCACCATGTGGTTTTCGAGGATCAAACTCAGGTCTTTCAGTTTGATGGCAAACACCTTAATCTGATGAATCATCTTCCTAACTCCCATCTACCTTGTCTTCTCTCTCTCTCTCTCTCTCTCTCTCTCTCTCTCTCTCTCTCTCTCT
>JABTXL010000002.1:48648601-48674437 GCA_025134845.1 Neodon shergylaensis | reverse complement strand
CTCAGCTTCTCTCATGGAAGACTATATACTCATGTCCTTGAGAGAAGAGTTTTGAGAGGGGCAGTGAAGATGATCTTATTTTATGTTTAACGCTGGAGATGGAATCCTGTACAGGCCAGATGGGTTCTCTCCACTGAGCTACATCCCTAGTCCAGTTAAGATACAGTTAAAAATGAAAATAAGCTGGCAAGAAAGGAAAACATCAGATCACACTAGGGTAGTGAATATTTCTTGAATCTTTGCTTTGTTTCTGAAACTTTGTTTATAACTTTAGGGGTCCGAACTAGTTGATGCCCCCCATTTCCATGAGTTCTCTACTCCAGGGTTCAATCAATTGTAGACTACAAATATTTGAAAAGAAGCGGTGCACCTCTGCTGACCTATACAGATTTTTTTTTGAATTGTTACCTAACGATGCAGTATAACAACTATTGTGCATGTCTGCAGATGACTTACAGGGTGCAGGAGCATGCGCAGAGGGTTTATGAAAACCCTACACCATTGTGTAGAAGGCTGTGAAGAATATGGTGTTTTCAGGGCTACTGGAACCTCCCACCTGAGGGATGCTTGGATTCGACTCTTAGGGAACTTAAAACTTAGTGGGAGAGACAGTGCACCTTTGGATCTGCTAAACTATGAAGACAGCAGATACAATGTACTTGCTTTAGTAGTTTTGGGAGAAGAAAAGAGCAGTGGGGTGCTTTAGAATTTCTGTAGTCTGGTGGGCAATGACTCTAAAGCCTCATGAAAAGTGATTATGGAAGATAAGCGAAGCTTGTTTGTCTCTAACTCTCTTGTTTACACAATATTGCTTTGTACCATCAGTGTCTGTGGAAATTCGGACACCGGTAGGAAAATCGCTTTTGGAAATGAAGGTGAGTGAAGCCCATTGTGATGGAGTATTACCCATTATAGCACTTCCCTCCGCTCATTTGTTCCCGCAAAGACCCTGGTGTCAGCAGGTGCTCTTCTGGCCATGGCCCAGAGGCTCATCTCCTTAAAAGTTTATTGGTGTGGGAGAATTGTCTGTATTCTGTCAATCATGTTTTAAATAAATGCTGATTGGCCAGGCAGGAAGTATAGGTGGGACAACTAGACAGAAAGTAGAGGCGGGGCGATGAGAACAGGAGTATGCTGGGAAGCAGGAAGCTCCTTCTGCAGTCCAGCCCAGATCACAGAAGAAGCAAGATGTGAGCTGACCTGCTGAGAAAGGTACCGAGCCATGTGGCTAACATAGATAAGAATGATGGGTTAATATAAGCTACAAGAGTTAATAAGTAGCCTGAGCTAATGGGCCAATCAGTTTTATAACTTATGGAGATCTCTGTGTGATTTTCTCTGGGACTAAATGGCTGGGGTACTGGGTGGGACAGAAACACCAACGAGCCTGGCCCTTCATGTTACAGTTTATTTTGATGATTAACTTGTGTGCATGGGAGGGCAGCACTTGCAGAGGCCAGCAGAGGGTGTTGGGTCCCCAGAACTGGAAGTTACACGTGATCATGATCAGCCTGATGTGGGTGCTGGAACTCAAGCTTGGGTCCTCTGAAAGAGTATGTCCTCTTCACTGCTGAGCCATCTCTCTCCCCTCCAAAGGCTCACGTGGATTTCAGTTTTTCAAATGAAATTCAGTTAAGAGGCTGTACCAGGCAGGGAGTAAGGAGATCCAGACACAGATGCTATATTTCCTCATTGCTTCTTTCCTTCACTGTGTCCGTGTCTCGTCCCTGATCCTCTCCTGAGTCTCCTCCTCCCTTCTAGAACTGCATCTGTCTTGTCCTACCACCTACCATTCCTCATTCTTTCTTACAGGGCTCATAGTTCTTTGCACACCACCCACTCTTTCATTTTGAACAAGCAAAACAAGAATGGGTTAAAAAGCAAGTTAAGGACTCTTATTCCTCATGCAGAGGATCTGAGTTCATTTCTCAGCACTCACATGGTGGCTCACAATCATCTGTAGCTCCAGTTCCAGGGGGTCGGATGCCATCTTCTGTGCTCTGTGAGTACCAGGTATGCAAACAGTGTAAGTTTATACATACATGCAAGCATTTGTACACATAACAATAGAGATAAAATAAATGAACTTTAAAAAGATAAAAAAGCAGTGGCTTCTACCTCCAAGGAGCATGAGCAGAAGGGAAAGTAATGAAAACTGTTGAGCATTTTGACATGCCAATCATTAGTATCTTCGGTCCATTTAACCACTGTAAGCCTCTGAAGTGGGTGCTGCTACTGTCCCTGTTCGATGAGAAGAAAGGTATGCAGACGCCTATATCAGGTCACGTTGCTATTCTATGCCCAACCAGGAGCTTAACATGATGTCTGTTTTCTGTGTATACTGCAGTATAATGCTCTCCTCAGCCCCTGCACAGCTATAGGATTATGAAGAAAACACCTTGATGTCTCTAAGCCTCAGATCCCTGATCAGTGCAATATAGATAGTAGTATTGGCTTCAAAATGGTCTACATGAAGCATGAAGGAGTCCCTGGCACATGCTAGCCTGGGCAAAATGGTGTTTGGGTCTAGGTACTGGGTGACGCTTCATCCTGAAGCTGCAAGATTGTAGGATTCGTTTGGAGGGTATGTGGTACTTTGGATATAATTGGCCACCATAATCTCATGGGAAATGGCACTATTAGGAGATGTGGCTTTGTTGGAGTGGGTATGGCCTTTTGGAGAAAGTGCATCACTGTGGGGGCAGGGTTTGAGGTTGCAAATGTTCAGGATACCACCCAGTATCTCAGTCAACTTCCTGTTGCTTGCAAGATGTAGGACTCTGAGCTACTCCAGCACTTTATCTGCCTGCCACCACGCTCTCTGTCATGATGATAACAGGTGGAACTTCTGAAACTACAAGTGAGCCATGCCAATTAAATGTTTTCTTTATAAGTTACTGTGATCATGGTGTCTCTTCACAGCAATAGAAACCCCGACTAAGATGGGGTACCCATGCCTGGAAAGTTTACAGGCACCCCAGTCCATCCCATCCAGCTCAGGTAGCATAAGGAGGGAAAGAGAAGTAGTTATTTATATGTGGCATATAAATGAAGGTCTCCAGTCACCTGAGTCAACCTTGCATGTCCCTTGGAAGTGAAATGAATGGACGCCTTCCTTTGAATGATCAACTCCACGGGTAACATCCAATAGAATAAAAATAGCTCATGCTGCTTTTTTGATGAAAAAATTTGCATCCTTGATGCAAACCAATTTGCCTTCCTTGAAGAACAGGCAAATTTTGTTGATCTTACAAGTTTTGTTGATCTTACAAGAGGTGGGACCCAGTGACTTGCCATTCCAGAGTCTCTTAAGGGCCATGTGTGGGGTAGTAGTCCTGCTAATTTTGCTACACAATGGCCCTTTACGAGTATGTGCATGAGATACACTCTTAGGAGTGATTGAGGAAAACACCTGACGTTTTGACTTTTGGCTTCCACACCCATATGCATGCACACCTCACACATACACGTACAAACATGCTTGCACGTGCGCATACACACAAAAAGTGAAACAGATGTCTATGTAAGTTTAGGCCACAGAAAGTCACACCCCACACTTCCACGTGTATCCAGTGGCAGCAGTCATCCTGCCCTGGGTAGAGAGAAGGCGGCAAACTGTTGGAGGAGGAGTGACCTCAATTCTTCCATTTATGGGCTGCATGGCACCAGCAAGCTCCTTGGCCTCTCTGAACTTTTGTTCTGCCAGCTGTAGAGTTTTGACGATGATAATTAACATATCATTTTGAGATTTAAAGCCGTGTCACTATAACTCTTGGTCTGTGATAGGTGCTAACTATTATTTTCCTTGGCCTTGCTCTGCTGGCTTACACAGTTTATTTTAAGTCAGAGACCCAGACAGGGAAATGTTTCTCCTTTCAAAATGAATTTTTATGTGAGTAGTAGAAGAGTTGGGGCTTCCCCCAAGATTCCTGTCTTGAAATAGATAAGACTGTGTCACCGTGGTGCTCTCCCTGTCCGTGAGGCAAAGAATGAAGTGCTCAGAGCTGCCGTGTGCATTCCAGCTCTGTATGTGTCCTTTGTGAAGGCACACTCAGTCACATTCTCTGGGCATGGTCCATGGAGTCCCTTACCCGGAATCACGCTGGTTTTTATATACAGCTTCATCCTTCCCTCCAGACCACTGAGGAAGGACGCCCAAGCAGATTATAAATGAAGCCCACAGATTATGGATTTCCATGAAGAGTAGGAATCTGAGGAATATAGTTTATTGTAGGGTATCCCGATGTGCTGTGGAACCCTGGAACAGCACCTTTCTGCCACATGCTAATAGAGGCAGCCTCAGTGAGGTGGGGATGGCATGGGAACACCACATCAGCTGCTGTGACTCGCAGGCAGGACAAGTCTGATACCAGATCGTGAGCTTGATTTTCTGAGGGGACTCCTAAGCTCTGCCTAGCAGCGTCGGCCAGCGTTGGCACAGTGGCTGTTTGTCACATTTGTTGAATTGATTTATTATCTACAGTCAGTGGGAGTAAAAAGAGAGCCTTTTAAAGGGCCCAAAGGGTTTTCCTTGTTGAAAGCAAATTGCAGCTCCTGATTAATACCCACAATAATTCCGTCTCTTACCCCACTCTTCTGGGGGAAGGGAAATGCATTTGAAACGGTCAGAAAATTCCACTTTGCCTGTGAGCCATTTCTTGTCTGTGTGAAGGAAATCAAAACAAAGAAAGTCCAGGGATGTCGAAGAAATTCACATATATGCAAAGACAAAAACAGAAATAAAACAACCCCCCCCAAAACCCACAAGTGGACTGTCAGCTGAGCGAAGGTCTGTGTGGTCTCTAACTTGTAGGCAGTGAGGGGAAAAAAAAATGTACTGAGACTTCTGTCCCCATCACTGGCACACATGACTGATTTTATTGAGAAGTGATTGCTGGTTAAACAAGAAAATGTCTGTATAATTTGTCCTAATAAAAGATACATTATCTCTTAACCATTTAGTAAAGACAGCTTATTTGGTGACTTTTCCTGCCTCCAAAACTGTTTGGTTAAACTAACACACTTAAGTGTGAGGCAGGCCCGCTCAATCTGGTCAATGTCTTGGTCTCTAGGCAAGGTTTACTCAGGGGTGTTTTGGGCACACATGTGAACCCTCCACATCCTCTTGTGTGACTGAACATACTCAGTGGCACTTCCCATGTACCAGGCTGGGGACACATGAGGATGGAAGGCAGGCTGGATGCTGCCCATCTTCAAGCTTACAGTGTGGGGTGGCTGGGCACTGCAGGGCACGCAGCGGCACACACAGCGACATTTCTAGAAAGGATCATCTTGCAGCACTTTTTCCCTTACTCCGAAGGATGAGATGACCTGGAGGCTACCAGTGAGACAAATACCCCATTCATTGTCCTTTGGGCCCCTTTATCCTTGATCAAGAACTTAATTATATAATAGAAGAGGAAGAATGTAAGAGAAAGATAATTGCTTAACTTGCTGTAGTTTGGATGCCACCTTGGAAGCGGAGTGACTGTCTAGGGAATGGGTGCTTTCTGAGGTCCTGAACAACACACACCTTCTTTGCATCAGCTTTGCCTTAGACATGCTCTTCTGGCTGGAAAGAAGCACTGGGGTGGCACCTGCCTTTATCAGCCCTTGGCACTTAGGTCTGGGCCCACTGAGATGTGTTCTCTGCGTCTGCAGGCGCATCACCTGTGACGTACTTGAGCTGAGCATCGTCTCTGCACCTTGTCCACTCTTCTGCTACCAGCAGGTGTCATGATGGAAATGGGAAAATACGATCCGTTTGTAGGAGCTGGCTGTGAGACAGAGGTAGCGCTTCGGATATGCAAAATAATAAACCATGAAGAAATCCCTTGTTGCAAACTAAGGGGCCCATGATCAGTTATCATTTGGCCACGTCCGCAGTCTTCCCTCGCTGGCACGGGACACAAGGCACATACTTCATTTGTTTATAGTACATTAATTAGGCAAATATTTACTAAGACCTACTCTAGGCTCAGAGGGTATGAAAGCAAAATATAATTATTTAGAAGGTTTTACTAGTCTGGGTTTTCAAAGCTGTTTCTCATGCAAGACCATAACGTACTTTGTGCATGGCCTCTCCTCATTGGGAGCTGTTCTTATGCTTAAGGACTTGATGTGGCACCTGGGGAGAGCAGGAGACATTCATGAAATAATTAGCTCATAGGCTAATTTTCATTTTCATTTTCATTATAACATGTCGGACTAAAATGATACTGTAAAAGCTGAAAAGTTCTATTCTAGCTGAGGATAGAGGAGTTTACCCATTGTGGGTCCCCATCTCTCCGTAAGATAAGGACTCATTATGTAGCCCTGGCTGGTGCAGAACTCGATGTGTAGACAAGGATGACCTGGAACTCCGAGAGATCCTCCTGCCTCTGCCTCCCCAGTGCAGCGATTAATGTGCAAGTGTGCTGGCTTTTCTCTCTTTCCCTAGAGGCCTTCAAACTTGTTTGGAACTCAAGCATTCTTTTTTTTCCTTGTTAACTGCTATTGCACATCTTCATACAGCTGAGTCTTACTGAATTCTAGCAGATGTTATTATTTTTTTCAATCCAATACCTTAACAGTTGGATGTAACAATCTACTCTACAGACAACTGCTGACACAGTCAAGTCTTTCTGCAGTGTAAGGTAAATACATCGTGTGTCTTTGCACTGGGGAAAAGGGGGATACTGGGGGAAAGCAGTGTCCTAGGTCAGGGTCAGAACTTCATTTGCCCCATTGTCCCCTAAGGCCTTAAAGTGTCCCAAGGTGATTCCTGGCATTCTGATTCTGTGTCTGGGCCTATAATGAGCTCCTTATATGTCTTTATTGAATGGCTGGATAAATGATGACAACCCCAGCGGTAAGGATGTTTGCAGTTTCTGTGTGTGTGTGTGTGTTATGCATGTATGTGTATGTATTGTTCATAATGAATGATCCACCAATGATTTCTGGTTTCAGTTTGTTTTTAGAGACAGAGTCTTATGTATCCCAGATTGCCCTTGAACTCATTGAGTAAGGCGACCTTGAACTCTTGGTTCACCTGCCTCCACTTCCTGAGTGCTGGGGTTTCCATGTACTGCCAGGTCTGTTCGTTTCAGTTTCTTTAAACAGGAGCAAGATCTTACAGACACTTGTGAAACAAGTATAGAATCTTTATACATTTAGTTATTTTCTGTCATCAACAGTGGTTTAATAACAATTTAATAACAATCGATTTAGTAACAAATTTTTTTAGCAACTCATGTTTATTGGTTCTTCGAAAGAATTTTATTGCACTTTCGAAGAAGTCTCTTTTTGTTAGCATACTTCATCAGCTAACTTGGTATTTTAATTGTATTGTTTGGCTATAGTAATAAGTCCAAATGATGTAACTTTACTGCCAGCCGACTCTTAGTGAGCTTGTCTTCCAGTCAGTGGGGTGGGAGTCGGCAGGCTTGTGAAGAGAGAGCTGGCTACCTGCCTGCATCAATCCAGTAAGCCTTCCCGAGGACATAGAGTGTTCCAGGTAAACACGGGGTTGCTTGGTGAAGTTGGTGTGTTCGTCCATGTAGACAATGCTATGTTCCTGCATACTATCTTGTACTGAGGTCAGAGGTCATGTGGGATCTCTCTGAAATTGGTATTTGGTACTGCACAAGTCAGGAACTGGCAACATTTACATTGGATATAAGTTTGAACTGTGGCCCTGGTGATCTGCCGCATAGAGGAAGATGGAGAAGACGATCTTAATCTTCCACTCCATCCCTCAGGAACTTTGCTTCTTTGCCCATATAGTATAGCTTGGTTTTGGGGGCCCCTGGGAGGTACTAGCTACCCTATTGCCTGTCCTTACTTTGCATGGGAAAGAACCGTAGGCGGTGGGGTGGAGGTGGAGGTCAGATCTTGGTGCCTTGGGCATGCATCCAGAACGCCCTGGATAGTTCTGATGGGGCACATCCTCACTGTTTTCTGGTTCAGAATGTCCTGCATTTATTTATATTAGCTGGAAAGCCACATTTGAGGGGTGGGAAGTGGTTGTCCTTTATCCCAAAGGTCATTCCTCTCACCTGATGCTTCAGGGTCTTAGGCTGGTCCAAATCCTTGAGCCACTTTGGCAAGCAGAACACCACGTGTCTCAGTGTTTGTGCTTTCTTACTCTAGTGCGGCTTTCTCTAGAGTCTGAGGCTGGGTGCTTTTCGGTTGTGCACTTTCTCACAACATTGTTTTATGTAGGCACAGAGGTATGACAGTACTCACCTGTTATAGTCACTGCTGTACTGCTTTTAGATATGACAGAAAAGGAAGATGAACTAATACACTCGATTACGGAAAGTCAGTGACCAAGACTAAGTTTCAGGATCGCTTTTAGAAAAGACTGATTGGATCTTTTTATTCTAAATATGCTATTGAGTTTTTTTCAATACAATATATTCTGATCATGGCTTTGTCTCTCCCACTCCTCCCAGATTCTGTCCACCGCCTCACCCACCTAACTCCACACACTTTCTTTCCTTCTTTAGAAAACAGGTTAGCAAAAGTCTTCAAACAAAATGAAATGAAAATGAAATTTATGCCCTGGCAATGCTGAGGCATGCATGGGCAGCTCGTACATGGCGGTTCTGTTGAACTTGTCCATATTGGGTTTCATGGTCAAAGTTGATGAGGATGACTGACCAGATTCCTTCCTCAAGAGGGCACCAGATCTCATTACAGATGGTTGTGAGCCACCAGGTGGTTGCTGGGAATTGGACTCAGGACCTTTGAAAGAGCAGGCAGTGCTCTAACCACTGAACAATCCTCAAATAAACAAAGAAATAAAACACAAGAAACATACACACGCAAAACAAACCCCACAAAAATACAAAATTGAAAATCATAAGATACAAACAAAGACCAATTAAGCAAAAAAACCAATCCCCCTAAACAATGACAAATATCCATCAACCATTGAACAACCAAAAACCACCCACCCCACCTCTTGGGAACGTGGGTGTCATATTCTTAAATAGCAGAAACAAACATTTTGGAAGATTTATAAAATTTTACCCTTTTGGAAATATGATATACCAACAGGTCAATTTACTCTTCTTTTTTTTTTCTGGATGATTTTTTCCTTTTTTCAGATGTCTCATTTGTCCAGCGGTCTTCAGATTTCCTAGCTGGATGCCTTTATTCTCCTGAAAAGACAAGAATAAAATCATTCCCAAATTCTAATTTTTTGGAGGTTCTCTCATAGCAAGTTATACATGATCAAATGAAATGCATTTGTTAGTTTTAAAGTTAGTTTAGATTGAATGGCCATGCTGTGTGACGAACTATCATCTCTCCTAATCAAGGGATGTCTCTTATTCAAATCTAATCTTTATCAATTTTGATGAATAACTTTTCTTCTCCTTTAGAAACAAAAGTAAAACCCCTTCTCCAATGTAACACATGTTCCATTCTGAGGTCAGCAAATCTTTAAAGTATACTGGTTGATTTAATTCCGTATTTCTTTCTGCTATCCAATGTCTCTCCACAGCTGTTGTTCCTTTCTCATTAGCATTTAGAAAATTCAAAGTTAATAAAAACATTATTCAATCTACTTCTGGGGATCCATTTCATCTCTTTCTGTTTATTTATCATATAATTTAGAGTTCAGTTTGATCTTTCTATAATTGCCTGCCCTGTAGGATTGTATGGTATACCTATAATATTCTTTATATTAAAATAAGAAAAAACTTTTATTTTCTTAGAGACATGTGCTGGAGCATTGTCTGTCTTTATTTGTATAGGTATATACATGGTGGTCATAACTTCTAGCAAATGTGTGATTACCAAATCAGTCTTTTCCGAACTCAAAGCAGTTGCCCATTGAAAACCTGAATAGGTATACATATTTTACTTTTCCAAATTCTGCAAAATGGAACATATCCATCTGCCAGATTTCATTCCTTTGAGTTCCCTTTGGGTTACTTCCTGCAGATAATGGTGTTTGGTTATATAAAGAACAAGTAGGACATTTCCTTATAATTTTCATGACTTGTTGCCACATGATGGAAAAGTCTTTTTTTTTTTTGAACCTTTGCTATTCAATTATTATTTGTCTAGCTTCTGAATCTGGTGTTGTTCTATTTACTGCTGAAGTCAATCTTTGTAAGAAATCCATGAAGGCTTTCTTTGGGCCCTATATAACTTTAATAATTCTGTCCCAAGTACCCAAAGCTTCTGTGTTGCATAAATCTAGGATGTAGTCATCATATAGATATTGCCTTTGTACATAAGCATAAGTTCTCTCTTCAAAAAGTTGGTCTTGGGAAATTTCCATACTTCTAGCCCTACTTCATTGTTCAGTGGTCTTAACCTCTTTCAACAAGGTGGTCCATTGTAATTGAGGAATAGACTCAAAGACCACTTTATCCAAGTCTATCTAGTCTCTAGGAATATTTTTCTTACAAGTTGACCACTAGTTTAACATCTGCTTCACAAAAGGTGAATGCATGCTATATAAGACTATTGTTTCCTTGAATCTCCTTATATCTAATATTTCCACAGGAGTCCATTTAACTCTTACACAGCCTTGTGGGTGTCTATCATTTGGCAGTTCTTGTAATGTGACTGGATAAATTAAAATTGGTTGTTTGAAAACCTTAGGCTGCTCCTCTCTAACCTTATAATGTAATAATTAAATTGGTTCTACATTACATTCCTCTGTCTGGATCTGAATATCTCTATGATATGTTTTATTGAATTTTTCTAAAACTTGTATTTTAGCACTCAATTAACAAGCTTTTTAGTGAAAAAAGAAAGATGATAAAACTGATAATGTTTATACTTGACATTACATAAGTCTCATCTAAATTAGTAACCCTTTCATTTAATTGTTCCATTTTCAAGCTGTCCAGCATATCATACAGAGACCTAAATCCTTCCATGGTAATAGCATTTCCCATTTTTTTTTCAAGACAGGGTTTCTCTGTAGCTCTGGACCTTGTCCTGGAACTAACTCTCTCAGTAGACCAGAGATCTGTCTGTCTCTGCCTCCTGAGTGCTGAGATTAAAGGCATGCACCACTACTGCCTGGCTGTGTTTCTCATTTTTTTTAATGTGGGAAAAAACTCTCTTAATTCCTCCCTTTAAGAAATTCCAATTTACCAGATATGCCAACAATGTCAGTGAACTGTGAGGTATAGCATGTCTGATGGAGAACACAGGCGGTGAACGGCCTGATTGATGACAGCTGCTGCAGCAGCTAGGTGTAGCCAGGAGCTGCAGCAGCTAGGTCTAGCTAGGAGCTGCAAGAGGCAGCCAAAGGAGAGGGAGGATAGGGAAAGCCCATAACCCACGAGGGAAAGAGAGAGAGCTAGATAGAGAGCTGTCTGTCTGAAAAACACACAGGGATTGTGCGGAAAAAGTACATGTAGGAACTTCCTGAAGGCAGGGCCAGCCCACATAGGGTGGGTAAATTCTATGATATTTGGTGCCCTTGTGCCCATGTGCCTGTGGAGTTTGGACCTGTGGAGTTTGCTGCAGAGAGGCTGCAACATCATCATCATCAACAACAAATCTCAAACTCACTTAGAGGCTTAGGGGAAAACCAAAAGAAGACCTAGCCAGGCAGGACAGAAGCCCCATGTGCAGCTCCAGCCACACTGGCCTGTGCTGGTGGCTACAAAGCCACAGGCAAGTGATTCTTTGTGAATTCCTGCTGCACATTGGGTGCCAATCTGCAGCATAAGTTCTACTAGGTCTTAATAATAAAAACCCAGAGTCAGATATTGGGGAAAATGCTGAGAGATCAGAGATATAAAGGAGCAAAACCACAGCCACTTTAGCTCTTAACTTCCCAGCTGAAAAGAGACTGAGTTTCTGTTTCCTCCCACCTTATCACATCCTTTCTCCTCCCACCTTATCACTTCCTGTCTGTCTGTACAGACCCCCAGACCTCTATGGTTACCTAGTGGTTAGCTCCACCCTCTGATCTTCAGACAAGCTTTATTTGTACGAACAAGATATCACCACACTCCTCTTCTTCTTTGGTTTTTTGAGACAGAGTTTCTTTGTAAAGCTCTGGCTGTCCTGGAACTTGCTCTGTAGACCAGGCTGGCCTTGAACTCAGATATTTGCCTGCCTCTGCCTCCCGAGTGCTGGGATTAAAGGCGTGCGCCACCACCACTCAAGCTGTTGAGCTTTATGTGTTTCCCAGTCATTTGTGTTTCATCTTTTGGGAGCTCTCTGTTTAGTTCTGCACACCATTTTTAAATTGGGTTATTTGCTTTCATGATGCTCAAGGTTTATTTTTTAGTTCTTTATATGTTTTAGGTATAAGCTCTCTATCAGATGTATAGTTGACGAAGATATTTTCCTAATGTTCGACTTTGTCTGAATAATGGTGTCCTTTAACATATAGAAGCTTTCCAGTTTCATGAGGTCCCATTTGTTAATTGTTTGTCTTAGTGCCTGTGTTTATGTGCTCTGTTTAGAAGATCGTTTCCTGTGCCAGTAATGTTCAAGATCATTCCTCAGTTTTCTTCTATGATATTTAGGGTGTCTGTTCTTATGTTGAGGCCCTTGATCCATTTGGAGTTGAGTTTTGTGCAGGGCGATAAATATAGATGTATTTGGATTCTTCTACCTGCAGCCATCCAGTTTGAACAACCCCATTTGTTGAAGATGCTGTATTTTTTCCAGTATGTATTTGTCTTTTTTTTTAATCAAAAATCAGGTGCCCATAGGTGTGTGGACTTATGCCTGTGTCTTCATTTTGATTCCATTGGTTAACATGTCTGTATTTATGTCAACATCAAGCTGTTTTCATGACTGTAGTTCTGTAGTGCAACTTGAAATTGGGGGTGCTGATAGTTCATCAGTTCATTTATTATTATTCAGGATTGTTTTAGCCATTTTGGGTATTTTGCACTTCCATAAAGAGCTAAAAATTGTCCTTTTAAGTTCTGTGAAAAATTGTCTTGGAATTTTGATGGGGATTGTGTTGAATCTGTAGATTTCAGTAGGATGGCCATTTTCACTATGTTGTTCCTACCAATCCATGAGCATAGGAGGTTTTTCCATTTTCCAATATATTCAATTTCTTTCTTTGTGTGTTAAAGTTTATATATATATACGTCTCTATCTTTTTGCCTGCCATCTTCATTTCTCGCTTTTCAAGTCTTCAGTATCACTGGTGGTCACATATTTTCTTGAGTAAGGAAAAAATGAGTTTCCTAGCTTTGGAGTGAGCCTTTTTTTCATTTGCTTAGCTACAAGAATAAGATCTTCTGGAAAAATGGAGAAGGTGGCAAAATGGACCATCCCTCTGCCTCATGTTTATTCTGTTGGATCTTGCATTTTTGTCCTCGGTTCCTAAACCTGGAAATCTTTTGTAATGCTATAATTTGCCCTCATTGGTTTCCTTTTTATTTTTTCTTTAGTGAATAATTCAAGTGTTCTCAAATTTCTGTTTTAAAAATGTCCCTCCAGGAATCCACAGTGAAAATGAAGGATTATTTTACCACTAAACACAACGTGACCTCCATCCTTGCTTTGATTTTGGAAGCTGAGCATCATCTGAAGCAATTATCCTGACCTCCAGCTGGGCCTGAGCTCTCCTTTGCTCAGTCCCCAGGACCGGGAGCCTCTCACAGCAGGATGGTGGGTAAATGCCATGATCTTCAAAAGCCCATGCTGGCTTCTCACCCTGAGGAATGAGCTTCCCCCTACGACAGTCTCACATGAGAAATACGATGTTGAGCATACCTCAGATACACAGTCTGTTGGAAACACAGCGTCAGCAGGGGAGCGGTTCGTGCTGTTCCCATCTGGCTGCAGTCTCGAGCCATAGTAACTTTCCAGACTGTAGGTTTTCATCCCGTTCTCGTTCATTGTCACTGCCCCATTGCTGCCTGGTCTCTCACCCAGGGGAAGACTGTGGCTTGCTTGTGGATCACTTGGGTAGGCTGTCCTGAACTGACCACAACGGGAGGCTTGTGGAGGCTGCTGCTGAGCTGCAGTCTGTCACGGCCTCTACACCAGGCTGTTTTGCTGCTGCGGGAGTGATGACGGCTAGGTGGCCACTGGGCTTTCTAGAAGGGTGGGTGCTTAGTGCTCCAGCTGAGTTTCTGAAGGCGCTGTAAGCAGATCCACTTTACACGTCCTCCGAGCCCACCCCGTCTGAGTACCTTGCACTCCTGAAGGAGCCGTTTTCTCTCTGGAATTAAGAAACGACCTCTTCGAACTTCTCAGTGTTTCCAGCTATAGGTCCGCCTATCTCAATGGTCCTTTCTACTCGTCATGCAGCCCAAGCTATCTAGTAAAGCACGGAGAAACAGTTTGTGGCTACTTTTAGATATTCTCACCGGTTAACTTCCTCTGTGGCACTGTCTACTCTGGAGGCAGCCTCTCTGCTCTTCACCTTTAGGGTATTTCTGAATACCTAAGGAAAAATGGTTTCTTTGAATTTTAAACTATATATTTGCTGATGAAGCCAAGCACCCAAGTGATTTCGGAATGAGTGATAACGTGGTATCAGTTCCTGGGTTACAGTCATCACTTTTTTTCCCACTTGAGAACTGAGTCCAATCCCATAATATATGTATTTAGCTACAAAAATGAAACACTGTGATTAAATTTAATCTTGTTTACGCTTCCATTGACGAGGATTTCCTGAACCTTGTCAGAAGACCTAGGTGCTCATGTGTTCCTCTGGGCCTGAATGTTACCCATGACACAAAGTATGATCGTAATACTTTTTGATACAAAACATTATTATTCCCACTAGTCTCTATTCATTTTTAGAGGCAGACTCTTGCTGTATTGCATAGGCTGTACTCTGAATGACAGGGCTCAAGTGCTCCTCATGCTGCAGTCTTCAAGAAGCTGGAAGTATAGGCATACCACAACCAATTATCTTAATTATTTAATTTTTATGGTGCTGGGGTTGAACTGGACATTGTGCCATACTAGGCAAGTTCTCTACCTCCGAGATCCATCCTCCACCCACCATGTAGCCTTTAGGCCAAAGCTAGAGCCGGGTCTCCATCAAACACATGGTCAGTTGTTCCCTCGTTCCCCATTGGAGGCAAATTTGGATGTGTTGTACCCAATTGGGAGATACAATTTTTCTAAAGGGCTTTCAAGGGTAACCTTGATGACATTTAATTTTAGCTCTAAGTGCTAACTTTAAAACTTACATCATCCAAGATTATGACACCGTTGTGTTTGGGTTCCTCTTTATGGAGACTTTTGGGGAAAGAATCTCAGTTATGATGACATAGTGTGTCTAAGTACTCTTTATGACA
The DNA here is from genome assembly GCA_025134845.1 of Neodon shergylaensis. NCBI lineage: Eukaryota > Metazoa > Chordata > Mammalia > Rodentia > Cricetidae > Neodon > Neodon shergylaensis. The sequence goes on along the minus strand of JABTXL010000002.1, from coordinate 48,659,192 downwards.
GCTTTTGTAATGGGGATTCACAGATTAGATATATTCAGTATTTTATTTTAGACTTATTTATTTTTATGTGTTTTACTGCTATATTCTGTATTTTTATCACATGTATGTCTGTGCACATGTGTAACTTGTACCCATAGAAGTCAGAAGAGGACATTGGATCCCTTGGACCTGGAGTTGAAGATGGCTGTGAACAACCACATGGGTGCTGGAAACTGGACTGACTCTCTAGCCCCTGTATTTTTTTAAGTCTAAAATATTTGTGCTTCTTCTTAGGAACTAAAAACACAGTTTAAGATGTTTTTTGTTGCCATTTTTATATTTTCTATGTGATGAGGAGGGTTCTATTTCAACTTTCTATTGATCTAGGACATTATGAAGGGAATTTACAACTGTGCTTAAGGGCAAAGGGTTAGGCACCCCCCACTTTGCTTTTCTTGTGTTAATTTGACAGATGCTGTTTGCCACAAGATACTAATCAAGAGTCATACAAATAAGGGGTGAACAGAATACCCATCAGGGTTGGAGAGCTTGCTTATCAGTTAGAACACTTGCTATTCTTCTGAAACACCCGAGTTTGGTTCCCTGAACCCATGTTGGGTGCCTGGCAACACCTGTAACTCCAGTTCTAGGGAATATGGCCCCTTCTTCTGGTCTCTGCCTGTTTGGGCACCCAGATAGGAAGCATACACACACAGTCACACACAGGTACACACAGACACACACAGACACAGGCATAGACAGACACAGACACACACAGATACACACAGACACAGGCACAGACACAGGCACAGACACAGACACACACAGACAGACACACAGGCACAGACACAGGCACAGACACACACAGATACACATGCACTTATATAAAAATGAAAGCAGCACCCAAGCCCGAGCCTTCTCCTCCCCTGAATGCTGTAAACCACAGCCCTAGAAAAAGCAGGTGTTGGCTGGCCCTGGAGAGGATGCTGCAGTCTGGAGCCAGGCTTTGCTTACCTAATCAAATATGACCTGTGGAAAGCCATGCTGTTCTAGGAAGCAATGGTTTTGATCTGAGGCAATGTCAACGTAAGTATTTGCTCTGAGTTTTCTTTTGCAGGATTTTGCACTGAGATTTGACAGGGTGAGACACTTGGATAGAACGCTATGCCCATTTCACATCCATGCCAATTGTGCTGGCATCTCTCTTGCCCTGCATCCACCTTGGGGCTCTCCCATCTCCTCCCTGCCTTGCACAGACCTTCCCTGGTGTATGCAGTCCCTGATACATGCTCTGTCCTGTGGTGGTGGGCTTTTTGTGAGGACACATTGCCCTTGCTTTTGGGTTGGAATGTTTTGCCCTTATCTGCTCCAGTACGCTGGCTTCAGACAGCCTGCTTGCTCTCCCAGTTGATAAGAAATGACATAAGAAGTCAAGTCACCTAAGACACTGTGTGCTGTCTTTTGGGGCCACGATGAAGTACATAATCCAAAGAAATTGAAGGAAGAAAGTGTTTATTTAGCTTACAGTTCCAGAGGGAGAGTCCACAATGGAGAAAAAGGCACGGCATTAAAAACAGAAATTGGAAAGATTACATTTCATCTATATGCAGGAAGCAGAGAGAATGAACAGGAAGTGGGGTAAAGTGGTAAAACCTCAAAGTCTGCTCCCATGACCTTCTCCAGGAAGGCTTTACCTCTTAAAGGTTCCACGACCTCCCCAAACTGTGCCCACAATTGGGGGTGAAGTGGTCTTAACACACAGCTGTCTTAGTTACTTTTCTATTGCTGAGATGAAACACCATGACCAAGGCAACTTATGGAAGAGATTATTGGAGCCTTGATTATAGTTCCAGCAGTATAGTCCATGCTTATCATGGTGGGGAGCATGCCACCAGGCAGGCAAGCATGGTACCAGAGCAGTAGCTGAGAGCTCACATCCTTATGTTCAATACAGGAGGCAGAGATAAGAGAGTTAACTGGGAATGGAATTGACTTTTAAAACCTCAAAGCCTCCCCCACCCAGTGACTCACCTCTTTCAACAAGGCCACATTCCCTAATCCTACCCAAACACTTCCACCAACTGGGGGTCAAGTTATTTAGCTATATGAACCTTTGGAGACCATTCTCCTTCAAAGTACCCATGAGCCTATAGCGAGCATCTCTCATTTACATGACCCTACTCTGCACACAAAAACCATCTGCATTTGCTCTTAAGTCAGTGAGGCATCTGGGAAGGGTGGTCTCCAGTGGCCATTGTAGTCTCTACCAGTCAGGAGGTTCAGGGTAGACTTTTCTTTGCTTGGAAACTCCCCACTTCCGGAGGCCATGCGAAGGTAGTGGCTTGGGTGTACATGCGCCTGGCTGAGTGTTGCAGTATGGTGGTGCGTGGAGTTCCTCTGTAATACGGAGCAACTTCTACCCCAGATCACTCTTAAAAGAGTTCCTCCTGGGAAGTGAGAGGACAAGGAAGGGCTGTGGCCCTCTGGGGGAGGAGTAAGTGGCTGAGAAGGAAGAAATAAGATGTCTTTCTCCTTTGGAGAACTTTGGTGTAGAATCATTTGTATCAATGAAGGTTCTGTAGAGAAACAAAACCAACAGGAGTGTGTGTGTGTGTGTGTGTGCATGTGTGCGTGCGTGTGTGTGTGTGTGTGTGTGTAGGGCTGTGGTGATATTTCTTATAAGGAATCCTCTCAGCTCCCTGGGGAACCTGAGAAGTCTGTAGTGTGCGCTGGGAAGATGAAACCCTAGGGTTGCTAGTAGCATAACCTCAGTTTGCAGGTTGGCAAGCTTGATTCTCAGGAAGAGATTGTTTTTTTTTTTTCACCTTGAGTCTAAAAACTGGAGAAGATGGATGTCCCAGTTCAAAAGCAGTGGTCAGAAAGAATTTTCTTCTTTAGCTCTTTAGCTGGTTAGATGGGGCCCAGCACTTTGGGAAGGTAACCTGTTTTACTCAACCTACCAACTTCTATGCTAATTTCATCCAGAAATGGTTTTACAGGCACACCAGAGTAATGCTTGGCCATATCCCTGGGTGCCCTAGAGTCTAGTAATGCAAAAAGGAGTTGATCTCTCTCTCTCTCTCTCTCTCTCTCTCTCTCTCTCTCTCTCTCTCTCTCTCTCTCACACACACACACACACACACACACACACACACATGGCATGAACTTAGAAAAGGAAAAGAGGAGGGAACTAACTAGTCAGAGTAGGTAGGAGACTGGAGAGGGTAATGGGAATGAATACAATAGAAAAATAACTATCAGCATCCACGAATAGTGTCAGAATTTAATTTCCACACACGTATTTGGTTATTAATTATGTGATAAGTCTGATCATGGTTTCAGAGTTCAGGGAAAGGCAAGGCATGAGAAAGTTGCAATAAAATTATAATAAATAAACAGGATGTCCTTTTTTTTCCAAAGAATTCTAAAAATCTCTGTCTCTCCTTCCTTTGTATCAGTTAGTCCCACAACACACACCATCCACTGCAATCAGGAAGTGACATGGCTGTTCTTTCATAGCTCTATGAAAAGGTGACACGCCCCACCCCCCAAGGTACTTAGATTTGAATGAACTCTCATCAGGTCCCCAGCTTCCAAAGGACCACTTAGGCTGGAGTTTCTGGGAAGTAGCTCACAAGCATCCTGAGTTCTCTCTTACCATCAGCTCATTCTAGGTTCTAGCCTGCACTTGCCTTTCAGGCTGATGAGATCTTTAACCAGCAAGACTTGTTACGCAGCTGAAGATGACCTTGAGCTAATCATCCTGCTTCTACTTCATGACCGCGAGGGCTGCAGGCATGTGTTGCCCTGCCTTGGTTTGTACAGTGTTGGGGGTTGAAGCCAGGGCTCTGTGCACGCTAGGCAAGGCCTCCACCAGCTGAGCTCCAACCCAGCACTTGATCCAATTTTTGAAAACTGTCATTTACTGCTGCTAACTTCAGAAGCAGCAGATTCATTTTTATGATGATTTAGAAAACTAAGATGTAATTATTCAATAATGATTTTCTTTCTAGACGTCTCATTCAGTTCAAAGTTTTGTTCCTCTCAGGTGTTCGCAGTAAGTCTCTAAAGAAATTGCAAAACTTATCATTAAGGAACAGTAATTTGAGAGTTGATTTTGTCTTAGATAATCTGTCATTTAGTAAGCTCCCACCATTTTAAGGGCAAACAAGTGTTCATTGAGAAATCATGTGATTAAACGCCTAGCAGTTGGGTTTGGGTGGGTGTCATAATAAGTCACTTTAGATAGAGTTTCAAATGCAAAGTCTTTAAAATGCTATAAATGATAAAGCATTTAAGACATTGTTGGAATTAAGAAAAAATTGAAAAATTGCATGAAAACACCCATCAGAAGGAATTCAGAGTTAGTTGTCTTAATCATTGCCTTCCACTGTGTCACCAATGGTAGGCCCACCAAGCTCCAACAGAGAGTTTCAAACTCATGGTCACACAGACAACCCTGATCAAAATCCACAGAACACCAAAGAGGCACGAATGTAGACAAGTGAGTTGTAGCAGACTGGGTGGGGACAGTAGGACGGGGAAGGAAGGAGGGAAGGGATGATGGGGGTGAGAGCAATCTGATTGTTATATATGTGTATAATACTGTCAAAAAAACCTCCCAAATGTAGTCAATAAAAAAACAAGGAAGCACACAAAAATAAAACAAATATTTCACTATCATGAGAAAAAGTAAAAAGAAAGAATTAATTACCCTCATAGAAATTGGAACAGTTTTTTTTTCATTAACAATTAAAAAAAATAGCTTTTGCTTGCATTGTTATTGTCTCAGGCCTAATACAGAGCAATCCGTATAGCGTCAAGAGGCAAGTGAATCTGTGAGACTGTGGAGGCCCAAAAATGTGAGCCTAGTTCCACCTTGTCTAAAGGGCAGAGAGTTTGAAGTTGCTCAATTGTTAACAATCAGGGCTACACATCCTGACCCAGGATGTGGTTACTTGGTTCTTTTGACATTAAGATGGTCCATACAGCTAGATTCACTCCACCCTGACCAATGGTCAGGAAATTCGAGGGCACTTCTGCTCCTTCTTTTGAAATAGGAGGTTTGACCTTGGGAGTAGCTACCTTCAGGATACTTGGTGTAGGGTGTGTTCACTTCCTAAACAACAGAATGCTAAATGACTTGATATCTCAAAATATTGAAGCAAATAACTGTTCTTGTTGTCCTTTGTGTCATGTCAAAGCAGCCTTTGTCTTCTTCCCCCTGTGGTTTTGGGGTATAAAAGAGTATGGAAAATTAAAGTTGGTGATTTCATTATTCACTGGAACTCCCTCCCGGTACTATTCTATATTTCTGTTTTATTATTTTTAAGCACATCTTTGTATTCTTTACTAATTTTTCTGATCTCCACACCCCTACCCTGGTGAGAGGTGTTTTTCTCGAGGCTGGTCCCCAACATGAGACTTAATTGGACACAAAGTCAATGCAAAAGCAAAGTGTGGTTTGGATAGTGCTTGCACACACAGCACTCCTGGGTGTAATTTGCATGTAAAGAGAATACAAGAGCAGGAAGAACGCTCCGACCGATCATCTGTGAAGGACTTAATTGGAAACAGTTTTCTGCTTTGAAAGAGTGATTGATTTTAAACATACCTTTGAAACACAAAAGCCTTACCGATAACCATTTTAAGTATATTATCTCAATGTGGGATTTCAGTAAAAGGTCAAATCTTCCAGTATGACTCAGTACTGATCACAGACAAATTTTACCCGGAAAATGAAATTAGCTGAGCATTTTAAAGTTGGAGCACTTGTTTAAAGAGAGCTACACCCTCACCCCCACCCCACTGAAATAAAGACTCCAAGGAGAGAAGTTGGGCGGTGGGAAATGGAACATGAAAACAAACTTCAAGGCTCCTGTGCAAGCTTTCTGCACACAAGTTAGCCCTGACAAGTGGGCAGAGGAGTGCGCTCCTTACAGCAAGCACGGCACACACAGTCCGCTGTTCTTGCAGCGCAATAGGCGAATTGGACTTTCCGCCCTTAATTAAAGGTTGTATTTTAGCCCAGAAGGGCAGCTCAAGTCTTGTTTCACAGTCCCAAGGAGCTAGCTCCCCGAGGACCCTGACTCACGCTTTTTTTTTTTCCAGGATCTAGCTCCTTCTTTCGCCATTGGCTAGGCAGTGTTCACAATCCTGGTCATGCAGGCTGTCTCTTGGGCGGATGGCTTGACTCAGCACGGGAGAATACTGTGTCATCCTTTCCAAAGAAGAAGCTCTGTCCAGGGCCAGTCCCTCGCTCACCCACCTCAGCTAGTCCAAAGACTGAGCCTAGGCAGGGAAGGAAGCCGTAATGGTTCAGGGAATTAAATCTAAAACGGGCATCAAGGAAAGAGCAAGAGAGCCCTGGGTCCTTGGAAGACCTGCTTGGGGAAGCACTGAGTGACCTAATAAGGAAGCTCGCAGTAGGGTGGAGCTTTGATCCATACAGGAAGAGGGAGTGCAGGCTATGGAGGATTGGTGTGTCCTCTTGCCATTGCCCCACTGAATGGGAACTGCAGCGGCTGTTGCGGCCTGACATCCTGACAGAGGATAGACTTCATATTGCTAGGTCAGGAAAAGATTTGGATTCAAATATCAAAATCCTATTGAAAGCACATCACTTTCTCCTGGTATATTGTTGAAAAATTGTTAAGTCAAGCCACCATTCAGTATGTCCAGCAGCATGTTGAGTGTGTCCAGCAGCGAGAACCTGTAAGGGACATCTCTTTAGCACCGAGCTTCCTTGTCTCTAACTCATCCTACAGTCAGCATGGTGACCAGCATGTCCTGGAGGAGCTAATGCTGTTAAACCCCCAAGCCTTAGCCCTGTTTGTACACTCTCATCCTGAAAGAAGAGAAGTGACTCTAGGCTCTTCCTGATTTCCTATCTTCACTTTACTCTGACAAATGCCCATCTTGACCCTTGTGCCTGTGTGAGCTGTGGGTAGAACTATTGGCTGGAGCAGGACTAGGTTCTGCTGCCCGCTTGCTTCGTCCTCATCGCCTGCCTTTTCCTTACTGAGTTCATTCAGATTTTGTTCATATGTTGGCAGCAACGTGTCCAGCCCAGACAGTGACTATTGGTAGGTAGGTCTGGGCCAACTGGGATCAAAGATAAGGATGCCTGAGGAGACCATTTCTGACCAATGGGATCTGAGCTGAAGTCTCCTGGGAAGAAGGGAGAGGGAGGAGCAGGAGAAGGCAGATTCCCAGGAAAGCTTTTGTGCTTCGGATGAAAAGATGCAGGAATCACTGAGCTCTCGATCTTTCGTTTTGGCTTGATTGCAAATGTGTTGCTTGGAGCTGGGTCAGCCATTTTATTACCATGCAGTCATCAGTCCAATTGCTTACTGTGTGAAGGTAATAACCCTCCATCCACATAAGCTACCATCATTAGAGGATCCTGTTGTTTGGCTCAACAGTGTTAGTCGACAGATACTAAAATTCAGATGTGCAAAGAAAATATGTTCAGGTTTTTTTTTGTAGCTGATTTCATATTTTGCCCAAATCTTTAAGATGGGAAGTGGTGGTAAAGATTATAGTGTTGGTGGACTAAACACATTAGTGATTACCTCTGAGTCACCACGAATGCATCAGCGTTGCCTTAAGGAAAGAAAGAAAAGCCCTTTCCCCCTGGAGTCATTTAACCAAGAGCGAGTCCAGATTTGAATTCTTTACTTCATGCTCCCTGTGTCCTGTGTCCTCTGTTCTCTGTCTCTTTGTTGTATGAATCTGAAAGTTACCTACCTGAAGACTGTCTCATGAATCTGTCTGTGCGTCTGTATGTTTGTGTGTATCTGTCTGTCCCTCATCAAGGGATTTGCTCTTTATTTGTTGAGCGGCACAGAAATAATCACATGGGGGAAGGGGTGAGGGATGCTTTACAGAAATCTTTAGCAGTTATACAAAGGATTGAGTCAGTGGCTCCAACTGACCCCAACTTAGCGAGATAATATACAGTATTACAAACATCACTATCAACCAATATAAATACAAATGTTATGTTCAACATTGATGGTGGATCTTCATTTTAGAAGATTATTTTCATCATCTATATTTCTGCTTTCAACACATGATACACATGCATTATCTGGGTCAGGGGCACAGAAGAGAACATAACTTAAGATTGCAGCTACACGTTAGCTTAGGTTGTAAAAGTCGATTGCATGGAAAACCCAGGGCAAGTGAGTATGATCATTAAATTGTTCTCTTAAAGGCAAGTTAAAAGAAACAGGCTGAGTCCATAGTTGGATATCAATCTTGTCTTAACGGCCTCAAGGTGTATCATTAACTCTGGCTGTGAGGCTCAGTAAAAGATCTTGTCTCAGCTAGGCAGGTGGATCTCTATGAGTTCTATACCAGCCTGGTCTACAGAGAGAATTCCAGGACAGTCAGGCCTATAAAGAAACCCTGTCTTCAACAACAACAACAACAACAACAACAAAAGGTTTTAGTCTCCTACAAAGTAAGAGACATTTTCAGAATATAGCACCAGTTGATACTTATATCTAACAATCGATGATCATTAAGGTTATTTTGAGCACATGGCTGAGATGATGATTTGGGCGAATCACTGGATTCATAAGCGATGACATCATCTAAGTGACTCTCATGGCTCGCCAGAGCTCATTGCTAATGGGGGAGTTTTGAAGGTCTAAACTCGACTCAGCACTTCATCACTACCAAGGTAGTTACAGAATCCCACAACACGCTGAACTCAATAAATCCCACCTATTGGCTGCACAGCAGCATCATGGCGCAGTTGGAGCTCTCTGTGTCCATTGTCCCCTAAGTGGGAAGAGTGTGAAGGGATGCAGGCACCATGAGGGTGAACTGGAAAAAGCATCCTCATTTCGTATTAGGTTTTCCACCTTTCCTACATCAGCAGAAAGAGGGGAAAATTTGCAATAATAATAATAAAAAATCTTGAATTCTTTGAGGTGGTAGAAGCTGAAAGGATAGCGAAAAGAATGAAATGGACTCTATTAGTTAAAGCATATCACTGCCCACACACCGGGTAAGTTAGTTTGTAGTAGTTTGCATGAGAATTGTCTCCTATAGATGGATATGTTTGCATGCTTAGCCCCCAGTTCATGCACTGTTTGGAAGGGTTAGGAGGTGTGGCCTTGTTGGAGGAGGTGTGTTGCTGGTGGTGGGCTTCAGGTTTCAAAAGCCCATGCATGCTAGGTCAGGCCAGACCCAGCCCCCCCACCCCCCAACCCCGCCTGCAGATCAGCACCCAGCTACTGCTCCAACACCATGCCTGTCTGCTTCCCATCAGACCATCATGGACTGGCAGCAATAACAACAGTAACTAAAACATAGGTAAAGTGTACTGCTCCATGAACCTTGTGAACCAGACAGAGAAGAACATCCCTTCTCTGTGGCACCTGCTGTTTCCTCAGGCCCCTGGGCCTGCAGTGGGCTGTGTCTCTAGGTTTATTCAGCTTGGCCTTTGCTGTCATCGCATAAAGGATGGGTCCCTTCCTTAGGCATGGGCAAGACTTTACCTGTGGGTTTGTTCTTTCTTGTCACATATAACAATTCAGGAGCCAGATGTGGTAACATACTTCTGTAATTTCAGCACTTGAGGGCTGAGGGAGGAGGATTGCAAGTTTGAGGCTAGGCCAGGTGACTGAGTGAGACCATGTTTACAAAAAGAATCATCATCATCAACAACAACAAACACCCAAGCCATGCTATATCTACTTGTTTTTAAATACAACAACCTTTTCTGCTTCTTTTTCTTCTTATTAGAGACAAGGTCTTACTATGTAGCCCTGAGTGGACTGAAACTCTCTACATAGACCAGGCTGGCTTCAGACTCACAGAGATCCTCCTGCTTCTGACTCCTGAATGCCAGGATACTTTTTACATAACAATCAGAAAATGATGACTATAATCCCAGCAGTTTTAGATAAGGAAGAAGGATGCTGAAAATGTTAGATTTGAAGTTTGCCTCACATCATGAGGTTCTGTCTTTAAAAAAAAAAATACCCAAAAGTCAGAAAGCAGGGCAAACTAGTCTTAATATGTCATTAAAACCAAATCTCCTGGGCTAATCACAGTCAGTCTAAGTTCCTTATTTTCTCAAGTCCTCCTACACCTTTTTTTCCAGGGGCCTGGAAACACTCCTCCCCTTAAAAGTGTTTCATTTATCCCTGGGCATAGTAGCATACGCCTGTGACCCCAGCACTCAGGAGAAGGAGGCAGGAGAATCATGAGTTCCAAGTCAGTCTGAGCTACAAAGAAAGATTCTGTCTCAAAAAGGTGTTTTATTTGTATATGATACTATTCCATAACCTTAGAAACATTATACTATCAATGTTAATATATTGTATATTGGCATGCCAGTGTGTTAATAGTCTCAGAACATGGGACAGGCTGGGAGGTGTGGCTGCAGAGGAACATGATCAGGTAGTACTTAGGTAGGACTTAGGAGGTGATCTTAAATTTATGAGTTAGATAAATCAATAGGGCTTTTTAACTTTTCCCCAATGGGGAAAGAACTTTCAGAATTGGGGGAAACAAAGAGCTGCCATTACTGAGTTGGGACGAATGGGCAGCAGGATGGGTGAGAGGACCAGAGAGTGAGGATGCAGATGAGAGT
>JABTXL010000002.1:48631656-48648591 GCA_025134845.1 Neodon shergylaensis | reverse complement strand
TCTTGAGGGACCAGCAGGATGGGTGAGAGGACCAGAGAGTGAGGATGTGGATGAGTCTTGAGGATCCAGCAGACTAGGTTTGGGATTATTGGTGCTCAATATAATTTACAGATTAGCTCATATTCTTCCCCATTTTTGTTATATCTAATAATAAAAATCATGCATCCACATGCGCCTTTTATATTAAACCACAAGGGTCCCCTTTATTCCACCTCCCAACTCCTTCTAAGTTGTGCACCTCACTACTGCTCAGCAAGGCCCACCCAGACCTAGGGGCTATGGAGGCTACTCAGCTGGCCTGTTTCCCTCTCTTCCAGAGAGCTGTCATTTTCAGCAACAACCTAGGCCTGAGTCCTCACTCTGCAGAAACATCAGCAGGAGCAGACAGCCGCACCCACCAGGGGCGGCCTTTGTCCTAGGGAAGGAAAGTCCGTACTTAGATGGTACATTTTACCACCCCACCTGTTGGTGATGTGTGTATAAGGAACAGAACCTGTGCGAGTAGAATGAAGTTCTTTCTTTTTCTCAGTCACCTGTGGAACTCAAGGGTGCTAGTCATGGTCCCTAACATGGAGGGAGACAACACGTTTCTCAGTGGCTGTCAGCCATCAGTGGATGTCAGTGGCATCCTGGCTAGGTAGTATGATCCTCCTGGACAAAATAATCCCACAGAGAAGCACAGGGCTTGGCTTGAGTGTGATGCTACCTGGGAAATTAACTGATTCTTACAAGATGGCCCCTGCCATCAGCTGTTTCTGCTCTCCTCGGTTCCAACCCATCTAACACACTTACTTAAAGTTTAAGTCAGCACTTACATCAGCGTTATGATGTTGCTTACAATTTCTGGCCAGGAGGATGTTTACTAATTTAAATCAGTAGTATGGTGATCAAAGGGAGAGAGTTCATTGTGTGGACACCCAGCCAAGGAAACTCATGGGGATTTTTCCTGGCATTTCCTCTGACCCCAGGTATGAAAGGATAATGTGAGAACAAAGGTGGGGTGGGGGGGTGAGGGGTAGGGTGGGGAAAAGCGTGGCATCTGATGGGCATGAGAAGTGGTTTTGACGGTTGCGTTCAGTCTGACAGTTGGAGTTTCAGCCTGTGTTTTAGGTGTATTCTGAGGACTTGTTGAGAGGCAAGTAGAAGCTTGGGCATATGACCAGGACGATAGCATTCCCCGATGCATCATTATCTGCACGTGGACATGCCATAGATTCACCCCCACCTCGTCTGTGCCCTTGGTGGGTGCGGCTGTCTGCTCCTGTTGATGTTTCTGCAGAGTGAGGACTTAGGCCTAGGTTGTTGCTGAAGATAACAGCTCTCTGGAAGAGAGGGAAACAGGCCAGCTGAGTAGCCTCCATAGCCCCTAGGTCTGGGTGGGCCTTGCTGAGCAATAGTGAGGCACACTGCTTATAAATTTGGGGAAGAGAGTAGACTTTTTTTTGTCCTATTTGAAATCCAGCTTTTTCAGAGATTCTCTTTGCAGGGCCACTCTAATGTTTCTGAAGCAATAGGGAGGAAGCCTCTGGCTTCCATGAATAAGGCAACGCTGTGCTGGTACTTCTGTCCCTCTACAGGTTCCACACTGGCAGATTCAACTAGACACAAATAGGAAATATTTTTTTTTTTTGTGGAAAACTGCACCTTTGCTAAAAAAAAAAAATTTCTTGTCACTAATCCTAAACAATACAGTAACAGCTATTTAAATTCATTTTGGGATTTTAAGTCATTTCCAGATAACTTAAGTGCGGAAGATGGTGTCTGTGTAGGGTCTAACTAAACCATGCTATGTGGGAACTTGAGCATTTCTAGATCAGGCTGGCTCACTCCTCTTTCTGTGTTACACAGTAAAAAGGTCCAGTTGAAATCAGACTCACAAGGCATGGCCTGATGTTTTTCAGACCAAAGTGCTAATTTTAGGGTTCTTAGTTATGCAAATCAGCTGTCACTCAAGTGGGGCACCAAGTATCCCAGGGAGGGGCTGGTCAGTCAAAGCTCCTGAGGCCTGCTTTGGGCATCTGGGTGGAGATTTCTGAGTCTCACTCCGGCTGGAAGCTGCTTCTATGTGTTACCGGCCAGTTTTGCTGAGAGAGTAAAATCCCTGTCCCATAGGAGGCTTCCCTCTGTGGGTGTGGACAGCGGCTTCACCTCAGCTGAGGCAAAGCACACAAGTCTTTGTTGACCCTGCTTTTCCATTTATGAAAGGAGAGGGACGGTTGGTGGAGACGTGAAATGAGGTCACACTTAGAAGTGCTGGGTCATTTAAGGGCTCAGTGCCACAGTGACTATTGGGATAGCTCAGGGCATGCAGGAGATCACACTTCTGTACATTTCTTAATCTGGGCTAGGGACTTGATGTAACAGGCTAATATGACCTTGAATTCTTTTATTTTTTTATAGTTAATTTCTGTGGTGCTAGGCGTCTCATGCCTTGTCCCTTGAGTCCTTCTAACTGGGCCTTCTCATCACACTCTTCCATGGTTTCTCCTAGTCAGGAGAGCCTAACTGCCACGACCACCAGTCACTTTCCCTGACCACCCAGCTCTGTGTTCTTTTGCTCTCTGTAGTTTAAAAAGAAAAAAGGAAAAGAAGAAAAGAAACCAACCAAACAAAAACGATCAAGCAACAAAAATGAAAATCAAAACAAACTGGCAAAAGAGCGATAAGACAAAAAAAAAAAAAAAGCCAAAATACAAAATGAAACAAAAAGCCCACAGAAGCATGCCTATTCCATGTTGGCCAGCTACTCCTGCTGTGGCGCTTAGGTATGGACACACCTTTGGGTCTCCCAGGACTGCCCCGTGAGTTGCTTTAGAAACTCAGATTGTTTTATTCTGTAGTTATAGCGGATGACCAGTTCTGAAAGGCCAGACTCTTGTTTGTGGACCACACTAGGGACTGGGGGAATCTGGAAGTTGTATTTTGAGAATAAGGTTTTTTTTGGGGGGGACAGGATGGCTTGGGTAGGATGCTAGAGCAGAAGACAGGAGAGTGAGATGGAGTGGAAGGGAGTGGAAGGCCTTGGGAAGACCATGTGGAGTGGGTTTCTGAATGGCCCTGCTCAGACTTACATCTCTCTGCAAGCAACTCGCTCCCTTCCCGGGGAGGGAACGGTCCCTCCTGTGGGTCCTATGCTCCGGCTTGTTTTCTGTGCTTTAACATTGTACACTTCTGAAGAGACTGGGATTTTAGAAACGGATTCTGCTGCTTTGTTGGCTCTCAGTGGCTCCTGGCTTTTTGCTTCTGTAGTGATGAAGGGACTACTGAGGCTTGTTAGTTAGCCAGGGCTGCCACCAGGTACCAGATTGGAGACTGGGAGCCCCAGGAATTGACTGTCTCCCGGTTCTGGAGACTTAAGTGTGAGGTCAGGGTGATGTAGGCTGCAGGGTAGCGTTAGGCTTAGGTTCTTGCTTTGGTTGGTGATAGTGTCGTCTCCGTGTCTCTCATTGTCTGCCTTCTATGTTTGTCTGTCTTTGTGTCCGAGAGCTTCCTTTTAATAAGAGCATCAGTGCCGCTGGATTAAGGGCCTGCTCCATTCTAGCATGACACCATCCTTTGCTTAAGAACATCTGCAGTGACCCACTTTCAGGGCACTTTGATGCTTTTTCCAGTCAGAAATAGGAGGATCGTCTCTGCATACACCTCACACAACACATCAGAGGCCAGTTTCCCCCAGTTCCTGTTTCATCTTGAGTGGAAATATGTGTGACATTGTCAGCTTGCCCTCCTCTCTGTCTGTGGGCCTGGCTTCCACTCTGTAGTCTTGCCATCTTCATGGGCTTAGTTAAGAGTGTGCAGTGGTCATGATGGCTCTTTGAACTCAAGGGTCTGAAGTTGGCAAGCCTTGTTTTCTTGTGGGTCATTCTTGGGTTAATTATACAATAATTTATTTACTGAATTTACAAACACATTTTAATGTCTCTGTAACTTTCAGATGGTAGGCTAAGTTCTGGAATTCCTTTACAGGAGCCGCCATCACATGGCGGGTGCTGTAGACACAGTTGATGAAGTCTGATGTCATTCCGTCCTGGCTTCCTTTTTGTCTCTATGACAAAGCAGTCTAACTAAAAGCCACTTGGGAAGGGTTTATCTGGCTGTACTGTGATCTCACAGTCCATCAGCGACGAAAGTCATGGCAGGAACCCGAGGTTGGAGCCTGGAGGCAAGATCCGTGGGGGGACTCTGCTTACTGGCCCCCTCTGGCTCTTACTGGCTCTTGCTGGCTCACGAGTTGCTTCCTGTTACTGGGAAATACACCATGACTAAAAGACAAGGGTTGGAATCCGTCATCAAGGGAAGCCCAAGTAGACACTCAAGGCAGGGGTTTAAAGCATGGAAGAAGGCTGGTAGTCACTGCCTGTGTACTTTTCTTGTACAGCCTAGGCCCAGCTGCCCAGGAATGGTACCATCTGCAATGGTACCATCAGTCTTCAGTTAAGACTCTTTGCCCACAGACTTGCTCACAGGCTAATCTGATGGAGGCAGTTCTTCAACTGAGGTTCCCTCTTCCCACGTGACTCTAGTTTGTCAAGTGGTCATAAAAACTAGCCATAACAGCTTCCCAAGAGTTGAGATTATAAGTGTGCATGTGCCTGACTAGAGCATAGTGGTCTCATCTGGTGCCTTGTATATGCCAGGCAAGTGTCCTGCCCCTGAACTCCCTCAGCGTAAGCACCAGATAGAAGACAACACATTTGAAAAACTTCCTTTAAACATTTCTTTTTAAAAAGTTAATACTGAGAGTTTACCCATGAGAGATTATTGGACAAGTAAATATAGTTTACACAGAAAAATACTTATTTCAGAGCCCTATCCACACGGTTGAACCTAGGGCCTCATAGATGATAGAACAGCACTTGCTCACTGAGCTCCGTGCCCAGATCTTGTGTTTTTTGATACTAGCCAAACTCAGAAGTCATTTAACACCAAGGCTCAGTGGATAAATGAAATGGCTTATGTTGTTATGACTAGATATTGGAATGCAGCCAGTAACACACAGACACATTGATATAGAATATATGAACATTGCTAGAATAATATTTCTAAGGTTAGGAAATAGTATCACATACAAATAAAACTTGTTTTTATGAGACAGAATCTTACTTTGTAGCTCAGACTGACCTTGAACTCTTGATTCTCCTGCCTCCTTCTCCTGAGTTCTGGGGTCACAGGCACGTGGCACCATGCCTCGTGATAAATAAAACACTTTTAAAGGAAGGAGTATTTCCAGACACCTGGAAAAACATGTAAGGCTTACAGAAAAATACTGGCTATAATTAGCTCAGGCAGTTTGGTTATTAATGACATATTAAAACTACTTTGATCCCCTCGTGGCTTGCCCACTGTGAGCCTCTTGATCAAAGCATGGATGTTCATCATGGAGTCAGTTGTTCAAGACGTGGAGCTGAAAAGAAAATCTTCCTCAGGACCTGGGGCCAACAGAAACTCCAAAGGCAATCCTATTGATCCACAGTTACTTTATTAGAAAAATACTTACTTCAAAACTACACCTGCAGTGGAAAGCTTGTATCTATGATGCAATTTAAAGAATACGTATTTGCCTTCTTAAGTCACTCAAATCAAAGAATTTGTTTATTTATTTGAGTCTTTTTTTTTATCCTCCAGAGATGTAACCACTCTTGGATCTTGGTAAAGCTGGTGTTGTTATTGTCTTTATCACATATGAATCTATCACTAAGCAATACAGTGATTGGTTTTGTATGGTTTTACTGTTTTTACTCTGTCTAAGGTTCAATAAGTTTTAATATGAAAAAAAGAAAGAATGGTTACCCTGTGGGTAAGAGTGCTTGCTGTACGAATATTGTAACCTGCATTTACATCCCTGACAGATGTGGCTGCATGGTGTCTGTCATTCCATGCTGGGGGTGGAAGCAGGAAGACCCAGGACTTCTTTGGCCTGGCAGCCTTTGAAAGGGTGAGCTCTGGGTTCGGTCACAGACCCTGTCTCTAGAGACTGAGGCAGGAAGTGGTAGATCAAGACAGTCAACTTATTCCTCTGGACTCCTTGCGCGCGCACACACACACATGCATGAACATACACCCGCGCATGCATGTGCATGCACACACATGCACGGTTATCCCAAGACAAGAAAAAAGGAACTTTAGACAATAAACTTACAAACTACTTCCGAGAGCAGTTGTAGCAGGCAGGAGTAACTAAAAGCAAAGAATCTAAGGTTTTATCTCAGCCTGTTCCCTATAAATGAGAAAAATCATGCATCACCTTTTTTAAAATACCAGAAAGCAGGAGACGCCCTTTGTCTAAATGTGGGCAGTACCTTCACTTGCTCCTCCCTGGCCAGTGTTGGAAGAGAGGAATGCTCAGGATTCCTTGTTCATCTACTTATCAACATGTAGAAACACTGGTCCTAGGTCTCTAGAAGCTGACAATTTGACCCAGCTGCCCTCAGCCTTCTGGCTCACATACAAGCCAGGCAGTTCTTCGTGTTGTAGGTACTGATATTTGGCAACATCTCTAGGTTCTACCCCCTAAATGCCAGCAGCACTCCTCTGCCCCATTTGCAGCATCTACAGATATGGTTATCTACAGACATTGTCAAATGTTCCCGGCTGAAAAGACTGCATCTTGCTATGAAAATTCAGCCCTGTGCCATTCATTGTAGGGGTCCAGTTCTTTATATTTATTTGTAGTTTTGGAAAATGCATCTGACCTGAAGCAGTTTCTATTCCTATTATCAGGTTCTGGAAAGTCAGAGGAGAATTGCTAGCAGTGTACATGTTAGTGTGTGTTATCAGGAGAGGAACTGTTCTTCTTGTCACCATTGTACAGGAAAGATGGAGCCTTCAAACCATTAAGACAAAAGAAGAGCAATGAACTCCTGGCATTCTCCCCATTAAAATAATTTATTAAGATCACAAAAACTTACAGAGCTAATAAAATTGTTGAGAGCATAGGTGCTTTTTCAAGGGCATAGAGAATCAGAGAACAGAGAATGTTTGGAAATATGCGCCCCAGCCCTTCAGGCTTCTACATGATCTTCTCCCAAGTCTTAAGGTGTGTTCCAAAGGGGCCTGAAAGACAACATCATTGTGACCTTTTCAGAAAATCTTGTTTTTCTTGGATAATAGTAAAATGAAACTAATGAATATAACTTCAGGAGCAGTTTGACATAACATTCTAAGAAGGGAAATGTTCATTGGTTTGACTTGACTCAGAAATCGTAGCACCCAGAGGTGAAAATGAGTTCTAAACTATCTGCCATCAAGACTGCTTTTGATTTCTTTCAGGCAGGCTTTGACGGAGGTGATGAAGTGCAGAAATTCTGAGGAGGCCTGGAATGTGGGTGCTCTGAGCTGAACCATATGCTTTCAAAGCCTCACAAGCAGATGGCAAAGGTGTTAGCCTTTTTGGAATGGGGATGGCTGACTTTAGATTCATCCAGATGGGCTAAGACACAAAGTGCCAATCAGGGTCAGGAAAGCACGGATGATCAACCAACCAGGTAGAGTGGCTATAAGAATGTATGGGGAGCAGAAGGGTCCCCTCGTGGCTTGCCCACTGTGAGCCTCTTGATCAAAGCATGGATGTTTATCATAGAGTCAGTTGTTCAAGACGTGGAGCTGAAAAGAAAATCTTCCTCAGGACATGGGGATCAATAGGATTGCCTTTGGAGTTTCTGTTGGCATGCTAGAAGATCACTAACTCCCCAAAGTTGTCTCTCTGACCTCCACACATGTGCAGGCAATAAATATACTTTTTAAAAGATACATAAGTGAAAAATCTGCAACCTGATACCTGGGCCAGGTAGAGAAGACATTATGGCGGGATTTGCCCTGAGCCCTCCCATTCCCCAAGCCAACTTATAAACAGCATATACACTGTGTTTATTAGGGACATCCAACACCAAGGTGTAGGAGGGAGATCAAGTGGAAGGAAAAGAATATAAAGTGGTCCAAGGCAACACATTTCCATGATGGGCACTGCTTCATGGTCGACCTTTGATGGAGAAAGGTCATTGGCTAATGAAGAAATTGCCTTGGCCCATCTGATAGGGCAGAATTTAGATAGGCGGAGTAAACAGAACAGAATGCTGGGAGGAAGAGGAAGTGAGCTCAGAAGTCATGCAGCTCCTCTCAGGGCCAGACGCGATGAAGCAAGCCGCCAGGTCAGACATGCTGAATCTTTCCCGGTAAGCGCACCTAGTGGTGTTACACAGATTATTAGAGATGGGCTAAATTAATACATGAGAATTAGCCTAGAAGAGGCTAGATATAACGGGCCAGGCAGGGTTTAAAAAAATACAGTTTGTGTGTCGTTATTTCGGGTGTAAAGCTAGCCGTGTGGGAGCCGGGCTGGATGAAAAGCAGGCCTGCAGCTCCCCACAACAAACCTTGAAGGGTGTGTCTATAGGCTGCTTGGGAGGTCTCCCCATACTGCTGTTGGAGAAAAACAATACTTGCAACAATTCATGGGGATAGAGAGAAAGAGTATCACTACTTGCCTCTCTCCAATCTCCCCTTCCCTGAAGTTTCCCCTATGACTATCAGTGTCCATATGAGACTGATTTTGACTTGGTTTTGGTGGCCCCATGGAATGCCAGATGCCATGTTCTGTAATGGAACATTCTGGTTAAGACCTGGGAAGAGAAACTCTGGGCCAGAGGGAGCCTGATGAAGTGCACGGACTGTTTTCAGTACCGTCTAATACTAAGATATCTTTCCCATGATCTGGCCCTGGACACTGTGGAAGACTCAGGGAGAGAACATGGGTTTCAGGGAACAGGCAGGCATGAGAGTGTTCCCTGCTGTTGACGGATAGGAGAAACGCTTTCTAATTAAGTCCAGTCCATGGCTCCATCTTCTCATCTGGCTAAATGGCAGAAGTCACTAATTCCTGAGAGGTACCAGATTTTGAGGAATCCACAATGGTGTCAAGAGCTTCATGTGAGCTTTCCCACCACTTCCTGCCCTCATCTGAACTTTTAACTACCCCAGAGATGACCCAGTCTTAGACCACAGGTTCTTGGTTTAGAGAATCCAGGAAAGGGAGCTAACACTCCTGACCAGGAACAAGAGGACTATCGATCTGTCGGTTTGTCTCTTCGCTGTTGGCCTGAGGTGTCGGGAAGTCTGGCATGTGCTGATGAGTTTTTTGGTGTTGCTTGAGATGGTCGGATCTCAGGAACTGTCAGCCAGTTTCTGAGCATTTATGTGGTCTGTCTCTGGTGTAGATCCGTCTTTGTCCTCCAAGCTCATCAGAGTGGAAGAAATACCACGTACAGCCTTCCCAATCACACACGCAGGGCTTCTCACCCGTGTGTTTACGCTGATGACTCATGAGGTGAGAGCGCTTGGTGTAAGCTTTTCCGTGGTTTTCATATGAGCAGACATAAGGCCTTGAGGCGGGAGGTTGTCAGAGAGCAGACTCGACAAAAATACCTTTCTTCCAGAGTGGAGGCGTGGGAATTTAGAAATATAGTAAAGAATACAAAGATGCGAACAAAAATAATAAAACACAGAAACACATAGGATAGTATCGGGAGGGAATTTCAGTGAGTACTGAAAATTCACCCATGTTTAATTTCCAACAGCTTAATATACCCCTGATATCAAAAGGTAGGAGTAGAACAAAAGGACTGCATTAACTACACATTGAAAGTCACCGGCTACATTCATCATTCATCCCTCATGCCCTAGATTCATGCCCTAGACTAAACACTATGTAGGCAAACCACTCCCTGGGTGGAATCCCAAGTTATTTAAATAAAGGGAAGTGTAACTTAGTTAGATCCTTAGACTTTTATTTTAGGTAGGGACCAACTACTCCTTTCAACTTTATTTCAAGAGCAGGAGGGCTGGCAACTAGCCACACCTGTTGACAATAGCCTTGAGAGAGCAGAACTCTAATTTACAACGAGGTGGGACTTTCGTTTGAGTTAGAAGCACAATAATCTTGAATGAACTAAAAACAAGTCCCAAACTCTCTGACTTTTGGCCTCTTTGGGCCTCCACAGGAGGTGGCCTCCCAGATGCCTCTCCTGAAGCACTGGGGCTCTCTGTCCCCTGTGGACCAGGTGTGGGTTGCTCAGATATGAAAGGTTCTTCCTGGGAATTTGACTGTGTCACAAGCGAGTCCTGGGAATCTAAAATCAGCAATGGCTGAAGCCTAGCTGGGGGCATCCCAAGATTGTGGGGATTTTAGTGCAGCATCCGATCCATCGAGGGAGGCATGGCACAGTCCCCACGGGAAGCCATGCCTTGGACAAACAATATTCTGTTGTTTAAAGAGCCTGTGGCAGCAGGCACTGTTGAGGGACAGAATAAGGCATTGGTGGGGCCCTGCTGTGAGCCATTACTGGGACGCCGTGGGAAGCTGAGCCTGGCAGGCCACTGTGAGGCATCAGATTCTCACTGAAGGTTATGTTCACTCCCACCAGAGTACCTGGACTCCCTATGGACATCATGTGGGATCCCGTACCAATCATTCTGCCTGGTTGGTGGATATACCATGGCTGACGATACATCTGGGAAGGTGTAGGAGGCAGTGGGGAGAGGTACCTCGCACCATGGTCAGGTAGTGACAGAATGACCTGTGACCCCCCTTCACCCTCATTCTGCCTGGATTCCTCAGCAGATAACATAAAAGGCCTTGACATATTTGATACACATTGAGTGGCGGGTGGCTGAAGAACTCCGCTGTTCCCAGAAGGCACTGGTGCAACTGGTGTCGACTTCTCATTATCCTTGGGAGGCTGGCGTGCAGCAGGCCACTCATCCTCCTGCTCCATGCCAGCCCAGGTGCAGCTTTGGACCAGAGGTGAGCTTAGCCGGACTGGTGCCGACATAGGGGAGTGTCCCTAGCACCACTACCAGGGTAACCATTCTTATGTCGTGGATTTTATTTTATGTGTATGTGTGAGAGCACATGTGTGCAGAAACACAAAGGACACACACACACACACAGAGACACACAGAGACACAGAGACGGAGAGACGGAGACCTATGACTGATGTTAGGAACTTCTATGACCTCTCTTCGTTGAGGCAAGCCCTTTCAATTGACTCTAGAGTATGCTGGTTCAGCCTTGTCTGCCTAACCTGCATAACCAGGTCACTCAGGAGTCCTCTACATCCTAAGCACTGTTATTATTCCATGATGGCAGCAGACGCAGGCTTTTTCCATAACTCTGAGGCTCCAAACCCTATTCCTCGTGTTTGCAGGACCGACTGGTGCATGAACCACTGTGTCGCCTCGCCAGCCTCTCTCACGATGTTTACACTGAACTGGACCTGGATTCAGAGTGGAATCTTCAACTATGCTTTGTTTTGTGATGGTTATATTAAGGGTCCTGCCAGTGATGTCGCTGAATATTCTCCTCAGCTTTAGGCTATGGTGCTTGCCTACCTCTTCACTGGGCCCTGGTTTGAGTCACAGCACCAGGAAACATAAATCAACAATCTCAAACCGTTTCACACAGCCCCACTATGTTACCGCATTGTGTTAGGTACTAGGTTGGAGAAATCAGTGGGTTGTTACTTTGTTTCTCACAGGCAGCCGTAAAGCTCATTTAGAGCGGTCACTCTCGACTTCAGCACTGTGCCTCCCTCTGTGTCTTTCCTCAGCCTAGTGTTGCCAGGCGCTTATTTCTTTCCTGATTCCAGTGCTCTCTCGTTATAGTTAATCAGTTGTTGCCTGTGTTTTGAAGACTGTTTCATGACATTATTAAAACTCTGGAGTTTTATAAGCAGAAGCAATTCTGCACCCCACTGCAAGTGTATTCAGTGTATATGATGTCAGGAAGCCACGCCCACACAATTCAAATCCTTCCCAGATACTTATTTCATGATGTATTTCCTATCAGAAGCACCACCGGAGAAGTCAGCCATAAGTGAAGACAAGGTTATTCATATCTCTGTTGTACGTGTGTGTGTGTGTGTGTGTGTGTGAAGTCGGGGTTATAATTGCTTCCCTTTGCGGTTGAACCTAGAAGAGTCAGCAGCGTGGAAGTGTCATGGATGACCAGGCACAAGAGGCAAGCAGAGGAACTGTTTCTATCACCTTATGTGTAACATTTTGTGGCAGGGCCTCAAAATATATCGAGTGGTTTTTTCACAGAGAGAGCTCTCATGTCATGCTAGCAGATATCTGTGTGTGTCATAGAGAGAATAAAGCGTTTGCCTGTTTTATTTCAGACCATGCCTTTTAAATCACTCGAGTAATGTACTATATGAATTATATCTATCTGTGGCCTATGCATATACACATGTATGTATCTGTGCTGGGTCTTGCATAGATAGATATGAGTCAGATTTAACAACTGTATTCATCATAAAGTTATATTAAAATGAACCCCAAATTCAGTATCAATTCTAAAGTGCTTTAAACCAATCTTTTATTGCAAAATCTTTTAATTTACAGGAAAGCTGAAAGGATCCTACAATGAACAGCCCTCCTAGAGCAACTTTTACTCTGTAATTGATGTTTTAACAGTCTCTCTTTACCACAAACAGATCTATTAACCTACCCCATCCAGTTATCAACACATCTTATTTTGGGATATGTTTCAAAGTAAGGTGTTGATTTCAAAACACTTTATCCCAAGCCATTTTGGCATGCATGTATTTAACTCCAGCTAAATATTTTTGTTTTCCCATTGAGGTTAAAAAAACCCCTACCTATAATAAAATGCACACATACACAGTGGGCTAACAGAATTATGATGCATACATACAGCTGTAAACCTTCATCAGGACCGGCACAGAACATAGGTCAATCATTTCAGAAGGGGCCCTTTGTGTTCCTCCCTAGTCACCCCCACCCCTTGTCTTCAAGGCAATTGGGGAATACACACACACACACACACACACAGAGTTTTACTGTTATTGATTAATTTCTGGTTATATAAAAGATGCCAGGTTCTTGATCTCTTGGAATTAAGATCTTCACTCAGGGCAGAGCAGTGGTTGAGTGTCCAGTTGACAGCAGAAGGCTTAAGAGCACTCTCGGGCAGCTCATCTTCATGACAAGATGTGAGCAAGAAAGGGAAGAGGTTTTGGAAGATAAACTGGTTTTAAAAACACACGTTTGTAAGAGTCTGGGTGAAGGCTTTTACACAGACCTACTGGGTCGGCAGTCACTGGGGACAAGCATGTCCCAGTGGGGCGGGGCAGGGGATTTTCCAGCCCAACCCCAGGCAAGGATGGAAGGTCCACGCTTGCGCTTCCTTCTTCTCCCTAGCTCCTCTCTGTTTAACTCGTTCTGGTTTCCATCCTTCTGTGCCCGTGCACTGTGAGTGCTGTGGGTGGTAATGGGAGTTCCTGGGAGTGTTCCACAATGTCACCGAGAGAGCAAGGACAGTTTTCCTATCACAGGGTGGCTTTCTCCGCAGGACTGGGGAGGGAGAGCAGCCATTTGGTTGTGAGCCAGCAGCTTTCCCCTCCCACCCTGGTGACAAGGTGGCCTCCCTCCCAGACTGGAGCACAGAGGTCCCTAGGGACCCTGTCTGGTGGGACTTGGAGAAAGTGAGGGCCGGGAGCCGGCATGCCACGTGTTCATGAGCGTGTACACTCTGCTGAGCGCATTCTTACAAATTCTTCCAGGGCTTTTAAAAAGTATTTGAAAGTGTACATGACGGCACGACACAATGCGAACTGGTTAAATTACGTCTAGAATATACTGTGCAATTTTCAAAACATTGTAAAACCTCCAGAAGAGGGGTTTTCTCTTTTAAGTTTTGTTTGATTCTTGTAAAATGTCTTACAAACAGTACAGCTCTTCAGTATGCAAACTCAGGAAGCATAACAAATTTTGTCCCCAGGAGATGACTGTCTTTCCAAGCTCAAGTCTTTTCTGCTATTTTTAGCTGCAGAACCATATACACTTTTGAGTCAAAAGCTGTTCTATTTCTGTGTAGGAGTTTGTTTTATAAAACCACATATTGTTAGATGATGAGACACTTTCTAAGGTCAGGCTACATATATTATGAGTTATGTGATTTTCTCTTGATTTTTGGACAAACAGCCATTAAAAAAAACCCTGTGATTTATTTATTTTCACTTAGCCTACTTGCCTCACACGATTTAATTTGGTAGTCACTAAAAAGTAAATTCCCAAAATTGCATATTGTGTATAAACTTGGGAATCTTGTCTGGGTTTAACAAGGAGTTCTATCAGCTTCCCAGACATGGTAAATGTCCTGAGGTTGAAGTAACACACTCTCAAAGGCAGAGTTACAGATGCTTATAAACTTTAGAGACTATGTTGCACATGCGTATCTAAAGAACATGTTATGTGATGTTTCCACCACAAGTTCTGGATACAGTGATCTAATTTTGATTAGTCAAAGCCTTTAGTGAGGACAGCTTACTGATTAAACTCTCAACAAACACAGGTGCTGCGCCTTGCATATTCCTTTTATTTAAAAAAAATCTCCTGATGAAATCAAAGTCTAGTGTTTGACCTGCTCTAGATGTAACTGAAACCACCTGCCCGGCAACCTTCAGACAGGTTTAATCTTTTCCGAAGCAGAAGCCCCTAAGGCAGCTGGTGGTGGTTCCTCAGTGGGGTGATTTGTGGCTCATCAGGCTCCTTGTGAGAAAGATGACCATTTCCTGAAGATCAAGTGGTAAGTATTTTGGCCCCTCTCTCAGTAAGAAGCATGCAGGGGGAGTATGTCCTGGACCATAGAGATCTTGAGTATGCTAGATAGAGCAGCTTTTTGCACTGGGCCCTCACCACTGCAGGTATCTGTGTCAAGAGTCTTTCCTCCAGGGCCATTTTCATTATAACACAAGAAAAGCATTGCAAAGCTCTAACGTTAACCCCAGAGTCTATCCAGTCAGTAGCAGTGTTTACCTAAAATCACAGGGTGATCTCTTTGTAAGCATTTTTGTCCTAAGATGAAATGCTGGCCAACAACAAACTTCTTCACATTCTTAGGTGAAGTCTTTTTCTGCGAATCTTCTTAAGGATCAGGGTTGAGTTCATCCTCAGTCAAGTATTTCCCAGATACTCTTCTTGGACTAATGTGAAATTTCAGGGTGGTACCTGGTGCAAGCATCTGAAGATGCTGGTGGTCTGACAAGATCAAGATGTTGCATACAGAAGTGTTGGGAGAACAAGAACCTTTTTTTGATGGGCTCTACACACATGCACTAGCATATACATGTCATCTTAGGGTTTCTATTGCTGTGAAGAGACACCATGACTATGGCAACTCTTAAAAAGGAAAACATTTAATTGAGATGGCAGCTTGCAGTTCAGAGGGTCAGTCCATTATCATCATGGTGGGGAGCATAGTTGTGACGTGCAGGCAGATGGTGCCAGCTACATCTTGACCAGAAAGTAACAGGAAGTGGACTGAGTATCACATGAGTGAAACTTTAGCATAAATGAAACCTCAAAGCCTGCCTTCACAGTGACACACTTCCTCCAACAAGGCCATACCTACTCCAACAAAGCCACGTCTCCAAACAGTGGTACTCCCTGTGGGGACATTTGCTTTCAATCACCACACACGTGAACATGAACACATACCTGCATACATATACACAAAAGGTCAAAAGGTCAATCTGTCAAAAAGACATAAAATTCATAAGCATTTGAGCATCTAAGAATACAATCACAAAATATACAAAGTCAAAATGTACCAAATTAGAAAAAAAAACTAAGAAAGTAGTGAGAAGTTTTACTAATCTATTAATATTGAGTAAGACAATTAGGCAGAATATCAACATAGGCAGATTTAACAACACCATTAAACAGACAGCTCTAACAGACATATGTAGAACACTTTAGCCAACAAGAGCAGAACACACATTCTCTCAAGGGCACTGGGATGTTCTCTGTGATAGAGTTTATGTCAAGCCATATATTTATTGATATGAAACTAGTATAGATCATTTTAAGCACATTTAGGCATTAAGAAGCATATTTGGTGACCCCAATGGAATAAAATCATGAACACAGAAAGTCACAAAGCTCACAAAACTGTGTAAACATCACACTCCCCAATGTGCAAAGGTGTTTCTTCGTAGGAAGATTTTTGATTGCTAATTCAGTGCACCTTTGGAGCATAAATGCATTCATCTTCACGAAATATAAGCAAACTGAGCAACTTATACGAAGGGTTACAAAGCATTGCCAGGTATGCTATATCTGAGGGACACAAGGCAGAAATGATATGATATAATATGAAAATTAATCAACACAATGTGTCCTATTAATAGAATAAAGTAAAAAATGTCATGTTTCATTTTGATACAGGCAGAAAAACCATCTGACAAAATTCGACACCCTTTTGTTATGCAATAAGCTAGAAATACAAGGAAACTTCTTCATAGCTGGTGAAGAACCTCTATAAAAATCCCATCGCTAGCATTATGTACAATGAAAGGTTGGAAGCTTGCTCTCTAGTGACAGACATAAGCCAAATTTGTTCATTTTCACTGTTTTTATTTGATACCATCCTGAAACTTCTAACTGCAGCAACTAGGCAGGGGGTAATTTGGATCTAGTTCTAAAGAATTACAATGATGCAATTTTAGCTGGGGTGGTCTTGTGTTTAGAAACCCTAAGGAATCGGCAAAGCAGGATTACATGTGGTACTTAGTGTGAGAAATGTCCCCCATAGGCTCAGGTATTTGAACACCTGGTCCCCAGTTGGTGGTGCTGTTGGGGAAGGTGGCACCACCTTGCTGGAGGAAGTACATCATTGGTGCTGTTGGGGAAGGTGGCACCACCTTGCTGGAGGAAGTACATCATTGGGGTGGACTTTGAGAATTCTTAGCTTCACTCCTAGCTTGCTTTCTCTGTTCTGTGTTTACAGTTAACAGGCGATCTCTCAGCTTCCCACTCTGCCTGCTGCCACGCCCTCCTGACTCCTGGCACTCCCCATGATGGACTCTCACTTCTCTGGAACTAGCAGCCAAAGGGAACTAACTATTTTTCTTTCTT
>JABTXL010000002.1:48604322-48622593 GCA_025134845.1 Neodon shergylaensis | reverse complement strand
CTTTGTGTGATTCTATTTTTTAAATTTTATTTATTCTAAGTGTGTGTTTTACTTGTGCGTATGTCTGTGTATCACATGTGTGCCTGGTGCCCGAGGAGGACAGAAGGGAGCCCTGGACTTGAGTCAGAGATGATGGGAGCCGTCATGTGCATGCTTGGAACCAAACCTGAGTCTTCTGGAAGAGCAACACGTGCTCTTAGCCACCAAGTTATCTCTCCAGTCCCTTTGCTGCATACTAATTGTAAAAATAGTGAAAGAAATTTTTTTGCATGCCTCTCAAAACAGAACTCTCATGCGAGTTCCTGGGGAGAAAGCACCTCTAAATCCCAGCTCTAGTGAGTTGCTCCACGGCAGCTGGTAAAGGTTGAGTGTCAGTGCTTTCCGTGCTTGTTGCCTGGAATGTGTTTATCCCCAAGAAGTCAGACCTCTCTACAGGTTACAGCAGCAACCGCTTGATAGTAAAAACCAAGCGTTAGTGCTCCACATAGAAGCGAGGGAAGGGGCGTTAGCTGCTGTCCACTGGCAGGAAGACGGATACAGACCATGCATTGGGCCTTTCCACAGCAACGGCTTAAACAAAGCCCGTTACCCAATGGGATGAATTCAAAACTTAGGAAAGACGAAGCCCCAGAAGTTCATGCCTCAGCAAATACTAGAACACTCTGTAGAGCTATCTGGATCACTCTTTCCCATAGCGGGGTTTTGTATGGCCTTAGTGGGCCACAAGCAAATTTGTATCTTGTTAGGGTCTGACTTGTTTTGTGGGCACCACAGGGACATGGACACAACACTTAGCTCTGTGTCGGGGAGAGTGTTTTAGCAACTCCTTTTTTTATAGAAGACCTTGTGTTGAAATAGGAGCGGCCGGGGCTGCGTCCCCAAACACCCCGGCCGCCTGCTCGGCTAGCTTATGCCCAAAATAACAACACACAAACTGTATTCATTTAAATACTGCTTGGCCCATTTCTATCTAGCCTCTTCTCGGCTAACTCTCGCACCTGGACTAGCCCATTTCCTATATTCTGTGTAGCACCCAAAGGTGCGCTTACCGGGAAGTTTCTAGCCTACGTCCATCCTAGGTCGGAGCTTCATCGCGTGTCTCCGAGAGGAGCTATGGCGTCTCTCCGGGAGAGCAGAGCATGGCTTCTCTGCTCCAGAGGGCAGAGCTGTCCAGTCTGAGCTCACTTCCTCTTCCTCCCGACATTCATTCTGTTTACTCCTCCCACCTATGTTTTAACCTATCAGGGCCAAGCAGTTCCTTTATTACTTAACCAATGAAATCAACAGATTGATATATGACACTCCCACATCAACCTTGAGAATTCTGTAATTTCTGATCTGAGGTTAACCTAAGCCAGCCTGTTTGAGCCTGCCCACCATGGCAGACATGGAAGCAAGTGTGTTTCCCTGTCAGAGTGATCCTCTCACAGACCTGAAATAGCGGCTAACGGGCAGTATTGGTTCTGTGATGTCTATAGGCATGGCACTTTTAAAATAGAAAGCTGTTTATTCCAGATTCTTCTCAATTTTATGGTCTGCATCTTTAACATTTCCAAATATGGCTGTGAAGAAAATGGGTACGTATTCTTTCTGTTTGAAGCAAAGGCTTCTTAGAACAAGAACTATATTGCCAATGAGAATGTTAGATCGGGTCTCTCGGCGATTTATTTATTGCTTTCTTGACCCTGTGTCATCAAGGGAGGGTCAAAAGCCACATGATGCTTCTGAGCCCCCTACAATATTTTTTTCACATCCGGGTCTCTGATTTAGCGGACAGATGTTAGAACACAGACACAGCCAGATAACTCCCCAGTGACAACACACAGTTATCCCAGCTACACAGTTATCCCAGCCTGCAGCAAGTGCATCCTGAATCTCAGAATCTCCCCTACTCAGAGTCTTAGGCGTTGTTTCTGGTGATCTATTATGGATCGGGCTGATTCTGTCTCTCACCCAGATCCCTAAGAAAGAGTGTAGCTCTAGAGCTCAGGAGACCAGGGGAATGTTGGCAACAATAGTCCCTTTTGTGGCCGTCAGGGCTGGGCTCAGGCACAGCAAGGTCTGGCTCTGAAAAGAAACAGAGAAGATGATGGGGAGGAATGTTGGTACTCTCCTGGGCACTCTCTGGACTGGGGAGTCTGAGGCCCCAGTGACATCACTGGCATCACAGTTGGGGTTAACAGGAGTCCTGGAACCTTAACTCTCCTGACTCCTACTCAACTCTTTCTCCATTGAGTCCTGCCATATGCAGGGCCCCCAGGGATTCCCTCGAGACTGGTGCTGGGGACAGGGAGTGACAGAGGGGCTGCGGCCTGGACTCTGGCTCTCTCCTGTCTTGGGCACGCCTCATCTCAGCTTCCCACAGCTCATCTTCCGTTCACTGTCATGGCACTGCTGTTCATCTGAAGACTGCTGGAGAGCGAGGAGCCAGGGCGCCATGTCTTCAGGGGGATCTGTTTAGATGTCTGAGTTAATTGGGTTTTAAATGTTTTTTATATGAGTTTGCTCTGATGCCTTTTAGACCCTTTCGGGCACGAGCCTGTTGTGTTGCTCGGATTATTATTTCGTGTGTATATGTATTATGTGGTGTATGTATGTGTGTGTATGTATGCATGTGGATGTGAGTACACATGTGTGCACACGTATGCTGAGGCCAAAGGTGAACGTCAAGTGCCCTCCTTGATTCCTCTCTCCTTGATTTTTTGAGGTAGGGTTCCTTCCTGAATCTGGAACTCACAGCGAGCCAATGAGCTTCAGGAATCTGCCTGTCTCTTCACTCTTGCCTCTGTCTGCTTCCCGGGGCTGAGGTTACAGATGTTGGGGGTCGGGGGGCCACACCTGCCTTTTATGGAGGTGCTGGTGGTCAGACTCAGGCCTTCATGCTCGTGGAGCAGGCATTTTACCGACCGAGCCATCTTTCCAGCCCCCTTACCCTGTTATTTACTGTACTACAGAGTCTGTTTACCTCTTGAACTCACTGGAGGTCACCCAGAAACACTGAGGTAGGACTGAGGACAGTCCTTGGGCTCATAAAGAAACAGACTCACGATCCTTGTGTAGAGCCATCTCCTTCAAACTCCTCCAAAAGGAAGCCCAAAAGAATCCCTGAATCATGGCAGTCATCAGTATCAGTCTTCCATTCTTCCTGGTCCACCATTGTGCTTCCTCTATTGTACATCCTGGTGAGATGCTGTGTCCTGGCCTGTGTGCCTCTTTCTCTTTCCCTGTGTTGTTTCTCAATGACAGGGTAGTTCCTGCAGTCATTATGGGAGTCTGGCCTAGATGGAGGAAGTAAGCCACAGTGTGTGTGTGTGTGTGTGTGTGTGTGTGTGTGTGTGGAGAGAGAGAGAGAGAGAGAGAGAGAGAGAGAGAGAGGAGGGTGTGTTGCTCCTTGTGCACTGCTGGCCTTGCTTTCAGTACACAGCGTGACAAAGAGACTCGTCTGCCACTTACACCTGCTGCTGCCATGCTGCGCGGGCCTGAGAACACCAGGTGAAGAAACTGTGGGCCAAATTCATGTTTCCCCTCTGGAATTTCAGTCGTAGTGATGGAAAGAGAGCTGACACAAACAACATGTTGAGGCATAATGTCCTATCCTGGGCACTCATGTGATTATCTCGAAGAGGGCCCTGCAGAGTGTAAATACTCAGACTACATCACCTGGTCCTGGCCTCAGACCCTGACAGTATGTGCAGAGCCAGAATTTATTTTATTTCAGATGAACTTTAGTTGAATCTGGATCTCTGCCTTCCAGTACAGTTTTTGCCCTTGCCAGAGGGATGTACAAGGGTAAGGAAATGCAGTGGTGGGCACTGTCCAGACAGAGTCCTTCAAGAAAATGATGTCTTGAAAGTTGTCCTTTGTTTTAAAGACAGAGTTTCACTGTGTGGCCCCCAGCAGCCAGTGCACACTCTGCTCTGCACCCCGGTGTGAACACTTGATATTTATTGTAGGAGAAGTTGGTGGGATTTAATTTTACACAGTTTTAAGATTTAACTCTTAAAATTGCATTTTAGTCATAAATTTTTAGTAGGTGTTACAATCTCTTTAGTAGTAAAGGCCTCTGAAGTCCTTAAATAATTCAGATGGGGCCCTCTCTCCAACCAGAGTGCCGTGGGTTTTACTGTCTCACTTTCAGTGTGTCCTTGCCTTATCTCGTTTCTCATTATGGTGAGGGTGCAAAAAGATGTAGATCAGGCTCCGTGTTTTAAAGAGGGTTCTCGGTTCTGGGTGTTGTTATCAACTTGACACAAGCTAGAATTATCTGGGGAGAGAGAACCTTACTTGGGGGATTGCCTCCACTGATTGGCCTGCAGGCAACCTGTGGGGCATATTTTCTTGATTGATGATTGATGTGGGAGGGCCCAGCCCACAGTGGGTGATGTCACTCCTGGGCAGGTGCTGGCATAAGAAAGCAAACTGAACTCTGCACCCTGGGGAGTACTCAGTGCCTTCTGTCTGATGTTGACTAGACCTAGAAAGATATCCCTTAAAGCCTACTATATATATATATATAGAGAGAGAGAGAGAGAGAAATCAAACTGAGCAAGCCATGGGAAGTAAGCCAATATGCAACACTCCTCTATGGCCTCTGAACCAACTCTTTATTTGGGGCCACCACCCAGCTCCCAAATCATGACACAGAGACTTATTGTTAATTATGAATGCTCGGCCTAGCTTAGGCTTGCTTCTGGCTAGCTCTTTTAAACTTAAATTAACCTGTTTCTCTTTACTCACCTTTTGCCTTGAGTTTTTTTTTCTTTTTAAAACTCTCTTTCCTTCTGTATATCTTACTTTCATTGCATTATGTCTACAGGCTGGTGGCTGCCTGGATTTTTTTTTTTTAAATCTCAGGCATCTCCCTCATTCTCTCCTATTTCTTTTTTTATTCTTTCCTCTCTCCTCCTTATTCTCTCTGCCGGACAGCACTGCCAGTCCTTTCTCTGCCTAGCTATTGGCCATTCAACTTTTTATTAGACCAATCAGGTGTCTTAGGCAGGCAAGGTGAAACAAGTGTAGCACATCTTTACATAATTAAACAAACGCAGCATAAACAAAAGCAACAACCTTATACAGTTAAAGTGATATTCCACAGCATAAACACATGTAACACATCTTTACCTAGTTAAAATAATATTCCACAACACTCGTGCCTCCAGGATCCTGCCTTGAGTTTCTGCACTGACTGCCCTGTTAGGCTGAAGATGAAATCCACTCTTTCCTCCCCAGTTATGTTAGGTCAGAGTGTTTTGTCACAGGAACAGAAAGCAGACAGGGCAGAAGGCATGCATATTACAGCCTGCTGTTTTTTCATCATGCTTTTTCTTCCCAAGGTTTCATCATCTGCAGCTGACTACAGTATGAAAAATGTTAAATAGAGAACTCGGGAAGTAAGGGTTTTCAAGTTTTAAATTATATGCCAAGCCCTTCTACCCAGTCCTGCTAGCAGGAATCATCCCATGTGCTACATCTATCTACCACCCTGTTAGTTACTTTATATCTATTTCAGTTATCAGATCAGCTGTTGTGGAATTGCAGCGCTTGTATTTCGGTTGCTCTTGAAGATGGTCTCAAAGCACAAGGGTAGTGACCTGGCAATTTCATTACAGTAGAATGCTATGCTAAAAAATATTGCTACACAAAAATTTTTCTGGTGTCTGTTATTGTTCAGTGTTGCTAATCTATTACTGCCTCTATTTTAATAAATAACATTTCCATAGGGATATGTAGTATTCATAGTGAAAATAGTGACTGTATAGAATTAGGCATTCTTCACGGTGTCAAATGTCCACTAAAGGGCTTGGAAAATGCCCCTCGTGGTTAAGGCAGCTCTGTTGTAGTGGCTTAAGAAAGGATGCCACCAGACTACAGAGGCCCTGGGAGGAGAGCTTTTTCATATGAACCAAGCTCTGCAGTGAGGCCAGGGTGGGGTGCACTGAAGTTTTACTTGATCTGTCCTTTCTCCAGAGCAGAGTAAATCACCACTATCAGTTACAAGCATTTAGAAGGTCAAAGTCAGTGATCCATTTAGACTACATAACCCCTGATGAATCAAAACCAGGTTCTGAGGAGGTGTTTGCATGTCCAAATCCACAGCAACATTGTTCACAATAGGTGAGCTCAGAAGGCAATCTGGATACTCACTAAGTGCTGAACAAAATATGATATAGACAGGGTTGCATACACATCATTTTAAAAAAGAAGATGCAGCCATGTTTGTAGCACAGGTGACCCTTGAGGTGTTAGACTAAGCGAGTAAACCAGGCATCTAATGAAAAACACCATGTGATTTAACTTCTGTGAGGGCCTTACCTAGGGTAGTCAACATCATAGAAGTAGAAAGCAGAAAGCAGATTGGTGTCTGACAGGGACCAGGGGGGAGGAATGGAGAACAGAACTTTAGCTTTGTGAGATGAACAAGTTCTGCCGGTCAGTTACACTGCAGTGGAAGCCCTGCGAGACTGTGGAGTTGTACACTTGAAGATGCTAAAGATGGCCAACTTTACTGAATATGTGTTTCACTATAACTAAAGAGAACCCACACTCAGATTCCCAGGTTAAAGCATGGGTCAGTTGAATTAGAATCTTTGTGTGGACATGTGTATTTTCTTTTTTAAAACTTTTCCAGGTTAAAGCAAGGGATTAAAACCAGTTAAAACCAATTGAAACCATTGGGTGAGAGGCAGGTTGTACAATCTTAAAGTACTATGGGAAGAGTAGAATGACGCCCTGAAGGGAGGAAACGGTGTCAGTTACAGGTTAGTGGGGGTGGGGAGGACATCTCCATGCCCTAGACACACTGCGAACCACGGGCAATGTGTCTGCAGAGGCGTCTAGAGACGCCATAGGAGTCCAAGCTCCACTGTGCCTTAAAATAAACATTTAGGACAATGGGATGGATCAGAGGGCAAAACGATGATTGTTGTCCAAATCCGACATCCCGAGTTGCATCTTTTGATCCCACAACTGAAGCAAATGAACTGACTCTCAAAGGTTGTCTTCTGACCTCCACATGTAGGTTGTACCACATGCACCTGGACGTGCACGCGCGTGCGCACACACACACACACTCAACTCCAGGATAAAAAATAATACATGAAAACTAAAAATATTTGTTTTGTTAGTTTTTCAAAAAATATATAATTGGGAAGATTTTACCCATTTAAGGTCTACAACAATGAACTCATGCGCACATATACTGTGCAGTGGTTGACACAGATTAAGAAACACGTTTCTGTATTTCCCATCTATACCTCAGAACTTGCACTTACTCATCTTGTGACTAGAGTTTGCAGCTCTTGGCCATGTCTCCACCCTCCCTCACTCCCAGTTGGTCCTGCATTGCTCTCTCATCCTGAGTTAGACTCTTTAGATTGTACACATAGAGTCCAAGCTCTCAAGGGTTGTTTTCTGACTTCCACATGTAGGTTGTACCATATGCACCTGGACCTATGCACACACACACACACACACACACACACACACTCAACTCCACGATCAAAAATAATAAATGAAAACTAAAAATATTTGTTTTGTTAGTTGTTAGTTTTTTTTTTAAAAAATATATAATTGACAAGAATTTACCTATTTGAGGCCTACAACAATGAATTCATGAGCACATATACAGTGTAGTGATTGACAGTTCTGCTCTGCTTTGCTGCCCAGAGCCCATGGGGGATGCAGTGGTTCTCAGGGACCCAGACAAGTCTAAATGGAGGAGGAGAGCAAGCCACATTTGCAGTCTGGCCTCCTAGACGGGTTAGTGTGATATTAAGTATACCAGCTTCCTGTGTTGCTGGATTATCACATTGAGCCAAGCAGTCGCGGTCCCCACTTTACAGAGCCTCCAACACACAACGTCTTCCAAACCAGGCTCAGAAACATTCCCAAAAATGATTTTTCCAAAGCCCATACTGCAACGCTCCTGGGTGCACACCATGACTTAAACACGGTCAGAATGCTTATTCTGGATGTTTTAAACAAGAAAAGTCAGAGTAGTCCTGGAAACGGGGATAAGAGAGTCAGACAAAGCTCTGAAAAAGCATGTGGGACCGCTGTTTTTATATATCACAAACTCTGGCACGGGTGGGGGTGGGGCAGACTGCTGAGTGACTGACTGGAGGTGGAATAGAAATCGCTTCTTGGTGTCTCACTGCACTATGTGTAGGTGGGTGGTTGATGAAAAACCAAGAAGGCCTGGGTCCTGGTCCCCATTTTTTTCACACACGATGCCTGTGACATTGGCCCAGACCCTTATAATTCCCCAGAACTTATTTCCCATGAGTGGATGGACACAGAAAACTGTCCTTCTCATGTACATGACTTTGTTTGCCTTGACCTAAAGTAACAGAAGACTCCATGCTACTCTACAAACAACGAGAACAGTCATTCTGAAAACGCTGGGCTCTTTAGGGAGCGTTTGAATTAGGGCAGATTCACCATGACAACACACTCTGTTGGTGCAAACTGAAAGTGCAAACTCATACTTGAGATACGAAATTAAACTCAACAATTTGAGTTACACTTATTTCAATAAGTACAGCACCAATGTCAAGGAGGAAACGTGAAGAGCAAACACAGCAAAGGAATAACCAGTAAAGCCTCTGGTCTCCCTGTGTCCAGTGTTTTCAGCATTTCCCCTGAAAACTCTGTATCGGCACCGTGGTGAAGCCCATCACAGTCTGCAGACCAGGTGCTGCTAAGGACACACACATGTGTTTCCACTGGTTTATTTTACCAGAGGGGTGTGCATGTGTGTGTGTGTGTCTGTTCAATGTACTTATCACAAATTTAATTGCTCAACGAAGAGCTGCAAACACTTAACCGACCAATATTTGAGATGGGTGTGTTAACTCAGACATGCACAGCCATCAGGAGCTCTGTTCCCTGCTTCTAGAGTGCTGGTTTTAAGTATGTGTCTCTCTTTTTATCTTTTTTTAGGAGGGCTTTGGGTGCCCAGACAAGGTCTTGATGCATAGTCTAGGCTGGACCTGCACTTACCATGTAGCCTACACTGACCTTAAACTCTTGGTTCTCCCGTCTCAGCTTCCTGAATGCTGAGGTTATAGGCATGCTCAGCTTTAAGGATGGTTATTTTTATTTTAAATGTGTGTGTGTGTGTGTGTGTGTCTAGGTCAGGATAACTTGCAGGACTCTGCTTTCCTTTCCATCATCTGGATGGATCCTGGGTATCCAACTTGGTCCTCAGCTTTGGTGACAGGCACCTTCACTGCTGAGCCATCTGCCACACTAAACGTGTTTCTCAATAGCCGTCACACATGTGCTTAATATCGGCTGGATGGGAAGCTATTCCTTGTATTCGTTTCAAGAGAAGCCTGACCTCGTCCAGCACAGACACCAGCACGGAGCTCTCTGTGTCTCCTTTAGATGCGGTGCATTGTTTTGGGAGTTGGTCCTTTCTGTGCTTCGAAGGACCCAAGTTTGGAAAAAGTGACAAAGCAGCCTGCCCTATTGCGTTTCGTTTGCTTTTTATCCTCTCCAAAGTATGGCTAAAGTTTTAAACATCATCCTGAAAACTAGAAAGGACAAATGGCCTTCTCTTTTGTTGTAATCCTTTCGAACTAACTTTCTTGATTCCAGTTTGCAAATATCACTCTGAGCAAAGCAGTGATGAAAGCCAGCTCTATTGAAGAAAAAAGTGCACAAAATATCAGTGGTGCTATACATACATATATGATTACACATGGTTGCTTCTGTACTCAAAAAGAAAATTAAATAGGAAAATATTACTCATTTCAAGAGAAAAATAGGGCAGAGATTACAACTCGGGGACTTGGCAATATTTTGTCCATGTGCGTTTGTCAGAAGGCAATTTGTGTATGCAAATACGGTTTGCTGACTAAACCGTGGAGCGATGCAAGCGATAGGCAGCGATAGGCAGCGATAAGATGCTTAGGGGAATTTTCGGGGATTCCACTCAAGTGTAAATGCCGTGTGGGTGTAAAGAGCGACTCCTCTCTCTGCAGCTTTTCTTTGGGGAGTGGGCATGTTTTTCAGCACTAAAAGCTGCTGACATTTTATGACCCACGCTGGGCGGTTAAATCATAAGTTACGCGGCACCTGTAAACAGTCTTGACGGGGAAGTCTAGAACTTGGTTGTACATGCCTGGACGTGCATATTGGCATGCGTCTTTCTTTAGAAGGCACACTATTTTCTTTTGGAATCTGGTGCTCTCTGATCTGAGAGCAGGAGATGAGAAGTCAGGACTAGCTTACTTCCAGGGAAAGGTTTTTTTTTTTGGTTTTTCAAAACAAGGTTTCTCTGTAGCTTTGGAGCCTGTCCTGGAACTCGCTCTGAGGACCAGGCTGGCTTTGAACTCACAGAGAGCTACCTGCCCCTGCCCCTGCCTCTGCCTCCCAAGTGATGGGATTTAATGGTCTGTGCCACCACTGCCTGGGTATTTCCGGGGAAAATTTTGAAGGCTACTTCAGGAGTCTCTTAATCCTTCACAGTAATCTCTAACTAGCTACCATGCCTGAAATTCCGACAAAGGGCCTTTCTTGTTCCTCGGCATCAGAGTTTGAAAACTTATAGGGACACTCTAGAGAGGCCAATGTGCCTCAAATCCTTTTCTGTGTCTTTACTGGTTGGACAAGGTTTTGGGGTTGAGATGTCTAAGAGTTTTGTGTGCCTCACATGAAAATGCAGGCCAAGTGCTTGACAGACACCACCGTCCGTAGCGATGAATTTCCAGAGCTGCGACTTATTGTGAGAAGGAGAACTGGGCCATGGGACGTTCCCTTCCCTCACTCGCTCCATGGACCTTGGGGGATTCCTGGTAGGTACAAAAGGCCGCTTGGTCATTCCTTGCCCAAAAAGATGTCTCAGAGGAGTCAGCAGAAGAAACTCAAGACAGAGCAGGAGGCAGTGGGGACCCCACAGGCTTTTCAAAGCACTTGGTCATATGTTTAGTTGGGCTCCTGAAGTCTGACTGAAGCTAGGTGAGAAACGGCGTGCTGACAGGTAAAGGGGCTCCCTTTCTGTGACAGTGTGAACAGTCTGACTGAGATCAGGAGCTGCATGCTGGACTCTGAACACATCACCTTTGCTGTTCTGCGATGCACTCGGAAAGCAGGCTGAGCCAGCCTGTAAGCAGTACTCGGGCCTCAGTCCCCTGCTCTGTTTGAATTCCTGTCCTGACTTCCTTTGATGGTGAACAGTGGTGTGAAAGTGTAAGCCAAATAAAGCCTGTTCTCCCCAAATTGCTTTTGGTCATGGTGTTTCTTTACAGCAATTATAACCCTAAGGCGCGCGCGCGCGCACACACACACACACACACACACACTATACTTTAACTTAGTTCCATGCTCCACATTCGTTCCGGGTAGTTTTTATTGTTAGCCTGAGAAGAGAAAACCTCAGTTGAGGAATTGTCTCCCAAAGCCCCAAGTAGACATCTTTTGTGACCCAGCGACACCTCCAGTGCCAGGATTGGGTTACATTTAATTAAATTGTTGGCTAAAGGGGCACTCAAACAACTCAGGCCACTGCCAAGGCTATCGGTTGTTCTCCATAACTTGATGGTAGGGCCCTATTGTTAGAGACGACATGTGCATATCTCATGGAACACAGAGAGGTCAGACGAGCATCTAACTAGAAGCTTCCCCACTGTTGACCAGTGTTCTTGGTACTGGACGGTACCCTGAATGCTACCAGAGGAGAAAGGTCCACACCAACCCAGCTACAAACCCTATGGTGATCTGTATTGGTGCCCTGCCTGCATGTGTAGCATGGCACACACATTGTTTGAGTCACCAACCATTATCTGATTGGATTTAAGACCCGCTCTGTGGGATGAAACCATGACTAACACTGTTCACGTGGCCAAGAACCTGAGACAGAATAGTAGGTCACGGACCTGGGGAAAAACCTAAATATCATGGTTCTTCTCAAAATGACTCTTAATGACATTCTGATATACCTGTAGGCCTGAGTCTCATGCAGACACCATTGAAGAAGTGTCCTTTGGAAGGAGATGGCAGCTAATACAGAGACCTACATCTGAATAACATGCAGAGAGCGATAGACCTTGGAAAGCACTGCCCTAACTAGGATGTCTTCATTACCTCCCTCTCCTCAGGGCTCAGAGAGCTATGCAGAAGAGGAGGCAGGAAGATTTTAAGAGTCCGAGGGGCTGGAGGACACCAAAGGAACAGTATCTTCCAGTATCTACTAACAGGACTGAGTCACGTGTGAGTGCACCGACCGTGGCAGCATGCTTAAGGCCTACACGGGTTGAAGCCAGACAGGGCCCAAGCACTGGGATGAGGAAGTGGCCACGTGCTCACATCTCTGAGAAAGAGTAATCTGCAGTTGACACTTACGTGCAAAGGAAAGACTAGGTTTTTTCCAATGGGTTTCACCAAGTATACTAACTACACTTCAGGGCAGGTGCCATGGCCAGCAGGAGATGGTCAACACAGAACAAGCTCACGAATGTTTTCGGAGATTCTTTTAAAGACTGGGTTTCTCTGTGTATCCCTGACTATCCTGGAACTCACTCTGTAGATCAAGCTGGCCTCAAACGCAGGGAACCACCTGCCTCCCAAGTGGCTTCGATTAAAAGCATGTGCCTGCCTGGCTCTCTTACTGGTCTTTTGCTTGTAAATTGCAGTTTCTGATTTTGAATTTTTATGTTCTCTCTGCGTGTGCATGCATTTCTTGTGTCCTTTCTTAGTTTCTCTTTTTTCTTCATTTTTGTATGTTAGTTTATCTTCTTTCTTTGACTGTTTTCTGAAGAGAAAGAATGAGGGTAGGGTAGGTGGGGAGGAGGGGAAGATCTGGGATGAGACAAGGGAGGGGAAATTGATGAGAATATATTGGATGAAAATGACTATTTCAATTAAAAGGTTAAAAATAAAATTATGATGAAAAAGGAGGAAGAAGAGGAGGCAAAGAAGAAAAGAAAGAATTATTTCCACTTGATTATCCCGTGGTATGTCTGTGGGGAACGGTCTTGATTGAAGGGATATGGAAGGGTCCAGCCCACTTTGGGCAGCACCATCCCTGGGCAGGTGGTTGTATAAGAAAGGTAGCTGAATGTGAGAATGTGACCCTGAGATCCAGCAGCCTTCTGCCACGGTTCCTGTTTTGAACGATTTAGCTCTCTTGGTGATGAACTATAACCTTAAGATGAAATAATGAAACTCAACTAGGACAATATTATCATTATTAATTAATTTTGAGACAACCTCACTGTGTACTCGAGGCTGGTCTTAAAATCATGATCCTCCATACTCAGCCTCCCAAATCCTCAGGTTATAGGAATGTAACATCATACCTGGGTAGCTCTCTGGTTTAATTTAAAGAAGAATTGAGATGATTTACACAGATGCACTGAGACCAAAATGCATGCTCTCAACCAAAGACTACAAAGAATAAGGAAGACGAGAGAAAGAGCAGGTGAAAACTGCTGGCTGAGAAAGACCAAGCCTTGAACGGAAGCACTGAGCTTCCTCCCGGCCAGAAGACAGCACAGAGAGAGTTAGGTGAAGTTTTTGTTGTTTTATAGCAGAATGTCCGTTACTTATTTTAGTGAAGCCTTCCTCTAAGGCTTGGACACTGTGCTAAGCACTGGAGAGACACTGATGGCTTGAAGGTCCCGAAGTTCTGCCCCTCACAGAGTGGGCAATGGGAAGGCAGGTGGACAGAGTCTTCCAGTACCCCAAATTCCACAGCTTGTGCAGGGAGGCGCAGGGTCCTAGAGCAGGTGCATGGGACCCCAACAGAATGTTAGGGCGGATTTTGTTTGCACAGAAACATTTCGAATGGCCACACCTTTCCAATAGCATAGAAGATCATTGTGGGATTTCAGTATTACTTGTCAGACAGATTTCTGTTTCTCTTCTTGTCCCAGGTGTTTTGGGAGCTGTGAGTTCAGTTGAAATGACAGGCTACACCCAACTAGTCCTGAAAACGGGACATAAATGGTAGCAAGAAACGTTGGCCACAAATCTAGGAATCTTTCAATGGCATTAACGTCAAGTTCCCGAGGAACATGTGTGAGCCAATGACTGCATGGGCCCAGGCTAACAAAGCCCCTATGTAGCCCAAGGAAGTTCAACTCAGAATGCCAAAGGGTGCCAACCACACCCTGTCTGTGAACTTGCTTCCAACATCTGTCCCAAGTTTGAGAAGTGGTTTTGTGACTACATGGGCAAGGGTCACAGGCTCTTCCAACCAAGGCTGAGGCCCAACCAGGGTCCAGGCTGCAGTTCCAGCTCAGGCACTCACAGGTGCTTAGACCCCCATGAAGGCCCGGGAATAAAGGCCTCTATTTGCCAGTGTGAAGGCAGATGGACTGGTGTGACCCTCTTCGTCCTCACACTCTTTGAAGATGGCTGGTGATCTGTGCTATTTTTACAACCAAACAAGGCAGTATTTCTTAAAAAGAGAGAAAATTTCTATTTATTGGCACGTGACTTTAGAATTAATAATGACATCAGAGCCAGCAAGTGTGTTCCATGTGTCACACGCTCTACCCATCCACATTTGATCATTAATTTTAATTATTTTGCCTTTTTTTTTTGAGTCAGGGTCTCACAGCACAGGATGACCTTGAACAACTGATCCTCCCGCTCGGTTTCTTAACTGCTAGGATGACAGACGTGTGTCTCCAGGCCTGGGAAGCATTTGACAATACGCTGATCGGAATAGGATCTACATTATCGTCTACTTTCCTAAGTGTGCTGTTTACACCAGGGTTTAGGTTTTTTTCCTGTCTCTTCAAATACTGTTGGCAGGAGAGCGTGGTGCCATCCCTCGAACCCTCACCATGTGGGTTCGCTAGAGCCGTAATCCACAGCTGGGCAGAGAGGATGGAGGAGGGGACTGGTCAGAATGTAAAAGGCCCA
This sequence comes from Neodon shergylaensis, assembly GCA_025134845.1. Taxonomy (NCBI): domain Eukaryota; kingdom Metazoa; phylum Chordata; class Mammalia; order Rodentia; family Cricetidae; genus Neodon; species Neodon shergylaensis. Next base: position 48,607,719 of record JABTXL010000002.1, on the reverse strand, counting down.
AGGCTTTGGGGAGAAACTCGCTCAGATTTTTCATGAAACGTGAGATGAGGACTGGGAAGGTGCAAAACAGAAAAACTTGGTTTTGAACAATATTATTGTATGTTACATGTAAAGGATTTCTGCTGACGTCCAGAAGTGGTTCTGGATTGTTAGCATAGAGAATTGTAATGGAGAGGCAGGAATAGCATAGTTACGAATGTGGGTTAGTTAGAAACAGAAACCCCCGTGCGCTTTGGTCACAGGACGTGGGGAACCGGTTAGTACTGCTCAGGAAGTTTCTTCTCTGTTGGCTAGCTTTCACAGTGCTGGAAGGTTCGCCAGGAGCCTCACCCAACTGTGAGCCCTGTGAGCCGCAATCATGGGCAGTGTGGCAAGACATGCCCACGGCTGCAAAAGTGGCATGAAGGTTACATGAGTAACCATCTGCTTTCTGATTGGATCCAAGACCTGTTCCAAAGGACAAAACACTTGCCGGGTGCGGCAACGGAACCAGTGGTTGGGGAGCTCACAGGATTCAGGGGTGAGCCTATCGCTACTACTCTGCTAGACGGACAATATCAAAACGCTCCGCAAATTCACGTCTGTGCACCCATGGATTAGTGCCGCACTCCTCAGAGACGTTGCTTTGTGCAGTGAACCGTGGCTAAGGCGGAGTCACCACTGGTCAAGTGCGGAGAGTCTGCCAGTGCCGTGCTCAGTCACAAAAGGGACATCTCTGCTGGACCCTCCCTAAAGCTCAGGGACCATCACAGAAGAGGCCGTGGGAAGATGTCAGAGGTCAGGAGGACTAGGGCAAAATGGCATCTCCTGGACATGGCAGGACCATTGCCACCCTCAGCTAGGAGATGAGAAATTTAGATTAAAATCCACGCTGTCTTTAAGCCTTTAAATCTTTCTGTGGCTTATCTACTTACACATCCATCTTTTGCATATATTATATCACATGGATAAGTATTTATTATTATACTGCAGTAGAAAAGTTGAATTTTTGATTACCTGAAATATCATTTTTATACCTAAAAGCACAATAAGGGTTAAACACTGTAAGTGACGTAAAATAATTTTAAGACAGCATTGTTGTTATTATTAACCTTAGTAAAGATGCCAAAATAGGAAATATATGTTGTTATTATTGCATAAGTACAATTTCCAAATTCATGCCTACATTCTTTTCAAAGTAAACAGAGGTCTCCCATTTAAAATGCTCTGGAGGCAGACTGCATGTGTTGACACACACCTTTAATCTCAGCACTCAGGAGGCCGAGGCAGGAGGATCTCTGTGAGCTTGAGTCCAATCTGGTCTACAAAACAAGGACCAGGACAGCCATAGCTGTTACACAGAGCAACCCTATCTTGACTCGCACCCCCGCCCCAATCTCTGAAGAGAACGTTGACTTAACTTTGAGTGAAGACACAATCACGCTGTGGGTACTAAGCAGTCCTGTTGAATCGAGTATGAAGAGTGTCCACTGGAAGCAGAGGAGAAATCGTCCTTCCAGATTACGGAGATGGAGGCTTGAGGACAGGAAAGCACCCCAATTCTCTGCAGCGGGTGTTCCCACATGTATTTCCGCTTCCTGTCTTGGGAATCTACCAATTATACCCTAGTGTCACACGGTGGGTGTGTCATTGTCACCTCATCTGCACAGGTGCCAGCAGGACGGCAGAATGTGGGAGTGACCATGTTTCCTGAGAGGGCTGACTTTATGGATTTATTTCTGGTGCTGTAGGCAGCGGGAGAAAGAGGTGCCCATAAGACGACTGAGAGCGCTCTATGACTCCACCCATCGAGGAGGCTGATTTTGCTAAACCGCAGAGACGAGGCTAACAAAGTGTCAAGGGTCCACGTCAATGCTATCAAGCGTACAGTGGGTAAGGCCTGCGTCATCTACCCTTTGTCTGTTGATCCTAACCTGATCTGGGGACCAGTTAGGGGGAATACAATCGGAACCTTGTCACATTCTCTGTGAACTTGAGGGAGTGATGTGGAAACAAGGTCCTTGCAGCATGGGATGCTGGGGCAAGGCAAAGGAGACCGTAACAAGACTGGGATGGGATTTAGGATTCAGCTTGACCCTGGGTGGAATCATTGACCCACTGCTGATGTTAACGGAGCTCAGGATTTATCAGTTGGGTGCTGGGCATGGGAGGTGCTAGGAGCTAGACCCTAGTTCTGTGAGTGACACGTTGCTCAGCCTCCACTGTGTGGTCAGGCTGCTCACAGATTCCACTCCAATAGCTATTCTTTTCACCCTTGAAATTTGTTTCCAAACAACTGTTTCCTTTTAACATTCCCAGAGCAGACTGACTTTTTGAGTTTTGTGTCGCTTCCAACTCTGTCAGTATTAGAGACCTCACATCAATTCCAACATCCCACCGCTGTCTTTCTCCCAAGAGTTCCTGAGAGTGTTGTGGCAACTTTGGGGCCAGTCTGCTTATGGTCATCACGTGTCCTCGCCACTTCTTCCCACTGTCACGGCCCAGGAAGGACCTTTGATTACCACAGGGGTCTCCATTGTTATCTCTGTCACTTCTACTCCATCCTATGGTTTTGTGTTTATTTAAAATAAGCAGAGTCCTATAGAAAGGAGATCGGGATAGCGTCAAGTACCTGTTGTTAGAGTCCTGAGGAATGAATGAATGAACGAATAAAGGAAGGAAGGAAGGAAGGAAGGGAGGGAGGCTGGCAGGCAGGTGGGCAGGCCTGTCACAGGGCAAAAGTCATTGTACAGTAGGCAGCTCAACCTAACAGAGACTGGTTTTTTAGTTTGTTATTTTTTTTAAACTTTGTATTGATTCTTGTGGATCTCACATCATGCATCCCAATCCCATTCTTCTCCCTATCCGATCCTGCTCTTCTCCCCATCCCCTCGCCTCCACCCTCTGTCCTTGTGACCTCCCCCAAACAAAACAAAATTTAAAAGTCTAGCCAAGAAAACAAAACAAATCTCCGTGTGGAAGCTGTGGTGCGGCCCAGTGAGTCACACAGTATACCCCTCAGTCCATCTGTACTTGTAAGCATTTGGATTGCTGGTCTGGCTTGAGGTGTCTGGCTTCTGCTATCCTGTGGATGCTGGGCCCTCACTGGGACCACTCCTGGCTATCCTGTTGCTGTCCCGGGTTATGGGGATCCTGTGGCTTTAGATGTGCAGATCTGGCCCCTTCAGCTGTTCACAGATGTGGTGGATGCTGGGGTGGGCTAACTCATATCCTGGTTCTGGGCCTGGGTTGGTCAGCCTGGCAGCTTTCCCTCATCATCACCACCTGGGCCAGCTCTCCAGCACTGCTCCAGCAGCTCACCCAGTGCAGCAGGCAGCAAGGAGCAGGGGCAGCTCTCCTGCTCTCAGCCCCCAGGGCCAGCTCACCTGCACCCACACCACCAGGGCCAGCTCACCTG
>JABTXL010000002.1:48578787-48604312 GCA_025134845.1 Neodon shergylaensis | reverse complement strand
CCACACCACCAGGGCCAGCTCACCTGCACCCACACCACCAGGGCCAGTTCTACTGTCCTGGCCAGGTAAGGTAAAAGGCCCACTGTCTGATTGCTGCAGTTGATGGACAGGCCCAGCTCTCTGGTGGTTGGCCCTCCCACTTACCACAGTTGGCAAGGGGTGGGGGGCATATTTCCCCAACCAAAGCAACCATATGGCATACGAGGGAGGGGGCAGGTGCCACTTTCCTGCTCTCATGTCTACAGGACCTGCTCACCTGTGTCCCTGCCAACAGGCTCAGCTCTTGTGTGCTCCCCAGGCGAGGTGCAGGGTCTGCTTGCTCTCCTGCGTGCTACAGCTGGTGACGGGCTGGACCAGCTCTCCTGTTCTAATGGTTCCAGGGCCAGCTCTCCTGCCTGCTGCATGTGGCAGGGGTGAGGGAAGGGAGGGCTTATGAGGGAGGCGAGGTCAGCTCTCCTGCCCTCACACTCTGTGAGCTGGTTCACCTATGCCCTGCCAGGAGGTTTAGCTCTCCTACGCTGCCTGGGTGAGGTGCAGTATCAATTCTCTCACTCTCATGACCCCAAGTGGTGAGGGACAGGACGGAGGATGGGGGGGGGTCTTCTCTCCCTCCCCCACTCCACCATATGGTAGATGAGGGGTGGGGCCAGATCTCCCACACACTTTCTTGGAGGCAGATTACCTGTGTCCTGTCAACGGGGCCAGCTCTACTGTGTTGCCTAGATGCAGGGCCTGCTCTTTCAAGTGCTATAACCAGTGAGGGGCAGGTTCAGCTCTCCTGTTCTTGAGACTCCAGGACCAGATTTTCTAGCCTGCTGTAGGTGGGAAGCCGGTTCCTTGGAACAGCATGCTCTCTCTGGTTGCTGTTGGGGTTATGTGGACAGGCAGACATCATCTGTATGCGGTCACACACACGCTTGAACAACAGGACTGAGCCATCTTCTTACGTGAATGCGCATGCCTGCTTCTCTAGAGCACGTCCTCCTGGAGGGGACCGCCCCTCCCCACTCGGGACGGCACTGTGCCCAGCCCACTTTCCCTCTTGTCAGACTCCGTTACATCATCGCTTCTTACTTGTCTTCCTAGCGCTAACTTCCCTCTTGTGTATTCATTAGCTGCCTTGTTTATTATGTCTTCACCAACCAGAATGTGGTTCTGCGATGGAGGAGGCTCTGCCTTGTTCTTGGGACTCTCCAGGGCCCTGAGGATGCTTGGCATGTGAGCAACCCCCTCCAGGAGGTATTTGTTTTCCAAGCGATTGTAAAATACCAAGAGAACAACTTTCCATCATTGACTGTGAGGGCTTGCACATGCCCAGTGGACTGACTGGCATGCCGACGGTGCTTGTAGTATTCCTTTTCCTTGGCTCCTTATAAAAACCAACGTCAGCTCCTGGCCCAGGGCTGATGGGATTGCCGTGTTCTTAATTCAACTTTTAACTGACTTCCTGCTTCTTTTTCTGACTCAGTATTGGCCTGTGGAACATGCCAGAAGATGTGGTAAAACGCGCGCGCGCGCACGCACGCGCGCGCGCGCGCACGCACAGAACAGTCTCCTGAATGCTGGGACTGTGGGTTGCACAGTTGGCTCTTGTGTTGACTTGGTGTGAACTGTGGGAACTTACTTAACTGCTCTGAAGACCATTCTTCTCATTAGTAAAAGTAATTTATAGTGAAAGTCATCAATAAAAGCAATTCATAAAGAACCCTGAAGCCCTGAAGGCAGCGGTTCGTAACCTGTGGGTCATGACCCACTCCCCCCTGGGCTGGATAGCCTGCCTATCAGATATCTACGTGATGATTCATAACAGTAGTAAAATTACAGTTATGAAGTAGCAACAAAATAGTTTTATGGTTGGGGGGCACTACATAAGGAAGAGTCTTAAAAGGACCCAGTATTAGGAAGGTTGAGAACCACTGTCTTAGAGGAATATAGCTACAGCCAGGGGCTACTACCAGGGTTCACACCATCTGCCTTTCACTTTCTCAAACACCCTGGAACCCCTGCTTCTTTGCTGTGCACTCTATGAGTCTTTGCACCCAACGTGTATTTATCACCTTTTGTTTTTCCACACCGTTTTCATCTGAGATCAAGATTTCTTTACAATCTGCCAATAAGGGGTATTGTTTTAAAGAGTACTAGGAGAACTCCTTTGAAATCATGAGAACTGTCTGCACATTGGTCGCGAATCACAAGCCATTTGTTTCCATTTTTACGTGCATTATGGAATTTCATTATAAGCCACTGGCCAGTATGTGCTTTAAGAAGGCTTAGCTACAATGTCAGAGTTCGGCAAATGGCCGGTTTCCAGAATGTTCTTCCTCTAGACCTCCCTCTGCTCCTCTGCTACTGGCAATCAAGTGAGCAAGTGCTCCTCCTTCCTTCTCTGAAAGTCCAGACCCGCAGTGACTTGTCAGCTTCAGTCTGTCTGACGTCCCCATGGTGGGTGTCTCTATGTGTTTACTGTGTCCTTCCTGGCACTTGCCATCCGTGCCTTTATCTGCATGCTCTTTCTTTCTCTGCAGTGCTGTTTTTTCATGTACACATGGCAAGAGCACAGTTCTCTTGTAAGACCTAGCTCAGACTACATATCCTTTTGGTAGCTTCTGCCCTGCCCTCCCAGAGCTGGGGATTCTGACCTATCTTCTCTGTACTAAGGCTGTCCTACCATAACCTCATAGTGAATCACTTCTCTTTTTCACATCTGTACCACTTGTGGAGACTTTACGGTGGATAAAGAGTTTTGTCTTTCTCATAGTCTTAGGCATGACATAGAAATCCTAATAAGTGTTTACTCACTGGGGGAGTGAGTGAAAATAGAGCAGTTTAGTTTCTGGCCTCACACAGTCCTGAGGAGTTTTGACTGGCGTGTGGGAAACGCTCTTTGAAATGACTTCTGGGTAGTGATGGGATCAGAAGGTGAATTCAGAGGATCCTGGGCATCCTATGGCAGATGTCCACAGCTGGGGTAGTATGGGTCGAATTTGTTTTTCCTCATCTAATTAAAGGATCTTAATTAGACCACCCACCAGGCAGGTGGCTGGAATGTTGTGATCCCTGGCTTTCCCCCATCATAATGGCAGTGAGATTCACTGTGAATTGAAGTTTGTGTGGTGGTCCATGGTGGGTGGAGTTGACGAAACTTGAAATTTATTTTAGAAAATGCAGCTTTCATAGCCTTTTGCCAATTATAAACGTAGTTAAAATGTTTTATATGAGAACCCAAGAAAATTTAGTAAAGAAATGAAACCAGTGACAAATCTATTATTCTAGGCAACGGATTTTTTTCTTTTGTGTATAGCATCATATGTGTACGTGTTTGCATACAATTGTAGTTGTGATGTTGGTTTCTGTTTTCCTATAGGAAAAAGACAAATATAAGACATCTTCTGCAACTTAATCCTGACATGGGTTTCTTCTCTCCCTTCACCATCCCCTTCCCTTCCCTTTCAGATCCTTTTCCTTTTCTTTGTACAATGAAATGTCTGTTCCACTTGCAAGTGTTGAGAACACACGTTGGGACTCAGTGTTGGCAGGACTTCTGCAGTGTTGTTGTAACCTAGTTCACGAAGCCATTCTTCTCTTGTCACATGACAGAGTCCAGTCACACAAAGATGCAGTCCCACACCCTTAGCCTGGCCTGAGCCATCGGGCTCCTCCGTGGCCTTACCTCTATGTCTCCTTTGCTCACCCAGCTCTAATCACCCTAGGCTCCTTTAGTTTTTGGAGCTCACTAAACTTCAGCACCCTCCCCAACGGTCCATTTATCATATTTCCTTTCATTGAATTACCACCTACTTTATTACGCATCTTCAAAAGTCCCTTAGTAATGTGAAGGAAGGACCTTGATTTCATCTCACACTGCCAACGCAATACCAGGGTGGGAGGGCACTGTCAACGCAAATACCAGAGTGGGAGGGCACTGCCAATGCAATACCAGGGTGGGAGGGCACTGCCAATGCAATACCAGAGTGGGAGGGGCACTGCTCTATCTTCTAGAGACAGTCGATTGCAGTTCACTATTTCAAGGTCAAAGGAAATGAAACAGAAAGAGACAGGAACAAAATAGATCAGTTTCAGTCACGAGCAGGGCGGTCATTCTGTGCTCTCTGTTGAGAAAATGAAGCACAGAGTCCCTGTGTTTCTCAGGGACTTGCATGCTGCATACTCTTAGCTGCCATTGCTCAGGATTGTCCTTAGGGTGACAAGGTGGCCGTGTGCTCTCTCCCATACTCTTGAAGACCTATAGTGCTCCAAGGAAGTGAAGGATGGCTGTTGGCCCAATTAAAACAGTCTCCCACGAGCATCAAGGCATCTCTGGGATATGCACATCTTCTGTATTTTGCCAGAGGTCGAACAAGGATCTCTAGGCTTGCCTGGCAGATATATTTACCCCCAGAGCCATCTCAGTGGCTCTTGTCTTGTTTTGGAGGCAGAATCTCTCACTGGACAGGAACTAGCAGATTTGTCTAGGCTGGCGGGCCAGTGAGCCCTGGGGATCTTCTTGTCTCTTCCCTCAGCTCTGCCTTTCAGGCATGTGTTACTGTGTCTGGCTCCCCCAAGCCCCCCTACCCTGATTTTGGACTCTGGAGACCAAACTCAGGTCCTTGCACTTGTAACACAAGAGCCCTACCGACCAAGCCATCTCCCCAACCCCAATATTACAGTTTTTGACAGGCTCTAGAGATAGTCTGGAAACCGTAAAGCTGAAACTATAAGCTCCATTTAGATTCTGTGATGGGCTGAGCCAATTCAGTCTGAAAAAATAAACTGACTTGAGAACATTTAAACACTAATAGTCTTACTGAGGAGTTTGCCAGCCACAAGCCCCATATCAGGTAAGCTGAAGTCTACAGCCAGAGACAAAAATGGCCTTTTAGACTCCAAGGCTGATAAAGAGAGATAGCACTCCAGACTCCCACACCCATCAGAAAGCAACAGAAGCGCTGGGTTCAGTGTTGTGAGTTCGTGCGCTCCGAGGCTACGAGCTGCAGAACTGTGCTGTGCGCATAGCAGTTGATACAGAACAGATTCTCAGAAACACCAGTATTTATTCTTCTTCCCCAAGAGGGGCAATCAGAGTGCTGTATGAACTTACAAATACACTGACTGAGGAAGGCGTGGGGAAGCCAGGCCATCTGGATTCTGAACGGATTCTTTAACACTGAGAACTTTTGGTTCTCTGCTCTTACCGCGCTCGTTGTAGTTCTTCTCAGACATGTAGGGGTTTATTATGGTTAAGATCTTATTAGACTTGTAGAAATGCCAAATAATGAGCTCCTTCATCTCCTTCCCTTCCTTCTATTTTGTGATGGTCCTGGCAATATGGTTCTGGCATTTAAAAATTAATGATTTGTAGATAAACGTGGGAACACCGTTCTAGGACAGGTTGGCTGTAGTGATGGCATTACATGGAGGACACAGGTAATGCAATTTCACTATGAAACATTGATTCTGACACTGGAGAAGGGTGGAGTGTTGTGAGAAAACCTAAATCGAGATTTGCCACGTGACCCAGCCACATCTCTCCTGGATAATTTCCCCAAAGAATTAAAATTAACACACAATACTTGCATACCAGTGTTTATTACAGTACTGTCTACAACAGCGTAGTGAACGTGAAGGTACCCAGCAGAGGGATGGATAAAGAAAATTACATTATGTGTACATCTGGACTTGTGTTCAGTCATAAAGAAGAAATTATGGATGCAACTGCAGAGAATCACATTAAGGGAATCAATAAGGGTCTCAGACAAATGTTCCATGCTTCCTCTTACTCGTTGATCCTAGATTATGTGTAAGACCACAGAACTACACGTGTGTAAGTGACCCTAAAATGTGAAACAAGACCATTTAGAAGAGCAAAGGGATCTAACAGGAGGGGGAAGGGGGAAGAAGAGAGGGTGAGTGTAAGGCGGGAATACGTTTATAAAGCATTGTACACTTGTATGGAAATACCCTTATGTAACCAGTACTATATATAATGAATATACATCAATCAAACCAAAACAAAACAAAATCTCTGGCTTTAAGCCCTCTGTGTTCCAGCTACTGTGTGGAGCTCCTAGGATGCTGTGAAGGAGAAGACAGACAGACACTAGACAGCTAGTTGCAGGAGTTTGTTGACCACTGGCTGCTATGGGAGTGTGAGCGGCAAGAAGAGAAACGCTTCCAGAAAAGGTCGTATTTAAGCCAAGACTGAATGACGTGTGGGGACTACACAGACTAATGTCAGCCATGGGCCAGTGCCATCCGTGTTTCCTTCATGTAAACATGCTTTTGCAGATGCCATATGTGAGAATCACTTCTAGGTGCCTCGGGGTTGCTGGAGAGAGAGAGACAGCCCAGGAATCATACACAGTTCGCACGTTCAGGGAGTCCCACTTGCTTTGCCAGGCAGCATTGGTGTGGTTTGTGTGCAGGAGAGAGGGGCTTGTCCATTGTGGAACTAAAGGCTTTAGGGGAAGCCGTTTCCTACATGGAGACTAAAGCCTTACAATGGCAATTTCTTTCTCAAAGATCTCGGTGAAATTCAAGAAATTCTAACACATCAGCAGGGAACAGTAGGATAATAGTTTTTGAAGAAAACAAGAGGAGAGAAGGGGTGAGAAGAGTCGACAGATACCAGAGGAGGGGGAAACTTTTTGAGATAGCATGCATCTCTTCATGGAACGGTGAGCATAGAGAAGAGGGGAGAGGTTCTTCAGACTGGAACCACACAGGGCAGTCCTGGAGGACCAAGCAGGAAGAAAAGATGGAATGTGTAAGTGATTTTCACGAATGCTGTGAATATAGGCATGGTTCTACAAGGATGTCCAGTCTTTTGATATGGCAACATGATATTGTCATCTACAAATATATCCAGAGGCTTTCATAGCTATCTTAGGACACATGTGGCATGTGGATGCAGATTGGACGTGACCAGAAGTAAGTAAAAGTAAAATGTCTGCCTTGCAAAGCCAGGCACGACGGCGCATGCCTCTGTTCTCAGTTCTCTGTGGTTATGTTTCTGCAGATGTCACGAGGTGTGGCATTTATGTCCTCAGCTTCTACTTTTAGAATTATTGAGATTTTTTTTTTCTCCCAGGACTCTCAGCACTAAGCTGAGGTTTACTCTGGGTTTGTTACTTTTCTGGGTGAGTTCAGAATTCTTATGGAATAGAAGAGACGAGAGTCATTCAGAGAGAGGTCGAACCAAAGGTAGAAGTGGGCAGATGGAGGAAGTGTTGAGTGAGACACATGCTGATAGCATCTACAGGGGACCTGGCTTAGTTTGGGTCATAGTGGAGGTTCCCTGAGAGAGTGCTACTGAGGTGAGAGCTGAAAGACGATCTGGTATTAACCAGATTCAGAGGGGTGAACTGCAGGAAGCAATCCAAGCAAGGGAGCTGGGTGATGATGGAAATGATTTCCCAGATAGACAGAACATAAAACTAATAGGGCTTTATTATTTCATTCAACAAGTTTATTACACATAGTCTTCTGGCTCTGGAGGCCCAATTATGAATGAAAGCCCAACATTCGATGTGCTTACATTGTAGTAAGCGCCAGGGAGAAGTGATAAGGATGTGTTCTTTGTCTTGAGATGGATGGAGCTGCTGCCATTTGTGGAGGCAGGAGATACCGACGGGGGCTGGATTTGTGCATGTAGAATAGGCTATTTTAAATGTATTTGAGATGAACAAGCAAATCCTAAGGAGTCAATGCTGTATGTGGGCTTGAGTTTCAGAGTTGTCTGAGGCTGACACATACATTTGGAAATAGATAATATATAAATGATAACTCAAGTGGCACGAGTGGGTGCATTGTCCTGTAACTCCATAAGCAACACACAACACAACAGGAAGGGGAGCCATTTACATTGGTTTGTTATGAACTGTGTTTCATGGCCATGGATGGAGACAAGAGAACCAAAGGAAGGAAGATGCAGCAGAAAGAAAAGTGGGAAGCTTCGGCATCTAATGGTCAGGCTAAGGGGAAAGAGATACAGATAAAGGGGGTACAAAAGGGTATAGGGAATGGAAGTTAAGGGAGTGATGTGACTGAGATGGTGGTGGAGAGGGTTTTGAGGGGGCAGTGGCCAACAGGGTCAAGAGCAGTTGAGAAACTCAGTAAGTCAAGGTGACTGGTGTAGTGCCTCATCTTGCTAGCTTAACGGAATTTGAAGTCACCTAGGAGATACACCTCTGGTATGTCTGTGAGGACACTTCAAGAGAGGTTTAAGTGAGGAGATAAAAACTTGACTGACCCTACCACATGGGCTGGGGTGCTGGACTGAATAAAAAGGAGACACCTGGCTGAGTACCAGCTCTGATCTCTTCCGTTTTCTCCTTACAAGAGCAGTGGGAGCAGCTGTTTCCTATCTCCACGGCCACACGGTAGTGGCTTGAACTTGAATGAGAACGTCCCCCAAAGGCTCGGGTGTTTGAGTGCTCACTCCCCACTTGGTGGTGCTACTTAGAGAGGTTTAGGGGACACAACCTTGCTGCAGGAAGTATGTCACTGCGGGTGGGCTCTGAGATTAGAAACCTCAAGTCACTTCCAGTTTGATTTTTCTGCTTGGCGCTTACATTTAAAGATGTGAACTCAGGTTCCTGCTCCCACCACCATGCCTGACATTTGCTGCTGTGCTTTCCCACTGGGATGGACTCTTCTCCCTCTATAACCTCAAGTCCAAAGAAACTCTTCCTTCTTTAAGTCGCCCTCGTCATTGTGTTTTCTCACAGCAACAGGAAATTACTTCTCTGCTAATGATGAACCGTACCCTTGAATCATGAGCCCAGACAAACCCTTCCTTCCTCAGATTGCTGTTGTCAGTACTTTTTTTGTCACAGTAACAAGACAGACAGAACAGTTTCTGCCCTTGTCCTGTGAACTGGCTTCATGGTTGTCTCAGCAGTCCATTGAATATGGGTCATTTGGTGACCTCAGCAAAAAGGTTTTTTTTTTTTTTTTGGTTCAGGACTCTCAAGGGTGAAGTAACAAGGTAGGAGTGGGAGGTAAAAGAATATAGACTCTAATGTGCCCTGCAACATGACATTTGAGGAATGCTGTCTTCCAGCCCTGCAGGCTGAGTTCCTGGCTGGAGTGAGGTCAGCTCAGAGGGAGGTGGTAACTTTGCAAGAACCCCAGTTGGAAGTTTAGCAGCGGTTAGGTTTTTGAGGCTAGGTTTGCCTTATTTCTTTTTCTCTGCCATGTCCCCCCACCCCTTTGGAATATGACATTGGTTAGAATGTGAGTGTTTGAGGCGATGACAAGGGAGTGTTGGAGAAGGGGCTGGAGTTTCCAGAACACACATTGAGTTAATTCTACTGATACATTCGAACAGCATGGATAAATTGGGAAAACATGGCACAGACCACACACAGTTCTTGAATGTTCCCCCCACTGGTGTAAGGATTATATTCCTCAATCCCTTTTGTTAAGTATTCTCTACCATCCTCTCCCAGTGTATCTGCTATTCCTTAAGGAATACCAACCGTTGTGGTCACTCCCAGTGCCTGGTGTTTCTCAGCCTTGTCATGAGACTGAGGGGAGGAATCTGGGGATCTTGTTGACTTGAGGCATGCTTGTCTGGATTGGCAATGACTTTTGTCTTGTCCCTTTTTGATTTCTGTAGATTGTCTCTACTCTTCAGGCAACTAAAAACTTGCTCTCAGAGGCTATGCATAACATGAAGCTTCCCTTTAGAATGTTTTTTAGAAAAAACCCCAAGAATTGGTATTTATATTAGTTCAGAAAATTATATTTTCAAAGAAAGCACATGTGAGCAGCCCACACACGTTGTTTACAATATATGGTATGGTCTAAGTCAACTTCCAGGGCAGATCCCTCCCCTCCTATATATCTTTAAAACATGTAAGACTATCTTCCTCATATCTAAATTCCAATTTATGTGCCAAAATAATTTCAGAATAATGTAAACATGGTAGAGATAATGTGGCCCCTGTTTACATATCTTGCCGTTGCTTTCTCATGCTGTCTTAACATATGAAGATCACGTCTGGACCTCTGTCCTCTGAAGTCCAGGTCAATACTCTTCTAGACATTTATAGATGTCTCTTGAGCATAGGAAATCACATTGAACTTATGTTTTTAAAGAAATTAAACACTCTATTATATAAACAAAAGCATGTTACAATTCAAATAGGTTTGAGACATCAAAGAATCAAAATTTAGTACTCTAACTTTTAATATTTATATTTATTCAGTATTATTTATATTTATACACTATTATTTATGTTCACATTGGAGGAAAATGCCTGGGAACATCATCTTCAAGCAGAAAGCCTTGAACCAATTATTGCCTCGTCCTTAGTGCCCATTCATACCAAAACTCGCATATTTTAATTATATATGGCAGAGCTCAACACTAAATATTAATTTCTCATTCACCCAAAGCACATTTTCTCAGTAACAGCATTGTGAAACTAGACTCTGAATATCTGTTGTCTCTTCTGCCCCTTTGGCTATTGCTCTTTGCTTGAATTTTTCTTCCATGTTATCATTTCTATCGCCGTATTTACTTTTTCACCGATCACCACTTCATGTGTAGAGATGTATTTAGTGAGTGGATCCATGAGTGTCCACACTTTTGACTTCACTTGGATGTGCTTAGTGATGAATTCCTGACCATATAGACTTTGTAAAGGAGAAGTTAATATTTGGTGTTGAGCTCTGCTGCATCTGGTAAAAATATGCTAACTCTGGCATGAAAGGGCACTAAAATGAGGCAAGAATTGGTCCAAGGCTTTCTTTCTGAAGATGTTTTTCCCAGGCATTTCCTCCCACCGAGTTATAGTATAATTGCATTAAACTTTGATATTTGGATGCCTCAAATCTATGTGAATGGCAAAGTGCTTTTTTTTAGAAAAAATAAGAGATTGTTCAATTTCTTTAAATACATAATTTCAATGTAATTCAATATGCTCAAGAGACATCTAGAAATAGCTAGAATGACAGAGGTCCAGTTGTGGCCTATAGTGGTATATTATCTGTATTATAATAAATAAATCTTGCCTGAAGACCAGGGACAAAGCTAAGCCATTAGAGATCAGGCAGTGGTGGCACACATCTTTAATTCCAGGATTTGGGAGACAGAGGCAGATGGATCTCTGTGAGTTCAAGGCCACCTTGAACTTGGGCTACACAGTATCAGTGCAGAAACAAATCGAGGTGGAGGTGCCTCACCTTTAGTACCAGGACTGGGGAGTCACACCTTTAATCCCAGCACTAGAGGGAATATAAGATGGGAGGAGAGAGAGGTCTGGGTTGCTTAGTCTGCTCAGCCTGCTTAGTCTGTGGTCGCCCAGCCTTGGTAGAAGTAAGACTTCTCTAGTGGCTTGGCTGCTTCGCTTTTCTGGTTTTTGGGCTGAACCCCAATACCTATCTCTAGATTTTTATTATTTGTGCTACAGTGGTCTTCATATATTAAGGCAGTATGGGAACGTGCTGGCAAGATGTGTTAGCAGGAGCCACATATCTCCACCATGTTTATATTATTCTGAAATTATTGTTGGTACATAAGTTGGGATTTAGCTATGAGGATGGTCTTATAAACTTTAAGGAGCTATTGCAGGGATCTTCTCTGCATGCTGACTTTGTCCATGTCTTAAGTTGCAAATGTGTGTTCTGTTGCATGGTGAGGTGAGTGGATGGGCTGCTCACGTGTGCTGTGTCTTACACTTGGATTGTCCAGGTGTGTATTTCTTACCACAGCAGACCCTGTCATCACCTGGGTTTACTTCCATGCCCTGAACCTGTTCCATCACAGAATTCCGCAAAGCTCTAGAGCCATGAGAGTGACACCGAGGCACACTTCCCAGCCCTCTACAGTTATGTTCTTTGGGTACCCCCAAGAGACTGGGTAGAGGGAACTCCCCATACCCGCTCACTTTTGTGTGTTTGGATGGCCCAAGGCAAATGTAGCTTCTCAGACATAGGGATGGAACAGCTCTTGAAATGCTTAGATTAGCAGAGGTGCAATAGTCAGACTGCATAGGCAACCTGTACATGTGATCCAGGCTAGCACACCCTCAAAAGCCCCCATTAATCCTATGAACCCTGAGCCCACACTGCCATCAGAATCAGTTACGTGGAGCCCAGGGGCTGCCACTGAAATAGCAGAGGTAGCAGTCCATCTTCCTGTCTACTTCAGAGGCAGTCTTCTCGGCTAGCTGTTTGAGGGAAAATTGAAAAGATTTTCTGTGTTGGCAGTCTCCAGCATGGTGGATATGCAAGGCATATTCCTGTACAACACACAGTTCTGCTATATGAAGTATAAAGAAGAGATATTTAAATATTTATATGTGGCCATACATACATTTGCATAATGATATTTCATATATATATATCACTCATATTTATATGTTTTTTTTCTCAAATTTCTACTTTTAATTCAATGGTCTCCTTGAGAAGTGAGTGTGGCTTTTTAAGTTAAGGGTTTTTCAATTAGTGACAGAACAAAAAAACCATCCTGGAGTGAGGTGGATTGGGGAGCAAAATCAGAACAAGGAAGGTCAAACAAGAGCATCAGGAAGCAGTGGCAAGCAAAAGGCAAACCGTTTCATCCACTTAAACCCAGGTCATGAATCAGCACCAGCCCCCAGGAGGTGTAATCCCTGCCACTGGAAGTGACCATCTCCCGACTTCTATCATCGCCAGCTGTTTGAGATTATGCTAGGTTTTGCTGCAATAACGAAGAACCCCAGTTTCCAGCGGCTCATTGTCTGCAGTGTCTATGTCAAACTCTGCCTGTAGCAGGAACTGGAGGGATCCTGGAAAGCTGTTTCCTATTCCTGTTTCCCAATAATTGTGGTGGAGGCAGTTCCTGGCTGCTGCACCAACGGAATCCAGGCTGTTTTTTTGTAGCGCTTGTAGGTCCATCTCACTGCATTATCACAGGGATGACAACTCAGGTACAGTACCCACTCCTCGAGGATTTGGTTTTCAGCACAGATAGCCCTTCCTTTAAGCTGGGGAATACCAGGACCAAGTATCAGTGATATCTCTTTAGAACTCTGAATTTCAACATTGAAGATTCCCTGCATCTCCCTTCTCTCAGCACAGACTTGTCTCCTTGATGCCCATGAGTCTCCTCCTTACCCTTCTTTCATAACCTCAGTTTTGTGCCTTAATGATCCTTCTTCAAATAGCTGGAGAGGTGTCTGTCTCCAGTTAATAGACTCAAAGTGGCATCCTTCACCCTTGGCATAGCCTCACCATTCTGTACAGAGGTGGGGGTGGCTGTTGGTTTCTTAGTGGGAGAATATTTTCCCTGTGTGGTCATTAAAATCCTAAACCTGAGCCCTGAAGAAAGATGGCAAGTTCCATTGCTACTGTGGGTGGTATTATCCCTGGGCAGATGGTTCTGGGATTCATAAGAAAGTTAGCTAAGCCCAAACTTGTGAGTGAGCCAGCAAGCAGTTTTCCTTCAAAACTCCTGCTCTGACCTAACTCAGTGATGGACTACGACCTGGAAGTGTAAGCCAAATAAATTTTTCCCTCCTCAAATTGTTTTTGGCTAAAGGGTTTTACTATAAGAAGAATGAGACTAGGTCAGGGATGGTCTGACTTTGCAAACATGTTCTGTTCCCCAAGGATGGTAATGCAAGTCTGGGAAACATAGTGAGCCTTGATCTAGAAGAAGAGGAGGAGGAAGTGGAGGAGGGGGAGAGGGAGGAGGGAAATGGTAAGAAGTAAGAGGAAGAGGAGGAGAAGGAAGAGGAAAGGGAAGGGAAAGGAGGAAAAAGAAGAGGAGAAGGAAAGGGTGGAGCTGGGGAGTAGCAGACAGCAGCATCAACAGTATCAAGCAGTTTGATACCTGGAACACTCTGTATAAAATCCTGAGCATCAGCTCCATCATTGGCAGCCTACAGAAATCTTGGTCCTTTATATGATGTGAGGCTGCAAAGAAACCTCCAGGGAGGTTCCTAGTTAATGTTTTCACATGTGCACAAAAGAGTACGAATGATTCCAAGATATTCATCTGCTTTGCTAAATTTCACAACCCTGTGAACCAAGCCAGGGGCTGTTTCAGAGTGCTGCCTATACACCCATGATGAATACCAGCACACACACATGCCAACATACATGCTAATCCAAGAGTCGAAACTCCAATGTTAGATGCATCTTAGGCATGCACCACCCAAGTCCAGAGTCAAAGTGATCTGCAGGAAGACTTTCCCTGAATGCCTCTTTTGGCTCTCATTTGAAATTACTTATTCCTGTCCCAGGATAGCAGCATTGTCCATTCAGTGAGAATAAGAGTTGTGGTAAATTTCCAAAACCCAAGGCTACAGCCACCAGTGCCAAACTGCCATGCCCTGAGATCTAGCGGTTGTGGTGGGTAAGCTTTTGCCTGCCTGCTATCTCTGTGGATACCACACCTCCCCAGTTTTTCATGGGTTGGCCACAACATCTGGATCCAAGGTTGCTCATGACCCAAACCTAGACTGTCAAAGTGCCCCGTGCACCTGAATATAGTGATCCCCGAGGGGAGGCCATGTGGATCAGCCAGCTTGTCCAAGTCTGTTGTTAGAAGGCCGCTACTTAGTTCCCAGCCGCTTAGCCCTGAAATAATCACACAGAAACTGTATTAATTAAATCACTGCTTGGCCCATTAGCTCTAGCTTCTTATTGGCTAACTCTTACATCTTAATTTAACCCATTTCTATTAATCTGCGTATCACCATGTGGCTGTGGCTTACCAGGTAAAGTTCTGGTGTCTGTCTCCAGCAGGGCTACATGGCTTCTCTCTGACTCTGCCCTTCTTTCTCCCAGCATTCAGTTTAGTTTTCTCCACCTACCTAAGTTCTGCCCTGCTATAGGTCCAAAGCAGTTTCTTTATTAATCAATGATATTCACAGAATACAGAGAGGAATACCACACCAGAGACATGCCACCAAGACTCACTTTTTTTTTTTGAACCAGGGATTCTGAGTCTTGAACTCAGGTCATTGTGTTTGTTAGGCAAGCACTCTACAGACTGCTGAGCTTTCTCTCCAGTCCTTATCTTGTACTTATTTGGGGGAAGCAATCATTGTACATGGTGCAGTCAATGCTAGAGGTAAAGGACACATCCATTGCAATGTGGAAGAATCACAAGAAGATAAGAGGCACAGCACTGAGAAGGTGATGATGCTTCAGTGAGCAGGTAGGGAGTGGAAGGAGGCCTGTGTCCAAAGGAGAGGAGGGGACCAGAAGACTGAAGAAAGTCTGCCCTGAGCTGGGACTGTTTAGAACGGGACAAAGTTCTTCTTCTCGGTTCCTTTGCTGTGAAGAAAGTGAGAATTTCCAGGAGTTTGCTTCACTCTTGAATGAGGAGTCTAAGAAAGAAAGTCAGCACAGGGAAGGCAGAATGAAGACACAGAGGAAAGGGTCAGACCCCCCAGGACTGTCTTAACCCAGGGCCACCCTCAACTTTCCAAGATGGATTTCATGTAAATCCTCCTTGTGGAAAAGCTGGTTCAACTGGATTCTATACCTGGAATTGAAGGCATTTTTTTCACTAATATGGATAATATGTTCATTTAAAACATCTGGCTTTTGCAAGTTACCAAATTTGTAGATACCAATTTCAAAGTTCACCACAATTGAAGGCCCATCTCTCCCAAAGGTAACTCTGCACCCTTCTTCCTCTGATAGGAGGAAGGGGCACAGGAGGGATCAGGACCATGATGACCATCCTGATTGTGACCTCACTCTGCTGGCCAGAGCCCACCTTGGGTGTAACAGTGACTCCCACGCCCGTGCCTGGTATGGGAGAAGCTCCCCAAGCCCTGCTATTATTAATAAAATAGTTTCCCCCTCACACACATGGTAAAGCTACTCCCAGCTCAACTTGCATCAAGAGTGAAAGCTACAAGGAGGATGGGAGGGACAAACATAGGTTTCCAGGATGGAACCTTTCCAGCCTGTGGTTCTGTGTTTCATGGCACACCCCACATCTGCTCAGCTACTCGCCCCTATTTTCTTGGAAGATGTACTTGACCCTAGTATCTCCTGCTCTTTCTAGACACATACTTTGGATGGGAAAGAGTTCTGAAGGAAGGAAGAAGAAAAATGGCAAAATGCCCCTTAATTATTCTTCCAAATTTAGCAGTGGGCTTCTGGAATAGTCCTTAAAGAGCTCCCCTCCCTGGGAAGATGTAAGCCACTGACCCTCAGGGAATGAGTGTCTTCAAGACATTCCACCTACTCAAGCCTGAGGGACTGGTTACAAGATGCCCTGGCTTCCTTCCCAGCAGGCTCTCTACCCCGTGCAATGTCATGCTTTATACATAGAGATGTATCATCTATTACCCCACCCCATCGTCATTTAATTCACGACTTTTATGATGTTTAGTTTTACAATGGATTTTGTGGTGATTTGACAGAGAAGTCCCAGGTAGTCAGGCATTTGAATACTTGGTCTTCAATGGGTGGTGATGTTTGGGTCGGTTTAGGAGGTGTGGCCTTGCTGGAGGAAGTGTGTCACTGGGGGTGGGCTTTGAGGCTTCAAAAGCCCTGCGCCATTCCCATTCACTCTTTGCTTCCCGCTTGTGGTTCAAGGTATAAGTTCTTCTTGGCTTCCAGCTCCAGCTGCCGTGCCTGCGTTCCGCCATGGGGATGGATTGAAAGCCCCGATAAACTCACCCTTCTCTAAGTTGCTTTGGTCATGCTTCTATACCACGGCAGCACAAGTTGTAACAAAACAAAACAGGATAAAGATGCCAGGAAACCCTTGGAAGTAAAGAGGCTGGGGAAGCTGGAACACAGCTTTATACTATGGGTATCGTGGTCTCCAAGGCACGTGAAAGTCTGCGAGTTTCTTTATGTGCCTTTCAAGAAATAGTAGAAGCTTGCAAAAGTACAAAATATAGCACAGTCTCACTTTACTTAACAAGAGTATCACCAAGAAGTTGTGGAAATGTCAAAATAAATCCTGTGCTGTGCTGGATACAGAAACAGGCTCTGCAAACTTCATTTGGGAAGTCATATTTAATTTCCAGGCTACTTTGCAGTCCTTGAGGCTGTGGTCCTGGGGCACCTGACTGGGAAATCCTTGTCTATGAGGAAGGCTGGGAGGAGAAATGAAACATTCGGGCTGAAGTCTCTCCCTTTTATATCAGCACTGGCGGAACTCTCCCACAACCCTCTTTCCCAGACGCAGCTGCGTGCCGAGAGGAGGAAGGAAGAGAAACACCATTCAGTTGATTACCTCCTCTCTGAGCTGCGCTGGGAAGGGGCAGACACTGCGGTGTTTGGCGATGAGAGCTGAACTGAATAGCATCTGCTCTCTTGCTGGACTTCGCCTGGTATGGCTTACACTTTCATATCGTAGTCCACCATTGGAGGAAGTCAGGACAGGAACTCAAACGGGGCAGGAACCTGAAGGCAGGAGCTGACACAGAGACCAAGGAGGGGTGCTGATCACTGGCTTGCTCAACCTGCTTTCTTATAGAACCCAGAATCACTGGCCCAGGGGAGGCAACACTCATGATGGGCTGGACCCTTCCCCACGGATCACTAATTAGGAAAATGCCCTACAGGTTTGCCTAAAGCCTGTTTTAGGGACATTCTCTCAATTGAGGTTCCCTCCTCTCAGATGGTTCTAGCTTGTATTGAGTTGGTAGAAAACTAGCCAGTACAGTGCCTTTTCATGGGGCCTCGGAAGGTTTTATTCTAAATGGAGGAATGATGGAATTTTCAGGTAGAATCAGGGTCCTGGAGGAAAGGTGTTTCCGAGTCGCGGCACATGAGGTCTCAACTTCCACTGTGCCAAAAGCCTCGTCTGGGGTGTGCTGCCATGTCTGGGGTGTGCGGCCATGTCTGGGGTGTGCTGCCAGTGAAGTCTTGCGTGAGACAGTCTCTCTTCCTCAGTGTTGGAAGTCCCTTCACTTCTCAGTCCGTATCCTTTGGTGACCGTGCCTCTGGGTTGAGGAAAACTTTGATGTTGCCGGAAGCCTCTACAGTTTGGACTGTTGGGATGTCGGCTTGTTTTCTGGGCCAAAGCTGCACTAAAGCTGCGCTGGGGATCATGTTATCCCTGTTTGCAGCAGGGTCACATCAGCCTCTGTAGCATCAGCCTCCGGAATCCTGGTGCCCTGGTTGGACATTCTGGGTCCTGTGTACATTGTGTCTGAGGTGTTCTCCCCTAAGGGGCCCTGGATGCAGAAATTATATTCGCAGCCAGGGAATTTATTTATAATTTACTACAGATGGCCAGTGCTTTTTTTTTTAAAGCAGCTTTCCTTCTTCCTTTGCATTTTCCCACACCCACTCCCACTTACAGTTGGCAGCCTTCCCAGTACCTTCTCACCACTGGGGACTTATATTAATAGTCAGATTTTGGTGGCAGGGGCCTGGTGGCGCAGGGAGGGGAGAGAGTGACTGAGAAAATATGAGCAAGAGAGAGTACGAGTTCCCAACTGGATTACCTGACCCCTGTTTTCTGTAATTATTAATGTTATACCTCTGATTCTTTACACTTATGAATTAATGTTAGGTATAAATCAGTCTTGTGGACAGGAGGAAGAATCCACACTCCTTGGCTGCGATAGGACTTGGTCGGGAGAGGGCAGCGCTCAAGGATGTGAGCTGTAGTCATAGCCTCTACAGAGAAGCAGTGAGGGATGCAGGATGGAGGTGAGACGCTGAGAGACAGAGAGAGACAGAGAGATAGACAGAGAGAGACAGAGAGAGAGACAGAGAGAGATAGACAGAGAGAGATAGAGAGAGACAGAGACAGAGACAGAGACAGACAGAGAGAGAGACAGAGACAGAGACAGCGACACAGAGAGAGAGGAGAAGGCTTAGGCTTGTGGAGCTGGCCAGGTCTTGGCTGGAACACCCACTCGATGAATGACAAGCTGTCTTGGGCAATTTATCCAATATCTCCAAGCTTTAGCCACTGCCACCTTATTGGTAAAATGAACTCACAAAAAATTTTATGATAACCAAATAGAATGATATATGTGAAGGTATTTGCTGTCACATACAAGACACTTAATAAGTAGTGTTTTATTTTTCCTTTCATTAGGAAAGAATGAGAAGAAAAGCCAGTGACATGAAAATCCCCATGCACTGTTAATACAGCTCCCATTTTTCTTTTCCACAATATTTTCATAATGCTTTAAGCCATATGTGTAATTGTTTCAACATTTAATTTTCCACTGAATTATTTAATTACATTATGACAAGCATGTATTATTTTGAGCATGTTAGTGGAGCCATTAGCTTATTCTAATGGATTTACAACGGAGCCAGACACTCTTTCAATGCTGATTTTGTGTTGATAGGAAGCTATGTTGCCTGCTGTGGATTTTTCTTGCTCCAACCGTAGTTTAATCAAATGGAATTCTTTTAAAGTCTAGATAAGGGTCCCCCCAGAGGAAAGGAGCAAGAAGAGTTGCTATGGAAACCATATTTAAGCCTGAACATTTATCAGGTCGGCAGCTCCTCCTTTGGCCCTCCAGTGTAGCATAGCAGAAAACGCTTGGTGGGTTTGTTGCCTTTAGGGGAGAGGGGAGCTACAAAGCAGAGGAGGAGTAATGCGCTTAGATGTTTCTTTTCCAGGAGAAAGCGTTCCTTGTGCACATCTGGAGCCCGTCATTTCTCTGGTCCCAGATGGGTCTGCAGCCCACACTTCTGTGGAGACCTGCTGCCTGCCCCAGTTTTCACTGCCTTCAAAGGGATTTCTTTCTCAGCAAGGCAATAACACTGACTACCAGCCCTTCCTCAGTTAGTGCTTCAAGACCAGACAGGCTGATGGATGCTGGGTCCCCCAGTTAGTGTGTTCAGATTTTTTGGACATCCAAAGTGGCACTGAATCAAACACCCTTTTCAACACCTTTGTTCTCCCTCAGCTCCTTGAGTCTAGGCTAGCCTTTGACGTATAAGCAGGCTTTGAAATGAGCCATGTCACTCCCTAACAGTCTCTCCACCCTGTAATTTGTCCCCTGTTAAATTGTCAAGATTCTCATTTATTTACTGGGGAGTAGAGATGAGGCTTGCTCACGAGTGCTAACTGCAAGGAGGTTTCTGAGCACAGGCAGTGGCAGATTGAAAACGTGTTAGCAGCGGCTGGGCCCCACCTACTGCTGCTTGAGTTGCAAAGCAAGGCTTCTGGAAGGCTGAGTCCCTATTCATAAGATGCTGAAAATGTCACAAGGTGAGGTCTACCATGAGAGTTTAAGTCCTAGACCAGGATTGTAATACCACAGTTCCCTTTCTTTCTCTGTAAGTTTCTGGCTATCAAGAACTTGCTTTGCCCTACCATGCACCCACTGGCAGGATTTGACTCTTTGCCCAGGCCCAAAGGCAAAGAGGCTAATTGCTTTTGCAACTCGAAATGTATGAGCCCCAAACCAACTTTGGTTCTCCCTACGTTGATTTTCTCAGGTATTTGTTACAATGACATCCTTCAACTGCCTAGAGGCGCCGGTTCTCCCAGTGTGTCTGGTACAGATACTGGGCTAGCTCGAAGCTCAATGGAGATGCTGGTGGCCCTGCAGGCTGGGCGAGGATACTGTACCCCCAGTACTAAGCAGTTTCCGCAGCTCCCACTGAGCCAGCACACCAGAGAGCTTACAGGATGAGCAAAATAAAGAGACAACAGAAAGGCAGTTTGTATCAGGCTAAAGCTTCCAGGATACAGTCTGGTGAGTCCAGCCATTCTGCCGACAAATAGCCAGGGACCGTATGGCAAGAAGTCAGTTGGAAAATGATGCTTGGCTCTTTGAAAATAAGATTTCTCTTTCTTTTCCTTTTGAGGAGTGGGGAAGAAAAGGTCAAAGTATTCTTCTGCCTTGTCGAAAAGCAGAGAAGAAATACTGGCCCAGAAGCCTCAGGTTCAAAGCCGGCAGTGAGGCCAGGTGGATGTGTGGGGAGGGCCGTAGGGAGACGGTCAGCTGCCTTGAGAAGGGAACTCAGACACCAGGAAATAAAGACAGGAGCTCCTGGGATGACCTTGGTATGACTATTCTCTACACTCATCTACTTCCAAAATTATTTGGGGATGGGTTGTTTGTACCCAGACCAATCTTGGCATAAGGTAGGTCCTGGGTGTTCTGTCACAGCCTGAGTCTGACCCGAGGCCTGAGGTGGGTGTGAGGTGAGGAAGAGAAGACACCATCCTCTGGTACTAGAGACACTCACATACTAACATCGTAAGGTTAGGGGTGCATGTGTGTGCGTGCGCATGCTGGTGTGGGGGAGCTGGTCGTGACCCGTTCTTCCTTTCTTTCGTAAATTCTCCAGGGCCTCTAGGTGCCACTTCTAACAACACGTAACTATTGTTAGTTCTCCTGTGGAACACCCAGAGCTTCTGTTTATTGTTGGCTTTTCTAGTTACAGCTTTGGACCCACTGAAGGAGCCTGACCTTAGGGCTGATTTACGGGATCTGTCGTCGCCTAGATCTGCGTGTGTGTGTGCGCGCAGTGCACACATTTACATCGGTGCTCTCCACTCCAGGCCCCGTCTCACTATTCCTTCGTTAATCGAAATGGTCCCTCTGTGGGCTTAGGCAATATGTCTGGCTTAGCTGAGGCCGCTGTCCCTGTTATAATTTGTCACTGACCTCTGATGAGGAGGTGGAACAAAGTCCTGGCCTTGTTCTTTTCTCACGCTGCTCTGAGGGGAGGCATGACAGATCTAGGTTTGGTAAGAGGCCTCTGAGGGTCGTGTCCATTAGTTAAAGGAGTAATTCATATTTAGAACAGGTCGTTTGGCTGGAGAAATGGACAAGCAGCTCCCACGACAGACTACAGCGGTGTGAGCTGTGTGGGGGTCATGCTCCGTGTACTTGTGGTCTTACGGGACTGATAGCACATGTACAAGAACAGGCTACATAACACAGCAGGGTGAAGGGCTAAGTTTACTGCAGGGTTAGGAATTCTGTGTGGCTTGGATATACATTAGTGAGACTATCTCCATCCTCCCCCTTTTTTTTGAGACACGGTTTCTCCTATAGGTCCTGGCTGTCCTGGAACTCCATATGTGGATCAGGTTGGCCTTGAACTTACAGAGATCTGCTTGCCTCTGTCTCCCAGATAGACTGTCTAGAATCCAACCTTCCAAAGATTCCCTAAAGTAAAGAACTGGGTTCCGTGACAGCAGAGAGAAATGCAAGCACTTGACTGTAAGGATGAGTGATGGTGAGGAGGTGAACGGCTGCACACAGTGTCCTTCATGGAGGGAATGACCAACTTCAAGGCAGAGCTGGAGGAAACCCTTATGGAGAAAGGAGAAGGCCAGTTCAGACTCCAGCAGGCTCAGCGGTGGGGGAAAGCATCCGACAGGCTGTCTCATGCTCTACCAGTGACTGATGAGGCTGTCTGGATAACCTCCACATGCTTCCCTGAGTTTCAAACTGTAGACTCTCCCTCCACTAAAGAAGCAACCTGAGGGACCCTGGGGCCCCGTCATCCCCTGTGGGTGCTCTACAAAGCTAAAGCCACCTTGGTCAGAGACATGGATTGAAGTTGTGTTTGGAGGGCCATGTGGAACTCTGACTTTAGGGCAGATTAGAGTGTAGACCCAGGTTACTTCATTCCATCTGAGACGTTCCTCTTCCCTGCAGTGTGTCTACTTGCTGTCGGAAGTTCCTATGGGTTCCTGGTTCCTCTCACCTTCCCTTCCGTGTTCCCTCATTGGCCAAATTACACTTTCATCTCTGAACGTTTATCACATCAAGACTTTGTGTTGGTTTGAACTCCTTTGTGATCACATCACGTGATTCTGGGTAATGCAATGGAGCTACCTGTTTGCCCGAGAGAACACATACACACACATCCACACACACACACACACACACAACACACACACACACAGACATACACATATACCCACCCACACAGATACACACATTTACATACATACATATTCACATGCACACATATACGCACATACACATACATACACACCAAGTCACCCATGATCTTGGAAAACTGTGGCCTCCTGGTACTTACCTTCCCCACCCCCAAGAGTTCCCTTTCAAGCTAGTGTCCAAGCCTCTCTCCTTGTCCCCTTTTGTCAGCTTTGTGGATGAAGACAGCGCAAGTAGGGCTTGATGAGCTTGCACGCTTTGCAATCCATAGTCAGAGGAACCAATAAATGTTTTAACTCTCTGCTGTTTATTTTTTTACTTCTCTATTGTTATTGAAAGTCTTAAGTCTTTTGAACAAGGGACCCTGCTTTTTGATTGGGTGCCACAAATTCTGTGACTGGTCCTGAGACTGGGTTCCTGCTCTGCTGCACGATGCACTCAGTCCCCTCATTGGTGAAACCTGGCCTGTCTGATCCTTGTGTGTCTGAGTTACAGTAATTTCCTTTTTAAACTTTTCATTGATTCTTTGTGAATTTCACATCATGCCTCTCAAAGCCATTCATCTCCCCATCCCTTTGCATCTGCCCTTGCAACCTCCCGCACCCAAGGTAAAATAAAATAAAAAAAGAAAAGAAAGAAAACCAATATCTTGCCATGGAAGCTGTACTGTGACACAGTGAGTCACATAGTGCACCCTTTGGTCCAAACATCTTTACTTGCAAGTGTTCATTGCAAGAAGTCATTGGTCTGGTTTGAGGCCTCTGGTTTCTGCTACACTGTTGATGCTGGGCCCTCACTAGGACTTCTCTTGCATATTGTGCTGTTGCCCGTGTCATGGAGGTCCTGAAACCTTGGTTCTGCAGGACCGGTCCCTTTACATGCTCCAGCAGATCACAGATGGGGTGGATGTTGGGATGGACCAACTCATAACTCTGGTTCTGTGCCTGGGTGGTTGCTGGGTTGGTCAGCCCGCTCTCGCTCATCCTCAATACCCGTGTGAGCTCTCCAGCACTGCCCAGGCCAACCCATCCTAGGCGGTAAGCAGCAAAGGGTGGGGCTGGTTCTCCCACTCTCATGCCCTGAGGACTAGTTTACCTACAGCTACACCACTAGGGCCAGCTCCATTCTGGTGTCCAGAGGAGATGCAGGGGCCACTCTCCCAAGCGCTGCACCTGGTGAGAGTCAGGGTCAGCTCTTGCTCTGGTGATCTCAGGACCAGCTCTGCCACCTGCCACAGGCAATGAGGGGTGGGTGGGGGCATCTGCCCCTCACTCGTGACACTGTGAGGCAGATGAGGGGTGGGGACATTCTTAGTACTGGTTCAGCCCCTGAATCCCCCACCCCTCTCACTCCACCCCATCTGGAATACTGCAGCCTGTGAGGTGCTGGGCCAGCTCATGATCTCGGGGCCAGTTCTCCCAGCTGCCACAGGTGGTGAAAGTCCGGGCAGGGGTGGAGGGCATTGCCCCCTCACTGAGACATGGCACAGGGGGCAAGGTTGGATCTCCCATGTTTACATTCTTGAGACAGCTCACACCGTTGCCCCTGTCAATGGGGTCAACTCCCCTGTGCTGCCCAACCGAGATGCAGGAGGGCCTCTTCTCCCTAGTGCTGCAGTTGGTAAGGGGGTGGGTCAGTGCTCCTGCCTGCTGTGGATGGTGAGAGGTGAGGGGGGAAGGGCATCTTTCCTTCGCCCACACCTCCACTTGGCAGACGAGGGGGGCAGAACTAATTCTACTCTCACACCCTCAAGGCCAGCTGGCTCTCACACCTGCCAACAGGCTCAGCTCTGTTGTGCTGCCCAGGTGAGGTGCAGGACCTGCTCTCTCAAGTGCTGTGGCAGATGAGGGGCAGGGCCAGCTCTCCCTAGTGTTTTAGCCAGTGAGGGGTGGGGCCAACACTGTCTCTGCCTTTGGCCTTTGGTGGTAACAGGAACCAAAGGTAACAACACATACCAGAGCTGCGTCAGGGCCATGCATGGGCGCAGACATGCCCCTTGGTTGCAGCCTAGGCCCAGACATCACCACGACCCTGGGTGACAAGCAGGCCACTCACCTCAGCCCACTCCTCACTGCCTTCACCTCTTCAGATCTGTCTCTCTCCAGAGAACATGAACCCTTGGGAGAGAAGCTTAATAAGAAGGTGAACCCAAAGAAAAACATATAGGCATCCTCCTGAATATTAACCTTCATCAGGCGATGAAAGGAGACAGAGACAGAGACCCACATTGGAGCACCAGACTGAAATATCAAGGTCCAAATCAGGAGCAGAAGGAGAGAGAGCATGAGCAAGGAACTCAGGACTGAGAGGGGTGCACCCACACACTGAGGCAATGGGGATGTTCTATTGGGAACTCACCAAGGCCAGCTGGCCTGAATCTGAAAAAGCCTGGGATAAAACCGGACTCGCTGAACATAGTGGACAATGAGGACTACTGAGAACTCAAGAACAATGGCAATGGGTTTCTGATCCTACTGCACGTACTGGCTTTGGGGGAGCCTAGGCAGTTTGGATGCTCACCTTACTAGACCTGGATGGAGGTGGGTGGTCCTTGGACTTCCCACAGGTCAGGGAACCCTGATTGCTCCTTGGGCTGACGAGGGAGGGGGACTTGATCAGGGGAGGGGGAGGGAAATGGGAGGCGGTGGCGGGGAGGAGGCAGAAATCTTTAATAAATAAATAAATAAATAAATAAATAAATAAATAAATAAATAAAT
>JABTXL010000002.1:48564085-48578777 GCA_025134845.1 Neodon shergylaensis | reverse complement strand
AATAAATAAATAAATAAATAAATAAATAAATAAATAAATAAATAAATAAATAAATAAAATGAACCCTTGGGTCTCTCTCTTCTATATCCCACCTGACTTTTGATAACCATAGCAGAGCACCACCAGGCTGGTACTGTCTCTGCTGGCCCAGGCCAGAGAGCCCAGGCTGGCATGTGGATCTTCATCTCCTGCCCAGTCTCTACCCACAATGCAGTTTCTGACAAACAACGACTTCACTTCCTTCCCCAGCAGCCCATGATTATAAAATACTTGGAATAAACAACAGGTGACTTCCAGTCACTCAGATCCAAAGCTTCCACATACGCGTTTCGTTAAGGACAGATTTCCTGCCTCCCTGCTCATGAGGACAAGGATGACGGACAGTGCTTTCCAGATGTGTCTCTGAGAAGATCGTGAAGACGAGCTGCCTGTTTCTCAACTGCTCAGTTTGTGGGAGCAGCTGATTTGTGGGGAAGAAGTGTGGTATGTGGATCGTTAAAGGCCAACAGGGCCACTGAAGGGAGCGAGGAGACCTTTCTGCTTCCTGTGCTCACACACTAGTGGCCGTAAACTATGCTTCACTCACGGTTTAATTTGTGTGGAATTTCAGAATTAAGCCCTGAGCAAGACAGGTAAATAAAGTGTCATCTTTCAGATCGCCTCAGATTATTGACAAGGTCTGCGTTTGCTCTCTTGGGCAGTACGGCTGCATTTTTCTGCTTAGGCACAGATCTAGTGTCACAGCTTCCTGTTTTATGATGGCCAAGTGCCTAGGTGACAGCATCTGAGCCTCTTTGCATGGCCTTCTCTCTGTGTACATTGTATGCTCTCTGTGCTTGGCATATGATGGGTCATCCTCCAACAACAATTGGTTCCTCTGGGATACTTTCCCTGCTTTTCTTAATTTGACTCACAGACTCGTCGGGAATGCCACTGTTCTCTCCGGAATGCAAGCCACACAGGACCACGCTCCCCTTCTCTGGTGGCTTCCTGCTTACCTGTGCAATTAAATTTCTTTCAAAGTGTAAGTTGACCTTTGAGGCTCTAAACACCTTACAGGAGGAAACTGTGCAGTCCAGCACCAAATACAGATACCTGAAGAGTAAGTGTTTGCCAGGAGCTTCTAAATGCTAGGCTTTCAAGCTCTTATTTCAGCTACTTCCCGGAGAGTAGTGAGACTGAACCGAAAAGCCACAAGGAAGTTTCAGAATGACAAGTGGCCAAGTAAAGAGCAGTTATGTAAGGAAGTGAGTACTAAGAATTGTTTTTCTCCCGGTGGTAAAGTCTCACCAATTGTTTTTCAAAATGTGTTTTTAGAAGAATCTAGCACCTGTGAACCTTCTATGCATCCATACAGCTTGTGCACCAGAGATGGCAGATAATGGCCCAGGACACTGTCAAACATAGCCCAACACGAAACCATAAACCTGCTAAAAACATAATGAGAATTTTTGCAACTCAGTTGCGGTGACTTTGTGGAAAACACCACAGTGTTGCAGGGCGAAGAGATTGGACGTCCCTGCCAGTCTTTGCTGTTACCCTTGTGCTATGGCTCACCCTCAACCCAGACCAGAGAAAGAGGGTTCTGGGGAAAAGATCAAAATCAAACATCTGAAGCATGGTTCTATTCAATGCATATTGTTTTAGACACTGTTATAGAGTTGAGAAGTTGTAAATCAAACCATAATAATTTATATGGACATCTCTTGCAGGCTCCTGGGGTAATCTGGCTCCTCTGACCTCACAAGTCCACCAATGATTTGCCTGCACCTCCCTCTCTGAAAACTGCACTCTCAGGAGCATACACCAAAGAACAAAACCCCAATAATAGCAAAACAAGCAAGCAAGCAAGCAAACAACAAGAAGAAGCCTAAGACACTTTCCCCTTCTGTTCTTAGACCAGTTAGCAATAAAACAGGCTGTAGAGAACCCGGGTGAAATACCATCATTGCCCGGCTTCGACCCAGTTGGTAAGGAAGTCAATTGAACTGCCTTGTGCTGCTGAGCAGCAGTGTGGACCAGAGGAAAAGCCCTGCCGCACAGGCCTGTGCATGTCACAGCGTGGCCCTCAGGAACATAAGCAAGTAACATCTATCCTGGATTTAAAGGGCAGTTCAAAGCCTGTATGGCTATGATATAAACTAAAATAATAACAATAATTTTAGAATGTGTATAATTGATTGGGAAGATGAAGGTCAGCCAAATGGGGGAGTGGATGAAGGGTTATGGGGATGCTGGTATGATCAAAATACAAAATATACTATAAATGTATAAAATGTCATAATGAGACCCATTATTGCATATAATTAACACATGGTGGTACATCATTAAAAAGTATGAACGAGATGTACCGGTCAGCATGGCTGGGTCTCCGACCTGCTTACTAGGTCTATGATGTGAGTACAGCTTTCCTGTGCTCCAGGTAGCTTCTGGTCTATCCTGCCACCTCCCACCTTCATTAGCACCGCCAAGTGTGTGTGTGTGTCTGTCTGTCTGTCTGTCTGTGTGTGCTGTTTATCTCCTGAAAGAGATTAGCATGTGTCCTGTGACCCACAATCCTCCTCTAGCGCAGTCCAGACAGCCATTGTCTCCTACTCGTTGGATTCTTCTGAAATCCTGGAAATACTACAGAACATTTTCTGTGTCTGCAAAACAAAGCTGCAAGCATTAGCGACGTTATGTTTCCCAGGACATGCATCTCATTGCCTTACGTTGACACATAAAATTTGTTTGAATCGCTAGCTTTTCTATCCTTCCTAGGATATGATGAGGACAAGCAGGATCCTAGGACAAGTAAGCCAAAAAGGAAGAAACTAATGATGCCACCCCAGGCTCTTTTGCTTGGGAAAGGGGCTTATTCCCTCCTCCCTCCCTCCCTCCCTCCCTGCCTCCCTCCCTCCCTCCCTCTCTCATTTCCTGCTTCTCTCACCTTTTCTCTCTCCCCCTCTCCTCCTCTCCCCCTTTCCCCTTTGCTTCTTTCCCTTTCCCCTTCTTTTCCCTTTCCCCCTCCCTTTCCTCACCCTCTCATTTCTGGCTCTCATGGGGTAGACAACTTTGCTATTATCACATGTTCCCACCATGATGTGCTATCTTGCCATGGGCTTCAGAGCAATGGAGCCAACCCACCATGAGTTTGAACCTTCTAAAATCAAGAGACAAAAATAAGGCTTTCTATTTTTCCCTTGAACTATTTATATTGTTACGGTGGTGGCCGCTGACTCATGCAGTGCATAGAGAAATAAAGCTTGCCCTTCTAGCTTGGGATTGTGGGAAGGTCAGATGTCAGGGTCCTCCTTCTCAGGGGAGGGAGTATGGTTTAGCATCGTTGGATTGGTATGGAGGGTCCAAGAAGCTTTTACTATGTTGGGCTACGGTGCTGAAGCTGGAAGGCCTGCAGACAGTCTCAGGTGTAGACTCGGCACCATGCCGGCCACACCAACAACATCTGCCCACTCTGTAATAACAAAAAAGAAAATGCACCGTACTTAAAGCCAATTGATTGTGGATTTTAATCACATCTCTAATTTTTCTTCACAGCAACATCTACTTTAATGGTGGGGGACTATAGCCTGGTCAAGTTGACCGCAAAACTGACCATCCCAGCAACAACTGTAGCATGCTGTTACGAGATATATCTCAATTTACAGGTGTTAAAAATAGATTTGTAATGTGCATCTTGGGCTTTGATGAAACGTAGTTCATTTCTGGGTGTGGCAAGAGTAAATGAAGAAGCTGGTGTGACTTCATTTAGTAATTCTGGAGATCAGCCGTGGTTTTGTAACGCCCACAATGATTTGGAGTTTGAGAAGTTGGTGATTTTTGACAGCCCGTTGAGGAGAGGAGGCCTGGGAAAATCAAGAAGCCATCCTCTGAAGGACATCTGACCCAGGGCTAGAGTTAGGACCCGTTTCCCCCTCAGGCTTGTGTAGGGCACTTTCTTGTTTACTTTAAATGCCTCTCTCAGCCTTCTCTCACTTCGTTCTCTATCAAAGGTAACACCATTTTCCAAGTGACTGGCCGGGGACTTTTGAGAAGGCTCAGCCAGCTGGAGGCATCAGAGGAAGACTAGCGGGTAGCTGAAGGGAAGAAGCCATGGTATGTCTTGGTTTTGGGCTGAGTCATCTTGGGTGGCCCTGTGTCCCCGGGGCACTGACTTCCACTGAACAGTCTGCCCTTCCTGGTCATATCTATGAAGCAATTTCCATTCAGGTCCAGGTTTCCACCATCAATCACGTTTGTGGATTATGACAGCAGCATTTCATGGTTTCTTTAGGGGTGGCAACGACTTTCTATACTTGGCTCACTGTCCCCTAGGTGTGCATTCAGCCCTCCAGCTCCCTGCTCGACAAGGTCCTTGCATCAGACTGTTTATGCTTGACACTCCTCGGGTGTTTCCTGTTTTCCTTACTGCACCCTAATAGATACATAAGATTTAAAAAGACATATTGATTACTATGCAGAGAGTCAGCTATTCCTTCAAAGATAAAAATTTGGGAAGATCCCACCATTCAAAACGTAACTCTAAAAGGAAGATTATGAGAAAGGAGTGGAAGGTTCTTGGTGTGAAAGATTTGGGCTCCAAAACAATGGAGGCACAGATGCTGGGGCCCTTGCATAGTTACTGAGCAATTAGGAAATGCATGCACATCCAGCAGAATGCAGCTTACCTGCCTTCTGGGCACGCAATATGCACACAATTAGAGGGATAGCTGGAATCAGAGAGTGTGGTGGTTTGAGTGAGAATGGCCCCCATAGACTCATGTATTTGAATACCTGGTCCTCAATTGGAGGAACTGTTTGGGAAGGATTAGTAGGTGTGGCCTCGTTGGAGGAGATGTATTACTGGGAGTGGGTTGTGAGGTTCCAAGAGCTTGTGACTTCCCCAGTTAGCTCTGTCCCTTACCTTGTGCTTGAGGATAGGGATGTAAGCTCTCAGCGATTACTCCAGCTCTGTGCCTGCCTCCCTGCCTGCTGCCATGCTGCTCCGTGACAGTCATGGACTCTAACCCTCTGGAACCATGATCCCCAAATAACTCTCTTATACATGGTCTTAGTCATGTTGTCTCTTCACAGCAATGGAACAGTCACTAAGACAGAGACCTAGGTTAGAATCATAGTTCCATTTTATAAACACAGCTGTGACTTTGGGCAAATCTCTTAGCATCACTGGGCCTCGGTCTGCTCAGTTCTAAGGTGGAGATAAATGTCACAGCTTTTGTGAAATGAGAAGAATTATACTGCTTTACCTTTATTCCCAAGCAGGACTCTTCTGAAACTCTGTAGGATATTAACACTTCTAAGAGGGATTCTTGTGTTTTCCCTGATGCTCCTCCTCCCACCTCTTATACAATTTTCCCTTCCTTTCTTTCCCTTCCCATCCCTTCTTTATAAAATAAATGTTTTCAAATTCCCATCTTTCTAGTTGGGTGCCATTGCTCACTCCTGTGATCCCAGCACTTAGGAAGCTGAGGCAGAAAGACTGGGAATCTGAAGCTAGCCTGGTTATACAGCAATGAGCTACATGTCAAGAGCCCATTTCAATTGATCAACTGATAAAATATATCTGCCTTTCCCTTTAACTGACTTTCAACAAAACAAGACGATGTGTTTTCATATTATCACTCAATTAAAACCATTCCTGTCATGTCTTAGAAGGGGATGGGATTGATTGCCCTCTTTGAACATGTGTGTGTTGTGTGAGGAACCAGTATCTGCTGTTCAGTAGTAGCACATGCTGTCAGCCCAACAAACACCCATGCAACAAATCAAGTCTTCTAGCAAGTCATTCCAGGAAAAACACTCACTCTGTTTCAGTTAGTGAAAATTGCTCTCATACAACATATTTGATCATGTTCCCTCCTCTCCCACACCTCCCCCCAGATCCCCACACCTTTCTAGTACTCAACCTGATGTTCTCTCTCTATCAAAAACAATAATAAAAACAAACAATAAGAAATCACTAAGGCAAACATTCCAAAACAAAACCAAAAAGTACATAAAGCAAAACAAAATTAAAAGTATGGAATTTATTTTGCACTGGCCAAGAGCTCCTGGCCATGGGGCCTGCCCTGAACTGTGGTTACTCCAGTGACACTCCATTGGAAAAGACTGATTTGTCCCTTGCTAACAGGTATCAGTTGCAGATGGTTTCTTAGTTAGGGGTGGGATATCATGTCTTCTTCCCCCTCTCAGTGCTGGGACCCTTTGTGGCTTGAACCTGGGCAAGCCTTGTGCATACTACCACAGTCTCTGTAAGTTCATGTGTTATCAGTCTTGTTGTCTTCGGAAGACACTGTTCCCTTGCAGTTATCCATTACCTCTAGATGCTACAACCTTTTTGCCCCACTTTGACATAGATCCCTAAGCCTTGAGGGGAGGGTTTCTATCAAGAAATACTATTTAGTACCAAGTGCTCCAAATTCTCTCTTTCTCTGTCTTGGAAATAGCCTAAACATCCATTAATTGAGGAATGAATAAGGAAAATGGGGTACATTTACACAACAGAATATCATCCAGCTGTTAAGAAAAATGGAATTTGCGGGTAAACAGTTGGCGGTAGAAAAAAATTATCCCGAGTGAAGTATCTCAGACCCCCAAAGACAATATTTTATGTTTTTTCTTGTATGTGGATGTTACATGTAAACTTTCAATATTTGTGCCACAATCTAAATAACTACAGAGGCTAGGTCCCTGGTCAAGAACCACGATGGAGTAGAGAATCTCCCAAGGAAGGGGAAATAGAATATAGTGTTACAGAGAAAGAAAAGGAAAACTGAAATAGGATGACTAAATGGGGAAGGGATGGAAGAGAAGGGTAAAGAAGGAGTATGGGGAGGGACAACTAACACTGAAGGCCATTTGAAGAACCGTGTGAGAACCTGCTACTATAGAAACTTCCTAATATATCCATATCTATATCTATATAAATCTATCTATCTATCTATCTATCTGAAAGAAATCTAAATAGAAATCTAAATAGAATCATCAAGTAATAGGGGAGACAATTCCTTAACTGGACAATTTATGCCACCAACTAAAACCTCCAGTGCCAAGAAGGGTTATAGTTTGTTGAGTTGTGGGCCAATGGAATCCACCTCCTTCAACATCACAGGCTATTACCAAAGCTATCATTTTCTCTCTACAATCTGATGATAAGGCCTTATTACTAACAACAACACTTACTTATGTCATCGAACACAGAGAACTGGAACTGGTGCCTGACTAGAGCTTCACCTCCTACTGACTAGTGTTCATGGTACTGGAAGGTTCTCTGCACACTACTGGGGGGATAGGTAATCATCATTATTACCCAGCTACAAACACTGTCATCTACTATAGTGATATCTGACAGAACATTAAGATATAGTATATTCAAAGAACTAACTAAAATAAAAGAGTCAAGTAAATAAATTGTAGTCGGACATTTCCTTCCTGCTTGCCTGCTCCCAAACACCCAGCAGGAGCTTCCCAAATAAATGACTCAGAGGTTTAATATAAATTATAAATGCTCGGCTGATAGCTCAGGCTTATTACTAACTAGCTCTTACATTTTAAGTTAACCCATATTCCTTATTTATGTTTTGCCATGTTGGTATGTTTATTAGTTAGCATGGCACATTTATTTTCTGTTCCCTCTGTGTCTGGTGACTCATGACTCCACCCTTTTCCTTCCAATCATCCTTAGTTTGGTCACCCTACCTATACTTCCTTCCTGACTACTGGTTGTCAGTCAGCATTTTATTAAACCAATTCTAGTGACAAATCTTTGCAGTGTACAAGAGGATTATTCCATAGCAACAAATGACCCAATTAAAAAGTGGGCTTGTGGTCTGAACAAAGTATTCTCCAGAGAAGAAAAGAAAATGGCTGAGAGATACCTCAAAAATATTCAGCATCCTTAGCAATTAAAGAAATGCAAATTAAAATAACTGTGAGATTTTTATCTCCCTGCAGTCAGAATAGCTCAGATCAACAAAACCACTGACAACAAATGCTTGTGAAGACATGGGGAAAAGGGACCCCTCATTGACTGTTGTTGGGGCTGTAAACTGTTGCAGTTGCTCTGGAAGTCAGTGTAGAGAGTACTCAAAAAGTTAAAAATAAATCTACCATGTGACCCAGCTGCACTTGCTTGGTATGTGCCCAAAGGACTTGATGTCCTATACCACTGACACTTCCTCAGCCATGTTTGTCACCCTACGCCACCAAGACTTCCTCAGCCATGCTCTCTGCTGTTCTGTTCACAATAGCTAGGAAGTGGAAGTAACTTACATGTCCTTCAACTGATGAATGGTTAATGAAAACGTTGTCCTCCTCATAGAGCAGACAGATGATGGAGGAGGAGAACCCTCCACACTGTCCATAGTGGGAGGTCCTTGTGGAGCAGACAGATGATGGAGGAGGTCAGGAAGGAGAAGGCTACCTTCTAGCAAGTGCTTATAGCTTTGGCTGATGTGCAGAATCTCCTTTTTACCATCTTAAGGAAAAGGGGACCGCCCTGTCCTCCCTCAAGAGTAAACACTGTTTGTCCTTTGTGGCTTTCTTTCTGCCTGTGCAGCTATCTTCAGTCGGGTTATTTGAATTAGCTTCACTCACACGCCTTAAACGAAGAAAAGTGCACACAGACGGACAAGCTGAGAGGGACAAGCTGGAGGGTATACCACGCCTCTGAATCCTGACACCCACCAGCAGGTCCTCCTCGGGGTGTTTGAGAACTGTGATGATCAGCCTTGACCATAAGCTTGATTGCATTAAATGATACCCGGGAGAGTAGCCTGGTAGCCTCTAGGTATGTCTGTGAGGGTGTTTCCAAGGACAGTTTGCTCGAGAGGCCTCTGATTTAAGCAATGGTTTAAACTACTGGCCGATTCACGGCGTAAGTGATCTGTGAGGAGATGGCGGACCTGTGGGAGGTAGGGTCGTGCTGGAAGAAGCGCGTGTCTGGGGTGCACTTTTGAAGGGTACCGTGACGGTGGCTTTTTCCTATTACTCCTTGTTGTTTTTTGGCTACTATGATGTCAGGAGCCTGCACCACATACTGCTGCTGTGTTAGCCTTACCGGAGGCCCTCAGGAAATGGGTCCAGCCAATCCCAGACTATAACCTCTGAAACCATGAGCCAGGAGCAATCCTTCCATTTAAATGCTGTTTTCTCAGTGATTTCTCTGCTATTTTGTCCCTAACACGGGCTCTAAGAAGTCCATCTACTTGAGGCTATCGTAAGTGGGTGAAGGACTTCAGAACACGAGGACACAAAAGTAATAGCTGCTTGCTTACTGCCAAGTCTGTTTTTCCATTGGGTGCCTATGATGCAGGGGCAGAGACGTCGTTTGAAAGACTACCAGGGAGAGCACTGGCCCATTAAGTCTCCTGAGCTCACTCTGGACTTTCTGGGCCACAAGCACACAGCCCTGTGCCAGCTTCTCTTGATAATGACTGGCTCTCTTGCCTTTAGTGCTCAGGACTGTCCTGGCAGGTGGGCCCACTTCCTCAAGCCTTCTGTTATGAGTTTCTGCAGGGCTGAGCTCTCCTGCTGTTCCTGCAGATGGAGAGACATTAAGATGGAAATTCTAGCCATCTTTTTGCCAGAAGTAAAATGTTTTGCTTTGACCTCAAGTTCTTAGAGATTTGTCAAGTTGCTTTTAAAATCAAAACAATAATCGTTCAATTCTGGATGGCACAGTTGGGGCTTCTATGGTGCCTGGCTATGGATGGCAACATCAAAACAAAAAACCCAGACTGTGGATCTCAGAGAGGCCTATGTTCAAGTTCTCAGCCACGGGCCTTGATTTCCCAGAGTCTTGGTTTCGACATCCACGCATGTGTATGCAGGAGACTCACTCACTCATGGATTGGTGACATGGTAAGATTGGGCAGACATGACAAGCCCTGTAGTTAGCATCTAGTACATAATGACTATAATACATCATTATTAATTTCTCTTATCATTTTTATTTATGATCAGAAGGACACACATTCAGACAAGCTTCATTAGGAGCAAGAGTGGGGACTGGCTGTCATTTAAGTGATGTGTCCATTTTAAACTCAAAACTGACTTTCTCTCAGAACCAATCAGAATTGTCCTTTCTCTTCCGTCTTGCGCAGGAACACGGGAAGAGGATGCTTCATTAACCTTCTGTGGGTTAAAGACTAAATGATGAGTGTTTTTTTAAACCAAAATGCTAACATTGGTATCCTCTGAGGTAGGATTTCAAGTACCCACACCCAGCAACGTATTTTCTTTTCTTTCTTTTTCCTTTTTATTCTGATGCCTAAAATCAGAAAAGAAAACCAAACCCCTTTTACTTTATTACTGTAAACAGTTAACAACCAAGGTTAAGTTTTATGGTGGTCAGGCTTCTTTCATTCCTTTGAAAACCTGTACTGGCCTCCGGACCCTTTCCACCTTCCCGCCTCCCTGATCAGAAGTGTGCCTCTCTGTCATCAGCCCTCAACTGGGTTCCCTGTTCCTTCCAGGTGGCAGTAAGGTAGGAGAAGGTCTCCTAGCTCTCCCCCAAGCAGGAAGCAGCAGGATGTGTGTCAGGCAATGAGAAAAGGCATCAGCAAAGAATTGCGACTAATGTTACAGTCGAGCCCGACAAGAAAAGCCCAGTGTGTGTTTAAGAGTCTGAGAAGCACAGCCAATGAGAAG
This sequence comes from Neodon shergylaensis, assembly GCA_025134845.1. Classification (NCBI taxonomy): domain Eukaryota; kingdom Metazoa; phylum Chordata; class Mammalia; order Rodentia; family Cricetidae; genus Neodon; species Neodon shergylaensis. Next base: position 48,568,127 of record JABTXL010000002.1, on the reverse strand, counting down.
AGGGAGGGTGCAGGACAAACAGCGAGGGCAGAAATACAGTTATGATGGGAAGGAAATGGAAAATCAATAAATGAAATTCCTTCCCCCGACCGAGCCCCTCAAGGGGAGTTTGCTAGAAAGGGCTGGAGGGGGGTAGGTAAGATTCATATAGGGTCGTGTAATTTATGGGGAGTTCCTCTCCAATCAGTTGGAAAAGGACAGCCTACCAAATTCATGGGGGTCTCCTTTGGCTTCTCTTCCTCCTCTAGCCAGGTTTTCTGGCTGGGTGGATTTATGGGCTGCAGCTTATTTATTTTGTTCCTGCTGAGGTAAATAGCTCCCTGCCGGGGGCATTTATGATTACCGTGCAGAGGAACGAGATGATGGATTGCTTCCTTTCGTTTGTCTTTTGACCAGAAAAATGTCTGTTTCTCTAGTAATTTGGCTTTTAATGTGCGGTGATCCCCACTTTAGGGTGTTTGCAGGTGTACCACAGATGGCTCCGATTTGTGGAGGCTAAGGTGGATTAGCGGGTGGACCTTGCCTGCCCATGTGAGGCCTGAAAAGGGAAGTCACTGTGGTTAGCCAGATGGAGGAATTTGCGGCTGAGCCTTCAGCCAGCCACACCTGCATGTCTGTCCAGCCACTGGGACTGCTGGACACACAGGCTTTGTCTGGACTTGGGCTTCTCTCAGGATTCCTCTCTTTTCAAGCCTCCGTGTAAGGTTCTGATCTTGCTGACAGGGAACGTCTTTAACTGAGTTGGCAATAATCTGACCTTTCTCCCATAGCAGCCCGGGTAACACTGGTGTTTCTTCCCCAGCCACGGACCCAGCAACACGCACTACTGACCCGCTAAGAATGACTTTTCCGCTAGTGCAGCAGAGGCATGACTTTTGGGGAGTTAGCACCATTTTCTGATTCGATTTGAGGCTTACTTCCATGTCTGGCATTGGAAACCTAGTCAAAAGAGTTGCTCAGAGAGGGCATAGGTCGTAGGGGAGAACCTACTATTTTGCTAAAGATTGAAACATTGTCAAACATCTAAATACTTATGTTTCTAGTCATTGTGAGAGCTCCTTTTGCCTTGTTTTGCACTGAGTCAACACAGAGACTTATATTTGGTCAAGGTGTGGAGACTAAGTGACTGTGGAGACTAAGTGACATCACCCTCTCCAAGGCCTAGGGAGCACTGTGGACTTGGGGGTGAAAGACGGTAAGGGAGAGGATGAGGAGCAGTGCTGTGGAGCTCTAGATGGGACATGGCTGCTGCAAGCATGAATACACAGTAGCCATGGAAACTGGCACAACACCCCATTAGGAAGGTACCCATAAGGCCTTGCCCCTTCCTGCGGAGCTATCTGTAATTAGTGGTTGCAGGGGAAAGTGTCATTTTTGTCAGTGGTGTAGCCACTGGTCAATTGTCCTGCACAAGTAAGCAGCACCCTATCCATGTTCACAGGAGCAGCCCTCATTAAATCAGTGGATCAAAAGAAGACACGCGAGTAGGGGGGAGCTAGTGAAGAAGACGGGGCTCAGGGGGAGTGGGGCGGGGTGGAGGAAGATAGCAATGGGGGGTGAATAATAATGGCCCTACATATGGAATTGTCAAAAAGAAATAAAGAATTAAAACTTCAAGTAGCAGCTGGCTACTGAGTGTGTTCAGTCACGTCTTGTCTGAACTGGGATGTGTGGAATTACCTAGTGGGTTGAGAGACTTAGCATAAAAAAAAACGAGCTAAACTATGTCACTAATAATGTTTATGTAGATTTATATACTAAAATATAATATTTTGGTTAGAGTGGGATAAATAAAATACGTTATTTGAATGAATTTCATCTGTGTCATCTTTTTATTTTTAAAATGTGGCTACAAGAAAACTTCAAATTCCATATCTGGTTCACATATGTGGCTCGCACACTGTTTTTATTGGAGAGTGCTGGCTGAACTAGGAGCAGGACACAGGACGTCCAAGTCTGGTACTGTCATTTTCGACTTCGTGATCTTGGATAAGTGGTTGAAATTCTGTGTGCTTCCATTTCTAGCTTGCTAACGAGAATAGTAGCATCCACTCAGTAAGAGTGTTATGATTAACTAACCATATTGTTGTTTGAAATAATTCTTGTGCTATCTGGCAGATGCCACTTGGCCACTCTAGTTCCTGTCTTGAACATCTTGTTTACCACCAGTGAAGGTGGCCACTTTGTTCACGATGACTTGCTCACAGTTGGGATAATCCTGTATTTTGTGGTCCTTGAGAGACAACAGCTACAAAAGCTTTGAGAAGGGAACTTGCTGATTTCAGCTAGATAGTTGTTTGAGTCTGAGTTTTAAGCCTAGTGCCCCTGCCCTGTTACTGAGTGTCACACTGGTTACCAGACAGGAACTGGTTCACACTGGGTTAAGCCTCTAAAATGTCTTATAAAGTCTCAGTGTAAGTTGGAGCACCTTCAGCTTCAAGTTAAACAGTGGAATATTCCTGGAGCCACATCTAAAAACAGTCTTTATCAGCCCTCCACAGTTCTCCCACCATGCTGTTCATAGGCAGCCTTTGGGGAGTGAGAGTCTGTGTTCTGGGGTTTGACTTCTTGAGCATCTAGCTGTGGATACTCTTGGCTTCCTGTTCTCTTCAGGCGTGACCCTTTGTTAGGACCAGAGCCCTCAGCAGGCATCTGTGGAAAATGACTCGTCTGTCTTGTGAGACAATTCATGGACATCAGAAGAAAACAATGGGACAGTTGTACCTAGGACAATTCTAAAACATGGCACTTGATGACTTATAGGAAGGAGACAAATTCTTTAGAGGATACAGTCTATCAAAACGCAAAAGGGGAAACATATTTTAAATAGATGACATCTACTAAAAACGTTGAATCAATAATCAATAACCTTCCCATGAAGAAAACACTGGGGTAGGTTAATTCTATCAAATCTTGGAAGAATAGGTGATACTAATATTCAATAATCATTTCTAGAAAATAGAAGCATAGAGGAAACTTTGTAACTTGTTCTAGACCAGCAGTTCTCAACATTTGGATCATGACCCCTTTGGGGGTCAAAGTAAGACCATCAGAAAGCACATATTCACAACAGTAGAAAAATCACAGTTATAAAATAGCAACAAAAATAATTTTATGGTTGGGATGATCACCACAACATGAGGAACTATATTAAAGGGTCGCAGCATTAGAAAGATTGAGAAACACTGTTCTAGACGATGATAGTGACACCACAAGAAATACATCTTCATAATGTAGACAAAAAAATCTTCAACCAAATATTCACAAATCAAATCCATTAAATGCATAGAAGAATTGTAATTGCTTTCATTGGGACCTCTGCATCACACCCCTCTGTGCTGAGACTCAGGGGTCAATATGGAAGTGTGAGGGTGGGGGCAGATTTTAAGAGCTGGAGGTAGTGGCTGTCTGCATCAAAACAATATTTACAGTATCATGACAGGACCCAGCACACATGTGAGTTCAGCAGCTGTGACTACATGCTTAAGACCTGCACAAGATCAACCCAACCAAACACCAGCACGGATCGGGGACAGGCTCACAAAGTCCCATCCCTATCTAAGGAGGTATTGGGAGAGAGTTTTCTTCAGGGATGTGTTTCCTGAGAGGACATCTACGGCAGGCGGTCTCATACCCAGGCACGTACAGGAAGCTCTAAGGAGACTCAGTGGGTTCAAAAGAAAAGAACGTGACATTGGGAGGCAAAAGTGGTAGGGGAAAGGGGAGGAATTGGAGGGGAGGGGATGGGGGTGGATTTGATCAACATTACATGCATGTGTGAAATTATCAAAAAATTTAGTTATAATTAGCAAGTTATGGCTATTAGAACATGAGTTCAGCATGAAAGTAACTTGTGATGAAACCGATATTTTAAAAATATATTTTCTAAAGGTGATAAGGTAATATTTCTTTAGCACCTCGCTTCTCTTTTCTCCCTCTTCCCTTTCTCCCCTTTCCTCCCTTCTCCTCCGCTCCCCTCCATTCCTTCTCTTCTCTTCTCTTCTCTTCTCTTCTCTTCTCTTCTCTTCTCTTCTCTTCTCTT
>JABTXL010000002.1:48517222-48564075 GCA_025134845.1 Neodon shergylaensis | reverse complement strand
TTCTCTTCTCTTCTCTTCTCTTCTCTTCTCTTCTCTTCTCTTCTCTTTTCTTCTATCCCTTCCTCTTCTTTCACATCCTTCCTAATCCCCCTCCCCAGAGCTGGGTCCTGGCATAGGATAGACAAACTCTCTCTCTCTCTCCCTCTCGTCTCTCTCTCTCTCTCTCTCTCTCTCTCTCTCTCTCTCTCTCTCTCCAAGCTACACCCCAGCCCCAAATCTATTTCTTGATCTGCAAAAACGACACGCACAGTTCTATTTTGAGTGACTTGTTAGAGAGTCATGGAAGATTTCTATTCTATGCTCACTGATCACATCTATGCAGATCTGTGCTATGTCATAGAATGTAGTGGGTACTGTGATCACATCTATGCAGATCTGTGCTATGTCATAGGATGTAGTAGGTACTGTGAATATATGGGAAGTAATATGAGGCGTGAACACAAACATTTGTAGTTTGTTTGGAGATAAGACGTTATGACTGACAGCAACTTAGACAGGAAGGGGTTTATTTCATCTTACACTTTCACATCACAGTCTATTATCAAAGAAGTCAGGGCAGGAACTCAAGGAAGGAGCCTGGAGGCAGGAACTGAAGCAGAAGCCTTGGAGAAGTGCTGCTTTTTGGTTTGCTTCTATGTTGTAATATGAGTGGCGGGGCTGCGTCCCCAGCACCCCGGCCACCTGGCTAGCTTATGCCCCGAAATAACAACACACAAACTGTATTCATTTAAACACTGCTTGGCCCATTTCTATCTAGCCTCTTCTAGGCTAATTCTCTCATATTAATTTAGCCCATTTCTAATCATCTGTGTAGCACCACTAGGTGCGCTTACCAGGAAGATTCTAGCCTACGTCCATCCTGTGTCGGAGCTTCACTGCATGTCTCCGAGAGGAGCTATGGAGTCTGTCTTCTCTGCTCCAGAGAGCAGAGCTGTCGAGTCTGAGCTCACTTCCTCTTCCTCCCGGCATGCTGTTCTGTTTACTCCTCCCACCTATGTTTTAACCTATGAGGGCCAAGCAGTTTCTTTATTGCTTAACCAATGAAATCAACAGATTGATATATGACACTCCCACATCACTTCTATGGCCTGCTTAGCCTGCTTTGTTCTACAAGCTAGTACCACGTGCCCAGGGAAGTCACCACCATCAATGGTCTGGGCCCTCCCACATCAATCACTAATTCTATCACTAATACAGGCTTACATACAAGCCAATCTGATATAGAGAGCCATTTTTTTCAATCAATATTCCTTCTTCCTAGTTGTCTAGGTTGGTTCAGTTGTCCTCTGACCTCAACACCTGTTTGTGGTATGTATGTACTTGTATAACCACAACATACTCCTCACACAGATGAACTGTAAAGAGTGAACAATTGATATTCATTCCAGGTGTGCCAGGTGAGTTCAACATATGGAAACCAAGCACAAAATTACACCCGTTTGATACAGAAATCGCCTCCGACAGATCTTAACACTGATCGTTATAAAAAGCTGGCAGCTTTGTTAACTCCCGTTGGAGGCTTTACACTTTCTGAGGAGTAGATGGTGGGGGGGGGGGTAAAAAGGAAGTGTGTGTGTGGGGGGGGGAACAGGAGGACAGGAGTGAAGAGAAACTGGGGTTGGTATGTAAAATAGTTTATAAAAATTAAGAAAAATGTTGGCAGATGAGGAATCTAGGGAACGTCCCTAGATTGATGAAGAATGTTTATCAGATTCCCGGGATGAATGAACTATAAATGGGGCCCAGGAGGCCTTCCCTTTAGGATGAGGAGCAAAACAGGGGTGCTTTGCCTCACTGTTCCTCTTAGCCTTGTACCTCAAGTCCTCTCTGTCACAGAAGGTTAGATAATGAAATTAAATGTATGCTGGTGGTAATTAAAGCAATAACTGGTCTCTACTCACAGGAGACATGATTGTCTGTGTCAAATTCCCAAAGCTTTAGGACACACACTGCCTGGAACTGAAAAAACAAGTCTAGTAGAATGGCAGCATACAAAAGTCTGTTTTTTTTTCTGAATGCCTGTAATGAACAGTTGGACTTTGAAAAAAAAAAAAAACACCCACATCTCTTACAATAGCCTCTCCTGAATAAAATACTTTCGTGTGAATCTAATAAGTGAGATGCTTAATTGTGTATGTATGCTGAAAAAAAATCACAAAACCCTGGTGGAAGAAATGTAAGAGATGGGAGGTCCGTGGTCAATACGGGGCTGTGAGTGTACCTGCTCTCCCCAGCTGAACCCTGAGGGAGAGTTCATGTGTAGCAACACCCTAACTTCAAAGCTGATTGAAGGCACAGGAGAAATAGGATAAGAAACATCCCCGAAGAAGAGTAAAGGAGGTAAGATGCCTTATGCTACACAAGCACAAGGGTTTCTGTGTAGTTATAATTAAGACAAAGTCGGGGAATACTTTTAATCTATAGAAAGGACAAGAATCCTATCATTTTTCAACAACTACACCCATGTATTGAAAAACTACTTGGCATTCTACAAACCAGTGGAATGATTTTATCGATTAAAAATAAAGTAGAATATATAAAGAAAGCGAGGCAAGAAAAGACAAGCATTTAAGATCAGATAAATATGGAATAGAATGGAGAATCTAGAAACGGTCCATGCAAATACAGTCAACAGACCTTTGATAAAGGCGCAAACAGGGCCTTGCACGTATTAGGCAAGTTAGACATCATTTAGAGCACCAACCCCAGAGCTGTGATAGCTTGTTTGTGTATTTTAGAGAAGGCCTCCCTCTGTAGCCCAGAATGGCCTTGATCTTAGACTACACTCTTGACTCAGCCTCCTGAGTGCTGGGCTTACAGGCTTGAGTCACTGCACCAAACTGTGATTTTTAACCTGAGATTTTTAACTAGTTTACATAGAAATTGGGCATTTTATAGAACCCAAGATATGTATATATTTAGAAATTTATCAAGTATGTAGGAATCACTTAACAACCATAGTGAATTCGCTGTTTAAGTAGTTGGTGCTTAAAGACAGAAATGAATATATTAGACTTTAAATTTCCAGTTTTAACTATTTGAACATTAGAATTTCTATTGTCAAAAATTCTTAAAATCAGCTTTTAAAATTTGATACTTACTAGTAGAATAATATCTGCACAAAAAGTTAAGGGACAATAAATTTTTGTCTTATTTTTTCAAAATAGATATCAGAGGCTTGGAACCGAGTCAAAAATCCTTGGCTCGTGATGCAGTTTCTCACTGGTAAATACTTAGTGTTTAGTTGGTGATAATGCCAATATTAACTCATTTAACATGAAGTTTTATAGCTAAAGTAAACCTCTGCAGAGTCTTTTCTTTATTCCTAAACCGTGAGCCCATTAAAATTAACCCACAAGTATTCATAGGATGGAGTGGGATGTATCAAGGGTCTAAAATGTGTTTCTGTATATAAAAATGATTTTTCAGAAATAGTCCCGTTTCCTTGGTTTATTGAAGGTGGGACGTTTAAATAATGAAGGAAAGGTGAAATGAAAGAAAGCTTCTCTGGTGAAAAGTCAGGGATGAGAAACGTGAATAAAAGCTTCCCTATACAGTACAACTTCAGCAGGTGCTTTCTTGTAACAGGATGGTTCCTGGCACCTAGGTGATGTGGGAAGTGATGTATGCTGTGAATATGTTTTATTGCCATTGGTTAATAAAGAAGCTTCTTTTGGCCAATTGCTTAACAGAGTAAAGCCAGGCTGAAAGAGATATATAGAGAGCGTAGGCAGAGTCAGGGAGAAGTCACGTAGCTGCCAGAGGAGAAAGATGTGAGAGCTGCCAGCCTGAACCTTGCCAGTGGGCCATGAGCCTAGTGGTAAAATCTAAAACATTCGGAGTGGCTTAATTTAAGATGTAAGAGTTTGCTAGGAATATGCTGGAGTCATTGGCCAAGCAGTGTTGTAATTAATACAGTTTCTGTGTGATTATTTAGTGATCTGGGCAGCTGGGAATGAACAAATGGCCTCCCTCAACACCCAAGTCATATTGTTGAGGGTGACAGTAAGTTAGATTGGGGAGATGACTGTGGCCATCTCAGTAAACATGTCTGATGGACATTTAAACAAACAATGCCAGAAATTTTGGAGGGACTGAGAATACCATGGGAACCAGAGCTCAGAGTTGAGAACTAGGTGCTCTAGGGATGGCGGAGGCTTCCTTTGGGGAGGTAGAGGGAAGGCATTGACTGCAGGGGGAAGGGCTGCTCCTTCCTCCGTCTCCACCCTTTGTATACTCTTTATACTTCTTACATCTCCTATCCTGGGATAGGGTAGAGATGTCTCCTTTTGTTTTATGAAATCATGTTCTAGTCTAGTTTCCATTATTGTGATAAATAGCATGACCAAAAGCAACTTGGGGAGGAAAAGATTTCCTCTCATCTTATACTTCTATGTCATAATCCATCCATCACTGAAGGAAGCCAAAGCAGGAATTTAAGACATGAACATGAAGGCAGGACCTGAAGCAAAAACATGGAGGGGCATTGTTTTCTGGCTTGCTCTCTGTAGCTTGCTCAGCTTGGTTTTTTTTTTTTTTTTTTTTTGGTTTTTCGAGACAGGGTTTCTCTGTGGTTTTGGAGCCTGTCCTGGAACTAGCTCTTGTAGACCAGGCTGGTCTCGAACTCACAGAGATCCGCCTGCCTCTGCCTCCCAAGTGCTGGGATTAAAGGCGTGCGCCACCACCGCCCGGCTCAGCTTGTTTTTTTTTCTGTTTCTCTCTCTCTCTCTCTCTGCCATTATTATTTTATTTTAAATTTTTATATGTATGGGTGATTTATCTGCATGTATGTCTGTATACCATGTGCATTTCTGCTGCCTTTGGAGTCCAAAAGAGGGGGTCAGTTCCCCTGGCACTAACTGACAGATGGTTGTAAGTCACCCAGTGGACGCAGGGAATCAAACCTGAAAGGGAATCATCCTCTGAAGGAGCATCCATGCCTCTAACTGCCAAGGCACCTCTTCAGCCCCTCATTCTACTTTGCTATACATTCCAGGACTACCTACCCAGTGGTGGCACTGCCCAGTGTAGGCTGGACTCTCCCATATCAATCATTGATCAAGAAAATGCCTCTACAAATATGTCCACAGGCCAATCTGATAGAGGCAATTCCAGGTTTGTGTCAAGTGAACAAAAATTAATCAGTGTGGATGTAGAGACCAAGATCCACTTTGTAGGAGACACACAGTGGAATTCTTTTGGTCCCTATAGCTGGTACAAATACATCTAGATGTAGAAGATACACAGTGGAATCCTTTTGGACCCTGTAGCTGGTACAAACACATCCAGAAGATAGCTGGTAAATATATACACACAAGGGTAACATTTTAATACCAGCATTTCTTTTCCAAGCAAATACAAAGTCGAGATGTTTTGCCTCTGTGAGGGATGAACAGGGTCACTGAAATCCAGAGCCATCATGGCCAGAGGAGAAGGCAAAGAGGAACACCCAGGATGAGCCAATGGACACTCTGAGCCTAGGCTGGTCAGGGGTAGCCTCGGGGAACTGCTTCTCTATGCACACTTTCCTTTGCTAACAAACAGTATGAAGTAATAACACCATTCTTTGATGCAAAGTTCCCTGGAAGAGTAGAGGGAACAATAGCCAACTGTCAAGAGAGTGCACATTCTTCCACTTTTCAGTTTCTGAGTTGCATGTGTTCTTCATGACCTCTGAACCTTTAAAGAAATACCTTACCAAATTGAACATGCCAGGTTTTAACATTAAAAAAGCATTCTGTCTGTCAAAGATGCCACAGTGAAATACTGCAGACTGGGAGGTTTATACAACAGAAAATTTTTTCACAATTCTGGAGGCTGGAAGTCTAAGACCAAGTTGTCAGTGGGATTACTTTCTTCAGAGGCTCCTTCTTTGTCTCACGGGACTCCTCATGTGTGAGTATGCCTTTGCCCTGGGCATGCTTTCCTGGCATCTATTTTAAACAGGACCCCAGTCACACTGGATTGGGCTTCCTCCTCCTGACTTCAGCGAACCTTGTTTATTCCTCTATCTTCAAGTATAATTACAATGGGGGTATGATGTGTGATTCCACTCTGTATGTTATGAATATGTTTTATTACCATTGGTTACTAAAGAAGCTGCTTTGGCCTATAACAGGGCAGAATATAGCCAGGCTAGAAGAGGTATACAGAGAGAGTAGGCAGAATCAGAGAGACACCAAGTAGCTGCTGAAGGTGACAGATGCCAGATCCTTACCAGTAATCCACAGTCTTGAGCCGATACACAGATCAATAGAGATAGGTTAATGTAAGATGTAAGAGTTAGTTAATAAGAAGCCTGAGCTAACAGACCAAGCAGTTTTACAATTAATATAGTTTCTGTGTGATTATTCGGCTCTGAGCAGTTGGGATACGAGTGAGCAGTCTCTGTTTACAGGGGTAGGTTTCAATGTGCAAATCTGGGGGGAAGTAAAATATATCAATTCCTAACAAATGGTGGGCCAGTTTGTTTACCGTGGGCTCCCTGTCACACAGTAAGTGCTTAACAAGTAATTGGAGAATAATGGTACCTCATTTATAAATGCCCCCCCCCCATTTTGTTAATTCTCATAAGGGTAGGACAAGTAAATACCCGTTTACAAGGGTTAGCAATGATGTCAGAACAATTTAATAAACAGGTTGAAATAAATAAAGGCGTCTTTGGTGTGGGCTCCAGATCAGACTCAAATGCAAGACCCCAGGAGAGTTCTTCCTCCTGCTGGAGTTGCATTTAAGCAGCACAGCTGCAACGGTTTAGAGCTAAATATTGAAGACTGGAAAGGTGTGTGAACTTTCACGGAATGTGAAAGGGGCGCAGAGGCAAGCTTCTTCCTCGTCTTCTCCTTCTCTTTCTTCTTCTCTTCCTTCTCCATTTTTCTTTTGCTGACACATAGAAGCAGCTTCTTAGATGTTCAAGGCCTCCCTACAAGCGACTGCCAGGCCAAGGCTAGCACTCAGCTTCCTAAGACTTCAGAGTACTGATTTTATTTATTTATTTTTTAAAGTTTTATTTTGTGTGTATGTGTGGGTGCCCATGGAGTCACCCTGAAACACTGTTACAGGAGGTCATGAACTGTCTGATGTGGGTGCTGGGAACTGAATTTGGGTCTTCTGTAAGAGCCATTTCTAACCACTGAATCATCTACCCAGCCTCTGATTTTATCATTTTACCATATGTATATGTGTTATGTCTGTGTATATGTATGCATGCCTGTGTCTTTTTATGCCTAAGCCTGTGTGTATGTCTGTATGTGTCTGCCTGTGTCTGTGTGTATCTGTGTATGTATGTGCATGTGTGTGTGTGTCTGTGTCTCTGTGTGTAACTATGTCTGTGTGTCTGTATGTGCCTGTCGGGGACCATGTCTGTCTGTGTCGGTATCTGTCTGTGGGTATGTGCAGAAGAGTGCAGGTGTCTTTGGAGATGTTGAATCCCTGATTTTTAATTTAAAAAATTATTTCTTTATGAAGGTTTTGCCTGAATATCAGAACGTGTACCCAGGCTAGCGCCTGGAGGTCAACAGAGGGCATTGGTCCCATGGCACTGTAGTCACGGATGGTTGTCAGCTGCCATGTGGGTGCCGAGAACCACACAAGGGTGCTCCACAAAGAGCAACCCGTGCTCTTAGCCACCGAGAAATCTCCGCAGCCCCCGATTTTAGTTTTTCATACCCTTCTCGTTTAGCACACATAGGTAACAAGTGTGAAGATCAAAGCAGAGTGTGTCTTTTGTGACATTTAAATACTGAGAACTCCACTTCACTCCCGGAAGCATCGATTCAAGGTGTTTTAGTGGATTAATTACGGAAGGAGTCCAGCAGTGATGTTGCTTCTGTTTACTGAATCTGCCATCATCTTACTCTACTCTCAGTTGCTATAACAGAAAACCCGAGACTGTGTAGTATAAAGGCAAGGGCTTTATTTAGTCTCGTGCTTCTGGGAGCTTCAAAGTTCCAGATTAGGGCAGAATCTGAGAGCCTTGGGCTGCTTCACTGTGCCGGGAATTAGAGCAGGAGGTGTCAGGAGTCGAGCAGGGACAGCTTTCCCCGTGACACATCCAGCCTGTGGAGGTGAGATTGTCCCCCCTCAGGAATAAACAGTCCTTAGAGAAACCACCGCTCAAGGGCCTTACACCCCATTATAGACAAAAACGGCGCTCACACGTCAGTCCGTGATTCAGAGGGGACAAACCAAACCGTGATGCAGCAACCGTGCTTACCACATTTGAGGTTACACAGGGGATCTATGCCTGTCAGTCCTGCACAAAATACAGTCTTTCTCAGTATGCTAGCTCAGCCACCTAAAAGTCATGACCTGCGTGTATGTGAAACTGACATCACAATCAAATCAACTGTCCACATGGAAAGTTCATGAATAAGTCCTGTCCTCAGTGGTACCCACAGTCAATAACCTGAAGTAACCACCAGAGTTTTAAACTGAAAATAGGGCAGTTGGTGATGCCAGTTGGGATTCTAGCTGATCTGGTCAACACTGGCTAATATCTTTCATAATTTGTCAGGGAGGTCTTGCATACAGGTGTTACACACCTGAGTAGCCCTGTAACGCTAGGTAGCAGCGCGAGGTTCTCTCCACTGAGGTGTGGTAGCATACAATACCCTGCACGTATGTGGGACATGCAATGTGGCAAACTTTAATACATGCATGGATTTGTTAAGACTGTTGTCCCACCAGGACAATAAGTCACAAAGCCTAAAAGTTTTCTTAAATACTTGGGTAATCCCTCTTTCCGAGTCTTCCTACCCCTTAGCTGTCATGTTGAGTTTCTGTTTGGACACATTCATTTGCCACTTCTAGAATTTTATTTAGGAAACTAGGAGATGCATTTTTTTTTTCTAAAAAAGTTTTCTCTTTTTCCTCTATCATCTATGAGGCATTATCGAGAAAGTAGCAGTGAGATTTATAGCACTGTGACTACAGAAAATGAGATGCCCCGGGCTTCTTAGAAGTGTGTAATTTCACGAGAGGACACAGAAAGCACATAAACAACCCTGCTAACCTCTCAGTGATTGGAACTGCAAACAGAATTTCAGCTAAAATACCAGGCGTTTTACGTAAGAGTTGAAAGTGTTTATGCTTTTAAATTATAGAGGCTCCAGTGTGCAAGATAAACAACACTGGGCTCCAGGGCAATACAATCCCAATAACGTGAGTAATGCTATTTGTTCCTCATATTCAGAGATGAATTATGTGTTATAACCACACAAAATGTGATCGTAAATTATCTAATTTTATTTTGTAATTCCTCCATAAATTTTGGGGAAAATACTCTCTAGAAAAATTTGTTTGTTTCGAGTCATTTTGTCAGGCAGCACCGAACTTCGCTCCTTTGTGCCTTTGTGTGATTTTGTCCCCGTTAGGGGAATGCTAGGTACAAATACATCTAGCTCAACTCATGTCAAGGGATAGTATTCAGCAATTCAGCAGTTTTGAAGATACTTAATGCAACATTTAACTGCATTGTGTTTTTTAAGAATTGTTACTTCCTAAATTTAGTAGGGAGATGGAGTGTGGGCAATAATGAATCCTTTCACATGTAGCAACTAGGAGCAAAGGATTATTTCCCAGGAACTCTTGTCCTGCTGCTTTTGTAGGGACATTTTGTAGCATTGCCTCTCAGCACTGTCTGCTTGCTAACAGTGGGCAGCTGGTCATTTATTCGTGACTTCGATTAATTTTCAGTGCTAAATCACCTTTCAAAACTGTTTCTTTGGAACCATTATTTTGAGGCTTGGTGTCAGGGTGGGTGGCTAGCTGGTTAGCTGGTGTTTTAAGATGAGCACACAGAACAGTTCATCTCTTTTTATTGCTGAACAATTTGATCATCATATTTCGATGGGTTTATCTACTTAGTAGATGCCAGACATTTTGATTATTTCCAGGGCTTGCTGCTGGAAAAGAAACAACTACAGATATTTACGTATAAGTCTTTGCATGAACAGGCAAGTTTTAAAAATGTGTGAAAAGATGAAGGTGGTGACCTGAGGCTAGATTCACACATACGTGTGTTTCTTTGTTTTCTAAGTGGCCTTGCCATTCTGCATTCATACCAACAGTACTTGAGAATTTTAGAGAGTGTTCATTCTTGTCAACCCTGGGCATAATTTTTCAGATTTAAAACATTTTAGTAGGTATGGCATTGTACCTTATTGTGGCTTTAATTCACATCTTTTCAAAGATTAGTGTTGCCTAGCATCTTTATATGACTTTATCTGTCCTTTTGTCTATTCAAATGTCTGTTCATTTTAAAAAGTTGTCTCATTATTGACAACAATTGACTGTATATATTCTTTACAAGACACATAATTTTTGAATATTTTCTCCCAGGTTGTAGCTTGCCTTTTCATTGTCTTATCAAAATTGAAAAGTTCTACCAGGCCTGCATCCCAGTACTTGGGAACCAGGGCCAGGAGTCTTGTGAGTTTGATGATAACCTGGGCTACACAATAAGTTAAAGGCTAGGTTGAGTTTCTTAACAAGATCTCGCATTACTGGATTGTTGGGGTACAAGTGTCGGTCCCAGTATCCCTAGGGAGCCAAGTATGATCCTCAGAATGCAACCCAGGAGCTGAGTACTAGAGGCCAGCCAAGGAATCAAAAAAATCTCATTAGACACAACAGGAGAGAATTTCGGTGTGGGACATCCTATGCTTTGGAATACAGGTGCTGTGCCTGACATATGTCTTCTGATACTTCACTGGGCAAGAGGTCACTGTCAAGCCTGAAAATAAATGTGGCACTGTCAGCTCATTCCCTAGCTTCCCAAAAAGGAAACAAACATAAAGAAAGGAAAAAATTCAAGTTCAGACAACCAACCTTAATATATCCAGTAATCTTACTGGAATTGCCAAATGGCAGAAGCTCTGCTACAGCTAATGGACTCCTGTGCCAATGTTATATTTAAAAAGAATCAAGGAAGCAATAGTCTCATATGGCATGCTTTCACCTTTTGTGAAACAAATGTTAAACTTCTGGTCAGTTTGCAATGGAACTATTACTAAAAACTGGATAGAATTGGTGAAAGGTGTTTTAGAGCCTAGTCTACAATTGCAATGGAGTACCTAGTTTAGAGAAGAGGATAAGATTATTGAACAATGGAGTAAAGCTAGAGGCAGGGAACTCTCGCAAGATCAAATTCTTAAAGAAGGAGACCATGCTACTATAGAAAGTCAGGCTTTCTCTAGTATATGATGACCACACCATAGATTTATGCCACACAGAAATTGAGTCATTTACTAAAGTTATACAGGGCTCAAAGAAGCCTTCATGGATTTTGTACAAAGACTGAATTCAGCAGTAAATAGAATAATACCAAATTCAGAAGCTAGACAAGTAATAACTGAATCTCTGGCTTTTGAGAATGCCACTTCTCTATGCAAAAGGATAATTAGGCCATTAGAGGCAAGTTCAGTACCTTTGGAGAAATAGATTTAAGATACAATTAATATTGAATCTTATGACCATGATGATGCATGGATAAGAGAGGTGATTTCCAGAGGTTTGAGGAAAAATTGAAAATGTCAAGTGTTATAGTTGTGGCAAACAAGGTCACCTTAAAAGAAATTGTAGACAGGGTGTATTTAGGAACAATGTTATTTTTTCCTAAGAATAATCCATTCAGAATGCCCCTCCTTTCTGGATTATGCAAAAGGTGTGGCAAAGGCAGGCATTGGCCTAATGAACGTAGTAGGTCAATGAGGAATATTCAAAGTAATCTTTGCCATCAGGAAACTCAATGAGGGGCCTCTTGCAGGCCCCTATGCCAAATCCAGTTCAGTTGTTTCTTTCCATCATAGAAGAAACTCCTTCCCAGAGCAATTAAAGAATCTAATGCCTATTATAAGAAATTACACTGCTGTGGATAATAGAACAACTATAGAAGAAAGAACAGAAATTTAGGAGAAACCATAATGTAAGTATTTTGGCAAGCTAGGCATAGGTGCAGATGTAACAATAATTTAATCAGAATCTTGGCATCCAAAATGGCCTCTTCAGGATGTAAGTGTTCAGTTTTTAGGGATTGGAACTTTATCTCAGATAAAGCAGAACATGAAATTGATCAAATGTATATGGTCAGAAGGACAGAGAGGAATATTAAAACCATATGTGGCTAACATAGCAATGAGTTTGTGGGGATGTGATTTGTTACAGCAATGGAATACTCAGATTTACATTTCTTCAATCTTAGAAATAAACCATATATTAATGTGTGTTTCTGAGGAAAATATTAGAAGACATTATAGAGAATAGTCACTGACCATTCAGGTTGTACAAGAACAAGGAAAAACAGTTGCTGATACTTCAAAGGTGCCAACAGTCCTACCTTTAAAATGGTTGACAGATAAACCTGTATGGGCTAACCAATGACCTTTAACAATAGAGAAATTACAGGCTTTAGAAAAGCTTTACAAAAGCAACTAGATGCTCAGCATATTAAAGAGTGAACCGGACCTTAGAATTCTCCTATATTTATTGTTAGAAAGAAATCTGGAAAACTGAGAATGGTAACATATCTAAGAGCTGTTAATAAGGGCATTCATTCTATGGGCTCTCTATAATCTGGCATTTCGCTGCCTTCTTTATTGCCTAAAGGATGACCTCTTATAGATGATGTGGGATTCCACTCTGTATGCTTTTAATATGTTTTATTACCATTGGTTAATAAAGAAGCTGTTTTGACCAATGGCTTAGCAGAATAAAGCCTGGCAAGAAATCAGAACAGAGACAGAGAGTAGGCAGAATCAAGGAAATGCCATGTAGCTGCTGAAGGAGAAAGATGCCAAACTTTATGGTAGGCCACAGATTCATGCTGATCCATCGATTAATAGAAATGGGTTAATTTAAGATGTACGAGTTAGTTAATAAGAAGCCTGAGATAATAGGTCAGACGGTGTTTTAATTAATATAGTTTCTGTGTTATTATTCACGTCTGGGCAGCCAGGAAATAAACAAGTGGTCTCTGCCAACATTTTCCTTATAGTTATTGATTTAAAAGATTGTTTCTTCACTATACCTTTATAAGAAAAAGACAGAAAAAAAATTGCCTTCACAGTGCCTACTTCTCAGCTTGCTCAGAGATAACAATGGAAGACTCTCCCACAAGGAAAGTTAAATAGTCTCACCCTGGGCCAATATTTCTTAAGCCAGCCATTGGAAATGATATGCAAGCAATTTCCTGAATCTATAGTTTATTACTACATGGATAACATTTGCTATCTAATTCAAATGTAGATACTTTACAAAGAATGTTTAAAGAAATAAAATTTTACCTTGTTGGGGATAACAAATTGTTCATGAAAACATACAAAGAGGAGATTTTATTAATTATTTAGGCTATAAAATATGCTTACAAAAAATTACACCTCCCAAAAGTGCAAATGAGGAGATATTGATTGCAGATTCTTAATGACTTCCAAAGATTTCTAGGAGACATTTCCCATCTATGGCACACTATTGGGATAGGTCCTGATGACCTGATTAATTTAAAGAAAACCTTAGATGGTAACAAGGACTTAAATAATCCCAAGGAATTGTCAGCTGAAGCTGAGAGAGAATTGGCTTTGATTGAAGAGAAATTACAGAAGGCACATGTAGATTGTGTGGATCTAAATCTTAACTATATTCTGGTTATATTACCCTCCAAACATTCCCCTATAGGAATTTTAATTCAGAAGGAAGATATTATCTTTTAATGGATCTTTTTTATCACATAAACTGAGTAAAAAAGTCAAACCTTATTTGGAAAAGATCTCTGAGTTAATTCTAAAAGGAAAATAGAGACTTTGTCAATAGGCAGTAATAGATCCAACAGAAATTATAGTACCTTTTAATAATGACAAAATTGACAAATTATGGCAAGAAAGTGAACCATGGCAAAGATCTTGTAGTAAATTTTTTGGGGGTATATTAACAAACACTATCCCAAAACCAAGATAATTCAACTTACAAAGAGAGCTAATTAGATCTTTCCTCACATTGTATGGAAAACACCAAAAACTGGAGTGCCTACATTCTATATTTATGCAAATAAATCAGGAAAAGCAAGTTACAAATCAGAAAATTTAAGTAAAGTGGTTCAAAGCCCTTGTAATTCTGTCCAAAAGTCAGAATTATTTGCTATTCTCATGGTATTAAGGGATTTTAAAGAACATTTAAGCATAGTTACTGATTTATAATATGTTGAAAGAGTTGCTTTGCATATTGAAACAGTTGAATTTATACCATATGATACAGAATTGATTTTATTATTTATTCAGTTACAAAATATAATCAAGAATAGTAATCATTCCACATATATAACACACATGATCCCATATAGGTAATTTAAGGTAATGCAGAAATTGATCGATTATTGATTGGAAATGTGCTGAAGGTCTCAGAATATTGTAAGAAACACCATGTCACAAGCAAAAGTTAAAAAAAGCTTTTTCCATCATATGGCAACAAGTTAAGGAAATTATAAGGAAATATCCTACTTGTTCTTTATACAACCAAATATCACTACCTGCAGGAAGTAACCCAAAGGGTACTCAAAGGTATGAAATCTGACAGACGGATACATTTCATTTTACAGAATTTTGAAAATTAAACTATGTACACCACACGATTGATACCTATTCAGGTTTTAATCGGGAAACTGCTTTGAGTTTTAAAAAGGCTGATTTGGTAATCACACATTTGCCTGAAGTTATGACCATCATGGGTAAACCTGTACAAATAAAGACAGAGAATACCCCAGCATATTTCTCTAGGAAAACGAAACAGGGGTTTTTTTTTTTGCTTATTATAATATAAAGCACATTACAGATATACCACATAATCCTACATGCCAGGTAATTATAGAAAGATCAAATCAAACTCTAAAGGATATCTTAAATAAACTAAAAGGGATGCTAAATACCCCCAGAAATAGATTTCATAATTTTTATTAACTTTGAATTTTCTAAATGCTAATGAGAAAGGCACAGTTGCAGAGAGAAACTGGATAGTAGAAAAAACTATAGAATTAAATCACAGCCAATATATTTTAAAGATGTATTTAAAGACTGAAGATTGGAAATGAGGATATGTATTATGTGGGGGAAGTGGTTTTGCTTTTGTTTCCATGGGAGAAGAAAAGCTATGGATACCATCAAAATTGATAAATATTCTATTTGAATAAGAGATAGCTCTTAATTAGAAGAGATGGTAGTTTACTAAGTACCATGGCCATTTAAAGTAACAAATGCTTTTCATTTGATCAGATATAACTTTTCAAAAGAGAATTTCCCCCAAAGGATTTCAGATAGGTTTTGTTTTTGTCTTTTCAGGAGAAAAAGGGTATCCAGCTAAGGAATCTGAAGACCACTGGACAAATGAGATATCTAACAAAAAAGAACAAATCATTCAGAAGAAAAATTCTCGAGAAAAAAAGATAATTGGTGTATTGATATATTATACTTCCAACAGGATAAAATTTCATAAATCTCCAAATGCTTTTTTCTGCTGTTCTCTACAGACATATAATGCAAATAGACTTTTTGTATTTCCAGTCTAATTAAAAATCAAAGTTTGCTTTGGAGTTGGAGTGTGCCTCTCTCTTTCTCTCAACTCAAACATGCTCATCAAAGTGAAATCCAAAATCTCTGTTTCCTATCAGAAGAGCCACCTGATATGGGACAGAAGAAAAACAAAACTTTAAGGACTATTTTATTGCTACTAATCTTGTAATTCTTTGGTTTTATATTGACTCTTTAACAGCTTTTCTTAAGGCATAAGATCTATAAAAATTTATATATATGTGTGTGTATACACACACACACACACACACACACACATATATTTGCCATGATATTAATGGTCATATAGAGTACTAACTAATTCTAGAAAAATGTTTCATCTACCTTCCTGTACATGATTTCGGGTTAGAGTCTTTACCAGTTTTGTGCAGTGAACCATAAGCATGCGTAACAGCCACCTTTAAAGTCTTCAAAAGGAGGCTGGGGCCCCACAAAGACAATTCCTCTAGGCTTATGGTAACACCACTAAGCTGAAAATATCACATTAAAATTGGCTTTGAACTACAGTCTGCAACAGAACAATTCTGAAGTGCCTAGCTGAAATGATCCAGCATAACAGACTACTCCAGCCAGGATTCAACCCCTGCACTTTCCCATTGCACAGAAACTGGACAACAAATGATACAGTTACCTTTCTCAGGACTTGACAATCAACCCAACTCAAATTTTTCCTTTCAGGATCCCCTAAATATACCATCACCCCCAGAAAGAGGAAATAAAATTAAGAATATGACATCCACATTCCCAATAGGTGGGGTGGGTGGTTTTTGGTCATCTAATAGGTTATGGATATTTGTCATTGTTTAGGGGAGTTAGTTACAAGTGGTTATTGGTGAAAAGTTGAACAAAGGGGATTAGATTCAGAGTTCTTATTTTAAAAAGAAAAAAGGGAGGTTATAGATATAATAAGATAAAAAGGTACAGTATTGAATCTACTTTTAGAAAGCAACTACTTGAAGCATGATTAATAAAAACTCAGGGCCAGAAACTGGGGCTCAACTTGAAGGTCAGAAAAGCAAAATAGCCACCCATTGGCTCTTACCTTGACCTCAGTCTGAAAATGGTGATCCTGCCTCCAGGAATCTCAGAATGAGACTGAGAGCTGTCTCCTCCCATTTTATAACCCTCTCTATGGCTGGGATTAAAAGTGTGCAAGACTAAGATTAAAAACTTGTACTGCCTGGTTTCTATGGCAACTATGTGGCTATTGGGGTTAAAGGTGTGTGTTACCACTGCCTGGTCTGTAAGGCTGACCAGTGAGACTGTTTTACCCTCTGATTTTTAGGCAAGCTTTATTGATTAAAATACAGTCGAAATGCCACTACAAATAGTAGTTTTAAATATTTTATATTGGATTAGACTTTTGTATATTGTATATGAATTTTGTATATTGATATAAATTTGATAAATTTTGTTAGAACATACTGCACATATATTTCTAATCTTGTTCAAAGTGTTGTACTTATCCAACTCATTTAACAATGTAATGCAAATTTCCAGTCCTTGAAAATTATCAGTACCACTGTTTAAGATAATAAAGAAATGCAGGTTAGTAGTTAATCACCTATTATAAACAAACTTGTAGTCACATTAGGCATGTTTTCAAAGTCAAACAATGATATATTCTAGATAGGTCATCTTCAAACACTTCAGAGAGCTACAGAATATGACATTTAAGATGTTTTAATAATATAGGCTTTTTGTTTTTATGACAATGAGATATGTCTGCTCCTGGCAGCACCAATCTACTTCAGAGAAGATGATGGGCATAGAAGAAACTCCACATGGAGTTTACTTTCACTGTGGTAAAGGTTATCCACTTTGTAAGAAAGTGCTTTTGTCTCAACTGCTGACAGTATCCTGTCCAAATTGGACAAGCAAGACACAAAAGAGAGTCACTGCCAAACTTTGCCAAGACAAGGGAGGACAGCCCTTCAGAATATCCTGCTTCACAGAAAAAGTCTGTTAGATATGCTAGACCTATAGGCTGAAGATGGATGCTCCAATGTTGCAGAGGAACCTTGGGTGACTGTCCAGGCAGCCAGTTGTTTCTGTCTTTTCTCACTTTTTTTTGAAGTTTCTCTCTTGTACTTACTGCTTACTCAGTTAATATTATTTACTTCTTAGCTTTCTGATGTTATTGAAGACTATAAAGTTATAGTTTTCCTTGTTTACCAGATGCAGAAGGCAAGTTATGATAGCAAGGAAATTAGGTACAAGACTTTGGACTTACCAAGATAGGATAGATATAGAGTATTTTCTTGAAATTTGTCAAATGCAAATGGGCTAGACATTGTTAATATATTGATTGTCTGTATATATTGTATATAGTTATTTTACTTATTATATGTAGTTTTTCTTATATTAGTTAGAGCCTTCTTTTTTATTTTAGACAAAAAGGGGGAGATGTGATATTTCATTTGCATTTTAATAAATAAATATTGCCTGAAGATCAGAACACAAAACAGCCACACTGGTCAGTCATACAAGCCAGGTACACACCTTTAATTCCAACAGCCACACTAGTTAGCAATAGAGGCCAAGCAGTGGTGATGCACACCTTTAATCCCAGCACTAGAGAGTAATGTAAGGGGGATGAGGCAGGAACTCACTCTTTTTCAGTCTGAAGATTTCATAGAGGTAAGAATTCTCTAGTAGCTTTTTTGATCTTCAGGTTGAACCCCAATATCTGTCTCTGGGTTTTTATCATTCATGTGGAAGGCTGGGCCCTTCCACATCAATCACTAACTAAGAAAATGCCCCATAGCCTTGTCTACAGCCCTAACTTTTGGACCCATCTTTTCAATTGAGGCTCCCTCCTCTCTGATGGTTCTAGCTTATAGCAAGTTGCTATAAAACTAGGCTGTGCAGTCTCTGAGAAGGAGCGTCATCCCTTCCATGACTTGGGGGAGAGATGAGATAACAGACACAGCTGGCGGTGCCGCACACAGCACAGCCTTAGGAACAAGACCCAGCTCTGACATTTCTTCAGTTAAATTGCTCTGATTGTTATTTGCTGATGGAAGCTGTGGGAAGACACAGTGTGTTAAACAGGAGGAATTTAGTCATAATTTATGCTTCTTTAGAAAATGCAAACAGCAAAAATCATTCTTCAGTATTCAAACCACCCATGACTAATCCTGGGATAACCGATATTACCCTTTCAAGGTAGTAATCAGGCACGCTAAAGACATCCCCGTGCATTTTGAGCGTGTAAAGTAACATGACAGCGTGAGTCAGAGTTCCCCAGTGCAGGTGTCTGCAGTGTTTCCAAATTTATGATCTTTTGGTGCTTCCACATTTCTCCCCATGGGCATGGATGGCCCACACCATGGAGCATGAACAGAGTAAGCCTTCCTCTGGTTGCTAGGCAATTCCTGAAAGCAATGAGCTGTATCTTTTCCATTTTCAGTGGTTTCAAACCTCCACACCCACTAACATCCAGTAACTATTGACTGTGACCCGCTCTCCAGCAGACACTACACCCATCGTCCTAGCCACGTTTTCTTTATTCTTGGCAGGTAAATCAGTCTTTTAACCAAACTCCCCCCACTTCACCACCAAATAAACACATCCTGGGGCTAGCTCTCTTTTCAGCCTTCCATCCTCTCAAAACTGATGTTCCCTTGTGTTGGACTTTTCATTCGGTGGCAGAAACCCAAGGGAGAAAGTGTAAGATAAGGTTTACTTTGGCTCCTGGTTTCAGAGGTTTTGGTCCTTGGTTATGGCTGGCTTCATTCAGCAAACAGGAAATGGGGAGGAGACTGGATAAATCTTTTGCAGGTGTGTTCTCGGGGACCTGTGTCCTCCAGTTAGATCCTACCTCTCATTCTTCATCATTTCTTGCAATGCTATCATATTGTGAAACCAAGCAGTTAATCCACAGATTAGTGGAGTGCGGTTAGCATTCAGCACTTTCCAAACATACTGTGCCTGTGTCCCCAGTATGGGTCTGTTTATTTCTAAGTGGGCTTTCGCTGATCTTTTGAGTCATTAAAAATCTTGCTCAGATATTCTCCTTCCTCCCCTTTGATATTTAGTCTCTTTAACCAGACTGGTTTCTCCAGAATTCAAATCTGATCTTTCTCCCTGCCCATTGCCCCACTCCCACAGCTTACACCCTTCCCCAGCTGCCATTAGGAAGTATATCCAAACAAATGGAAGGACAAACTCGGAATCTACCCCATCGATCGATCAATGTTTCCCGCCAGCTCCATGTGCTAGATTTCCAGTCCCTCACACACATCCCTCCCACCACGGGGCCTCACTCCAGTTGTTGCTGTTCTTCCTGGTGCTAAGGGCTGGGTCAAGAGCAAGGCCCTCAGTCCTACTCTTCTCGCCACATTAAACATCCTTTCTGTAGAATACGCTCCCATGACCAGCGCCAATGTTTCCCACCTAGGTCTAGTTCTTCTACTGTAGATGTCCTTGGGGTCAACGCATGTCTCTTTTAAACCTCATCAAAATTATTTTTACATTTAATTTATATTATTCTTGGATTAATTTATATCTGTGGCAGGAGGATTTGTCTTGCTGTGTTTAACATTCATCCCCAGAGGCCAGCCTAGTGTTGGGGACTTTAGAGATGAACAGAAAATAACATGAAGGATACCAAGGGCCTTGAACTGTCACATCCAATCCCTGCCCTTGACTGGTTCTATCGTCTTTAAACGATGCTGTATCTGACCATGTTGACCGCTCCATTCCTGAATTGCATCTTCCTTTCTTTGTGCCTTAAACAGCCCTTTTCCTGTTTGGCCATGTGAACCTACTTTCCTTCGAATGGAGCAGTTCTTAACCCATGGGGCGCGATCCCCTTGGGTGGCAAACAACCCTTTTACAGGGTTTGAATAGCACATATTCTGTATATCAGATTTTTACCGTTATGATTCATGATAGTACTAAAATTACAGTTACGAAGTAGCAACGAAAATCATCTTTTGGTTGGTGTCACCACAGCTTGAGGAACTGTATTGAAGGGTCACAGCTTTAGGAAGGTTGAGAACCACTGCTCTAATGCCTGTTCCTTCCGTGATGCCATCTGCCATGGCGCAATGCAACCAGAGAGCCCTTGCCAGAGACCAACCAGATGGGGCCGCCTTCTTCTCAATCTTCAGTTTTCCAGATTGTAAGGTAAATAAGCCCCTTTCCTGAACCAAGTGCTTAGCTTCAGGTGTCCGGTTATAGCCAAACTCAGTGACCGAAGATGGATTCCTCCTCCTTTAGTTCTTTGCCCGCTCCCTGAGATGCATATACCCTTTCTTCTTTTGGCGGCAGTCCTCCTTAGGGTTTGTTCCTCACTTCCACACTCGATGCCAATAAGTTGATTGGAAGCAGATGCTTTTCAGCAACTCCAGGAGCCTGCCTCTACCCCGTTTTCCATGTGACAACCCAAAATAATTCTGAGCTGCACAAACCTTGAAATCACCTAAGCCCTGCCCAGGGACCTTATAACTTAAAATAAAAAAGAAAGTCCCTCAAACAGAGGAATTTTGTGGCTTGCTTTGATCTTTTATGTTGCTCTTTTCAGGATGTAACTTTTGCCTTCTTTCAAGCCTGCTCTAGGCAGCTGTCCAGAGAGAGGCGAGGCCTGGAGGCCTCAGCTGCTCCCGGGGTATGTATCAAGGCGGAATTGGAAATGTAGGCAACTGCCCTGGGATGTCTTTACGAACACCCCTCAGATGACTTGGCTGGCGTGGTCCTCTGACATCAGAACTCAGTGGTTTTAACGATGCGGTTTGATGAAAACATTTTCTTTTGCAGTCGTGTTACAGTTATTTAGTGGTGACCTTGGGAACTCTATACATGATTGATTTCTCTTTGAACTAATTTCTCCTGGTTTTATAGACATATCCCGGGTTTATTCCCAGGCATCAAGTGGAGTCTGAAAATGACTGTCATATGATTTCTTGGCTTACTAGACTTTTCTTTTTGAGTACTCATACCTGGAGGTTCATGTTTGACATGAAGTGAAATAAAAATTAATTGGACTGAGTTACTTTCTAGTTTTAAGATGGAAAAAAAACCCCACAGTCCTACATGTTCTTATGTAAAATTTAAGATTTCAAAATCCATGCACTACTAAAGGCTAATAAATTTCCTTCATCATGTGGCTGGACCAGAACTAAAAGCATTTCTGATGTGAACCTCTGAGTTCTCGCAATGGGGGTTAGGGTAACCTACCGTCAGCTCAACAAATGAGTTTTGGGGGCTACCAAGTAAGAATCTAGCTCTTGGTGCGTTATAGACTTGGGGATTGCAGTTAAAATCCTGTGCAAGTTTTTACTGAAAAAGTTCTACGTGGTCTCTCAGGAAGGTGTCACTTCTACGATCTAGTTCAAAAGTATTGCAAAGTCTTTGTCTTCATTTGGTTTTTATTTATTTTTATTTTTGGCATTTCTCTGGTTGCAAGGTCCATTTGCTTATATGCAATTATATTATACAATTATTCCTATATAATATAGTTATTCCTATATCCAGGTGTCTAGTGTCGCTCACCATCTTCCTGTGGTGGCTGCTGCCTGGAGCTGACTGTCTGACAAATGCTCCCTTGATCCCAAACTGTAGAACGCGGTTTCCAGGTGATCTGTAAATCCAGCTCCTGAGTTTTCTCTCACCTGTTCTGAGAATGCTTCCTGTGTTGCTTGGTAGACTTTATCCATCCCTGGTTCCCATGGGCACAGGAAAGGGAGCTTCTTGGGATACACAGAACAGCATTTCATTGCCACTGTGTTGTAGCTCAGGCGATGGTGACGATGATGATGACGATGATGACGTGCAGGTCACCCAGGTTGCCTGAGGCTGATTTTCTGACTTCCAGATGGGGATGGCTGACAGCTGTCTTTGCCACTTCTCACTGTGGGATGTGGATGGGAAGAGATGGGCGGAGGCTTGAAGCTATGCTGGAATTTCCTCTCAAGAAAGGTAACTGTCTACATTCGGGGTTTTAGGGGAAGAATTAAGGATACATGTTGGGTTCATGACTTCATTCTGGCTCTGATCTGGACCACTCATTGAGGGGCCACTGTTTAAACAACTGCAGGGTGTCATGGGCCCTTTAATCACAGTAGTCTGGAGGCAGAGGCAAGTGGATCTCTGGGGATTGAAGACCAGCGGTCTATATAGTGAGTTCCAGACTAGCCAAAGTTACAAATGGAGGGGAGAGAGAGAGAGAGAGAGAGAGAGAGAGAGAGAGAGACTGCAGGAGGCTCCTCATTTGAGGCAGCTGCCATCATTCCGTTCCACATTTGAGTGACTGTAGAAATGGCGTCAAAGCCACGCCGCTGCGTGCTTGCTGAGCGAGACTGAAAACCAGAAGTGATAATGGGAAAGTCAGACTCTTTTCTAATTATAAAACAATTTTTTAATAGTGAAAATTGTGTATTATAGTTTTGTGTTTTGCAAATTAAGAACCAAGTGGACTTTCACAAGAACTTAGCTCATGTCCCTTAAATATATCAGTAAATCCCATGTTCTGGAAGCTTAGGGGAAATCAGTCATTATTTGTTACTTCAAAACATGTATTCATTTCCCTTTGTGGTAGAGTTTATTCTCGACATACAATCTTTAGAAACAAGCTAAGGGTTTTATTAAAGTAAAAACCTTCAACAATCATTCTTCAGTTACCAAGGCAGACAGTAAAATGGCAACATTTTTCTTTATAGTCTTGACCCAGCTGTATGTTTGTGTGCTTGCCACGAATAAGATCCATGGTGCTGTGAACACAGTCTATTAGGGAAGACTTTCTTTTTAGTGTATTTGGTGTGTGTGTGTTTGTGTGTGTGTGAACATGTGTGTAGGTAAATGTGTCTGTGTGTGTGCTTGTGGAAACCAGAGAAGGACATAGGGCACATCTGTCTGATAAAATTCTATTCTCATGTATCTGATATAATGATTCTAAAATTAATCTGTATCATATGAAAAATAATACATGCTGTTAAGCATTTTTTTCTGTACAAAGGATGAGTCTCATGCCTAGTAAAGATGCATTCAGATGCAAAAAAAAAAAAGAACCTCTCTCTACTTCTCTCCACCTCATGTTTTGAGACAGCATCTCTCATTGAACCTGAAACTTGTTATTTTGGCTAAGCCGACTAGCCAGTGAATTCCCAAGATCAGCCGGTCCATGGCCCCAGCAGTGGGGTTTTAGGCACAAGCAGCCATGCTCAACTTATATATGGCTTCTTGGGATTTGAACTTAGGGTCTCTCATTTTTACATCAAAGACAGTTACTTACTGAGTTATCATTCAAGCTTCAAAAGACCTCCCTTCTGTGTGAGGTGCAGTAGTCTAATTTGTGTTGCTATACCAAATTCTTGAGGCCTGTTGTGTAATAATATCCCCATAGTGGGCGGGCTTTTCAGCGATGCTCCTGACTCCCACAAGCAACCCTTCACCCAAGCTCCCGTGCGTAATTCTAGTGAACCTGTTGGTTCTCCAAGTTGGACCTCAGTGTACTGTGATTTTGGTCCACCGACAGTCTTCTATTGAGGGAGGAGAGATGTCTGTGCTGTGTCTCCCCAGGAACAGTCTCGCATAACAGACTGGGTGCTTTAGAAAGAGAAGAGCTGGGCCTTCTGGCACGGGCCTGTAATTCCAGCTACTTTGGAGGGAGAGGGAGGATCGCAGGCTCAATGTCTCCTGGGTCCAGAGTTCATAGCCAGCCCGTGGAATTCAGAGAGGCCTTGCATTAAAATAAAGAGTAAAAAGAGGTTTGGGAAGTAGCTCAGGGGTAGGGAGCTTGTGTGTAATGTGCAAAGCCCCAGGTTTAGTCCTCAGCTACTACTACTCTGGGCTATGGAGTTAGCCAGATGTGAGTGGTGCATACCCACTCTGGAGGCAGAAGCAGGTAAACCTCAGAGATGTAGGCCAGCTCGGGATACACAGTGAAACCCTGTCTCAAAAGAGAAAGAAAGAAAAAAAAGGAAGGAAGGAAGAGAAGGAGGAAGGGAGAGAGGGAGGGAGGGAGGGAGGAAGGAAGAAAGGAAGGAAGGAAGGAAGTTTAGCTTATGATTTTGGAGTCTGAGAAGACAAAGCTTGATGCTAGGCCTGATGGGACCTTCAGACCTCACCTCTTCGCTGTGATGTTGTGGGAATACAGAAGTCAAGCCACAGCGAGATGACAAAACAGGAAGCCAAAGTTGGGGGCAGGTGGAGCTCATTATCTTATAACATTTGATAAGAACTTGTCAGTGTCACCCAGAAACAGCTACCTTCTGTGAAAGCATGTTCCCAGTGACCTAATGACCACCTGCGAGGTCCTGTCGTCTAGAGGTCCCATCGTCTAGAGGGCCCATTACTCTTTAACATTGTGATGCTGGAGACTAAGCTTCAACACGAACCCTTGGGAGAAATGAAACCATGTCCAAACCTACTGTTCCTTCTTGTCTGTCACGGTCAGTTCCCTTCTCATAAGGCGATGCCCTTATTCCGTCTCAAGTAATCAAGCTTGTTCCAAAATAAGCA
The DNA here is from genome assembly GCA_025134845.1 of Neodon shergylaensis. Lineage (NCBI taxonomy): Eukaryota > Metazoa > Chordata > Mammalia > Rodentia > Cricetidae > Neodon > Neodon shergylaensis. The sequence goes on along the minus strand of JABTXL010000002.1, from coordinate 48,539,038 downwards.
AAGAAAAGGATTGAAGATGAGACCTTAGTTTGGGAAATATATTAGGGCAGCAACAGTCTCATTAGGAGTGTTTAAGAAGCACGGAGATATCCACATTTGTGAGTTAGAGGGAGCAGATGAGAAGCTAGTGAGATGGGGATCTGCTCATCCCATCTTTGACCTAGTATTGACTTAGAATACAGACAGAGGAGGCAGGGTAAGCATAGCTTAGAGGGAAATCAGGAACCCAGTCTCCTCTCCAGGTCTCTGCAGCTACTTCCCCTTTAAGGGCCCCACTTCCTTATCCATCAAAAGACCCTTCTAGAATCGATGATCTTTCAAATCTCCACAGTTCTGTGTTCTAGTTTTAAGTCACAGCTTAGTGCTTTGAAATTGTGAAACATCCTGAGAAATCTTGTGAAATAGGAACTCGCTCCTTTTTAGGACCTGGACTTCCTGCTTTTTATAATGGAGCTGCCTGTAGCTAGGAAGACCGCCATGATTAGCTCCTGTGTGGTGCACGGTAAAGGCTTCAGAGGAGGCGGCTGAAGCTGCAGGTGAGGCTATTCGTTCAAGGTTTTTTGGCAGCAGGGGGCACAGAGCCTCCTTCGGCCTTGCCTCAGTTCTATCCCCCTCCACCACTGTCTCCTGGACTCAAAGGGACACCAAGAACCCAAGTGCAGGCGTGCTAAAAATGATGGCCAAATGCACCGTGACTCAATACTTGAGACCTGGGCTTCAGCTTCATGGGTGATTTAGGGAGCTTGGTCTGCTTGCCCAGCCGTAGAGCGTCAATGTTCTGAAATCATTTAGCTCACTTACTTTTCAATCTTCCATGGAGGCAGAAAAGCTGAAGGAGGGAAAATGGAGAAACCTACTACTACCATGGCTCATTCTTCTCTTTGGGCATTAAAGAGTTGGGTCTCCATTGTTACTGTCCCTTTGCAATTGTGTCCAAGGAATCTGTGGGCAACTTAACCCTGTCAAGGGAAGACAGTACTGAAATGGCCCCTCCAGCAAGACCAGAATCCCATTCCTCAAGCAAACCATCAACTCTGTCCTGCTTACACACACAGAGCATATCAGGCTCAGGACATCTCCATCGTATCACGGGTGGCATCATAAATAATGGGGAAAAGCATCTGCAATGGGTTGTGTTTTCTTAGGCTATTTGGAAATTTCCAGCTTTGTGTCCAACATAAAAGACTTTTGACCAATGTGAGAAGAGGTAAGGTCCTCGCAGCTACTGGGCAGTAATCTCTATGCAGAGGCTTTAGGCTAGCGATCACTATCCTGAAATCTCTGGATGTCAGCAAAGTGCATGGGAAACAAATCCAGGGCGAGAGAAGAAGTCTTAACAGAGAGAATGTGTTCCTCAAGTGAAAACCCTTAACTCTATTACATTTCTGCCAGGAATCTCACGAATGAGTTGCTAGTTCAACTTTGTCTTTGAATGTTTATTGTTTCTTTAGGAGGGACGGTTTAATTTAGTTCTTCACATACTTAATCCTCAAGGTACATTTAGGGATAAACATAGACCAGTTTTCACAGGATACCTAAGCTTTAACTCTCTCCGGCCTACACCCTCCCCTGTTTCCAGCACTCCTTGATTACTTTTGCATTCTTGGCACCGGAAGTCATTCTCCCCACCTTTTAATTGTGTTTTAAACTAGACAAAGGTTTGGGTGACTTAAAGCTGTGCTCTTTAAAAAGAAAAGATACATCTGTGTGTGGTCATGCACATGTGCACGTGTGTTTTTCTTAGACTGTTTGGAAATTTCCAGTTGGTACCACATAGAAGGCTTTTCTACCCTGGGGATGACATCATGAGTCATGGTATGGTTTGCCCTCAAAGCCAGTGGGCAGAGTCCAGCAGAGGGTGTTGGGACTCTTGGAGCTAGAGTTACAGGTGGTTGTGGGCTGCCCAATATGGGTGCTGGGAATCGAACGTGGGTCCTATGAAAGAATAGTATGTGCTCTTAACTGTTGGGCCATGGTTCCACCCCTGCCACCCCATCAAGCAGTACCCTTTCATCTGCCTAGATTGTGGGCACTGTTAGTCAACCTGAACTGCCCTTTCTCCTCAACTTGCACCTGGGAAAATTGTATTCACCTTTTAAAGAGTCAGCTCAAATATTGCCCTCCTCTACCTCACAGAGCTGATAATCTAAAGAAAAAAGTTTACCATTTAGGAAAGGAAGCCTACATGGTCGTTGAAAAAAAAAGTCAGAATGTGCTGACTCATCTCTTTTTTGGCTTCATAATCTCTCTGAAAAAGAAAGACAATGCAATAGATATGAGGTCTTTGATAGTCTTTCTCAATAGCTTTGCAGATTATGAACTAGAGAAATTAGAGAGATTAGTAACCGGTTAAATGGTAGGAGCCCCAAATGACTGATTGATGATGTTTGGCCTACGAAATCGCTTTCTGTGGAGTACTGCCAGGCATTTGTGCTTGGCTCTGTCTCAGAAAAAAAAAGTATTAATAATGACTCATTCAGGATGAATTTGGGTCATGTGGTGACCCCCTCCCACTGAGTGATTTAAAACTCAAATATTGACTTTTTTTTTTAAAAATACTACTTCTCCATGGAGAAGTGATGGGCCACAGACAGGGCTCCTGGTACTGCATACGGCACACTCATTGCCTAGAACAGTTGTCAGCTGCCAAGGCAGTAGGAAAACGTGAGGAAGCTTGCACTTCCCAGAGAAGAGGAGGCTCGTCTGCACCAGCTCTCCGGGTGAGGGCAGGAAGGTCAGCTAGGCGTCTACAAGCAAACCCATGTTTCTGAAGTCCTTCGCCATCATCCCACCTGATGGGGAAGAAAGAAAGGATATTGGATGATGCGAATTTGGGAGGACAATGAATAGGGAGCTGTCGGAGACCCTGGTGAGAGACTCCGGACTCTTCCACGTATTATTTGTGTGCACCTGGATAAGTCTCTCATTTTCTCCATTCTGACTGTCAGTGATGGCAAGGGCCCAAGGCTGCTGCGAGGCACTGTGCAGCCGGGGCTCGTGTCTCTGAGGTTTGCGTTAGCTTTCTACACTGGTGCTGTGTTCTGAGCTGTGTAAAGTGTTTTTAGTGTAGAACTGTAATTGAAGATGACACTGTTTATCAGTTTCTTAAAAAACACTTTGGCTTCTTGTAAAAGTTAACGTAATTGATCTCGACGTCTCTGTTGCAGTTTCCTGATCTTTGCTGACCCTTAGACACAGTACGCCAAGCCTCTTACGTGACCTCTCTGTCATTCATGCCATTTAAACACTTCTCTTTAAAAAGTCCACAGACTTTAGTTCACTCTGCGACTCCCGTGACTTTAAAGTTAATTTTTCTTTGAGTCACTTGATTTAGACTTTCTGTTTTGTTTCCTCATCGATGTTGGCTAAATCCCCTCTTCTGTCACCCCCCACTCCTGCTCTCCAGCCTTCCTCCTGTGGTGTTTGGGGGCTTAGCTCAAGTTTGTCCTCTATCTCAGTAAGTTTGTCCACGGCTGATCTGCCACCCGCGAGAGTGGAGCTCTGCAGGAGAAATAGCTCACGAGGGGCAAGTCTCGAGACTCCATAGCTTGGCTGCACTTCAGTCTGACCTCTGCTTCCTGACTTGAGATCGATGTAACGTAATGGGGGCCATCTCACAGCCTCGTAGCCACACCTTCCTCAGATGAACTGCGCCGTATTCCGATTCTTGAACTAAAGACTACTATACCTCCTTCCCCCTTAGGTTCTTCTGGTAGGATATCTGACCACTACCATGGGGAAAGTAGCAAAAACAGAAGTAAACTAAGCGTATGAGGCTATGCCAAAGCACAAGAGAATAAAGAGACGGGCAGTGGGCTCCAAGAGGCTACAACCTGTTAAAACACTATCGTTTCAAAGAAGTAGAAGCAGAATTACAACATGCACTTTCCCATTGCTGATAAAATATGAGGATAGGATCTCTATGAAGACAAGCCATGGTAAAAACAAACCTACTTAGCAGAGAGAGAGAGAGAGAGAGAGAGAGAGAGAGAGAGAGAGAGAGAGAGAGAGAGAGAGTCTGTTGTGAACTTTTGAAACATGAAAGTCCATCCCCACCAGTAACTTACTTTCTCCAACAAGGCCGCACCTTCTTATATTTTTGGGTGTGAGCCTACCCTTTAATGGCTGAGTTAAAGTCTCCAGCCCAAGGCCACACCTTCTAATCCTTATGATCTCTTCAAATGAACTTTCCACTCCCTGGTGACTAAACATTCAAATAAACGAGCCTGTTGGGGCCATTCTTATTCAGACCACCACAATTACCAAAGCAGATTTGCACAGTCCTTATGAATATTATCAGGCCTCAGTGTGGCCCAATGGCCTGGGGTATAGCCACTGGAAATCCTTCTGTCTGGTACTGCTTGTGATAAAAGGGAGCTCAGCTGCCGGCACTTTCAGCCTTCTGGAAACTTCCTCCCAACCCTTCCACGTAGCCCTAGAGAAGCTTCCTTGCTCGTCGTCCTTTCTTGCCTCCAGTGTTCTGCCCAGCTTCTGAAACAGAAGTGTCTTCATATTGCTGTCTTCAGTTGCTACACGTCCCTGCACTGTCTGCTCACAATCGCACTACCCCTCCCTTTGAGATGTCTCCTCCACCTCCTGTGAACATCTCAGACATCCCCATCCTCCGATCTCTGTCTCTGTTACTAAATCCCATCCATCTAAACAGTCAGCCCCATGCCCCAGTCCCCTCCGTGGGTTTCCTGCCTGTCCTCATGCTTGTCTCCTCTCTTCCTGAGTTTTCTGTTTTCAATACTTTTCTGATGTATTTTGGTATGTGTGTGCACACATGTGTGGATAAATATGTGCAGGTATGTGTACATGTGCACGTGTGTGTGTTTACACGTGGTGTGTGTGGAAGTCAGGGGTCAACCTTAGATGTCCTTTTTATCAAGAGCTGTCCATCTTGTCTTTTGAGACAGGGTCTCTTCCTGGGACCTGGGCTGGAGGATTAGGCCATCTGGCTGGCTGGTATCTTAGTCGGAGCCCTATTACTGTGAAGAGACACCATGACCACGGCAACTTTTATAAAAGAAAGGCATTTCATTTGGGGCTTGCTTACAGTTCAGAGGTTTAATCCTTTGTCATTGTGGCAGGAAGCATAGCAGCATCCAGGAAGACATGGTGCTGGAGAGGTAGCTGAGAGGTCTATATCTGAATCTGCAGACAGCAGGAAGAAAGAGAGACAACGAGAGAAACACAGAGAGACACAGAGAGAAACAGAGAGAGAGAGAGACAGAGAGAGAGAGACAGAGAGACAGACAGAGAGACAGAGAGAGGGAGGGAGGACAATGGACCTAGATTGAGCATTTGAAACCCCAAAGCCCACCCCAGTGACATACTTCCTGCAACAAGGCCACACCTCCCAACCTCCCAATACCTGTCAAATAGCCCCACTCCCTAGTGACCAAACATTCAAATATAGCATATGGGGCCATTCCTATTCAAACCACCACAGCTGGTGAGCCTCAGAGATCTGCCTGTCTCCCAGCATGCAACCTCTGGAGTTACAAGCCAACATGTATGACTTTTCATGTGTGCTGCAGACCTGCTCAGGTCCTCTGTGTTTGCTTGGCAAATACCTTAGCCACTGAGCTATCGCCCAAGCTCTGCTGTTCTGAGGGTTTTTTTTAAATCTGGAAAAATATCTATTAAATACCAGTCCTTGGCCATAGGTTTAAATATTGGGGGAACTTCATCCAACACTAGAGTTGATAAGCATGGAAGAGGACCTGTTGAAGACCATGGCGCTACAGGCTCTCAGAGTCTGGGAGTTGGGGCAGACTGAGTCAGTTGGCATTTGAGATGGTGCCATGCAGATAAGCAAGTCATGCTGTGGGATGCCCTGTGGCACCAAGGAGAGGCCACATTCCAGTTTAGAAAATCTGCCCCAGGGAGGGTGAGCAGAGTGCAGCCTTTAGTGATATTTGGGGTACACTCCTGGCTCAGGCTGTGCTCTTTCTTACCTATCCAGCTTCTAACCTTTCTCCGACCCTTCCAGGCTCACCTGCCATCTATTACTCCCCTTTGGAAGATCCACAGGGTGATGGCGATCTCATTTTTCCTGCTCTTTATAGTTCTTACTTGAGCCCATGCTCACACTTAACCCTATCAGCATGGCAAGAGGATGCTGGTAGAAGGGGTGTGTGCAGAACACAAACATCACTTCAATAATGCTCGCTTATCAGAACCTTGGGGCTCTGCTTCCTTGACAGGCCATCATACTAAAGCTCACTTCCCGCCCTGGCGTCCCTCGATCCCTTCACTCCAGGCTTTGCTGTTGGCCACATGCTGTTCTAATCACGCGTGTAATTATGTGTAAACAATCCCGGGGGTGCTGTGCCTGCCCTACATCATGCTTTGCAGTTTCTCACGTCAGATCCGGGTCTCATCAGGGATCCAGCAATTGTCTCCTTTTCCCTGTCTCCCCTCCAGCTCTTCCCGGATCCGTGCCATCTGCCGGGGCTGGGCACTGATGGTGAGATGGGCTCAGAGATGATGAACTCGAGGGTGGTCGGTACTCATGCAGGCCGACAGTTCTGCTCTCCAGTGACAAATGGGAGCCCAGAGAGGTGACATGACATGTTAGTGCTGCACCAGTTGCCAGGTTGTCTGAAGCCAAGTTGCCTCCGGTTCAGCCTGTTTGAAGAGATCTTTCTTACTACACTCTCGTCCTGGAACTCTGCTTGTCATTGTGTGTGTGGCAGGTCTTAAGTCTTGTTAAGAGTCCTCTGTAGAGGGTATACACTAATTTACAAGCTAGTAAATTGAGATACACAGGGACTATATAAATGACCCAAGATCACATCGAACCCTTCTAAATCTAGGTGTTTCACCTACAAAACGAAAATAAAATACCAATCTCCAGATGCAGGAACAATTAGTTATATGATTTTTGAGTTAAATATCAGTTATCTTTTTCTTTCATATTCTTTTCTAAGAGTGGCCTGCCTTTATTTGGACAACTAGATAAGAAGGAATCAGGGAACACTGAGCCAAAATACAAACAAACGCTTGATCTTCACCGTAAATGTTGAGGTTACATCCATAATAAGGACCTCTCACTGGGCTCCCCCTGATATTGGAACCCCTGGGATCAAGTGTTTAACACAAGAACATTTTTTTTTGGTTTTTCGAGACAGGGTTTCTCTGTGGCTTTGGAGCCTGTCCTGGAACTAGCTCTGTAGACCAGGCTGGTCTCGAACTCACAGAGATCCACCTGCCTCTGCCTCCCGAGTGCTGGGATTAAAGGTGTGCGCCACCATCGCCTGGCCACAAGAACATGTCCTTGTCAGTATCTGGTGATGTCATTTTACACTTTTCTTCTAGTATGATGAGTTTTAGTAATAAGAACAACATTAAATCCATCCAATTACGTATTTCATTTGCACAGTACTCTGGCAGTTCTGTGTTGATGTCTGAATTCTTTGCCCATTTCAGTCTCTTGTTAAAGGCTTCTGGGCAGTGTGTCCTTGTGATTTACATCCCTTTCATGGAGTTTAGCTTAGAGTCATAGCTAGTTTCAATACATTCATGGCAAAGAGTGGCTTTATTTTGGGGAGAAAAGTGGTAAAAATAATACCTTCTAAAATGAGCCTTTGTCCATGCTGGCCTTGTTTCATGCACCATGAAAATTCTCAAAGCTCCATACTATGTTTATATATACTATGTTGTTTATATTCTTAGCTGGGTGATTCTTAATAATCCTTTATCAACCTTCCTCCTCCTCCAACTTCACCTTCTCCATACACTATTTTAAGTAATGAACTTGGGAATAGTAAGGTTGTATGATTCAAGTATACAGACTCACCTGTGCCTTGGTGAAAAGAAGATGTGACGTGACCTATTTGTTTCCACAAGGCTTTCATTTATTTCTCTAAACTGTGGCCAAATACAGCAGAAAGTAAGGAGCTGTCTTAATCAATGTGCTATTGCTGTAGAAAGACAGCATGGCCACAGCAACTCTTATAAAAGCAAACTTTTAATTGGGGCTTACTTATAGTTTCAGAGGTTTAGCCCATTGTCAGCATGATGGGAAACATGGTAGCATTCAGACAGACATAGTATTGGGCAGGCAGCTGAGAGTTCAGTATTCGAGTTGGTAGGCAGCTGCAGAGAGAGGCACTGGGGCTGGCTTGAGCATTGGAAGCCCCAAAGCCCACTGCCAGTGACACACTTCCAGCAACAAGGCCACACCCACTCTAACAAGGCCACACCTCCTCATCCTTCTCAAGTATTGCTACTTCCTGGTGACAAAGCATTCAAATCTATGTGCTTAGGACAACTGTTCTTATTCAAACCACCACAGGAGCCTATGACTAAAGCAGGGGCTTTCGCATCTTAATTGGAAAGGACCAGGGCTAAAAAGTGAGCTGAGCTAATCTGAGAATCAGATATCAGAATGGGGTTAAATGTTCAAGATTTTATTAGAAAAGAATGCCCAAGTGACAGGCAGTGGGTAAGAGCTGTCAGACGGCCATCAAGTTGAAAGACGTCAAGAAACTAGGTCAACTGTGAAGTCTCAGACCATTGTCTATATGCAGGAAGGTTCAGCAAGGTTGTTTGGAAATCTTAGAGCCAAAGTGTACAGGGGAGGAGGAGGTTCCTAGAAACAGGCTGCCAATCATGCCTGCTCGCTGCTAGAAGCCATCTCAGTGTGGAACTGGCGTAAACATGGTGGAGGCTGCCAGGCCGCCACACAGGAGGCCTGATCAGTCATACTCCTGTAGTTGGAGAGTTTTCAAGGTGTAGCCTTGTAGCAGCCAAATCTTAGTTAGCTTTTGCTGGAAATTTTTGAGAGTACTGGAACAAAATATAAAATATGAACTTGGTTGGCCTGTGTTGACATTACTGAGTCTAGAAAGGGAAAGTGTTATTGCAAACCAAAAGAGAAGGAACAGGGTATATCGGGTTTCCACACTGGTTTCCTTCCTTCCTTCCTTCCTTCCTTCCTTCCTTCCTTCCTTCCTTCCTTCCTTCCTTCCTTCCTTCCTTCTTTTCCTCCCTCCTTCCCCTTCCCTCCCCCCTGTCTTTTTGAGACAAGGTTTCTCTGTGTAGCTTTGGCTGTCCCAGAACTCACTGCATAGATCAGGCTGGCCTCAAATCCACAGGGATCCACCCGCCTCTGCCTCCTGAGTACTGGAGTGCTGGGATTAAAGGTGTGCGCCACCACTGTCTGTTGAGTTATTTTTCACATTGTTGAGTCTTTTTACATTGGCAGTTCTGCTTGGGTTTCATGAGGACTTTTCTTAAAAGTTTAAATAAAGTTCCAAATTAGGTTGCTTTTAAGGTGTGTGGTGTGTGGTGACACAGCAAAGCAAATACAGGCGAGGACCCACAAACTGTGGCTCTTTGACAGATTCACAGATGAGCCTCTTTGTGGTTTTAAAAAGCAAGCAGTGGGGCTGGGGCGATGGCTCTGCTGGCAAAGTGCTTGCTGGGCAGGCATGAAGACGTGGGTTTGCATCATGGAAGCGGACTCTGTGCTCAGTCTTAGTGCAAAGGAGGACTCTGGGACTCGCTGGCCCTCCAGTCTAGCTGAATCAGGAGCTCCAGGATGGCTGGGAGACTGTCTCAGAAGACAAAGTGGAGACTGAGTGCGGGAAACACCTGATGCTGACATCTGGTCTGTGCCTGTACCTGCATGCATGTGTGCATGCATGAGCACATGCACACACACCCAGTAACATAGGCAGGGCATGATGCTATGAGGCCAAGGCAGGAGAGTCATGAGCTACACATTGAGGGTCTGTCTAAGCACTCCCAGCTCCTGCACACGATTCAACCCAATGGACCCAGGCAAACCTCGGCATGAAGTAAAGGTATCCGCTCTCTGGGACTCGGTCTTCTGTTGCTCATTTTGTGTTTATGTTTCATACTGTTAACTCATAGTGGCTCAGCACAAGAAAGCCCCACAGCTCAGTGCTGCACTTGACCTAGGGCAGGAACATGTGACCCAGACGGGCATGTGACATCCACAGCAGCCGATCTGCAAACATGATTTATTCATCTGTTGTCTTCCTAAATCACATTTATGCTGATCAGGTGACCTAATGGATTTAAAACTGAAACAGAATGGCTTAATGAAAATGGACTGGATCTCACCATGTATACTGAGTGCCTCCATTAGAGGCACGGCCTTTGACTAAGGAGCGGGAGAAACAGCCAGAAACTAGTCTTTACTATGTTCAGTCAAGGTCGTGACTTCTCTCCACTGAAGACACTAATTATTTTTCTGCCTGCAAGGCTTGCAAAAGGCATGCTCTATACATGGGAGGTCTGTGCTCTCATTCCTTCTCTGTGGCCAGTCTTAATTGATGGATTTCCTGCCATTTTCCTTAGGGAGATGGTCTTTAAGGGAAAGGAGTTTGGGGAGGAGGAGAAAAAGGAAAGAACCAACATCTGTGAGTTTTGTCAGATGATGTCCATTCCACTGAGGGCTTTGGAGAACCATCAGCCGTCCAGCCATCCTGCATCGGCTGTCCAACAGTCCTGCATCAGCCGCCCAGCTGTCCTGCATCAGCTGTCTGTCCAGAGGTCCTGCATCAGCTGTCCAGTGGCCCTGCATTGGCCGTCCAGCAATCCTACATCAGCTGTCCAGTGGTCCTGCATCAGTTGTCAGTCCAGTGGTCCTACATCAGCCATCCAGCAGTCCTGCAAACCCTTTCTTCCCTGGGCTCCTCTTGGGCATTTCTCATCACCCATATCTTCCAGTCACCTGGCTCAGGATCCTTTTTCTTGCCCTGATGTGTGATCAGGTCAGCACTCTGAGAGATTTCTCCATGATTTTGTCAATGCTCTGGATGTCCTCTGCTGTTCACATAGTGAGTAAGGGCTCTCATACGCTGTGGACCAATGATGCATCCCAGTTGAACATTCCTTAAGGAACTCTAACAGAACAACTGCATTTACTTGCCTGTTGGCATATGTCCCCGGAACAATGTGAAGCCATGAGTCCTATGGAAGGGTAGACATCTCCACAGCCTGCACTATGTGGAAACCGTGCAGTGTTCATGGGACAATTCAGGACATTTCACGAGAGGGGTCAATAGTGTGTGGCAGGGGGATGTCAGTCTTCTGTGTTCCTTGCCCTCTGTGCCTTCCCTGCAGGCAAGTTAGCAAGGCCCTCAGCGGGTCTCAACTGCTTTCCTCTTCAGCAGTCCCCTGTGGATGAAGATGCTGTGTCTGCATCCTTCCACAGACTCACAGGTGCTTGAGAACCTTTCTCCCCCACTGTTGTGAAGCTCGGTAACAGGCAAGTTATTATGATACACCAGGCTGAGGCCAAGAGACATGGCTGAAATAAGCCCCAACCTCCCTTTTCTCACACACAGACCTGCCTAAGTCCATGCAGTGTGTGTTGCTCAGCTCCCTGCACGTGGGCTGGATTCCATGGACAGCGGAAGAGAACAGCAGGTCCTTTTAGCCTGCAGACTTAGCAGACCCCTTTAAAAATGGTTCCATGTTGCCATGTTTAAGAAAATATGGATAGGGGCTGGAGAGATGACTCAGTGGTTAAGAGCATTGCCTGCTCTTCCAAAGGTCCTGAGTTCAATTCCCGGCAACCACATGGTGGCTCACAACCATCTGTAATGAGGTCTGGTGCCCTCTTCTGGCCTGCAGACATGCACACAGACAGAATATTGTATGCATAATAAATAAATAAATAAATATTAAAAAAAAAAGAAAATATGGATAGATGAGAATATTTGCTTTCTGAAAATAAAACAGCAACTTGAGGAAAAGCAATGGCATCTGGTTTTATTTATTCATTTCATCTTTTTCTTGTGTTTTCTGCACTAGTTATTTTCCTGGTCCTGGGACAGAATTCCCAAGAGAAGTCGCTCAAGGAAGGAGAGATTGTTTGGCTTGCAGCCTCAGGGATGCAGTGCATCACGGCGGGGAAGGCATGATAGCTCTGTCACAGTGGCAGGAATGGGAGCTGGCAGCTTCTCACATCTTGGTGGATCAGGACACAGAGAATAGAACCAGATGTAGGATTCAACTAGAACCCCAAGCTCCGATGCTCCCAGGGGCTGTGTCTACTAACTAAGCTCCCAAAGATGCTATAAGTTTTTAAAATACTGCCACCAATCGAGGACTCAATGCTCAAAACATGAGACTGTGTGTGTGTGTGTGTGTGTGTGTGTGTGTGTAATGGTATTTCATATTCAAATTCTATTACTTTCAGAGAATTAAAATGCTAAAACTTGGGTCCTCCATTAGAGCCAGGCACACATTCATTCTTGTCTTATTGATGCAACAATGGGTTTTCATCAACTCGCTGTAGGAGTCAGAGTGTAAATAGTGCACGAAACACATTGCTTTGAAGGGACGAACACTATCACAACTCTAGACAGCTTGCCTATAACACCTTGTTCTGTGTATCCCATGCCTACTCTGGCCTGCCTCTAACTGTGCTCCACAGATCTCCTGCTGAGATATAGACCCTGCTCCAGGAAGAGTGGCAGCTACACTCTCCCATCCTTTGTCTGTTCAGACATGCACACCCTATTCCTGAGCATCACCTGATAAGAATCTGCTTTCTTCGTTTCCTGACTGCAGGGCCCACGTGCATGTCATCAGTGCTGAGCAAGGTGGCTCAGAGTGGAGTGAGAAGAGAAAGGGGCAATGAACCCCACGAGCCGTGAGCCACAGCTCCTGCTGACTGCAATACCCTCCAAAGGCAATTGACACTACTCTTAATAGAAACTACACATAAACATCTCATTCAGGGCAGGCCCTAAAGACTGGCTCACAGGCAATTGCTGCCAATGGAAAGAAAACTGAAAGTGACCTATTTCAGTCTCCTCTTTTTGTGACATAAACTGTCTCTTTCCGCGGGGAATATATTTATTCCAATGCTAGCCTCAGTGTTTGAAGGCTATTGCTTGTTTCAGCAGATTCCATCCAAAGGGCCATCCATGGTGTGTGCTTACAGCACCACGCCTGTTGAGCAGTATTTAAAACCTACCTTTCACGTTAGAATCCTACTAGTTTAATCAAATACCTGCGCTATTCAATGAAGTCAAAGGCTGGGCAAATGTATCATAGTGTGCAGGCTAGAAAAGGCTCGGTAGATATTTTCTGTTCTGAAGATCAGCACAATGGCTGCTGGAGTTTGGTCACACTAGTTTACCCAGTAGAGTTAGCTAGCCTAAGTCCTGGTATTACAACGATACTCAGAGACAACCCTGGTCAATAGCTTGGTCCCTTGCCATAGAGACTTAAATGTGTTATATACTAAAGCTTGTCTTTCTATAGGGATGGGAGTAGCTCTAGTGAGCGTACCCCATATCACCGTGACTAGACTGGCCTCCTGGAACTCGCCCATGACACTCTAAGCACTTGGTTTCTTGGTTGCAGGCTTTTTGATCTTTGGTTCAGTGGCCCCAGCAGCGGTTTCCCCTAGGTCTTCTGCAGGAGTGTATGTTTTGTGTCTATTATTGGAGTAAGTTTGGGGAGCAATGTGTAGATCAGCTCTGACGACAGTCTCCAGCGGCAACTGGAAGTAATTCATGGCAAGGTAGCAGCTGGCCTTTACCTCCCAGTTCCCGGCCCTATTATAAATCCCCGCCTATCCCCAGGCTAGTCTCCACAGTGAAAACTCTAATTCATATTTTATTTGCCTGTGTTCCTAAATGGCCTTAATTCTCAGAGGTTTTCAAATTTTGAGCCTTGACCCATTAGTGGCTTCTAAATTTAATTACTGTGTCAAATCAGCATAAAGAAAGAGGCCCCGTGGAACAGCATAAAACCCATCACAGCAAGTTCTGCTCGGTGGGGAAGTACTGATTTTGGAAATGCTCTTATTTCTGTTGAATACATGCAGGAGAGCGTGGGCCGCAATGAAGCGCATTCTTCACATGGAATGTGGTAGAAGCTTGTGAGCTGGACCAACAGGAAAGCTGTTTGAGATGGAATTCAGGTGCTCAGAAAGAGGCAGAAGATGGCCTGGGAGAAGCTCCCCCTGTTATGTGATGTTTTACTCTTTTGTTTTTTTGGGAGGCCTGTCATCCAACTCCCAAGTAAATGACACATGGAGGCTTATTCTTAAATTTAAATGCCCGGCCTTAGCTTGACTTGTTTCTTGCCAGCTTTTCTTACTTAAATTATCCTGACTACATTTTTGCCTCTGGGCTTTTATCTTTCTCTATTTCTGTATACCTTTCTTTCCTTCTTACTCTGTGACTGACTGGTTGGCTGGCCCCTGATGTCTTCCTCTCCTTGTTCTCTTGCTCCTCTACTTCCTCATTTCTCCTTCTATTTATCCTCTCTGCCTGTCAGCCCGTCTGTTTATACTGCCTGCCTGTTCCTACCTCGCTATTGGCTGTTGATCTCTTTATTAGGACCATTGGGTGTTTTGGACAGGCACAGTAACACAGCTTCACAGAGTTAAACAAATGCAACAGAAATAAAAGTCACACACCTGAAAAGAATATTCCCCATCACTCCCACACTTCATGCCCTCAGCCAGCTTTCCACTTTGCCCAGGCATTAGGGCCACACCTTTATATATTGCTCCATTTGCCTTGTTATGTAGAGGGCCATCACAAGCCAGAATAGTGCACCGCAGTAACACTTTCTGGCTCACAAGCTGCTTTGATTCCCTTTATCCTCCTTGATTATGAGTTCTTAATGGGAAGTACTGAGTTCATGCTAGAAGAGAAGCCAGATCTATCCCCCTGCCTCTGACTCCTTTAGCACTTGAGTGTGCCTGCCTTGTTTTGGTTCATTGTTAATGTGATTACTGCCTAAAATGGATACATTTATCTGGAGTTATTTCTGTGTATTAGTAACTTTAGAACCTGGTGCCTGTTCCTTTTTCTGAGTGTGGTATGATGGTATCCTAACATCTCTAGAAGCCAGGATTTAATATTAGAGGGGGTAAGATTTACAAGTACTAATGTCCCCAAGGACTGTGGTGACAAGGGGAAGACAGCTCAGAGAAGAAGGTCGACATTGCTAGCTCTTACACAGCTTCACCAAGAGATACAGGCTTGTGCAGGCTAATGGTAGAAAGACTAGTTTTATCTTTTTCTCCATCATCTACTACCGAAAGAAGCTTCTTTGACAAGGGTTGAGATATGTATTAATATATGAATATAGCAATAAGTCATTAAGAGTCAGCTTAATATTATGACTAATTAGCAGAGTAAAAGTCGTAGTTCATCAGGTGGTGGTGGTGGTTGTACACCTTTAATCCCAGCTGTTGGGAGGCAGAGACAGGTGGATCTCTTTGAGTTTGAAGCCAACCTAGTCTACAAAACAAGTTCCAGGAGGCCACGGTGTTTACACAGAGAATCCCTGTCGCAAGAAACTTAAAAAAAAATAATAATAGGTTTCCCCTAGACCTGTGACTTTTCTTGTCACAGCTTCTTGGCTAGACATGATCCCATGCATAGGTTTTATCTTGTGGAGTGGATCTTAGATGAGGTGGCTTGGTCACTCCCATGACCTTTGTGTCGTGATGACACTAGAGGACATACCTTTTCGGGCTAGTCGTTATTGTAGCCCATAGCGCCCCCACATGGGTACGGCTGAGGATTGCTTTGCTTCTTCAGTGGCGTGCACCACACACACCTCTTGGCACTGTGAAGGCTGGCAGGTAGGTATGGTGCTTCCGCGCCATCACGACTGTGTGTCTCCATGTTCTATGACTCAGGTAGGAGGGCTCTTCAATAGTAGAGTCTTACCCTCACATTCTGGAGGAGAAGCAAGAGCAATGCAATCAGACTGTAGAATTTTTTGGGGGGGGGTGTCTATGGTACCCCATGGAACTTTTTATTTGTTAGCCTGTGGTTTCCAGTAGCAGCATTATCACCCTGCTATAGGGTAACTCCATTTTAACCCATTCCCCATTTCTTTTTGTGTGTATGTGTCTGTCTCTCTGCCTCAGCCTGTCTCTGTCTCTCTCCCAGAGTCTAGAGTAGCAGGGAGGTCCCCACATGCCTTTTTCTCAAGCCTCTAGTGCCATGTATCCCTCTGTGTATTTCCTCCTCTACCCTGACTTCTTGTCTCTCACCCCAATTTAACCTTTCCCGCCCCATTATTTCCCTTTACCCTTATACCACTGCATCAGCCCCTCTCCTGAGACACCCCAAAACAAGCTCCCTTACTAAATTCCTGGACTCTGGGACTACTCCAAACAACACACATAGTCCATTATTTGCTTTTTGACCTTAGCCATTCTGACTGAGGCAAGGTGAAATCTCAAAGTAGTTCTGATTTGCCTTTCTCTGATGGTTAAGGAGGCTGAACATTTTTAAAAACATCTCCTAGCCATTTCATTTTTCATCTTTTGAGACCTCTCTCATTATTTTCATGCCCCATTTTTAAAATTTGGATAATTTGTTTGCCTGATGTCTAGTTTTCATTTTGTATTGTAGATACTGTCTGTCTGTCTGTCTGTCTGATATACAGATGGCAAATATTTCCCCCATTCTGGGATTTCTTCATCATTTGAATAATGATGTTCTTTGCTATACAGAAACATTTTTTTATTTTAATGAGTTTCTGTTTATTAATTTTTGGTCGTAAAACCTACGCTATTGAACTCCTGTCTTAGTTAGGGTCTCTATTGCTGTGAAGAGACACCACGACCACAGCAACTCTTTGGAAGAAGGCATTTAATTGTTTCAGAGATTCAGTCCATTATCATCATGGCAGGGAGTGTGGAGGCGTGCTGGCAGATGTGGTGCTGGAGGAACAGCTAAGAGTCCTACACCTAGTAGGCAATAGGAAATCGACTGTCATCACACTGAGGGAAGCTTGAGCAAAAGAGACCTCAGAGCCTGTCCCACAGTGAGCCACATCTCCTAATAGTGCCACTCCCTTTGGGAGTCATTTTCTTTTAGGCCACCACGAGTCCTCTTTGCGTAGCCCTTTCCTGCGTCAAGAGTTCAGTTAGATTCCTTAGTTTCTCCTCTATTAGAGTCAAGGGATCAAGGTTTAGATTGAGGTCATTGATCTATTTGGAGCTGACTTTTGGGCAGGGTACATGATGAGGACTAAATTGTATTCTTCTACCACGGTAGCTATCCAGTTTGGTCAGCATCATTTGTTGAAGATGCTGTCTTTTCTTACACACACTCACTCACACACACATTTGCGCACGCACACACACACACAGAGAGAGAGAGAGAGAGAGAGAGAGCGAGAGAGCACATGAGCCTCCAGGAAACCTGAAACCCAGAAGGCGTTAAGCTGTGTCTGCATAGTGTGGCTTTTTTTCTTCTTTTTTCTGGCAGGTTCCCATCCGTTTAGGTCATTTTTGATGACTTCACTTTCCTGGTGACATCAGCTTCTAATCTCCTGAAGGTGAATTCATGTTTGATTGCTTCAGAATGCTCAGCTCTGAGTTCCAAGCCATTCCCGTTGATGTATGGGCAGAGCTTGTCTTTATGAGGCCACAGGCTGACCGTATCGCATTACCGCGTGGCTATTAAGTCACCAACTGGCACAGATCAGCTCAAAGATGAAATGTACTTGCTGCAAGCAAAACCGCAAAGCTGCTGCGCCGTCTCCTCACCTGCTCCCCAGGCACAAAATAAAGGAGCAACTGGATTGGTGAACTCTGCCTTCATTTATTGTGTCTGGGCAGCGTCTCCTCTCCCTTGCCAGGGCCTGAATGGTGGTAGCGACACTGGCATGATTTTCAGTCTGGCATAACCACAAACAATTGAAAAATGTCCAGTCACTTACGACACAAGTCAAATAAAAGACTTTGAAATACCTTGGTTTAGCGTCACCCTAAAGCATCAAGTCTGTGAACTAAGGTAACTGCTTTTCCTTTGGCACCAGGGCTTATTATTGCCTGCCTTTCAAAGGCCAGGACAGAGCAGACACCTCACAGAAGCAGCTGGCCTTGGTGGTGGTATGTGCTTTGATGAAAGGCCAGGCTTTGTGCTGGCGTAGCATTGGCTGGCACCCAGAGCTTCCGGGGTGTGGAGGATGACCTCACAGGTGTCTCTGAAACACTCTGGTATGCAGGCCATGCAAGTTCACTCTGTGCCCCTCACTGCCCTCCTTTAATTATCCTGACACCAGTTACGTCACCAGATACAGACTGTCATCATGTCTCCCCAACACCAAGTGGCTTCCTGTGCCCTCAACTCTTGGGGAGAGGGTACTATGTCCTCTACTGTGACCTAGACCAAATAAGACAGAAGGGAGCCTGTCTGTCAGGAGCAGAGTCCCCGTAATGCCATGGATTCCGAGTACCCCTTTCTTCTGATAAATGGGTCTGGCAGTCAACTCAAGCTTTGGCTACAAGCAGGGATTATCAGTCACGTCAGGAGAACTGCACACTGACATTGTTAAGAGCAGATGCTGACAGACAGGCCAGTGAGGCGGTACTCAGTGCTTCTCCATTCCCAGGTGACGGAAAGGGAGGGAGGAGTAGAGATGCAAACCTTCACAAATCTAAGAGTCAGTGCCTGTGGGCTGCCAGCCTCAGTTTGGAGTTTTCCACAGACTAAAGGACTCTGAAAAGATGCTATTCCTCGGCCCTTCATCAAGGAAGTGGGAAGCTTCCATTTTCTTGAGGAAAGACATTTTCTGGGTGATTTTTCAGGCACAACAGTTTTCCAACTTGGTTTTTTGAATTTCAACTCTGTTTTAGATGGGGGTGGGGTGGAAAGTGCCAGAATCCCACTCCAGGATGCCGATGCTGTTACCTTTCGCTTTGCTCGGGATATGCCAAGATCCCAGGGTTTTCAAGGGTACGGTGTGAAGTCGGCCAATTCCCACTATCTTCCTGCTGTAATGTTCTTTGTTTCATGCGGAGGAAGAGGGACTCAAAACAACCCAAGAAAGAACACGGCATGAAGTTCTTTAAAACCCCTATTTAAAATAAATAAAATTTTAAAAAATTTCTGTCCTATTTTTTTTGTGTGTGGTACAACATGTATGAGGTGTATGCTGTATGCCTAGCACTGTTTCTGCCTGTGTGTGTATGTGTGTGAGCTGTAAGCACACATGCAGAAGTCTGAGCAGGATACCCAGTGTCTTCTATCGTTCTTTCTGTTATTGAACCTGAAGCTTGCTGCTCCAGCTGGATTGACTGGCAGCAGAGCTGATGGATCCCCCTGCCTCCATTCTCCCAGGGCTGGAGTTACAGGCATGCAGAGCCACGCCTGGCTTTGTGTGTGTGTGCGTGCGCGTATGTGTGAGTTGTGCCAGGGATCAAATTCAGGTCCTCCTGCTTGCACAGCAAGTCCTTTTACCCGCCAAGGCATCCCTCCAGCCCTCAAAACTCTTTTCTTTGACCCACGTCTTGAGCGTCTCTCTTCCAGTAGCACGTCTGCTCCATAAGCACATGCGTATTCCATTTCCCTCCATAAACAGACAGAGCCCAGCATTCCCTGCTCCTGCAAGCCCCTTGATAAACACAGGTGGAGAGCTGCCTTGCCGGGCTGGAAAGATGGGAGGAACTCTACCTTCCTCTGAGGGACTTGTCTCGTGGGGGCCCATACATGCTTGGTGCAGGGAGAACGGAACCCTGGATCAGCCTCATCTTACCCTCACAGGCCCTGCTGGGGTGTCCCTGGGCCCTGGAGAGAGCACTACTTCTTTGCCATTCAGATGTTGTTTGGCTTTGCTGAGGGAGGTGCAGAAAGTGAGCTGCTCTTCTCCTCCTCCTCCTCCTCCTCCTCCTCCTCCTCCTCCTCCTCTTCTTCTTCTCCTCCTCCTCCTCCTCCTCCTCCTCTTCTTCTTCTTCTTCTTCTTCTTCTTCTTCTTCTTCTTCTTTCTTCCTTCTTCTTCTTCTTCTTCTTCTTCTTCTTCTTCTTCTTCTTCTTCTTCTTCTTCTTCTTCTTCTCCTCCTCCTCCTCCTCCTCCTCCTCCTCCTCCTCCTCCTCCTCCTCCTCCTCCTCTTCTTCTTCTTCTTCTTCTCCTCCTCCTCCTCCTCCTCCTCCTCCTCCTCTTCTTCTTCTTCTTTCTTCCTTCTTCTTCTTCTTCTTCTTCTTTCTTCCTTCTTCTTCTTCTTCTTCTTCTTCTTCTTCTTCTTCTTCTTCTTCTTCTTCTTCTTCTCCTTCTCCTTCTCCTTCTCCTTCTCCTTCTCCTTCTCCTTCTCCTTCTTCGTCTTTTGAGATGGGATCCTGCTGTGGTGTCTAGGCTGATCTCAATCTTTGGAGCTCAAATAATCCTCCTACCTTAGCTTCAACAGTGGCTGAGACTAAAGGTACACACTATAACGGCTTGCCCAAGTTAATTCACTTGGATACACTATAATGCTGTTGGTGATGGTCTAACTCTCTTTGGGTTGATTCTGTTTTCTGTAGATTCCTGGGCTGTTGGTCAACACACTTCGCCCTCCATTTATTTTCTTCAGGGTGGGGTATGAAGCTACCAAAGAAGCATGTGTCTCTTTTCTCCACCTTGAGATCAGAGGTTGACTTTAGAGTGTCTAGCATCTCATTAACTCTCCCCATCTACCGACCAGCACCCAACACAGCATAGCCCTGAGAACACCAAATGAGAATGGTGGCCCACCCTCTACCTCCCCAAGGACATCTGCTCATTACCAGCAGGACCATCCCACCCTGTGGAGCCTGTGCAGGGTGCTCTGGTGGCTTCAGGCACAGAGAGAAGGAGGCCACTCCCCAAAAGCTGATGTGTGCAGGTATAGCATCAAAGGAACCTTCATCCCAGCTCTGCCGCTTACTGCCCTGTGACACCAGGCAAAGACTAAATTCTTGGAAGGTGTTTGCCATCCATCCTAAGACCTAGCTCTGAAGGGAAACAGTTTTAGCAGACACGCCTGTAGCCACGGGGATGATAAAGATATGCTCAGGGCTTAGTAAGTGTGTTTTAGTTAAATATAGCTGAACATTCTTGGAGCAGTTTATCCTTTCCAAGAGGCCAATGGAGGCACCCTTGATCTATGTCACAGATCTGCCTAGATTGCACCATCCCACCAACTTCCTTTGAGTGTCTAATCTAGACTGAAACTAGAAACATCCAGAGATTTTCACCACAGGAGGAGGTCCCGTTAGTCCCAGTGGCCAGTCAATAATAGCACACCATCATCCTTGGGTCTCAGTGCTCAGATTGGGGGCAGACATGGGCAGCTTTCTGGGAAGAGTCCATATGGATTGTTAAAGTCAACTAAAAGCAGGCGGTTCAGAACAACCCCTGGACAGAAAGTGGAGTCTGTGGTAGGTTAGGTTTCTGTGATTTGGGGATTACAAAAGATGCGGTCCTTTCAAAGGACTTGTCTTGGTTCATAGTCAGTCCTGATTCACAGTGAACCCATTGTAGAGTCGAAAACTCATTGGATCTGCTTAATGTGCTAAACGCCAGACTTGCTACGTGTCACAGGCCTGGCCTAACCGGGTTGCACAGTACAATGTAGTTAGTGCCTTGGTTATTCCTCTTTGTGATTGTGGCTTGCTATTGCCACTCAGCAGCACATGGGAGATGTGTATGACTAATGAATGTGTATAAAATTTGCTCTTTAAGAAAGTATAAAAATGCAGGGCTGGGGATCTAGTTCAGCTGGCAGTGTTTGGCAGGCATGAATAAAGCCCTGATTTTGAACCTCAGCCCTTCATAAACCAGGGATGGTACAGCGTGCTTGTAGCTCCAGTAAAGGTCAGAAAGTGGAGACAGGAAGATTAGAGAAGTTCAAAGTCATTCTTGAGTTTCTATATAGTGAGTTCAAGGCCTGCCTAGACTCTATGAGACATGTTCTTGAAAAAAAAGGGGGGGAACATAAAAGAAAGTTTCTCTGTTGTCTATCTCTATCTATCTATCTAACTATCTCTATCTATCTATCTATCTATCTATCTATCTATCTATCTATCTATCTATCTATCT
>JABTXL010000002.1:48498700-48517212 GCA_025134845.1 Neodon shergylaensis | reverse complement strand
TCTATCTATCTATCTATCTATCTATCTATCTATCTATCTATCTATCTCTGTCTCTTGAAACACTGTCTCTCACTGGAACACAAGGTTAGATGATTAGGTGAGGTTGACTGGCCTCCAAACTCTCCCACGCTGGGATTAAAATTGTGTGCTGCTCTTCCTGGCTCTTGTTGATAAGTGGGTGCTGGGAGGGTCAAAATCAGGTCTTCATGAAAGCACATAACTGAATGACCTCCCTAACCTCCTCTTTTGTTCATATGAAAACTGATTTGATATTAGTGCCAAGTTTTAGGAATGTTCCATGTATTCTGATTGTTAATTCCTTAGCAGATAGGTAATGTTTTATATTTTATTTTTTACTGTTCTATGGGTTATCTTTTAAGATTGGATTTAGAAACTATTTGATTCTTTTAGGTTTTACCCTTACTACTTGGTAGGCAAGACCAGACCATGGATTAGTAGAGGACTATTGTTGTAATATGGAGCGGCGGGGCTGCGTCCCCAGCACCCCGGCCACCTGGCTAGCTTATGCCCCGAAATAACAACACACAAATTGTATTCATTTAAACACTGCTTGGCCCATTAATTTCAACCTCTTAACACATTTCTTATAATCTATGTAGCACCACGAGGTGCACTTACCAGGAAGATTCTAGCCTATGTCCATCCTGGGTCGGAGCTTCATCGATCGCGTCTGCCCTGAGAGGAGCTGCGTGATGTCTTTGCTCCAGAGAGCAGTTCTGTCGAGTCTGAGCTCACTTCCTCTTCCTCCCAGCATTCTGTTCTGTTTACTCCTCCCACCTATGTTTTAACCTATGAGGGCCAAGCAGTTCCTTTATTACTTAACCAATGAAATCAACAGATTGATATATGACACTCCCACATCAGACTATTTTTCCCATGAATGAAATTACCACTTACCAAGTTCTCTTGATTTTATGTAAAGTATGAAATTGTCCAAGCTGGCTGTTGGGAACAATCATTTCTCCTGTCCTATGTGAATTCTATGTGTTATTCTTTGTAATCCTTGAAGATGGTGCTTCCTCTGGTAGCTCCTGAACTCTTCAGCATCTCCCTCGGCTAGAGATCTAAATTTCAAAGTGACATTTCACAGGAACTGACTCCTCTCCAGACCCTCCACATCCTGCCAACCTCCATTTTGGACTTTCCAGACCCTGTCTCCCCTCTCCATCACAGAGAGCCCTTAGGCTGCATCTGAGTCCCCCTCCTGTGCTGTGACCTGCGGATTGTTTAATAGCTGGGCTGAGGTAGTGCATTTCTCAAGCATTTCTGTTCAGTGTCTTCTATTAAATTTGGTTTTGATAATGAGTCACAATGATAGTTTTCTTGTGCCATTAAGCATTTTTTTTGTATTTTATTTTGGTTAGTTTTTTCTTTTGTAGAAGGTGTGATGGTAATTATTGGATGAAGAACTCCCAAACCTTTTGTTTACAACTATTTTTTTTCTTCTTCTCCCAGAGGAGCAAACAATTCTTTCAGGTCCTGATGGTTGCTCAGCTGCAGTCTGCATGGACTCTGAACTAAGTCATGGGCTGCTCATCAAATGAAGTCTGGGGAGCGGACGATGACACACAAACGGGAGGGAAGAATCCAGACTTGAAGATGTGGATAAGAAGGGAAAGTTGCTGCTGAGGAGGTGGAGGGCTGAGACTCACAATGGTCATTTATATCGCTTTCCTACTCAGTTTCCATTAGCTCGGTGAGACGCTTCTTCGAGAAGAAGTTTGTCTCCTGTTGAAACTGAACTATCATTAAACATTCTGCAAAACTAGGGTCCTCTGCCAGCAGGTGGGAACAAGAGGGAGCAAAATCCGTAGTATTCCCATGAACACAACTGTTTAAACATATCCAGGCTGGTGAGGCTTGGGGACAATCAGACTGACTACACAGGGCCATGCTAGCCAAGATTCAGCTCCATGAGTCAATGCAAATGAGAAGGGAAGCATGGTCAGCAGGGAGGCCAGAAGAAATGACTATAACCAAGCCACTCCAGAAGGGGCATACGAGAGGAAGTGCTCGTGCCAGGGAACCAGCAGGGATCTGGGATGGCTGAAGTTCGCTGAGCACACCAGAGTTCCTTGGTCGGCCCCAGCCTGGGCCAGACCGCAGAGTCCTGCTTCCTGCTGTGCAGGCTACAGTAGACAGCCAGGCCGGCAGCTGGGCACTGAATTCAAATTTGCAATAAATCAGCAAGTTCTGGGGGTCCACATCTGTTCCAGCACTTCAAAGGAGCGCTTCATGTGGTCCTAGTCATTTAGGGTTTAGAATAGCAACTTGGGTTCGGAGAGTTATATTGGGTGTAGATAAACAGCTACTGGACACTCAGCTTTGAGAGTCCACGTTTCAAATTCCTCTTCATCGACGTAACTATCCTAGCCTGTCGTTTTGTTGACCCACTAGTCATAAAAAGGGCTTCTATTAAGCTGAGGCAAATTCATGGTGTTATTAGATTGAGTATGATTTATGCAGAAGGAGAAAGGTTTGATTATTCAGGCTAGATTATAGATCTTCTCTTAGATACAGACCTCACAGAGAAAAAAAATACTTCAAGTGTGAACATGGGCTCTCACTATGACTCTTTGAAAGCCAGCTTACATCCTACTTGCTCTAATAACCTTGTCTCCGCTGGTCTCCCCTTAATTCTAGTTTATCCTCACTACACACTATGCATATGACATTTCCATTGCTGGTTCCATGTTTCTTAAGGACAAAGGGCAATTACCAACTATTCCAGTGTCTTAGGGCTTCTCCACCACTACCACAAATTGAGTGTTTAAAACCTATATTTTTTTTCTTCTCTCCCTTCCTGCCTCCACCAACCCTGTCTTCCTTTGCTGACTAGTTTTATAGCAACTTGACCCGGGTTAGAGTCATTGTGAAAGAGGATCCTCGGTTGAGAAAATGCACCTACTATGCTGGCCCACGGGCAAACCAGTGGCACATTTCCTGATTGACGGTTGATGTGGGAGGGCTCTGTTCACCGTGGGCAGTGCTACCCCTACACTGGTCATACTGGGTACTATAAGAAAGCAGGCTGAGGAAGCCAGGAGGAACAAGCCAGAAAGCAGCACCCCCCCCCCCCCCCGTGGCATCTGCTTCAGTTCCTGCCTCCAGGCTCCTGCCTTGAGTTCCTGCCCTGACTTCCTTGGAAGATGGGCATAGGCTACAAGATGAAGTTAATTCTCTCCTCTCAAGGTTGCTTTTGATGCGTGTGTCTGTCGACCACAGCAGCACAATCCCGACTCAGAAACTAAAAACTCCTCCTTTTATTCTTATTCTTTCTTATTCTCATTTCTCCTTTGGCAGTGTTAGAAACTCCAGGCAAAGTGTTGAGCCACATACCCAAACCACAGAGTGATTCTTTTTCTTGGTTTTGGAATCTAGAACAGAATTAAGGTGTCAGCATGGCCACCTCCCTCTAAGCCTGTGGGTAAACATCAGTCCCTGCCACTCTGGTAGTTGGTGGTTTGCTGGTCACCTCTGGCCTTTAACATCGTGAATGTCAATGTCTACCCTCACCGTTCCTCATTCTATGTGTCTCTGTCTTCACATACCCTGCTTCTTATAAAAAGTATTCATAACGACTCAGGCTCTAAGCCATGGTCTCAGTATCTCTGCTTCCCACCCTTCAACCCACATATGTGAAATCCTAATCTACAAAGTGATGAGGGGTTAAGAGGTGGGGCATATGAAAGGCAGTCAGGTCACACGGGAGGAAGCTTCAAGAATTCAGGGTCCTTATAGAAGCAACTCCAGTGGACCAGCTCACCCCACCCACCAGATGAGAGAGGTAACCGTGCCAAATAAGGAAATGAGCTATCATTAGAAACCAAATCCTCTGGCTCCTTGATCTTGGCATTTTCGGCCTCAGTGAGTATGCTTCTGTTTATACATCAGTATTTCATAGCCCAGCTTCAGCAGAGGGTGACAGAGGCTCTCCCGGGCCCCTCCCCTCTAGGTTATGTTATACCACAGCATTCTCCGTCTATATGTACTTTTCTTCAAATTTCCCCTTTCCAGACATCAGTCATATTGGTTTGAGGCCCGCCCTCCTTCAGTATGACCTCATCTCCACTATATGACATCTGCAATTACCCTACTTCCAAAAAAAAAATCATATTGGAGGAACTCTGTGACTGGACTTCAGCATGTCTTTTGGAGAGGATGAAATTCCACCTGGGACATGGCTCCTCTGAAGAAGTCATTTTATTAAGGAAGGTGAAAATTCTTTGCTTAGTAAGGGAGTAGATTTAGGCTTGCGGCAAATAAAACATTTTATTTATCGGTAATTTGTATGTTTTGTGGGGGATGTTTTGATGGTTTGTATACAAGGTCATAGATGAAGGCGCCTTCCTGGGCACACCGGTGGTGTCTGAGTGTGTTTTAGTGCTATGACTGGTCACGAGGCTGCCACTGCACCAGGGACGCGGCTCATACTCCTCAGGACAGCAGGTAATTCTCTACTCCTACTGGTTTAGAAGGGTGTGGTTAGAGAGTTTCGACCTGTCCTTTCTGGAGCGGTGGCGCACACTAGCCGGATTCGCTTCACAGCGTCCTGGTTCTGATTGATGGCACGTGAGCTGTGTTCTCAGCAGCCATCTGCTAGGGAAAGGCTCATCAAACAAGGAGCTCTCATCAGCTTCCTTTGACCAAATCTGTCATCCGACTGGTTGGAAAACACTAGCTATCTCTTCGCGAAGCTTCATCTGTATAGGAATATATGTTTTGGTTATAACAAATCGTGTGCTTCTGCAAATGGAAAAAGAACCCCTAAACGGCAACAGATGTGGTTGGTGCTGACCTAAGAAGGTGGCGAGGACTCCTATAGGACACACCACCCTGCATACTTTCCACCCTGCTCAGCCTTCAGACCAAATGTCTGCAAAATTGGAAAGTAGTGGCCCCGGCCGTGCTTGGTATAATAAACCAGAAACACAGGCTTCGGCTTAATGCATCTATCACAGAGCCATAATTGGCTGTGGTGCTTGGACCTTCCCAGGCCTACAGTAAGATAAATAATATTTATGGTTTCCTCAATGTATCAGATCATTGCTTATAAAATGCAGTGGCCTGTGGATTGCTGTGCCTGTCGGGTGTCCACCACACTGGCCGCTGCTCGCTCTGGGCCCGTGATGGGAACGTTGGAGGCTAACTCTCGCTACGTGTCTCAGGCCCTTACCCACTGTGTAATATGGCAGTGTAAGCTCTGGGCGGAATTGAGGAAGGGTGGCATTAAATACACCGAGTAATCTGAGAACGGAGGGCAGAGGGCGGGTGCGCGGACCCAGAGGGGTTCACCCGAGGTCAAGAAGGAGCGGTGAAGTGCCAGCACTTTCCATCTGTGGGGAAAATGATGCCTTTTTAAAACCGTTCCCGAAGAGAACTTGCTAAAATCTCATCAGTGAAGAAGTGAACAAAATTACGTACAGAAAAAAAAAATCATCCATCCCCAGAGGGATGACTCAAAGACACAGACTGAATAATTCGGTTTATAGCAACAACAGAGCCTGCTTTGCTCTCCATAGCTGGATGGTTGAAGAAACACCCATAATCCGAAACTCTAGGATGCAAGAAGAGCTTCAGAATTCGGGATTCTATATTTTAGGAGTGAGGCACAGTTTATACTTGTTAGGGTCAGAGCCTAAGGCCACAGGTGAGGGACTACACATTCATGCACCCTCAGAGCAACAGAGTAAGACTAAAATGCCATGACCAGTATGCTGTGCTCGGTACTGGCATACTGCGTATTAGCAATAACAGCAGCTATTACTATAATTATGGGTCTTTCTTTTACTTTGTGTGTATGTGTGAGCGTGTGCGTGCACACTTGTGGTCTTACAACTATGCATACGCAGGGTGGTCAGAGGAAGATGATCATTGTCTTACTCTATCCCTCGATGGCTTTTTCCCTGGAGACAGGATGTCTTACTGAACCTGCATCTGAGTTGGCAGCCAGTAGGTCTCAGAGATGCCCCTGTCTCCACACTTCACAGCACCAGGGTTGCAGACACAGAACGGATCGTGACCAGCTTTTTAGGTATGCGCTGGGAATCAAACTGAGGTCCTCACTCTTGTGCAGCGAGCACTCTGACCCACAGAGACACCTCTCCAGCCACAGACTTTTGTGACTGAAAATCATAAGCTCTGATGATAGCCATAACATTACTATAAGAACCATAACCTATCTGAACTGGCCCCCTTTCCCCTATCTTTTGTTCGATTATTCGTTCCCTCTCTCCCTCATGGGGAAATTTGATAGTAGAAAGTCCTAGCATGGTAAAGAGCCACAGGAGTGCTCAATTTTAACTCAGTTTAGTTACTGCATGGACTCTTTTAAGTTTCATCTTCTGTGAAGAAGGATTTTTCTTTAAAAAGATAAAATCCAAAACAAACACAAAAATGGTGAGCCAGTCAGCTCTGCCTCTCTGTACATCTCTGCAGCGTCTTTCTCAGCAGCCCTGCAGCCCTGCAGCCCTGCAGCCAGCCTCTCTCGCTGCACATCTCTGCAGGCCTCTCCTTCTGCAGCCCTGCAGCCAGCCTCTCTCGCTGCACATCTCTGCAGGCCTGTGTTCTAACCACAGCGATTCACATGAGCGGGAATCCACACACAGCCGACAGCCTGGACTGAGTCTCAGGCTTCAGTTGTCCCAGCATGGAGTCCAGGCCCAAGTCCTGGTAAAGTGGTGTGAAGGAAAACCCAGACACTGCCAACAGAAAGCAAAATACAAAAACCTCAAAGCAGTTAGTGACCCGCACCTCAGCCTGCCTCCTGTGCCGATCCTCTGGCTCTGCTCTGACTCCTCAGACACTCTTAGGTCTCCCTAAATCTCCACCTTTTCTCCTCCTTGTCTTTATCTTTCTTTAGATACCAGTTTTCAACTGTTCAGATAACTGCTTCTTAGTGTTGTGAGCCATTCATTGGAGGAAGGACATTTCTACAGGAGGAAGCCAACAAACCGTCCATATAACCTATCTCCATCCATTTCCAAATTTAAACATCTATTTCTTTGATTAGCAAGTTCTATCTGAGATTCAGGCAGGAGCCATACTCTTGCACTGTCTCGCCTCATCTGATCCAGAACTTTCAATATAAAAAAACCAAGACAATGGTCCTGCTGAAATACTAAGTCCCATAGAAATGTCCTCTGATGAGAGGCTCCTAGACAAAACTCAGGACACATAATTTAAAAGAAGAGTTAAAAGCATGACTGAAGAATTCAAAGACTACAAAAAGGACAGAAATCAACTCCTACTTTAAATCTAAGAAAACACAAAGAACTCAATGCCTCTTACTAAAGAAATTCCCTAAGGACACACTTCAGCTTCTGGGAAATGGCGAAGGAATAAATGGGATCCAAGAAGAAAGGTGGACAACAGACAAGAAAGCGCGGGCAAAATCTAATCCCACGGACAACACCCTTTTCAAATCTAGGTCTGACCAGTTCTGTGAAAAGCTGAGTTTTCTGGGCCTAAATGTGTTGCTCCGGGAGAGTGGTGTGGGGATTCCAGTTAGGCACGCTGGTGACCTTTGTTCTTATGACCTCACAGTGCTCGCCTCTTCCTCGAGGTTCATTTTCAGACTTCGGTCTTCCTGTCTTCATCACCAAAGCAGACACGTCTGGTCTTCTCGTGGCTCAGGAGAGGATCAGCTCCCTCTGGGTTATCACGTGATAAGCTCTGAGCAAAGATGTGCAAATGAAAGGCGGCCAGTGAACAAATCGCTTCCCAACCTGACCACGCCTACTTCTAAAAAAAATCTTAGTTCTACGTTTCTTACAATTGTGGCTGTTTAATCTTTTAAATCCAAGAGAGCTACTGTGGACAGCAAAATAAACCATAGAGTGCAGTTTAGTCGATGAAGACCTAGGATTCTGTCTGGACTCCAGTGTTTGGCTGCTCAGCAGGCCCTCAGAGCCCTTTCCTTCCAGGTAGAGATACTGGAAACTTCAGGGAAGCCCACAGACCAGTTTTGGTCAAATGACTTGCTGTGAAGGAGCCCCGTCCACATGCCCTTTCTGGCAGGGCCAGCAAGCTTTTCCAGCTGCAGAGCCAGCCTGTGCTGCAGAACCTCTGTTTCTCCTCCTGAGTGACTTTCCTGAAGCTCTCTTGCCTTCCTTGGCCCCTCCTGATTGGTGACAGCAACCACCACTGGGCTGCTAGCATTTCGGCTGGTTCACGTCCCTTCTCCAGAAAGTGCTGTGATCAGGTAACCACTGTGCCTGGAAAAAGGCATCTGGGGAGATGTCGAGCCAAAACACATTCATTTAAGGTTGAGTTTCCCCCTTTCCTTTCTTTCTTTCTTCTTATTTTTTTTAAACAAATGGCTGGGCTTGCAAGTATTTGAATTGGTCCCCAAAGCTTTTATTCTGTGATTTCTCTTTCCTAACAGGTTAGCCATGGGAAAGGAGAGAGCTAAGGCTGTACTACGGGGAGTAAGAGCCACGGGAGTGTTGACAGTGTGGGAGGTGTGGGGTTGTTGCGAGAGACAGATGATCACATGTGTGAGAAGAGGGGATAATGGCACATCTTTACATGTGGAGGCATTTCTGAAGGTGTGTGTGGAGATTTTCTTTTGCTATTAGCGGACATACCTCGAAATGCCTCAGAAAGTTACATGCGTCTCACCCTTGTAAATTCTGTTTCTTCTGAGGGGTGCTGACTGGTGAGCAGCCCCTCGTCTCGCTTTGGTGAGAGCATGTGTTTTTCTCCTTTTTGAGGCGCTGCCGTTTGTCCTGGGTCAAGAATGCCAGGGTTTGTGGCAGACCTTCATGAGTGGCCAAACCTCGATCATTTCCAGAATGTTCCCGTGGCTAGGCACTCTGGTCAAAACCGATGCTGTCGCTTGTCAGCAGTGTTGTGTCTGCACAGGTGCAAAAACCTGGACCTTCACTTGCCTGTCACCCCTTGCCTGGTGGCTTTTCCAACGTGTTTGCCCCATCTCTGTCTCTCTTGATTGACAGCCCTGGAAAGTTGGATGGAAGGTTCGGTGGAGGCATTTTGCTGGCTCAGGGACTTTTTCTTTGGCTTCTCTTGGAAAACAGGGGCTGTGGAGACATTTCTCATTGTTGGTTTATAATGCATACAGATGAAGAGCAGAGAGTGCTGTCCTCAGAAGGAAGCACGGCCCAGGAAACCTTGCAATCTCACTTTTTAAGCCAGGCCTAACTGAAGAAGAGACAGTGAGAAACACTAGGAAATCAAGAGGAGAGAAAAGCAAAAGAAGCAATACACAGTGACAAGACCCAAGCTCAGGGACACTTGCGGTCCCCCGGAACAGGAAAGCATCTTCAGGAAGACTTTGTGTGACTCCCTGCCTTACAGGTGATCACAGAGCAAACAGGCTGGCCAGATGCTGTGGGGAGCTGGACTGGACCTGGAGCCCAGCTCCAGGAGGTCTAGGGTTTGACAGTGGCATATCATCCCCCATGCAGAATCCTTGGGGACATTTTACAGTTGGGTCATCTGGGGTTCTTTTCTGTTCACAGGGCAAAAATCCCTTGGTGCTCTGAAGTGGCTCCTGGTTATTTTATATTTCTGGTATCTTTGAGACAGGGTCTTGCTCTGTAACCTAGGTTGGCCCGAGTCCTACCACCTCTGCGTTCCACATAAATCTTAAATTTCCTGTCTTAAGGTTTTTCTTCTTGAAATAGAGTTCCATGCTGTAGACCAGATGCACCTCAAACTCACTAACGAGCCTCCAACCTTCCTTAGCCCACTGAGTGCCGAGACACCAATGTGTCACCATGCGGAACAGCTCATTCACGTCTGAGCGACGAGTGTGACATTGATCGTAGTGCTTATATAGACAATGGGTCACGTACCATTACAGGTACCCACATATGCTAACCCAATCAAACCCTTTTAGAGATGCACGCACAACTGAGTCTTGTTACTCAACTGGATTTAAACCCTGGACAAGTTGCATGGATAATGACATGTAAGCTCTTCTCCCTGTTGTCACGCCCTAAACAGCACAATTGAACAAGCTTAATATTTAGTATTTAGACTGTAAACTGCTTTTAATATTGAGAGTAGTCTGGAGGACCATACCTGCAACTGAGCACTTGGAAACTAAGGCAGGGGGATCCTGAGTTCGAGGCTAGTCTGGACCACATGTTAAGTACTGTCTTTAAAAATCTAATTCAAGGTGCCTCAGCACAATATAAGGGGCATGGGAGAATGGGCGTGGGCTCTGTGAAAATCCATGCCATTTCATAAGAGCTTGAACTCCTGAAAATTTTTGTATCTTGGTTGGTTCTGGAGTCAGGGTCCTGTATCAACTTTCAGTTCTTTCTTTTCTTCCTTTTTGCATAATTATAACATTTAATGATTAATATTTTTTTCACATTACCTTAGGTTTAATTTAAAATGAAAAAAAATGCTTTCCATCCATGCAGGAAATAGAGAGGAGCTGAACAGCAGCACAGGAAACATCCATACAAACCTAGGAAAGACCAGTGTCCCAGGGGCAAGAGGGAGAGGGAGCCATAGCTGTACAGGCTTAGAGGAGCCTGAAGGTCATCATCATCGTGAGCTGCTTTCCAGCCAGCATTAGAGGCTGCTTCTAAAACAGAACAAAACGCAGACATCAGAGACGTCCTTCAGACAACTGGAGAAAGGTAAATATGGCTGGGATGATTATCCACCTTCTTAAGCAGGACCAGAACGTGAGCGATATTCTTGTGGGAGGGTACCTTTATCTCTAAGCCCTGTGTGAGTGCACGGGGGTAGTCAATGCAGCAAAACGCCAACAGATTCTGGATGTAAAGGGGCAACACCTAGGCACTGGCATCATTGTTCTTCAGTTTTTCTTTAAGGTCAAAGTTTTTTTTTCATGATAGAAGTCAGAAACCAAGCATAATAAATAAATAAATAAATAAATAAATAAATAAATAAATAAATAAATACAGATGACAGAAACAGCAACAATTTTACTGTTATGTTTTAAGCTTTTCTTAAAACTGTGGGTGCTTATTTATATCAATATGTGTTTTATGTGTGAGGGTGTTTTTTTCAGCCTTTATTTTATGTGTACGGGTGCTTTGCCTGCATGCATATGTATAGTGTCTGAAGAGACCAGAAGAGGGCGTCAGATCCTATGGGATTGGAGTTACAGATAGTTGTGAGCCACAGTGTGGGTGCTGAGAACGGAACCCAAGTTCTCTGGAAGAGCAGTCAGTGCTCTTAACCACTTAACCAGATGGAGCTGTCTTTCCATCCCATGTAAGATTTATGCTGTTATTGTTATGCTGGAGATTAAAATCAGGACTTGCTCGGGCCTCTAGGCAACTGCTCTAAACACCAAACTAATCACCCCGACCTCACTAAATTAAACAAAAAAATTTTTGAGACAGGGTTTCCCTGAGTTACCCAGGCAGTCCCTGACTTCTGGTCCTCCTGAGCTAGCCTCCCATTTAGTGAGGATGATAGGTTGGTGCCACAGGTCTGGCGATGTTTTAGATACTTTTAATGTCATAGTTTTAGTTGTTATAGTCATATCCTATGCTTTCTCTTGGTTTGTTTCATAAAATCAGGTACGTGACTTCCAACCTCTATCTGATAACCTTAATCAATAACTGACTTCTGTTTCTTTGGGCCCAGCACCATCCAGAGCAGACTTCAATAATTCCCACAGTATACATGCCATGGAAATGATTGACAGACTGTTTAAGAATGACAAAGAAACTCTCACATGGTCGGTTTCATGTATGAAGTCTGACTAAAGAAGGTTTTATATGGAAAAAGTTTAGTGAACCGATACTAAATACATAAATGTGAATATATATGTAATTACACACACACACGGTATCATAGTATGATAGTTACTGCGTGTGTGTATAGTTTTATAGGGAGACAGGTTTTGTGGCCCAGTACTATACATATATATTTTAATCATATACCCCTTTGTGTGTGTGTGTGTGTGGACTGAACTATGTCCCTACTGCCTCAGAATGTAACTATATTTAGAGATAAGGCCTTTGTGGAAGGAATTAATGTAAAATGGCTCCTATGGAAGGCCTTAATCTACTATGACTGTCATGCTTACAGTCATAGTAAAAACACGAGACTGAAATACAAAAGTATGAGATCAGATACAAATTCACACAGAGGAAAGATCGTGTGAGGACAAGGGGAAGATGGCCACGTGCAAGCCACAGGGGAGGGCTCAGGAGAAATCGACTCTGCTGACACCTTGATCTCGGAATTCCAGATGCCACAGCTGCGAGAAAGCACATTTTTGTGGTCGAAGCCACCTTGTCTGCGGTGGCAACAGTTGTTATGGTAACAGCAGTAAACCAATGGACCATGAGACTCCTGCTCACTGGCTGTGCTAGTCCACTAGTCCTGCTTGTTTCTACCATCGAGCCCTGCATTCTCGCCAACCACGGTTTTGACTTCAGACTTCTTGATCAGAACCGGAAGGGATGGAGTTGGAAATCAGGAATCAGGAGCTCACAGGCCTTACAGGGTCAGGCCAGTGGCTGGACTGTTTGAATTGGGAGGGTGAGATAGGATAAGATGGGGGACTGTGGTGGTTCATGTGACAATAGAAAGATTCACTTTCTGGGCACAGGGTCAACACAGGTGTTTTCACACCCTGTCCCAGCCCAAAGATATGTCCTTGTCTGCACTGTTGGGCAGTGGCAACCCTTGTATCACCGCAGCCTAGACCTTCTTTACTACAAAGGGCACAAGCTAACAAGCCTTGCCTTACAGACTTCATAAGGCTGCTCCTGTACTCACTGCCTAGTAAGCTGCATACGCATTGGGTAATTTCAAATTCATCCGAAAACCATGGTTGTCATAACTGTATGTTTTATGGTGGTTGTTTATCATGCAGTGTTGAGAACCAATGGTTATCTATAGTTTTGAAAAGCACATTCTTTTTAAATAATGAAAGTGAAACCTTTGTTTATTGTGTATTCATTATACACTTCCGTCCTCCTGAGGGTCCTCCACCATTCTAGCTCTGGGACTTGTGCGACACTCCCCTGGACACACACAACACCCCCTCTCCCAGTTTCTCCTAGTGGTTCTATTGCTTCCAGCTGAAAAGATTTAAGGAAGGGGGACCCCCCCATCTCTTGCAGTATCTGACGTGGTCACCCCCCACAGTATCTGAACAGCAGCAGGCCTGTTTATACATACTAAAGCTCTCCTAGTTGTATTAGTAATTGTTGTAACTGAAATCTCAGCAAACAGAATCGCTTCTGTGTAGTTTACCGGGCTCATATTGGCCCAGCAGCATTGGGATCTTAGTGAGCTGATGCTAGGCCAATCTTCACTTGTCGCAGGCTGCTAATTTGTTCTATAGTCTCCTTGAAGTGAGTTTGCACTGAACACAGAAATTGTTTTTTCTTTCTTTTTTTCTTTTTCTCTCTTCTTTCGAAGTATTAAATGGACTTTTATGTGTCTTTCTTTCCTCTTAAAAATATCATGGCTCGATATCAACAGAAATATTACACACCTTCTTTGAGGATTTCACATGCTTCCCTTGGACTCATGGCCCTGCATCTTATGCAGTAAGCGCTCTTGTCCCCTGGGTGGTTGCCTACCCACTGATCTCAGGAGGACTTGAGCCAGAGAGAGACAGGCTTTAAACACGCTGGGCTGAAGAAAACACAGGGAGGCTGGTGACAGAAAGGTCTTCCTACAACCTTCCTATGACCTTCCTACAACCTTCCTCCAACCCCAGGGATCTGCTGCTTCTCTTACCTTTCTTACCATGGCTACAATGTTTGGATGTCTCCAGTCTCCAATGGCAGCATCTGACTGAGAGAGCTGGAGTCTACCCACTTTTCCTCAGTGTTGGGGCGGAGCTAGGATGGGATGGGAGGTGAGAGGGGTGGGAGGGGGGCAGGAGTGTCTATTGATGGCGACACAGCAGCAGGATACTGCCCCTTCATGTTTAGACTGTGGTAGGCAGGTTTTTCAATCATGACCTGCTTTTCGATTGTCTGCATGATGCCAGACTTGCTGGCATCTAGGTCAATTGTTCCCAGCATCCGAGGCGGCACCACACGGATGCTGCCTTCCTTATACCTCAGCCCAGTGGAAGTACCCAAGGGCGTCCAGCTGCAGTCACGTGCTGTGAGGGGAACGAAATGCGCTTGTTTTCCATTAAAGATAGTTTGTCAAACAGTTAGGGATGTACATACTGGTGACACCAGGAATGGTACTAAGAAGGAAAGATCAAATGTCCATTCTCATGATCACTGAAGTTTTGTGAGAACTCTTCTCATCCCCCTGCCTCAGACGCACGAGTGCTCAGATTACCCACGTGCACCACCACTCTCAGGCTCTTGTAATTCTTTAAAGTCCAGGGCTTTCTTCTCAGATCCATCAGCACTTATCTGATGGAAGGCCTGGGATGCCTGCCCATTGTGGTTGAGGTTATGATTGTCTGTGACTGGTGAAATTTCTCATAAGTCTATTGAATCTTAGGTTTGGGGTCATAGGTCCATTCGGGAGACAATATGCAGAAAACCACAGCCGTGGTGACACGTTTCTAGTTTTGTTTTTGTTTTTCAGAGCAACTCAGAGATCTTGACTTTGTTGTCCCTAGGCTAAGTCCTCCAAAGAATTAATGGGATTTCTAGATGAAATAGACAAAAGATTAAACAGCCTTTGAAAGGGAGAATCTCTGGTGTGTGTGTAGAAGGCGAGCAAATACTGCTAAAATATTTCCATCTCTGGTAAAATCAGTCAATCCACAAATATTTATAGAACGCCTTTTATGGTCAAACTCTGGATGTGAAATTGTCTGTGAGAGCAATTTCTCCTGCAGAAGGAGCTCACACAGAGTGGCAAGGTCAGAGCCATGTGTCTAAGACTATGTGTGACCACAGAGCTTCTGTCATGATTAATGCTTAGTGGAGTGGGGTCTGGATTATGAAATGTCACAGTTTATTTGGATGGCCAGAAACGTATGTAATGTTTCGTTTGTTTGTTTTGTTTTGGATCTCGGGAATTGAACCCAGGGCCTCATGTATCCTAGGCAAAAGCTTTGTCCCTGAACTACATATCCAGTCCTGGATCCTGGATGTCCTCATTCACTGTCTCTCCTATTTCATATATATATATATATATATATATATATATATATATATATATATATATATATATATATCATCTATCTACCTATCTATCTATGAATGAATGGGAATTTTGTGGGATAGACTTAGGTCATAGTTTTTTCCACTTCTTTGCAAAATTTTAATTGGTTGTCTAAAAGAGATATTGAAGATTTTAAATACTTACATACCATATACATCACAATGAGCCTTTGCTGTGAATTTAAACCTGGTTTTAATACAAGCTATATTTCATTGGGTGAGCATGATAATTCAGGCTCTGTGTCAAGTAGCTAAAATGCACCAGTGTAATCAGACATTTCTCCTTAGCCCTCCAGTTCCCAAATACCCGGTGGCAGCTTTGCAAATAATTGACTCAGAGGCTGAATATTACTTATAAATACCTGGCTGATAGCTCAGACTTATTACTAACTAACTCTCACATATTAACCCATATTTCTATCTATACTTTGCCACGTGGCTTGCTACCTTTTCTCAGTACAGCATTCTCATTTTGCTTCTCTGCATTTGCTGGTGATTCTCTGACTCTGCCCTTCCTCTTCCCAGAATTCTCCTTGGTTTGGTTGTCCTGTCTATATTTCCTGCCAGGCTACTGGCCAATCAGCATTTTTATTAAACCAATTTGGGTGACAAATCCTTACAGTGTACAAGAGGATTATTCCACAGTACACTAGCTTCTTATTTAATTTATTTAATATCTGATCTCCAGTAAGCCCATTGTAGTGATGAGGAAACTGAGGAAGTTACTCTGCTTTCTTAAGACTCTGCTATGAAAAATTGCTTATGCCAGAAGCTCAGGTCAGTCCCCAGAGCCTGAGTCCTCCAACCTTCATTCTATATCATAAGTTTCACAAAGCGAATTGTGGGAATCACTGAGGCATCACGGGATGACATTTAAGGAATATTTAATTGACCTATACATTTAACCACTCCTACTTTGTATTGTAGTTTCTTCAACATTGTTCCCTGAAGATAAATGCCAGAGTAGTCACTGGACAACAAAGATCTCCAAACTAGCTAAGTTGGTCAACTTCCCTGGCACTGGAAGTTTAGCCAAGAGAGGAGCTGGCTTATCCACCCCCTTCCCAGCTTCAAGGACCTTAAAAACATTCTGGATGTCTCAGAATGCATCTCAGGCATAGGTGATATGTATGGTCTGAGTGGGTCAGGTCAGGCTGGGGAGAGAAAATCAGAGGACTGATAGCTCTGTGGTTTCCCCTGGCTTTAGGATCTCGGTGTTCTTGCCTTCACAATGGAATTGGTTTCAATGCATGCGCAACTGGTGTTGGAAGTGCTGCATTGGACAAATATGTGGAAGGAGTTTGCGAGCTATTGTTTATGGCTGAAAAAACTCTCTCATTCTATATGTGCATATATAATATTTTCTTTATCCATTCTTTTGTTGATGCACACCTGAGTTGGTTCCCTAATGTAACTGTTAAGAGTAGTGTAGCAGTCAACACTGGTGTGCAAGCATCTCTGTGATGTGCCTGCTCATTTGGAGCGCTTGATACCCAGGAGTGTTGTAACTGGGTCATGTGATCTTTTTACTTTCTTGAGAAACTTTCATAATGGCTTCGGAGTTTACATTCCCTCCAGCAATGTATAAAGTTTTCCTTTCTTCTACACCCTCTCGAGTATTTGGTGCCATTATTTTCTTTCTTGTCCCCTGTTATAAAGTGATTTTATTAAATTGATCCAGACATTCTGTAAGTCAATATTTTCTCTAGATAGCAATTGTAGATTTTAAAGCTTGACAAACAATGGGTACCCTTGAAAGTATACGTTGTAATTATAGAACTGTGTAAACTATAGAACTCCAGGACTAGAACAGAATTTGGAATTATTTTGCTCAGCACCCTCATGGAGTCATGCAGCCCTAACTCACATGTTTCTGATGGCTTGTGAGTGAACATTTGTAAAGAATTAGGCTTTTTTTCTAGGGAAAAGGACACACATGCCAGACTTATTTATCTGTATCAATATAACTATTTTTAATTTTTCATACACATTGTTCCATGTTTTATTTATGTTGTTCCTTGAACACATTCTCCCCTACCCTGCATCTTTTCATCTTTTGTATTTGTATTTATCTTTCAGATCTTTCATTTCAATAGCTCATTTCTTTTCACACTAGGTTGTTTGTTTCTTGATGTTTAGTGTTGAGCTCCTTATATATTGTAGATAATAATTCTCTGTCATATGTGTGGTTGACAAGGATTTTCTCCCACTGTGTAGGTTGCCTTTCATTTGGTGAACTGTTTCCTTTGCTGTCTAGAAGCTTTTGAATTTATGAGGTGTTGTGGGTTATTTATTTTATTTAATTTTTTTTACTCCTTACTATTTAGGTGTCTTTCTCAAAACTAAGGCGGCTGTCGCTGTGAGGGTTCATATCTTCTGTTCTGTTGAACTGGTCTGCATATGTCTGCTTCTGTGCCCGTACCTTGGTGCTTCTGCAACTGCAAGTCTGTGGTATACACTACAGTCAGATGCGGTACCACCTCTAACATTAGCTTTCTCAGGATCATTTTAGCCATCTGGAGGATTCAGAGTTTTCTACACATTTTAAGATTAAAAAGAATACTTCTGTGAGGAATAGTGTTGAAATTTTGATGAGGATTGAGTTAAATTTGTAGATTGCTTTTGGTAGAAGAGCCATTTTCACAATATTCTTCTAATCCACGAGTCTCCATCTTTTCACCTTTTAGTGTCTTCTCTAGTTTCTTTCTTCAGGGTTTCAAGTTTTCATTGTAGAAATCTTTGACTTGCTTAGGTTTATTCCAGGATATTTATTTATTTATTTATTGTAGAAAATTATTTTAAGTAGGCAACAATGTGTTATGTTTGTTTATGCTGCGGAATGTTACTTTCGCTGTGAGAGGTGTGTTACTTTTGTTTATGTTGCAATTTGTGTGAAGATATGTTGCATTTGCTTCACTTTGCCTGCCCAAGGCACCTGATTGGACGAATAAAGAGCTGAGTGGCCAATAGCTAGGCAGGAGAAAGGACAGGCAGGGACAAAGGCAGAGAAAATACATAGAAAGAGAAATCTAGGCTCAAGAGAAAAAAGAAGAAAGAGTGAGAGAAGAAGGATGAGACAAAGAGGGGTTTGCCTGGGGCCAGAAACCAGGCTACTGCCAGTCAACAAACATGGGAAGCCGTGAAAGTAAGAGATACAGAAGAAAGAATGGTAACAAGGCCTAAGGCAAAAGGTAGAGTAAGAGAAACTGGGTAATTTAAGTTAAAAGAGCTAGTCAGAAATATGCCTAATGAACCTTCAAAACTAATAAGTCTGTGCCATCATTTGGGAG
This sequence comes from Neodon shergylaensis, assembly GCA_025134845.1. Taxonomy (NCBI): domain Eukaryota; kingdom Metazoa; phylum Chordata; class Mammalia; order Rodentia; family Cricetidae; genus Neodon; species Neodon shergylaensis. The sequence goes on along the minus strand of JABTXL010000002.1, from coordinate 48,498,788 downwards.
CTGGTTGGTGGCCCTAGGAAAAAAAAAGCCTGGTATACTTATATCTATCTATCTATCTATCTATCTATCTATCTATCTATCTATCTAT
>JABTXL010000002.1:48486343-48498690 GCA_025134845.1 Neodon shergylaensis | reverse complement strand
TATCTATCTATCTATCTATCTATCTATCTATCTATCTATCTATCTATCTGCGATTTTTGTTGTTGTTTGATTTCCTCATTGTTATGTTGCTGTTGGTACATAGGAAAGATACTGATTTTTCTGTGTTAATTTTGTTTCTTGCCATTTTGCTGAAAGTGTTTAATACTCTAATAATTTTTTAGAGCAGACATTTGGGTCTCTTATGTATAGAATCATATCATTTACAACCAGAATATTTTGACTACTTCCTTCCCTATTAGTATCCTTTTAATTTCATTATTTTGTCTAATTGCTTTAGCTAAGTCTTGAATTACTGTATAGAATATGAGTAGAGAAAGTGGATACTCCCATCTTTTCCCTGAATTTAATGGAGATGCTTGGCACTTTCCCCATTTAGTGCACTGTTTGCTTTAGGTTTCTAGTATAGAATCTTTATTATGTTGGAATATAGTCTTGCTCTCTTTAGGGCGTTTACCATGAAGAGATATTGTTTTTTTCCACGTGTCTTTTCTGCATCTGCTGAGTTGGTTATGTGATTTCTGTCCTTGAGTCTATACATTTGTTGGTTTGCATTTGTTTGACCATCCCTGCATTTCTGGAATGAAGTCAACTTGATCATGGTGAATTAATATTTTAATGATTCTTGAATTTTGTTTGTAAGTCTTTTGATGAAAAAAAAATGTATCTATATTCTCCAGGGAGATTGGCCTGTAGTTTTCTTTTTGATATTGTGTCTTTATCTGGTTTGGGTATCAGGATAATACAAACTGTATAAAAAGCTTTTGTCAGTGTTCCTTCCTTTGTTATTTTATGAATTATTTTGGCAGTGTTCCTTTTATTATTTTGGCAGTGTTCCTTTGTTATTTTATGGACTTTTTTTGTGGGGAGGGGGAGATTTTGAGACAGGGTTTCTCTGTGGAACAGCCCTAGCTGTTCTGCAACTAGCTCTTGTAGACCAAGCTGGCCTTGAACTCACAGACATCCACCTACCTCTGCCTCCCAAGTGCTAGGATTAAAGGCATTTGACTTCCAAGTATTGGGATTAAAGGTGTGAGCCTTTGTCGCTTGATTCTGTTTCTCTCTTAGACTAGATCAGTTTCATGTAGCCCAGGGTGGCCTTGAACTAACAGAGATCTGCCTCTGTCTCCTGAGTGCTGGGATTAAAGGTGTATACCACGACTGCCTGGCCTCTATGGCTAACTAGTGTGGCTAGCTCTGCACTCTGATCTTCAGGCAAGCTTTATTTGTTGGATCATAAACAAAATAACACCACAACACTAAATGTTTCCCTTTTGGTACATCTCTCTGATTCAAGGGCAGTCTTCCCAGCCAGGCTCTACATGTCATTGGACCCCATGGAGACAATCCCCCCCCCCCCATTAGCTCTGTAGAGCAGTAAGAAGATGTTACAATGTGAAAATCCAAAGTTACCCTGGAAGTTTTGAAGTTCAGGACATAGCTCCCTGCTGACTTCCTAAGAGAAGCCACAGCTGCTGGTGTAGCTCCTTACCTGGGTTCTGAGTGTCTAGTGAAGACAATGCGCAGGCTTCCCTGAATTATAAGGGATGGATAGCTGTCACCATGCTCAGTCCTGGTTAGGTAGGACTGAGGGTGACCTTTGTTGGAGGGGTATTCTTTGGCATGGTACTCAGAGAAGGGCATAGCAAAGGGCCCAGACCAACCAGTTATGTGTATGTGAGGCGGCATAGTAAAGAAACTGCCGGCATGATCACTCCACTATTAGGGGGCAGGATTTAATTTTGAATAAGAAAGAGAATATATCCAGTGGCATCTGGAAGAGTCCAGAGCAGAGAACAAAGAACAGACTGAATGTGGCCAGGTCTTAGGGAAATGGGAGAGTTACACACACACACACACACACACACAAATAGAGAGAAAGAGCATAGCAAGAGAGGAAAAAGTGAGAGTATCCATATTAGATGAGATGGTTGTGTAGTCATGGGGAAGGGAGCCATGAGCTCGAGAGAGTTTGGGGTAGAGGGTGAGAAGGGCTAGGATACGAGTGTGGACTCTGAAATGTGTAGCAGGTACTTGCGATCCTGAAGGAGGCTGAAGGCCAGCATGGGCTCTGTTATGCCGCTAGGTGTCACAGGTATATGTCAACTGGAAAGTCATATGTACCTTCTGCCAGAGGTAGGGAAAATGATTCCTTTTGTGGGCAGAAAAAAAAAAAACATTTCATGAGTTCCTGAAGAATGTTAGCTTTCATCTAACTGCCAGGAATCCTTCTGCAGTCCAACTTCAGTTTATTCTGAAAATATGGTCAGCCTGAGAGCTACCCCTTTTTCTTTTTCCAGGGTGTGTGTATGTGCGCACACACACGCACATGTATGTCATGAACACATAGTGTACCTGCATGTGTGAGTGGATACATGTACAGATGTAAACTTAATCAAAAATTATTCTGAATTTCTCATCCCACCTTATTCATCAGTCAAACTCAGCGCTTTCCGATGCGACTTGTCCTGTGAATCAGCTTGCTGTGGGGATCCCTGGCGCCTTAGAAAACGGCTTGCTCTGGGGATGTGGCGAGTGCTTCAAGTGTCGAGCTGTCTTCTGAGCTCCAGAGCAGCCGGTTTTCTAAGATACCCAAGGCGAGTATGAACCGCAGCTCTTTTCATCCTATCTGTGACTTTAGTTTGGATTGTCACCTTGATTAGATTAATTAAGCTTCTGAGTGTGCCAGTGAGAACATTTCCAAAAACAAGCAGCTCATGCACACTGTTGCCTGTGACCTCATGAATGGGCTCCTAGTGTGAACGATAGGTCGTGGTCTGAAGTAGGTGGCGAGGCTTAGGAGCTGGCTTGGCTGGAGGATGTAGCCATTGCAGTGATGCGCTTCAGGTCACATCCTCCTGAGCTCTTATTAGTCCCTCTCTTTTGTTCTCTGTCTGAGGAAAGCTCTCTTCCTTTGCTTCCACACCATGGTGTGTTTCTCAAGTGGCTAGAGCAAGGGACTCTGGACTGAAGTCTGTAGTCCTCCTTCCATGGTTCCTGCCAAGGATTAGGTGGAAACATAGAGAAAAGTGGCCAACTTGCTACCTTACAAATTGAGACTTATTTGTTTTTGTAAATACTATAAGTTTCTCACGTAGTTAGCGTATAGTCATTTCTTTAGCTGGTCACTAATATTTCAGGTGGCTCCCACCCAACCTAGTCAGAAACGAGTGGCATGAACTGGCCTTTTTGTATTTCTCCTGCATTGTTGGAGAATATTATCTTCAGGTGTGTGACTTTTGTTCATGCTGCCTTTGTTTAATTCTGTGAAGCTGTGTTACTGTACCTGTCTAAAACACCTGATGGTCCTAGTATAGAGCTGAACGGCCAATAGCGAGGGAGGAGCAAGGATAGGCAGGGCTGGCAGGCAGAGAGTATAAATAGAAGGAGAAACGAGGATGAGAAGAAACAAGAAAAGGAGGAGAGAGCGTGCTAGGGACCAGCAACCCAGCCACCCAACCAACCACCCAGCCAACCACCCAGACACCCAGCCAACCACCCAACCAACCACCCAGCCAACCACCCAGCCAACCACCCAGCCACCCAGCCACCCAGCCAACCACCCAGCCACCCAGCCAACCACCCAGCCACCCAGCCACCCAGCCAACCACCCACCCAGCCAACCACCCAGCCAACCACCCAGCCAACCACCCAGCCAACCACCCACCCAGCCAACCACCCAGCCACCCAGCCAACCACCCAGCCAACCACCCAGGCAACCACCCAGTCAGCCACGAAGTAAGAGAGAAAGTAAGATAGACAGAAATAAGAAAAGGAAAAGGCTCGGAGGCAAAAGGTAGACGGGATAATTTAAATTAATAAAAGCTATCAAGAAATAAGCCAAGCTAAGGCCAGGCATTTATAAGTAATAATAGGTCTCTCTATGTGTTATTTATTTGGGTGCTGGGTCTCCAGAAGGGCATAAGAACCCAAAGAGTAAAACAGACAACACTACACCATTTGTATGAGATGAATAGTCAGAGATTCCCAAGAGCGTGAGTCCTAATGCAAGCATGTGGTGTCGTGGTTTACAGAGATGGCCATGTGTTCCAGGGATCTGATTTCCCATGCCTTCAAACCCAGAGAGCTCAAGGAAGGCCTCATGAATCTTAATAATGGGATACTACGTAGGATTCTCTGCTTGTCCCCACATCCAGATGGATGCTATAATTAAAGGACATTAGGCGTGGAGAAACAAGATTCCAACATGATGTGATTCAAACCTTTATCATTCATTCAAATTTTAGACATCCCCCTGGACCCTGTTTTGAGGTTCTTGTTTAGAAACCTAAACATAGTTTAATGAGAGGCATGAATGCAGGACACAGGAACTCTGATGGTTATGGCAACCTGGCAGGGCCATGCTGTCCCCAGAGGAAGAGGCTTGTGTTCAGATACTTGTTGTTTGTACCAGAAGAGTGATAGCAAATATTATCCTCTTCAGGAGACTCTGGACTTGAAAATAGTGTTGAGAACTCTTAAGTTTATTTAACTCCCTAACTTCACGCGTCGGAGATGATACCTGGAGAAGGGACCTTGGAGGGTGATTAGGTTGAACTGGGGCATGAGTGTGGGGCACTTATAGTGGAGTGTGAGGCCTTGTAAGGAGGATACGCATGGTACCTTTCAATCTTCGCACCATGTACCAAGGAAAGACAGCTTGAAGATGCAGTGAGAAAATAACCATCTTCAACTCATCAGACTAGGATCAAATGGGACCATGAACTTCCCAGTCTCCAGGTCAAAGGTTGAAGCTACTTTGTCTATCGTATTTTGCAGTGACACCTGGAGGAGACCAAGCCAGTTAGACAATAAACCATGCCTATGGATCAGATGCTGGCCGATGGGTTCCCTCATTGTAAAGCAGGCAGGCTTGCTTGGCTACGTCCTTATCTTAGTGAGATGGGCACCAAGGAGGCTCAGTTGGTTTGTCCTTCTTTCCCTCCTCCCTACCCTCTTTTTCTCTCATGGCACAAGTTGTCATCAGGCTCCCTGCACCGGCCCATCACATTCTCCGTTTCCTTCCCACTGCGTGAAATCTCCGGGAATACAGGAAAAAATGGATAACTTGGTTTTTTAGAGGCTTAGGGCCTGACGAGAGCTTAGGATTTACAGAACAGAGCTTAGATGGAATATAGATTTTCTGTACCGTCCTTTCTGGATCCTCGATCCCTGGTGGGAGTCCCAAGCCCACGTGGCTGCTCTGGTGCAGAATCAAAGGAGACAAAGCACTTGAGCGACACCTTCTCGGATTAATGCCCCCCTCCCCACCTTCTAGCCTAGTGTTCCTAATTGAAAAAAGAATCAGCAATTCTGCTTATAGAGCACGGCAGGTGACATGGGTCACGAAGTCAGTACGGATGCACTTTTCTTCCAGCTCACTGAGCTATGCCATACATTCTAAACTGCCTTAGTTCTGAGTGATGATGCATTTGATGGCCTCCAGTCACGATTCCTATGACAGTCAGTGGGGCTGATAAGCACAAAGAGAGAAGAGACTCTCATTTGGGGAAAAGCAATGCTATAAGAATTCTAACAAGGATCCTGAGAGGTCTCGTGTGGGGTAAGCCATATGCTGGTTTGGTCTGAGCTTTTCCCATTCATTGTCTTGCTTGTTTGCCCATCGTAATGGCGAGTATTCTGCTGGAGCTGACGGATTCAGCCGCGCTCGCGTTCGTATTGCAAACCCAGTGCAATGCTTCCAGACGCTGGATCTGAATGGCTTGGCATCGTGAAGACAGGGGTGAGAGCTATGCAGGTCCAGCGGGCAGGGAGAACGGATGTGCCATTTATGTGTTAACATGCCTTCAACAATCGTTTATCACTATGTCAGAGCCATGCATACACAAGAAAATAAGATGAGAGAAAAACTGGAGGAGAACCTGTTAAAATCTAAAGGGCTTTAGCTGAAAAACTGGAACCGGAAAAACAAATTTTCAACCTAGGGCCACTCAGCGTAGCATAAAAAGAAAAGACCCTAAAAACAAACCAAAAACAGGCGCTTCAAAACAAGCGGCTGGCTCGCTGGCAAAGCAGGTGGTCCCACTTTTGCTGAACTCAGGATTCAAAAGCTTAACTGGAGAGCATTTAGCGATCTTTTCAAAATGAGCTCAGCTCAAATACATAACTTCAGGGGAGAAAAAATATACACGATTTCTTCCTCAACTCCAGGCAGAAGTATGGAATCTGCTTCCATCTTCCAAAGCGAGTGTGTTTCCGTTGGGTGGAGAGCAAGCATGGGCAATTTCAGCCTGAAGCAATTACCCGCTGGAAGTCTCAGTGAGTGGAAACAGGCGTGGAGCTCTATGGGCCTTGCTACCTGGATCAATAACGTTAGCTAGTCAAGTTTCCTGCCAAGGGAAGGCGAGGAAGATCGCATTTCATAGACTGGAAACTGCCTGCACCCATGTGTGCGAGAATCACTTTTTGTGATTTATAGGCTCTTGTTGGAAGACCAGCTAGCATTTCTTTATCATTTGCTACATTAGCCACTGTGCCAAGTAACACAGAGTGACTCATCCAACCCTCACAACAACCCGCGGCAGGTACTGTAACTTTCCCCGCTATACATGACGGAAAAGGGCTAACTCCTAGACCGACACGTCTGCTTAGAAAAGGAGTCAAGTTGCATCTGTGTGACTAAATGGGGATTCTTCTGCTTGCTTGTCTGGTTTTCTAGCTTGAGTTGGTCTATGCCGTCTGTGCTCATAGGATATCGATAACTTCTTAGTACTTTAAAGAAAAGTCAAATTCGAATTTGGAGGTTTCAAAATTTAATACATTAATTTAAGAAGCTAAAAGAAACCGCTTACACAGACGGGACGCTCAGCGCAGGGGAGTCCTGCTATCCTGCCCCCGTCTCTGACACAGCCTAGGCCTACTAGGTAGGTGAGGGTGACCTTGAACTTCTGATACTCTAGCCTCTACCTCTGGAGTGTGGGGATTACAAGTGTGCCCCGCTGTGATGGTTTACGTGGTGTTGGAGATTAAACCCAGGGCTGTGTGCGATTGAGCTGCAGCCCCAGCCCAGGACTGCAGTATTTCTGAATGGAGGAATCTTGTGTTTTCTCTTCCTGACTTTTCCTCACTGGACACAGGTAATAAAACTCAATGGATTTATTTATTTTCTGAATGACACATTTGTTCTGCTATGTGTCCTTCATTTGTCCTAGCAATTTATCCAAGCCTTAGGACACATAAAGATATAATTTTTTTTTCCTTTTCCTAATATTTGGCCTTTTACATGATGGCTTCCCGTCCTTCATTCCTGATCCCGTGGTGGTTCCAATACTTTGGTTCTGGGAATGGCTTGGGTTTGTTGTTTGAATACACTGCTAATCCATCCTTGAGGGATGTCTGCGAATCCACCTCGATTTTAAGTCAAGGACAGCTCTACAGACGATCCTAGATCTGAGCCAATCATGACACCGCTATGACACCCTGGCCACAGGTTTTCCAGTCTGAACCTGGCTGCAGAGAGCAAGCCTATGATGGCTCTGCCCTGGCGCCAGGCCAGAGTCTCAAAGCGGTCAACAACATCTCTGAATCGTGAAGAAGGCACTTTGTAATCTGCAAAGTAATAAGTAAGTAACAAGACGGTTTCAAAGATTCATGTCTTCACTAAGGAGTGGCTGTCTTCTTTAGTTGTGAGTACCTGCTCCCTTACAGCCTTTATCCCTGGAAATGTGATGGAGACCTCACAGGAGGTGTCAGAGACCAGCATGCCATGGGCTGGGTGGACAAGTGCCAGTGGTGGAGGTTGCTGGAAATGACCGCTGTGTCACATTGTCCTTCAAACGCTTCACTGTGAAAAGCAGCGGAGCCAGGGCAGAGAACTGATGAGCTTGTCTCTGGCCACAGTGTCAGCCAGTGTAGGAAACAGAACACGGGACGTGTTGGAGGCTCTCGGTGCTTGCCAGACTGTGTCTTTTAAAATATACATTCAGACTTTGCACAAAGACGTTGGCATTATAAAAAAGATCTCTTAAGTACTCTGGGCTTTTATTTAGAACATTATTAAGGACTTTTTGTTAAAAATTAAGATGCCTCTAGAAACCGTATAAAACATTAAAAGGCTGAGTCTTTCCACTGTGTCTTTTCCAGGGCACCTGGGGGAGGGATGTGGGATAATCAAAGAGCTGGAGAGAGCACAGGGTGGAACAATCCATCCCTTGCCAGTTTGTCTCTTGTATTGGCCCACGGAAGCCATTTGCCGCCTTATTTTTTGGTTATTTCAGCTGCTCTTAGATGTTCTCTTCCAAACACACCTGTGCCGGTGGTTTGTGGACCTGGCTCCGGGAGGCTGGGCATGATGTGTTTGTGGTTGTGGGTCCAGCAGACCCAACAGCCCCAAAGTTCTCTGCTTTTCTGCAATTCTCTTCTTGATCTTCAACGCCAAATATGAGATGTTTTCATCAAGGCATTTCTCCTCCTTTGGCTCACAAGAGCACAGTATGGGGTTCTCCCTCTGTGAGCTTCCGTGCAGCTCCTCCTTTCTTTTGTTGACCAACATAGGAAGACTCTTAATAATGTTTCCAGGTTGTATTGTTTTAATCATATTTAAGAGAGGGTGTTGGGGAGACTGTACAGTATGCTTCGTCCATGCCAGCCGCTGGAGGGAGAGGTGGTGAGTTCATTGAAAGCCCTCAGTGACCTGAAACAGAGGTCATTACTCATTCACCATGCAATTGCACCTCGGATGACAAAATGAGTCAGGCGTCAGCCTAGAGACTGATGCTGTCTGTTCTGTTTGTGAGCCGTGGTAAAGAGCCACTGATCTTTGTCCTTGTTCGTTTCCACAATGCAAAGAGGTTCGAGTGAGCTATCAGGGAAGGTGTAAGTCTGTGTGGCTGGTAGGACAGCTGGGGCAGGAGAGGGAGAGGGTGGGGTGAGTCCTTTTAAAGCTCTGGGTACTGAGTCAGAGCCCTTATAGAGTCCAGGGTATGCAGAGGAGAAAATGCTAGAAGGCAAACCAAGTAGCAGTGAGTCTGTAAATGGCTTCACTTGGGTCAGCAGATACCTTCTGGAAGCCCACCTTACAGGATTTGGGACTTGATGCCAATCGGATATCTTGTTAATCTCATTACAGATTCCAATAAGGATCAGGGATGAAACTTGCAGTAATTCCAATTGCATTTTAATTTTCTTAAAAAAAAACTTTAAATAAAGTCTTGCGATAGGTAGCTTTAACAAGACTCTGGTACATGTCTTTCTAGCAAGTGTCACAAAGGGCTGTGTTGGGGGAGAGGAAAGGGACACACACACATACCCCTACCTTTGGGTTCTTCTGTCTAGTGCTTATACTCTTCGGAAGTAACCCCTGAGCTTCTGGCATCTGTGATTAATGTCCTTCTCATGTGATAGTCCCACAGTTCCCGAGACAGCGCAGACATCTGAACCAAACATTCCTGTTTCCTTTGCAGAAGCGGAACTGACAGGTACACCTGTTTATTTTGTGTCCAAGAAGATATCTTGTTAGCAATGTGCGAAAGTGTATCTGTGACAGTTGCTGAGTGTGTTTTAGATGCAGCAGTGAACGGATGTGGGTTTCGGATCAGATGTGCACCCAATCAAGCATTTCCATGTCTTTCCACATGTTGGTTGGCTCTGTCCTTAAGTAGAAGAGAAATATTGTGTTTTTCCCCAAGACCACTGCTATGTATGCATGCGTTTTTCCAATTTAGTGATGCCCAGTGAAAGGAATTGTACAAATTGGAAATATTTGCTAATGCCATACCCATTGTGTGGCTAGTAGACTCAAGTGTCTGAGGTGAAGAGGAAGGTTGCAGGCCAATGTCCAAGGCTTCACAGAGTGGCACTTTCTCAATGTAGACAGATACTAATGAAATAACTAAATAAAAATAAATGCAATTTTTATCCGATTGCCCATCGGTCACACAGCCTTCATATACAGGCCACATATTGCTAAGGAGAACTACCAATGTCACCCAGTGTGGAATCAGAAACCTAGAACATAAAAAGATTTGTCTTTATAACTTGACTGCGTGGTCCTCAGGCATGAACTCTGCAGATGACAAAGCCGTGGCGCAATGTCCAAGGGCTAGAGTTACCTGTGACCTGGTGCAAACTCCTGCCCTTTGGTTTCATGCGTTGTAGTAAGGCCTTGGTCCACTAAAAAGGCTGAAGAAAACATCTTTTTATTGCGTGTCCCTGCAAGACTCAAGGCAATCCTGACTAAAAGTGTTAGATTTTTTTTAAAAAAAATTTTGCACGTGCTTAATAAAATGGGCGTGCACGTACTGAAACAATCTGTGTCGTGGCCTGTCTGCTTTTCTACTCTAACTCACTTTCCGCTCCTGCTCTGGCAGCACGGTGACCTTGAGTAGTTAAAGATCTGTCTCATTTCCTTGCCAACTAAGATTAGACTTCCAGCCTCCTGTTAATGCTGGACCTCTGGGGAAGGGCCGCCACTCACATCCAGTATCATAGCAGCAGGAATATCCAGGAGTGGAGGAGGACAAGGCTCTGCCCTTAAGGGAGCAGTAGGACAGCTTGTAAGACCTCCATGGCCATGAGCTTCCCATGGGACAGCTTGTTTAATGTTCATAGCAACTGGGAACTTAGCAGCGGGGGTGGGGTTAGTGTCCTCATTTCAGCAAAAATTGGACAAGATGCATTTAGTGCAGAAATTGGGACCCAGAACCAACAGCTACTTGGTTCCTGAGCCGGCTCCCTCCACTTAGCTTTCCCCTGCACATGACTGACTGTAGAGAAGACCTAACAATGAACGTAAGCCTGGGTACATGTTGAATTCAGGCTGACACAGACATGCTACCTCATAGGCACCCTGTAATCAGGAGACGCTCCCAGGAGAAACACCTGTGTTGTATGTCAAAACCTTGGGAAGAGAACAGGAATAGCAGACACCAAGGTCCTTACAGGATGGGTTCAAGTCATGGCAAACTGCACCATAGTGCCAGGCAACACTGCCAAGTAAAGTTCAGAGGGAGGGAATGATAGTGTGTGGGGCCTTATAAAATCTGGACCTCTCTGTGTGCCAGTGTGTACTTACAGGAGTACATTCACATGTGAGTGCACGTGTTCATGTGCATATGTGTACACATGTGCCTGAGAAGGTTTGAACATGTGGAGGAAAGATGTTTCTAAACTGGACATGATGAACATTGGGTAGGGGTAATTTTTAATTTTCCCCTCCTAGCTGGAAAAGGTGCTGTTTTAATAAGGAAAATGTTATGTTTTATTCTGCCCCCCCCCCAAATCATAAAATAAAATAGCCCTACCTCCTTGCTGAGTTGAAAGAACCTGCACATTGTTGGCAAAATCAACAGATTCCTTCTGACTGTTGGTGAGAGGAGGCACAGGTTGGGGGTGAGCAGGGGTCAAGAGCCACTTCACCAGAGTCCAGCTGTTTCTCCTTGGAGGTGCCTGGAGAGGAGGAGGCAGGAGAACATGCAGAAGCAAGAAAACCAGAGGGAAATCTTCATGAGACCTGAAAGCAGGTTGCTTGCTGTTTAGGTCTGAGGTAGGAGCTGGGACTTGGGGTGAGGTTATAGTTTCATAAAATAGCATAATGTTTTGAATGTTTCCAGAAAATATTTGTTGATCCAGGCTCTAGAGCATCAAGTATGAAGGTGTAAAGAATAAGATGACATCCTCTCTCTCTCTCTCTCTCTCTCTCTCTGATTAAGGTGGATGTCAAACAATTTCATGTTATTTAAGAATTTCAAATCTAAATTGTGTAAAAATTGAACGCATATAGTTTGAAAGGTTATTATTGAGGAAACAAAAGACACGTGTGATGTGGGAGTCCCCTCTGTGTATTGCTTGTATTGGTTAATAAATAAGGAAACTGCCTTGGCCTGATAGAACTTAGGCAGAGAAGACAGAACTGAATTCTGGGAGGAAGAAAGCAAAGTGAGGGGACTGCCACGGAGCCACCACTGGAGATAGATGTGCTGAATTTTACCCGGTAAGCCACTGCCATGTGGTGACATACAGATTAATAGAAATTGGTTAAATTAAGATGTAAGAATTAGTCAATAAGAAACCGGAGCTGATGGGCCAAGCAGTGATTTAATTAATATGATTTCTGTGTGGTTATTTTGGGGCTAAGCTAGCCAGGTGGCCAGGAGAAACAAGTGGGCCCTCCTCCTCCTACACATGTGGTTGTTTAGTCAGATACAGTAAGTAACTTGGGATTCCATTGAAGTTGTCAGAGATGCTTATTGGCATGAACTCAGAGGATATGGTTAGGAAACAGGTGCAGAGAAGAGTCCCACCTTCCTGAAATTCTTCTCTTCTCTTCTCTTCTCTTCTCTTCTCTTCTCTTCTCTTCTCTTCTCTTCTCT
>JABTXL010000002.1:48375801-48477423 GCA_025134845.1 Neodon shergylaensis | reverse complement strand
CATGAGACAGAGGTGTGCATGAGACAGATAGGTGTGCATGAGACAGATATGTGTGCATCAGACAGATAGGTGTACATCAGACAGATAGGTGTGCATCAGACAGACAGGTGTGCATCAGACAGACAGGTGTGCATCAGACACATGTACACCTGTAAGTTCAGGCACTCGTGTGTAAATGAACTAAGATAACTCTTAAATCCACAGATGCACAAGGGTCTGACCACAATGACAATATGTCATTGAATGGGTTGTTTTGGGATTTGAGAGACCGCTATGTTTTTGTCACATGCTTTTGAGGACATTATTATAAAATGCACACAATTGGATTTGATCTTAGCACCTTGTTCTGTATAATAGGTGGGCAAAGACCCCTGAGCCTGTGAGGTGGAACTGTGGGAAACAGTGCACAGAAGTCTCTATTCGGGTTTGTCTTAGAGGTGTCATCCACAGTGAGTGCCCATAGCACCTAAAAGCTAGCAGGGCACCAGAAGTAAAACAGGTTTTGTTTGACAGCATAACAATAGTGCTTTCAGCTGGGCAGTGGTGGTGCAGGCCTTTAATCCTAGCACTTAGGAGGCAGAGGCAGGTGGGTGTCCATGAGTTCGAGGCCAGCCTGGTCTACACAGTGAGTTCCTGGGCCAATGGGGCTGTAACACAGAGAAACCCTCTCTCAAACAAACAAACAATAGTGCTTCCCCCATTGGTTCCCTAAATCACTCACTCAACTGACTTTGGCACGAATCTTTCCATACAAAGCCAAACTCACTCTCCCCCATCAGATATTCATGGAGCCACTGCCAGGTGCCAGGCATGGTTCTCGATGCTGAAGCTATGCAGAGGAAGATGAGAAAGGACTGTTTTCACAGGGCGTTGTTCCTGGCAGGGAGACCAATAGCATTTAAGACCCACTCTAAGACATAGATCTGCTATCTGACACTGCCAGAGTGGCCAAACCCCCGAGACTAACTGGGTCACTCGCCTTGGGGACAACCTAATCCTAGTCCTCAGCTAAAGCAACACAGCAATAAGATGAATCCTAATGACAGACATCTTGCTATGCCCCTGAGTCGGCTCTGCACTCGGCCCCCCTCAGAGAAGCTTCTCGCAGTAAATGGGAACTAACAGAAACCCACCACGAGACAATTTCTTAGTCTTAGTGAGATGTCTTCGTCAAAGCCCTCTCCTCAAGGCTCAGGGACCATGCAGAAGAGGAGGTGGGAAGACTGCAAGAGTCAGCGTGGATGAAAGAAACCAAGGAAACTGCTTTATCAGCTCACAGAGACTGGCAGCACGCACACGGCCTGCAGAGGGCCGAGCCAAATGAGGTACGTGAGCTGAGAAGCAGGAGTAGACAAGAACCAAGAAACCCTTCTCAACTGATGCCCACTGGTGAAAGGAAAACCAGTTTTCTTCAGTGGGGTGCCATAGGATTTACCAGCTACACCCGAAGGCAGACCCCATGACCAGAAAGGATTGCTGGACACAAAACAGAATCCATGTTTTTGAATGTTCCTTGTTGTATTATTGCTTTGCTCCCTCCTTCCCTCCCTCCCTCCCTCCCTCCCTCCCTCCCTCCCTCCCTCCCTCCCTCTCTCCTCTCTTCCTTCCTTCTTTCCGTCCTTCCTTCCTCTTTTTTTAGTTTGTTTTGGTTTTTACTTTTTTTTTTTTTTTTTTATTCACCCCCCCTGGGAAGAGTATGAAGTTGGGTTGGTAAGGAGACAGGTAGGACCTGGGAAGTGTTAAGATAAGGGAATATATGATCAAAGTACATTGTATGAAAATAGTTTAATAAACATTTTAGAAAAAAGCTAAAGCATGACTAATGAGGATGGCACAGTGCTGGAGAAAGCACGAGGAAAGGACAGATCATCATTTCGTGAGAGAGGTGGGCTCTCTGTGGAGACAGCGTTTGGCCAGAGAACTGGGTCCTGTTGGGAGAAAGGCTCATGGGAGTATCTGGGGAGACCCCTCCATTGCCAGAACCCAGAATTGTTACCAGAAAACTGACTAGACCTAGCTCCTAGGCCTCAGCGGGGATTCGGGTTTCAAGTGTGAAGGGTCACTTTCAGTACACAATAGAACTTGCGTTTAGAAAGTTCACTCCAGAAGGTACTGTGATAGAATGCAAGAGCAGGAAGGAGGAGGCCATTGCGAAAGCCTGACCGCTTGTCTTCAGACAGGGTGGGTTTGCTGTGTTTGTTTGTATTCATACAAACAATCCCTGAGCCCCCAGCCGTCACCTTGCTCCTTCCTGACACAGAATCAAGTGATGCAGAAGAACATCAGAGAGTCATTCCTTCTGAGTAAGGTGCTGCACTGGAGGGTGATGTGGACCCTTCCCTGTTGTCACCATGTCCTTCCATTTTCCGCAACTTACTGGCACTTTCTGTTCTAGAACCAAAAGTGTTCTTCTCCTTTTCTCTGTCCATCTGTGAACCTAAACTCCTCACTCACCTCCCTGGGTTATCTTTGAAGTGAGGGCATCTGTAAACACCCCACTAGAGACATTTTGTGTTTTGCTGGAGGTGACCCAAAAGTTATGATGACCAGGTGTGAGAGTGTCCATTAGGAGTCCCTCAAAACGATGGACCTGAGGGGACTTGCCTGAACTTGTAGCTTATGAACCTCTTTTAGTTTCGTTGCTAGGGTGCTTGGGGCCCTTACTAATGATCTCATTGCTCCTGGATGTAGTTTTATGCATCTGGCTGCCTGGCTGTTTTCATAAAGTCGGAGGGATGGTTCCATTAATGTATCATCTTTTCCATAATTAGAGAAGAAACCTGAGAACGCTTCCCTAGCACATTTGTAGAGTTTTCTCAACACCTGTTCTCTTGAGTCATGAGATGTTTATAAACAACCACAGAAGGTTCCTGCATCTGACCCTGACTTTTGAATATCTCCTAGAGCAATTAAAATTTTTGCTAGGGTCAGCGCCTACCTACTTCCTCACTCAGCCCATGGATTCATGGACAGTAAATTATTTGATTTGATAGGAGCTGGTTATTTTGGATCTATAGTTAATCAACAGATGAGAAAATAGAATTTAAATGATAAAACTCCATCATTATTTAGGCAGGAGCTGGGAGTCTCTGTATTTCAACTCACATCCAAATTGCTGTGTTCTGGAAGGGCTGGAGGTTAAGCAAACATGCACTCTCACAGAAAACTTAGAAAACAGAAGTAGATTTTCAAGAAAGAAGGGAACTTCAAAAAAAAAGCCACCAGTCAAAGATAACAACCATTAATATTGTGGGCTCTTCTATCTGGATACTTTTCCTGCTTAATAAGATTGCCAGTATCCTTCCAAGGGTGAATTCTACTAAAGCCCTGGCTCCTTTGTATCGTGTCCTGTGTTTTGCTGCCATCATTCTGTTATGAACGTAGATCTGTGGTGTCACACGGAAGCTTGCTTTGTTTCTATTCTAGGATGCTGTCACCACGCAGTAACCATGCATCCTTTTTTCTCTCTTAGTGAGTTCTGTTTCAGGACATGTTTTGAAGACTAGTGGCATCTTCTAATTGTGCTATACAAATATAGGTTGTTCCGCACTTTTAGCTTATGACATTCTTGGCGTCGCCGACTGTGTTTTCTTTGCATACACTTCTGTTTGGTTGCTCAGTGGGTATCTAACGTGGGTATTTCATGAATAGTGGCAGTCTCCTTCATAAAATACCAAAATTTACAATTACAGCATATCACAAATGTTTCCATTATTCACATGGAGAGTCATGGTGTAGTCAGGTTCTAATAGCTTCTCTAGTCTAAGAAAATTAGTTTTATTACTTTTAGCTTGTAGTTCCTCAAAAACCAGCGATGTCAATTATTTATTTACTGGTGTTTTCAAAAATCCTTTTTCCTCAAAATATTTAAAATCCAGTATATGTTAAGATGTATAATCTTGTTTGTATCACTTCCCACTCCTCCTAGCACATATCAATTGTAAAATAAAATGTGTTTTCCATTTTTACATGTGTGTGCCATACTTCGATCATGTTCCCTCTACCCATTACCCCCTCTTGTTCCAACCCCCTGCCCCCTAGTTCTCTGGCTCTCACCAAAATAGCCCCCTTCTAGTTTCATGTATTTTAAAATCTGCATTCCCCACAAGAGAGAAGTCTTTGACCTCGTTAGTTAGCTTTGCTCCTAGGTGGGTTTTGAGGGTTACTATGTCTGTCACTTTTTTCCTGATATCCTTCCTAACATGTTCATTAGATAGAAAACTATTGATGTTTCTATGTTGACTTTCTTTTATACTGTTAGTTTGCTGAAAGTATTGATCAGGTCTCAAAGTTTCATGGAGAAGTCTTTCAAGTATGTTAAGAACAAGATTGTGTCATCTGCAACCTAGGATGGTTCAAGTTCTCTCTTTTTCCTTTTCTTCTTTCACTTGTTCTGGCTTAGGAATCTGTACACTGTTGGGGACATCAGCTAGTCTTGCCTTGTTCCTACTGATGTTGATGATAAGTCTCTTATATGTGGCCTTTCTAATGTTCATTCTATTCTGTTTCATCTGGGCTTTGAGAATGAAGGCATGTTGAATTTTGTCAAGGGATTTTTCTGTGTTTATCAAAATCATCATGTGTGAGTTTATCCAAGATTTTACTTGTGGGTTGTATTGTGTTTGTTGATTTACTAGTTGAACTATTCTTGTACCTCTGAAATGAAACTGGCTTGATCATGGCATATGATCTTTTTAAAGTGTTGTCAGATTTGCTTGGTAAGTGTTTCCCTGAAGATTTTTGTATCTGTGTTTGTCTTAGTTACTTTTCCATTGCTCTGATAAGATACCATGACCAGGGCAATTTGTAGAAGCAAGAGTTTGTTTGGGACTTACAGTTTCAGAAGGCGAGTTCATGACCATCATGGGAGGAAGTGTGGGAATAGGCAGGCAGGTATGCATCTGGGGCAGTAGCTGAGAGCTCACAGTTTGATCCACAAGCATAAGTTAGAGAGAGTTAGCTGAGAGTGATGGGGAGTATTTGAAACTCCATCCCCTGCCCACAGTGACGAACCTCTTCTCAAGATGTCACACCTTCCCAAACAGTCCCACCAACTGGAGACCAAGTGTTCAAATATATGAGCCTATGGGGACCATTCTCATTTCAAATACCACAGTGTTCCTGGGGGAATTTGCTCTCTCTCTCTCTCTCTCTCTCTCTCTCTCTCTCTCTCTCTCTCTCTCTCTCTCTCTCTCTTTTTCTGTCTCTCTCTCTCTCTGTCTCTCTCTTCAGTTTTGATATCATGAAAATACTAGCCCCATAGAATAAACATATTTATTTCCCTTTGAAATTTGTGTAGTAGTCTGAGGGGCATTAAGATTAGTTTTTCATTAATGATCTTGTAGAATTCTGCAGTGAACCCATTCAGATCTAGGGTTTTCTTTGCTGGGAGACTTTTTAGCATGGCTTGAATATCACTATTGTTCTTGATCCTCTCAGTATTTCATGTGGTCTTTCTTCCATTGCAGGTCATATTTCATCTAGAGTTTTCAATTCCTTTAAATATATATTTTCAAAATATCCCCTAATGATCTTCTGGATTTAAGTGTTATCTGCTGTAATGTTCTCACTTTCATTTCTAATTTGTTAATATGGCTTTCTCTTTATTTTGATTAGTTTGGCTAACCACTTATCCATGTGGTCTATTCAAAGAACAAGAGGTATTTCATTTATCCTTTGGACTGTTCGTTTGGCCCTCATTTTATTAATCAGCTCTGATTTTAATTACTCCTTTCCTTGTACCAATTTGGGGTTGATCTGATGTTTTCCGAGTCATTGAAAAACATTATCAGGATATTTATTTGAGATCATAGTATTGTTCTTTTTAATGTAGATCTCACAGCTGTAAACTACTCTCTTAGACTTGCCTTTAGAACTGCTGTAGCTTAGAGCAAAGAGGTAAGTGATGTTTTCATTTTCTTTTGATTGAAGGGATTTTTCCCCCTTTCTTGAATTTCTTTATTGACCTGGAAATTTTTCAAAAGTGTAGTGTTCAATCTTCATGTGTTTGTGTAGTTTATTTAATTGATCTTGCTATTGTTTTCTAGTTTTGTTATAGTATGATAAAGTACAATAAATTACTTAGGAATTGTTTCATATTTTTAAAAATTTGCCTTAATTCCTTAAAATATGATCTAATTTAGAAAAGTTGTATAGCATGCTGAGAAGAATGTGTCCTCTACTATGATTGGTGGTCTATCTGTCGTCCATATCTGTCCATCCATCCATTATATCTTCTCGAAGGAGTGCCCCTTTTATTGATATGTAGTGACTTTCTTTGTGTTTTCTAATTTCATCTTGAATCTGTTGGTTCTTTTTGTTTTGCTTTATTATAATTCTTTGTTCTTTGAGGGCCCACCACCTGGCTTCCAAGTAAATAAATGGAAACGTATTCTTAATTATGAATGCCTAGCCTTAGCGTGGCTTGTTTCTAATACATTTTTCTTAAATTATCCCATCTACTTTTTGCCTCTGGCATTTTTACCTTCCTTTATTCTATATCTCTTTCCTTCTTACTCCATGGCTGGCTGTGTGACTTTGTGGCTGTGTGGCTGTGTGGCCGTGTGGCCGTGTGGCCGGGTGGCCGTGTGGCCGTGTGGCCGTGTGGCTGGATGACTGGGTGGCTCTGTGGCTGGCCCCTGGTCAACTCCTTTCCTTCTCCTTTTCTCACTCCCCACTCCTTTTCCTTCTATTTATTCTCTCTTCTTGCCAGTCCTGCCTATCCCTCTCCTGCTTCACTACCCTCCATTCAACCCTTTATTAGACCAATCAGGTGTTTTAGGCAGGCAAAGTAACACAGCTTCACAGAGTTAAACAAACACAACATAAAAGAACGCAACATAGCTTTGCATCATTAAACAAATGTTACACAGCATAAATAAATGTAACATGTCTTAAAATAATATTCCATAAAGTTTACTTTGCCAAATGTGATTATAGCTACTCCTGTTTGCATTTGGATTTGGTTTGTTTATAATTTTTATAGTTTCACATTTTGTGTGTGTTGTCTGTGCCAATGATACAAGTTTCTTACAGACAGCAAATGTTAAATCTTGTCTTTTAATCCAATCAACTACTCTGCATCTTAGTGTGTGTGTGTGTGTGTGTGTTAGGAAGCATCTATAGTAGTCACTCTGCATCTTTTGATCAAATAGTTAAGATCATCTGCACATAGGACAATCACTTGAGAGTTTTGCTCAGTTACTGAATTAATGTTCCATTGTTTCCTAATTCATATCTATCTATTCTAATGAGATCTTTTTTCTGATTTTGTATACTGTTCTTCTTCTGCCTATAGTATTTTTTTAAGTATCTTCTGAAATCTTTTTATAGTGGTTGTTTCTAATATTCCTCACTCTTCTTGAATCTTCAAATTTCTCATTCAAGTTTTTCAATTTTTCTTCTAGGATTTGAATCTTGGCATTTTACTCGAGGAGAGGAGTCTGGAAATCCAGCGATCTGACAGGACTTGCTCTCTGACGTCCAGTTCCTGTGGCAGAGAAACACAGCAAGGACACAATAAAGGCAAAGGACTCTCCTGTCAGCTACAGGCTCTCATTCTCCTCTGTAAACTACAGAGGATGAGGTTCACTCTTCACCAAGGAGTGCAGCTTCCGAGCCCTAGACTTTCCACAGCCTAACTTCTTCATTGCTCGAACCTCTTAATAGGTTGAAATCCAACCCTCTTTCTCTATATGACCTGCCCTTGTGACCATCTAACACTGACACCCCCAACTATGGTCAGCTATGCCATGGAAGGCTTCTCTGACACTAGCCTGCTGTGCGGGGCAGCTCTGTTTACCAAATGCCCGCTCTGGAATTACAAGATGCAAATACTGCCTGTTCCTCCCGAAGCTGGGATTGCCAGTTTGTTATTAATGGCGCTGCCTTCCTTGTGGTTGAGGCTTTGGATCACGCCCTACCCTGCAACCCTGGAGTGGCAGATGGTGTCCCTCTCTCTGTGTCATCTTTCTGTGTCCCTGCACTTCCTGAGTGTTCTGTTATCTCTTTCTTAATTCCCAATGTCCTTCTTATCTCACTCTCTCAGAATGTGGCCTTTCCTTCCTTACACTGATGGTTGCTATTCACAGAGTTACACAGAAGAAACTTCTAATCCTCTGTCTTCTTGTGTGCCCCTGGGGTGATTGTTTTTAATGATTAGAATTTTTAACAGAAAATTTCCTATTAATAAGCATTCCTTTTGTTACTGGTTTTCCTTTTTATTCTGTCCTTACTACAGTGACACAACCATTATTTTCCTATAAATGTCTTCATAATTACTCTTGTAATGCTGGGTGGATATGACTGTATGTTTAAGTTATAAGAATGATGTCAGTTTGCTTCCCTCAAGGCTAAATCACTTTCTGTATCTGCCAGCAATATCCAAGATTATCTTTCTCATACCATACTAGCTAGTAAGAGGTGTTGTATAGGGAGGACAAGTGCTAATCCCACTGCTATGATGACTTTTAACTCCATGGCAACTACTTGTGGATTTATTCACATATTCATGTGTTTGTTACCCACTGATTTACTTATCTATAAAGTGACTTGGTTCATTATTTTATTGGGTTACTTGTTTCCTTTTAATTTGTTAGCATATTGTAAGTTAAGGCTTTATTTATCGTCTTGTCCATTATCTTGCTTGTGAAGTCTGCTGTTATACAAAGGGTTTGCTGTGATGTAGTTCACGAAGGCAGTCTTGACTGTTGATGCTTCTAATCCCGGCCAACAAGTAACAGGTACTTGAGCGCGAGAGCTGATGGATTTTACGTGTTCTCAATTTTGTAGTTTAAGATTTCAACCCTTCTGAGATTTCTTTTTGTATTTGTTATAACAAACAGATCAGTTTTAGTTTCTTGTAGATAATATCTGCATATTAGAAGGTACTACACTAAATAAACCTGTTTTTACCTTCTGAAATACATCATCATATTACACTAAGTTCTTAGGGATTTATCTCCATAGTGTCTGTTCTGTGCCATTTTCCCCTTTACTTCCTACCGTTTGGTCACAGAGCTCTCTCTACAACATTTTCTGATATTTCTCAGGTGAAATCTTTCCTATCTGCTTTCTCATACCTCTTGGGTATATTTTCTTTCATATGCAACTTTTGAATAACTAACTCAGCCAAAAGTTATTGAGCTATTAAGTGAAATTGCATTTAATTTGCATACTAACTTTTGAAGATGTGAAGTTTTGTAGTTACTTTTTTCAAAATGCATTTTAAATTTTTCAGATTTTTACATATTTTGATAAGATTTTATATAGCCTGTGCTTTTCCTGTAATTGCTTTCTTTTCTTTTGGTTTTATTTCTATTTCTACAAAAGAAGCCTTTTGTAAGCATGATTGGGGTTACATTCTTTTTCTATCAATTTGAAGAAAATTGGCATCCTAATAATATTGAGTCTTCTAAACTGTAGTTGTCTTTATTAAAATGTTTGCCAAGAAAAATTAAAATATAACATTAAAATGGGAGCTGTCAGAACAACAAAAACTTGGATGTTTTATTTTAGCATCTGTGTTATCAGGACTCCTAATCATGTCAAATCTCTAACTCACCCAAAAATATTTTTTCTGGTTTCTATTAATAGGTTTTACAACATTTTGTAAGATTTATCTCTAAGTATTTTATTTCTTCTGCCACTATTAATATTTTAAAATTGTTTTCCAGGGTTCATTGCATATATATATATATATGTGTGTGTGTGTGTGTGTGTGTATGTATATGTATATGTACATATATATATCTTAAATTATTGGTTTTGTATTCTCCAGCTTGATAAATTTTCTTCTTGGGTCTCATTGTTGTTTTTTATATTCTGCTGGATTTTCTACACAGATGATCATGAAATCTGTTAATAGGAAAGGCAAACTTCTTCCTTTCTGATCTTGGTGACTTTTCTGAAAGAATTAATGGGAACTGTTTTGATTCTTCTGAAATGTTATTAGAATTTAACCCGTAAATGAATTTAGCCTAGGCAAGTGTGAGAAGGTTTATATTTATTTATAAATTCAATTGTTCATAAGGATCAGTTTATTTATTCTTTTCTTGAGTGAATTTTGATTTTTTTCATATTCCAAGTGATTGGATTTAAAAAAAATATGTTGAATTTGTTGGCATAGGAGAGTTTATTGCCATATATAGTCTTTGATCATTTTAATGAATGTCAAATCTTTAGTGAGGTTACTTTTTATTCCTATCAATTTATTATAGTGTGATTTCTATAATCAACACATAGTTTGGCTGTGTTCTTTTACACAACATGATAATCTCTGATTTTGAACTCAAGGGTTAGGACATTTACCTTGAATATGATTATTGATGTGATTGGATTTAGAGCTATGATGTTATGTTTGTTTTCTGTTTGCCCTTCTTTTCTTAAATTCATTTTGACCATTAACCAGTTTACAGTCATTGAAAGTCCTATCTATGAAAAATGAAACTTCACTTTCATGTTGAGTCCAAAGTGTCTCCCCTCACCCTGGCCAGATCTCAGCCCTGATCTCAGGATACTCTACCCTTTGCCTTGATAACCCCTCCTTGACTATTTCTTTCTTCTTTCCAGTGTTTCTAGCTTCTCACAAGAAAGGTATACGTGGAAAGCTTACATGGGGTTGGAAAGATAACTCAGTAGTTAAGAGCTTGTGCTATTCCTTTCAGAGGCTCTGAGTTTGGTTCCTAGCACCTATGTCAGGTGGCTCACCATCCCTATAACTCTAGCTCCAGGGACTCTGACACCTTTGTCCTCTGTAGGCATGCACCCGAGTGCCCATGCCCCTCTCTCACACAATTAAAAATAAGTCTCCTTGCAAAGATCTAAATTGTTGTTATTTGGCAGTATCAAGCATCTATTTCTATATAAATCTCAAAGATTCAGTCCATTGAAAGCTCTTGGCATTGAAAAGCAGACCCCTGTTGACAAAATGATTGGTTCAAACATCGTCACAAGTGTGCTGGACTTGAGTGCTATAGGTGGGTGTCAGAGTTTAGAGTCCAGTTGCTATTCCTCCTGGATTAGTCACTGGACACTTACTTATTCAGTAAGCCTTCCAATTTGGAGAAAACAAGACAATTTTGAATAGGTTCTTATATTTATTAAGATGAGAATTGAGATATTCCATTTAATGAAATGACAGTTGCTGTAATAACAACTTAATACAGTTTTATCCAATCAGTTATATAATGTCTGAAACTGCGGTCCCTTTCAAGTAGGTATACTTATAGGTCATGAATTACAGCTTCTTTCTGGAGTCCTTTCCTCTGTGGTTCTGTTACTTTGTCACATGGTTTTCCCACAAGTTGATGGCTGGACTTGCTGATTCTTGATGTGTAGCAGTTTCCTCTGAGATTAAAGTATTCTATCCTGCAGGAAACCTCCTTAAACAGAAAGGCAAACAACTCAAAAGAGCTTCAGGAAGTTCCTGAAACTGACCAGATTCACTAGGCCCCTCCCTCCCAGAGTAAGCAATAAAGATGGGGGAGGGTCACCCTCAGACAAGCCAAGTTGCAAAGAAGACTACTCTCAGATAAGCCAAGTGAAAAGACTCTCAGATCAAGACCAGACCAGTTGTCTGGAAAATGCTAAAATCAGCTACACTTCCTGGAAGAGGTTTAGACCTACAGAGGCACCTGGAAAGAACACTCTTCAGCCTGCTAAGCTGCTTCTAGGCTTTTCAGTGTGTTCCAGGTTCCCAGCTGTGGTGAGCTGTCACTGATGTTGGAGTAGGCTTTGGTGATGTACCTATCTTTGAGTCACTGCTCCTATAAGTAACCCCCCACCTATATTCTTGTAAGTAACCCCAATAAAAGTCATTGTTTGACCAAGTTAGACATTGGTGATATCGGTATTTTGGTCTGCTGTGGGCTCCCTCTTTGGAATGAGTAGAATGGTGTGCTGTCTCCTTACAGATAGTCTTAGAACACAGCTTAAGTGGTGCCTGAGCAGGGACACAACACAGCAAAGGTGAGTTGGGAAGGAGTGAGTGTGTGATCCTGGCTTCAAGGATGCAACCCTGTGGGAAGAGTGTCTGCAGAGGAAATTCTGATACATCTGTCTTTTCCTGTGTGATATGTGTTAATGGGCTTTGTGCTGTGACACATGGTTGCGTACTTCTTGCTATGGGTTTGTAAGAAAGATGTGCAGCAGAGACTGAGCCATCAAGATTGAGTGTCTGTGGGAGAAATCTCCGGATGGCAGTTTCAATCTCTGTAGCACAGGGCAGCGTGCATGCTTGATGAGTAGGGATCCACCATGTCAGTATTGGAAATGCCATGAAAACGGTTTAAGGTTTGGAGGAAATTTTGCAGTCTTCAATGTGCAATGCTTGAAATTGTTGACAAGGAGGAGCAGAGGTTGTGCGGCCATTGTTGGGTGTAGTTAGAAATATAGCCGAAGTCAAAATGGTGGCCAAGCAATTTGTAAATTTGTAAATGAGCAATTGCATCAAGAAAGGGAGATGAGACTAGCATCCCGTGTTAGCCTCTGATTTGGTAAACAAATCAGATAAATGGGAGGATGAGGGAGGGGTGGTAAAAGTGATTGAAGTTACCCCTCAAGTCTCCCTTTGATGTTTAAAGAATTGCCTTGGTTACCATCTGTAACCTCCTGCAGAGCACAGGCAAGACAATACCAACTCCATAGCCTAGTGACAAGTGGTGACGGCTCCTGCCAGGCCAGATGTGGTGGAGATGAAGAAAGGAACTGGGTTTGAGATGGATTTTGAAAGTAGAAGTGACAGTGTTTTCCAAATACAAGTTCAGGGTGGGAAGGAGGTGTCAGGGAGATGAATTGGAACAATATGCAAACTTCAATGGCCTGTGTGGGCATTCCAGATGTAACACACTCAGCTGAAGAGTCAGAGCTAACACCCACAGATGAGAGAAAATGTGTAGTGTTTGTTTTTCTGTGTCTGAGTAACCTCACTGAGAATGGTTGGGGCACCACTTTCTCTGGGTGGCTCTGAAGGAATAATGTTCCCAGCATGGAGACTCTAAGCCATAGCGACAACAGCTTGAAACTTTCTGGAAATCCAGTTATTTGAGCCCCACTGTAGATCTAGTGGCATGGGGACCTTGTGGAAGGGGCTCAGCAGTCAGGCTTTTATGCTTTCCAAGTGAATCCCATGCACTGTAAACCTGGAAAACCATGGCCCAGACTAGGGTAAGGTTCTCCAATCTATAACATCCTTCTGGGTCCATGTAACACTTAGACAACCTGTGAGCCCTGAACTATCATCAAATGTCAATACTAATACCACCCATTATTTACTAAGTATTCTATTGTTACTCCTTAGCAAGCTCAAGCCATTGTGTTCCTATGCAAATGTGAACTTAGCAGCATGGTGCTTGGCACAGTGGGAGGTGAGCAAGTGCTATGGGACAATGGTCTTGTACCCTGTAATGATTTGTCACTTGTATCGGTTTAATAAAATGCTGATTGGCCAGTAGCCAGGCAGGAAGTATAGGTGGGGAGACCAGGGAGGAAGTATGAGCGGGGTGACAAGAATAGGAGAATTCTAGGAAGAGGAAAGGTTCAGTCTGCAGTCATCACCCAGACACAGAGGGAGCAAGATGAGAATGCCTCACTGATAAAGGTACCCAGCCATGTGGCTAACACAGACAAGAATTATGGGTTAATGTAAAAATGTAAGAGATGGTTAATAAGAAAGCCTGATTTTCTAAGCCAGCCAGTTTATGATTAATGTAGGCCTCTGTGTGTTTCTTTGGGACTGAACAGCTGCAGGACTGGGCGGGGCAGAAACCTCTGTCAACAAGCAAGCATGGCACCAATTTTGAGTTTTTGAAGAGTAGTGGTGTAAGATTTCCTTCCTTCCATAAGAAGAGGTAGAAGGAATATTTTATGCTAATACCCTTGTTTTCCTGCTATTGAAGGAATGGAATAGGAGATAGCTGATGCTTCAAATATATTGACCATTTCCAGGATTGCCAGGAAGGGACCCAGCGTGGGAGGAGGGACATTTGTGCCAAGAAGCTTTATTCAGTGAAATGTTACAAGAGTTTTATGATGACCTGGGAAGAGTGGATTCTCTATTCTTGTTTTTAGTGTGGTTAAAATTCCCAGTGTTTCCCTTGTGAAATCTGTCAGATTGACTGATGGTGTGTACTAAGAAGGGAATATTGATGATCTGTTGAAGGGACACTATTTGGATTTGGCAAATGCAGGTTCCATAAGAGAATGTCAGAGGCTAATGTTTATTTTTTTCACAGTCCAACTATCTGGAATAGAAGCTTGCTGCTTTGGTTCCTGATGAAGGCTCTCTGTCATCCTGGCAAGACACTTTCTTTCTGGTTCTCCTCATGGCCTTTCTTGTGATTGACAGAGAGAAAGGGGGGAAGGGGGTATGGAGAGGGGAGGAAGGAGAACAGAGACATTCACTGGTCTTATTGGGATATAGATCTGTAGATCAGTGCTCAATTCCTGCTTTATCATTTGTCTTAGGTCCTATGTCAAAATATAGTCACCACGGGGGCAGGAGGCAGGTTCACAGGCATCAGACTCAGCTCAGATCACAGCAGCTGTGTCTGGATTTACCCTCCCCAACTCTCTTTCCTGCCCTTCTCCAGATGTCCAGTTTTGAAGTTGATATGGTTTTCCTTTCCTTATATTGGCTTTTTAAAATAATCAAATATAGATTCATGTACTTATTTCTATAAAGACTATTGTATCAGATAATGTACTTCACACTTTATATAAATGTATACAAGAGGATATTGGCTTTGTAAAAAAAATCACATGTATCTAGTGGTATTTTCTTTTAATCCATTGCTACAGTGTTGACAGTAATAGACTTTATCCTACCTAGTGAGTGATCCTTGCATCCGTGGCTTGGTTTGCTAACATTGGATGTAATGTTTCTACTCCTGAGAGCGGTCCAGTGCCTAAACTGCACTTTCCTGCATTCATTTTAAGACTTTGTTCTCCTTATAAAAAGAATTGTGGAGCATCCTTGACTTTTGGGAAAGTTCTGCAAAAGTTTGGATATAAAAGCAGTTGTGTATTTCTTAAAGGCCTGCTGAATCTGCCTGATCCAGGTCTGGTCCTGGGGCTAGAGCACAATTTTACAGATTGTTTTTTCTTCCTTATACAACTTTCTTTCTTTAGTGGTTGCATGTTTAGGGTTGCTGCCGTTTCTTGAATCCTTTTGGTTCTCATACCCTTATGGCTATGGTCTGAGTGTGTGCTCCCTGCTAAATTATTGACACTCATACCCAACACAATAGTATAAAGAGATTGGGAGTTTGGAAAATATTTAATGCAGGGGACTGAGGAATATGTTTGCCTGTCCTGCCATGTCAGGTCCGAGCAGCAGGGAGTGCCTTAGTTAAGGTTGCTATTGCTGTGATGAAACACCACAACCAAAAATAAGTTGGGGAGGAAAGGATTTATTTGGATTACACTTCTACATCATAATCCATCACTGAAGGAAATCAAGACAGGAACTCAAGCAGGGCAGGAACCTGGAGGCAGAAGCTGATGCAGAGGCCATGGAAGAGTGCTGTTTGCTGGCTTGCTCTCCATGGCTTGCTCAACTTGCTTTCTTATAGAATACAAAGGCATTTTCTGTATTGAGGCTCCCTCCTCTCAGATGACTTTAGCTTGTGTCAAGTTGACATGAACTAGCCAACACAGTGATCACTCAGAGATACTGAATGTGTTGCCCCTTGATGTTGGGCTCTCTTGTTTACAGTCAACCCAGCTTAAGTTGCTGTGTTACAGCAACGTGAACATGCTAAGACATTGTTTCAGCTCAATTTTGTCTCTTTCATCGTTTCTAAAATTCCTTTTTCTTTACAACCTTTTCTGTTCTCTCTTGACCAAGATTTATCTTTTCAAAGAATGTGTGTTTGAATTCATTGACACTATTTTTTCCTTTCCATTATTTCCTTCTTTATCATATTTTCTTCTCTCTCTCACACTCTCTGGTTTACATTAAGTTTAGAAATATTTTGCATAGAAGTCTATTTTTAGTTTCAAAATGTATGAAATAATTTTTCCCTTAATCCTTAATTTCCCACATTAGGGTTGGAGAGTGTGGTCTGTATCTTAGCAGGTTTTTGTTGTTGTTGTTTGGTGTGTGTGTGTATATGTGTGTGTTTGTGTAGATCTTTAATTTTCTTCAAGGATAACTTGGAATTATTTGTACACACCTAAAGAGAACAGCATTTTCTATGTGATGCAAACCCACTAAATTGAGCCTATTGATTCTCTGTTTGACTCTTTTATATCTGTGTTCAGTTTTTGTACAAACTATTCTGGGAACATTGGAATCTTTCATCATAGCTATAATTTGTCTTTTTCTCTCTGCAGCTCACCAGTCTATGCTTTATATATTTTGAAATGATTTTGCTAAGTAAAGGCATCCGAGTGTCTCTAGGGGCTGGCACAGAAGCAGATCATAGGTGTTTGGGAAATATCAGCTAGAGAGAAAAAGCAGAGAAGAGGTGGGAGAGGCAAGCATCAACACAAAGCACCAGGTACGTTTGCCAAGTCTGGCGGAGGCAGACTCACCTCAGGGGCCGCGTGCTGGAATGAAGAGTGGCTGTGTAACATGAGGACACAAGACAAAGCCAGATGCTGTAACTCACGGATTCTAGCTGTCGCCACACCTGAGTGCTTGCTTAGGAATGGCTAGACGTGAAGTTGCCACGTGACACTGTGTCCTGGCAGGAAGTCATTCTCTTCATGGACTAAAGCAGAATCAAGGTGACTTCTAACGTGTCATTCACTCGCACACAAATTTTTACGTCGCAAAGATACTTTTGACTGTTGTGTCCTTCCTTTTGCAATCTCACGATCACATTTTATTTTGCCTTTTCACGCTTTGTGGTCTGTGAGGATGAGTTACTATGGGTCTTTCACTTACCGCTTACTGTTTGCAACGAACTCTGTGAGTTCAGTTTGCTTGGTGGCTTTCTCCTCTGAGAGTCTGAGCATGGAGCAGAAATGGAGCAGAAATACTCCTGCTGTAGCTCTTAGTTTATCTGGAGGTGAAAACCTTCGCATCTTAAATAAAACACTCAGCTTGTAGAGTCAGGGTTGGCTCTGCCTCTCTTTGTTGGTGCTTTTTAAGGCTCTTTGCCAAGTCTGAGGTCCCAGATTTAAGCACCATGGAGGACAGCTAAAGGTGCTGCAAACACCATGGAGGAACACTAAGGGTACGGGTGCCATTTCATTGGCTGTGATGAAGAAGTCTGTTCTGATAACTTGTGTCTGTCAGTTGTGCTAAGACAATTTCCCTTAGTGGATGGAGACCAAGCCTATATCGCTCACATTTAAGGAAACTCAGCTTCTCTTCTCTTTTCTTTCTACCCTCTTCTCTTTTCTGTTTTTAAGGCATATATCTATCAGCAGTCAGAAAAGGGATTTACTATTAGAATTACCCTTTAACCTTGACACAACAGCTCTCTTAAACAGAAAGCACACATAAACCCTCTCCTCTCACCTCTTTATGACTCCCAGCTCTGCCCATGTGGAGTGAGGAAAGCCAAGTTTATGGTGAGGTTTATTTTAGAACATTAGGCATTTACCCAGATGATTCAAGATTGCACTTTTCCCCGACTCCATGCAAACATGTATCGTTTTTATTTAGGTTATGCAAATGAAGCAGATTCCTAAGGGAGTGTGCCAAATACACCATATAACTGCATTTTTCAGTTTCCTAGTTTGGAGATGGTATGTAGGTGGCGTGAAATCTTCAGTTTCTAAAAACTTTACAACTAATTTTAAAAAACCGGGTGGAAGTCTGTTCTCCTCTTTGTTTTTTTCCCACCATTCAGTTGATTAGACTAATGTCTAAACTCTACCATGCCAGCTATTTTCCCTACTATGCGTGTCTGCTCTTTTCTAAAATTCAGAGCATAAAAACAGAATAACCCAAACAATAGCCTGAGAGCTATTTTTTCCCCAGGGGAACAAAAAGTGGCAGTCCAATGATAAAGTAACATCAGATATTCATAAGTGTGAGGCCAAGAAACCATCAATAGTCAAAGACTTCTTTTCACTTCCCAAAATTTCTTTCTCCCTCCGTCCCCCTTTAGACCTGGCAAGAACATTGTAGTGGTTTGAATGAGATGTCCCCCATAGTCTCAGGCATTTGAGTGCTCGGTTGCCCAGTTGGTGGCACTGTGTAGAGGCAGGCTTAGGAGGTGTGGTCTTGCTGAAGGAAGTAAGTCATTGAGGGAGGGCCTTAAGGTTTTCAAGTCTAGCACCATTCTGCTTCCTACTTCTGGTTTAAGATGTGAGTTCTCAGCTTGCTGATTCCATTCCTATGTTTGCCTGCTGCCACACTACCCCTCCCTCATAGTGATAGACAATTATCCTTTCAGAACCATAGCACCAAATAAACCCTTCCTGCTATAGTCGCCTTGGCCATCGTGTTTTATGACAGCAATAGAAAGTAAGGAGGAAAAACACTTAACATCAGATCCCCTCTCCTACAACCGTCATATAAATTACTATAAAATACACACTGCAGGTATAGGCAGTCTGCTGTATAACAGATTTCCGGGGCTTAAGCAAGACTGTAATTCTGTCCTCACACACATAGCTTCCGTTTCATCTGCTCTAGCTCTTGGCAAGCACCGCTCTGCATTCTGCTTCTGTTGGTTTGACTGCTTTAGATTCCACATGTAAGTGAGATTGTGCAATGTTTGTCTTTCGGTGTTCGGCTTCTGTCACTTAGTGTAGCATTCTCAAGTCATCCATGTCATGGCAGAGTCTTTAATCCATCCATCCATCCATCCATCCATCCATCCATCCATCCATCTGTCCACCCGTCTGTCTGTCCATCTGTCTGTCCATTCGTCTGTCCGTCCATCCGTCCATGCATGCACACAGAGGTTGTATCTACAGTTTGGCTGCTGTGGATAATGCCGCAGTGAACAAGGTGCTGCTGGTCACCTTAAGACCTTTAATACCCCAATTTCAATTCCTCTGGATAAAAATCTAGAAGAGGGTTTGCTGGATTACATTTTCAATTTTTTTTTGAAGATTTCCATACTGTCTTGTATAATGGATGAACCAATTTACTCTCTCATCAACAACACCCATTCTGTACATCCTTGACAACATTTACCACCATATATTTTAAAACACAATATCCATCCTAATTGGTGGAAAACGACACACCATAGAATTATTTGTGATTTCCTAATGACTAGTGATATTGGCTACTTTTTCCACTCCTGTTGGACACGTGCATGTCGTCTTTTTAGAAATGTCTATTCCCTTGCCCCCTTCTCAGATCAAGGGCTTCTCCTCCCTGCATTACATGGTTGCATAGAACCTTTAGATATTAGCCCCTTATCAGGTAGACGGTTTGAAGACACTCTCTCCCATTTCATAAACTGTCAGTTTCTGTTGATGGCTTCATTTGCTGTGCAGAGCTTTTGAACTTGATGCAATCTTATTTGTTTATTTTTACATTTGTCACCTGTGTGTTGTGTTGATGTCACATGGAAAATAAGTCATTTTCAAGAGCAGTGTCAAGAGCGTTCCTTCTGTGTTTCCTCCTAAGAGATTTTCAGACCCAGGTCTTCTGGACTTCTTTTTGCATTTTGTGTTGGCTTTCATGTGCAGTGTGCCGCGTCAGGCCTGTGCCATTCTTTTGCATTCCTGCCATGCACTTTTCTAGCATAATCTATTGACATCAGTCCTTTCCCCAGTGTATCCTCATGGTGTTCCTATACAAAAAGCAATTGGCTAGGAATGTGTGGGGTTTATGATCTCTCTGTTCTCTTCCATTGGTCTGTGTGTCTCTTTCTGTCTCCACATTCCCATACTGTTTAAATCTATACACTTCGGTCACACAGCATGACCAGAATGTGTGGAGCTTTTAGCTTTGTCCTTGCGCCAGGTGTTCAGCCTGTTTGGAGGTATCTCAGTTAAGGTTTCTGTTGCTGTGAAGAGACACCATGGCCACGGCAATTCTTATGAGGAAAACATTTCATTGGGATGACTGGCTTATAGTTTCAGAGGTTCAGTCCATTGCCATCATGGTGGGGAACATGGCGGAATGAAGGCAGACATGGTGCTGGTTAAATCTTCATCAGAGGGCATCAGGAAGTGGGCTGTGACAATGAGCAAAGTTTAAGCAAAAGAGACCTGAAAGCCCACCCCAACAGTGAAACACTTCCTCTAGCAAAGCCACATCTCCCAACAGTGTCACTCCCTATGAGCTTATGGGAGCCACTTGCATTAAAGCTACCACAGGTGCTTATTCTAGTTTCACATGAATTTTGCAAATTGTTTTCCTATTTCTGTGAAAACTGTCTCTGGAATTTCGATGAAGATTGCAGGACAGTTTGTATGATCTGTGTCACATGACACTTATCAACACGCGTTCTTTCAGTCCATGAACAGCAGAGATGTTTGCGTTTCTTCATGTCTTCTCTTATTTCCTTTACCCGTGCCTTAAAGTTTTCAGTGTAAAGATCTTTCATTAAATATCTGGCTAAATTTACTCGTGTCTTTTCTTCTTCGTGGGCGTTAAAAATGGGTTGCTTTCTCTTTCTTCTCAGACTGTTGCTTGTTAGTGTTCAGAAACACCACTTAGTTTTACATGCTGGTTTTGTATCTGAAACTTTACTGAGTCTGTGTGTTTGTTCTAACAGCTGGTCTGTCGAACCTGGGAAGTTTGCTGTGTAAGATCATGCCATCTGCAGACAGAGACACATTTTCTTCTCTTCAGTTTGGATGGATTTTCTTGCCTAACTGTTTTGGCTAGGTCCTTTAGCACTACAACCAATGGAAGTGACGATGGTGGATACATTCATCTTGTTTCTGGCCTTAGAGAAAAAGCTTTTGGTTTTCCATCATTAGTCAAATATTAGTAACATAGATGGGCTTTTTTGTGTCGGATACATTCCAATTCTGTGCTGGTTTGCTCATGTGGATAAGCAGAACTGTGTACTTGTAAAACAACTGGATGAGCACAAAAATTAATCTTTACAACTTGAAGTTAATTATTTTACCACCTAAGCCACTTTAAAGTATATTTTAAGAAATAAAATAAAATAGAGGTGTTCTGATGATCTTTGAGTCACACCTAAGTTCAAGACAGGTTCTCAAGAAGTCAGTCCACGTTGGCCTCAAACTCTAACATGGTAGATGATCTTGAACTTCTGATCCTCCTGCCTCCGCCTCCCAATAACTGATTATACCATAAACCTTGCCTGTTTTTTGCTGTATTGGGAACCAAATCCAGCATCTCCTGTATGCTGGGCAGGTATGCTAGCATCTGAGCTTCTCCTAGCTTCTACTGCTTGATTTTGGCTTTCCATACATAGCGGCTGACTTCCTGCTATAGTAGGCTCTCAAGAAGCAGCCATGGTTTTTCTTGGCTACTCTTTAACACTTGTTTAAAATATGTTTGTCCCTCTAGGTAAATGGAAGCAAACACTGTGTAGACTGTCAAGAGAGCAGGGACTGAGTTGGACTGTCTTCCTTGTTAGTCCTGTTTCCCTGGAAGGTGCCTGAAGTGACATGTGCCGTTCTCAAGGGATAGTCTCCTTGGCGCTTTCAGCACTGCTGAACCTACACAGACCCTGAACCAAAGGCACTGTGCAGCTCAGTGTGGGCCAGCTCCGCTCTATGCTCCTTCCCATTAAGCAGAAACAGCCAGCTTTTGTTAGGGACCCGGCCCACCACCATTGGCGTATATAGCGCCCTGACCTTGTGGGCACTCTCTCTGAACACTGAAGCAATTTTATTTTACAATGAACTTTTTTAGTGTGTGGGAGCAGGGCTCAAAGGTGAGCAGCTCATTCTCAGGAATTGCACATTGACTTTGCCACCGGAAGGACATTACTTTCTGTATTGTGTCTTTTCGAAGTTGCCGCTTGAGTTAAGCCCCGCGGATGCAGGGGCTCCTACTCCCTTTCATTTTTATCCCCTCTACCCAGCATAGAAGGCACGCGTTAGAACTTTGCTCCAGTGTATATGGTGTGGCCATGGCGTGTAGAGTCATGACTGGCACCACTGAGAGGCGGAGAGCAAAGGGCCTGATCTGAACCAGCTGGGAATGTGAGCACACTCTGGAAGCCTCCCTCACAGAGAGAAGCTCTTTGGACTGGGCATGCGTCAGCGGTAGACATTTTCCCATTGCCCTCTGTTTGTCCCTCGGTTGTCACACTCGTCATTAATCAGCAAAATAAACGACCCCCTGAGCTCTCAGACACACATAGAGGATCTTAGGAAATCAGTAACACAAGCATACTTTTCCAGAAGAAAATGACTCCTAAAGACTCCTCTCTAACAGAGATAACTCATTCTGGTCCCCAAAAATGGTTGAGAAATGATTTCTGAGGTACAGCATCAAGGCACTGACTTAATTTACAAAAGCACCCCATTAGCCATGGCCCTGAGAGTAATCAGCCCTGGTAAGGGGAGGGTGGCGACAGCTGCGTGTTTTCGGTAAAGATGAAGAATTAAGTCCAATCACCTGTGTCCATTCCTAGGCAGCGCTACTAAGGGGCAAAGGCGACTTGTGTGGGATACTCATACTTGCTTCTAAGAGGCCATGTCAGCCCCAGAACTCAGACCCCAACTTCCCAAGTGATTGCCATTGAAGATGCTGCCGTGTTTCTTGTTTCTTGCTAAGGATGAGGTAAGGCATACCTGCTGCCCTCCCTTAGGAGAACCTTTGCTGAGGCAGAAAGTTCTGCTCTTTGGGGATGAGGCTCGAGGCAATCTCGGGTTAAGTAAGGACTGCTTCATTTAGAGAGGTGACCCTAGGCTGACTGGTGGGTAGGACTGAGGTAACCCAGCGAATGAGCTCAGACCCCTGCCTCCGCATACACCCTGAGGAGAGGGGATGTTTGTTCTACAATGGCATTGTGCCTGTCCGTACATAGGCAATGGCCACCTTGTTTGTGGTGGCCAGTCTTATCCTGCAGTAGTCCAGCACTGGCAGCTGTGTTACCTCAACACCATAGTTTTGTACCTTTCCTATTGTCACCACCCAGTTCCCCCATTCCCCTTCTAGCAGTGTGATCTAGGGGAGAAGGGATTGTAAACTGATTTATGCGGTGGGGGCGTGGCCATGGAATGTCACTCAGCATACATCTCTTTTCCTATTCCCAGGGTTCATCTCCCAGACTCTCTGCCGGGACGGTCTGTGACTTGATGCACACATATTTTAAAGGTAGAAGGGTATTGCTTCTATGGTCCCAGGAGAGCCCTGAGATTGGTTCTTCAGCTCTCTCTACTCTGGATGCTGTGTGTAGACTAGAATAAGCTGGTGTTTTTTTCGTAGCTGTTCTTCTCAGCAGTGGAAACCCGCCCCCTACAGCTTATTAATGGGGCTGAGTCAGACTTTCTGAGTTAGGTATTACCCGAGGCTGCCCTTCCCGGTTAATACGGCCTTGGCTTTAGACAATTATTTGCCAGAGCGCCGACATGTTACTTTTGCCTCCCGAATTCCAAGCAACTGTGTTGGAGTTTCCTGCTGTATTCTGGGAAGCAGTAAACAATTGGAAATCAATGGTTATGTTTAATGAAATGAGGAATGTGTTCAGAAAAGTGATGAGCCTACCAGCTTATCTATCAAGGCCCTGGCCTTGGGATTTCTTGGTCTGTTGTCAACGAACTTTCACTTCCGGTGTCTTGGAAAGCTCTAGAAGTAGGGAACATAAAGTGAATACAATAGCCACGGCACTAGAGCGTTTTGTGCTATGACTTTGGAAACACGATCTCTTATATTGGAGGGAAGGGAGAGTGTTCCAAAGAAAGAGACCCGTGATGTGCTGAGTGTCCCCAGGCCAGCTAATACACAGCCGCATCGGCATCTGGTGTGCACCAGCCCAGGGGAGAGTCCCAGCCCCCTGTCTGCTGCTGGCTTCCTCCAGCAGCCCGCCAGGAGCAGGCTGCGCTAGTTCCTGCAGTTGCTTCCTCTTTTTAAAAACTTTGAGTTGAAAGAGATTAATTTTCTGTGCGTGTTTGGTATCATGGACTTTTGAGTGACCAGTTTCTTTGCTAAGGCAGGTGATATTAACAGGCTGGAAAACTGGGTGCGGGGAGAGAGGATTCTAGTCAAAGTGATTTCGTGCGACATCGGGTAGGGCCGAGGCTGTTTGGGTTACAGCTTTATTCCATAAAACAAGGATGTGAAAGTGCGGGAAAGGACGGCTGGGCATGCGGAGGTGGCGCGGGGGCTGGTGGAGCGCCGCGCGTGCCGAGACAGAGCAGAAGACCCTAGGACTTTTGTGCCTCCGTTCTCACTTCCGCTTTCTCTGTTCTCACTACGCATTTCTGTTGTTAAGCAGTCCTCGTGGAGGGCTGGCTGTACTGAGAAGCAGACCTTGGGCGAAGCACTGCTTTTCCACCAGATACCTCTTCAGCCCGCGTGGCTGACTTTCCTGGATGTCGTATGCACTGTTGGGCTTCGGGAGGTGTCTCCCCTTTGCTGTGGAAGGGTTTGTGTGCAGCCACGTGCTTCACAGCCCTGCATGTGATGAACTTGAAAGCCTTTACTGAAAGTGAACTTTGTTTGAAGGAAAAGCTGTTTCCCACTAGCTGGACCAGCTGCTAGCCTGAGCCTCTCACTGGCCAGTCCTCCTGGGAACTGGCACAATACTAACTGTCTCTAGGCTAGTGAAGCGAGACTTCTGCCTTCAGGATGGGAGTTTCTGGTTCTCCTCCATGGCCATATATGACTTTCACAATAATTCTTTAACTTTTTTGCTTTTTGTTTTTTGTTTAAAAAAGAGTCTCTTACTGTACGACTTGCTGAAGCATAATTTGGATTATTATAGTAAATTCCTTGGTTAGTTGGTCAGGCATTTCCCCCTCTGTATTATATTAAAAATGAGATTGCACTTAAATTGCCTTAGCTTAAAGGGTCTTTTTCTGGAACTGAACCCTTTCTCAGTTGGATCCTGTCTGGGGAGGGCGTTCAATACTGTTGATGGAAATTAGCATTCAAGAAGATTTTTCTTTGTGTTGCAGTAATTGGATTCATTTTTTTCCGAGCTAGTAATGGGCTGACTGAGTGGGGATCAACCTTAGGGCCGTGTGTGCGTAGGCAAGGCCTTTTCCACTGAGCCTCTCTTTAGACGAGATTCAGAAATTCGCTCAGGAGTCTCTGAGAATGCCATGTGAGATGCACAGGATCCACGAGAGAGCAGGCCTTCAGCACAGGCTGCAGTTTTCGATGTCTTTGGTGGATTCTCCAGTGAATGGGAACGAAGCTAGGAAAAAGAAGAACATTGTTTAGATGACTTTCCATGCATATGCATGGAGACATGACGTCAGAGGGAGAGAGAGAGAAACCATAGAGAAATCACTCAATTCAAATCAAGGTCCCAGGAGCCGGGCCAAATGAAAACCGAGTAACAAAGTGCAAGGAAGGGTTAATAATGAGGCAACGCAGAGCTGAAAGTTACTAATGAAGCCATGGTGAGTTCAACTCTTCATCTCGGGCTTAGCGCCGGCTGCTAATCTTTGAAAGCGATCTATTTTCGGTAATTACATACGTGTGTAGAATAGGTTGCGACCGTGTTCACTGTTGCTCCCCTCTTCTCCCTCCCCCCACTCTTGGCGTCTCCCTTCCCCTTCTCAGCTAATCTCCCTCCTTCCTCGGTGTGGAAATACAGGAAATGTGTACAGGGCTTGCACCGTAGCCAGAGTTGCTGTGTTTCTGATTGCCACAGCTATGCCATGCCCAGAAGACAGCATCACATGGCTC
This sequence comes from Neodon shergylaensis, assembly GCA_025134845.1. Taxonomy (NCBI): domain Eukaryota; kingdom Metazoa; phylum Chordata; class Mammalia; order Rodentia; family Cricetidae; genus Neodon; species Neodon shergylaensis. Next base: position 48,451,715 of record JABTXL010000002.1, on the reverse strand, counting down.
CTCTCCTTATTCTGCCATTCACAAGCATCCTGCCCCCTTTATGATGTTCCCTGTGCCCTGGGAGAGATGACCCAGACGTCTTGTTTAGGGTTAAGCAGACTCAATAGTCACTTATTCCCAGCTCTTTGACCAGTCTCATGACTGGTCAAAGGTTCAGGTTCTTTTCCCTGTCCATCTTCTCTTGGTGGCCCATGGTCTTCAGATTGCCCCCACGTCTGTGCTCACTGTGTCTTCCTGGCTTTGAGCAGACAACTAGGTGCTGCTCAGACTCACCCTCCCTGGCTCTGGGAAGTGCACATGATCTCCAGAAACTGTCATGGCTTCCTTGCTTCCTGGAAAAACTCAGCAAGGCTATGAGATTGGGAAGAAAGACACTGAGGGTGACGGGGAGGTTAGGTGACTTGGGCTCATGAGGACAAGATCCTCTGACACTGAGGTGACAGGGAGGTTTGGTGGCCTGGACCCATGAGGACAAGATCCTCAGCCTCCTCCAATCTCTTCCTCAGACAGAGCCAGCAACTAAAATCAATGTAGGATTTTTTATAAGCAGAAAATGGCCTGACTGGAAGATCAGGTCATCTGCTATCCAGACTCCTATCTGCCACCAAGTGTCCTCTACATTATTGCCCAAGGGATTTTCTTCTGCCCCAGGTACCCAGGGTCTCCCTGTCTTAATTTGTTAATTCCTCAGCTGTTTAAATCTTACATGATAGGCCATCCCCTCTACTTGGCACCCTGCCATGTGTTCCCGCCTCAACTCCTGCTCCCTAGGACCAGAACTGAACAGTCTCTACTTCCTCAGGCAAGCCGCAAGAAGGAAGTCCCTACTCACAAGCTAGCCTCAGTGTCTTCTGCCAGCACCTCAGCTTCATCTCTGGGCCTCTGTCCCCTCGTGCACATTATGAATTCTGCATTGCTTGTTTACCTGGTTTTGCCCTCCCCTCTCCCCACTGCTCTATAGTTGTCTTTTCATGTCACAGATTGTCCCAGCTTGTCACTAGTGGTAGTCCCCGTCTCATATTTGTCTTCTGTCCTCGTCTCACTCCTACTTTGCTGCATTATATTGACAACAGTTAATGCCACCGAAAGTATCGTAATCCCCCTCTCTGTATAGGTGAAGAGAGAATGAAACAAGAGAAAGCACCAAATTATGCACCTATGGACTCTGTATTTGTTACTTCTGTGAACAAATACCTGACTAGAAACAATTTAAAGGAAGGAAAAATTTATTTGGGTCCATCATTTGGGGGTGCAGTTCTACTTGGTAGGGGAGAGCATGAAGGCAGGAACATGAAGTCGCTGGTCACACTGTGTGCAGTCTGGAATCAGAAGGAACACAAAGCCACTGGTCACACAGTGTGCAGTCTGGAATCAGAAGGAACACAAAGCCACTGGTCACACTGTGTGCTGTCTGGAATCAGAAGGAGCTGACTACAGGTGCTTGATTGGCTCCTTCCTTGGCGTTTTATTCACTGGACCTCAGGGAACGGTGCCATCATGTTTGTGGTGGATCCTCCTGGGGTGAACCCTTGATGGGAACACCTTTGGAGACAGGCTCAGGGCTTTGTTTCCTACAGGATTCTAAATCTCACCAAGTTGGCAAGTCCACAAGCAGCAATCCCCACAGGCATTTGACTTTTTCCCAGCTCTCGTTCATGGAGCGACACTTCACTGTCCCGCACATACACATAGCAGGTAGCTAGTGAGACCACTCAGCCAGTTGCTGAGTGACTTACAGAGGTTAAAAACTTAAAAACAAAATGTTCTGTAAGGAGTATTCCCAGACATGAATCTAATTTCTTACTAGAACATTCTCTTGTCAGACTCAGCTTGACAATCTCTGTGGGACACAGTGAGCTGGGCTGACACCTCAGAGAGGAGTGGCCCAGGGGCCCCTCTCAAGCCTCCTGCCTCCCACTGTTCCATCATTGAGCAAGCGTTCCAGGCCAGAATCAGGTGTGTGAGTTTCCCACTCAGCCTGAATAAATCAAGTGAGAAAACGCGTGGAGCTGTGGGTTTCCAACAGCTAGATTTTCCCTGTGGCTTGCTTGACAAATCAAGAGTAGATTTCAAAACTCAGTTTCTGCAGCACAGCAGGGCTGCAGGAACAGTCAAGAGCTGGCGGCTTCATTCAGGAGCCATCAGCCTAGCATCTTAAGGGATTGCTTGCTGAAGTGGATCCAAAAGGAGGACCTCGGGTTCATGGGTTAAGGTTTTGGTTTGTCTCCAAGTTTGCTATTAATGTGTGTGTGTCTGGGTCTGTGTTGCAGTCTGGTCCTGGCTTTGCAGGGGATACACACCAGATGAGCTGGAGGAATTTACTCAGACACATGAGGCAATTTATCAGCTCCAGATTAATAAGTCATAGCATATGATCATCTCTTACTGTGTGCTAGCCATTCCTGACACAATGTACCCTTGTCTGTCAGCTCTTAGGACTTACCAAAGCAATGGGGTGATATTTGCTCTGTTTACAGCTCTTGCTGGCAATCTGTGTATATTGTCTTGTGTTATCTTAATCCACATATTTTCTTTGAAAAATTTCCCAATTTAATTATTGGCATGAGGTATATCTTGTTTGATTAATATCCATGCTTTTTCTTTATCACTTTTTTTTTGCTTTCCAAATCTTCCCCCTAAAAAATGTTCTCTATCTTTTTCTGTCCAGATTTTCACTTTAGTCTTGGGATGCCTTGGACTCAGTGCCAGTGTTTCATTACTGTTTCATCCACGGTGTCTCGGAATTCCTAATTCCCTCACATGATTCAGTCATTTATATGGCTCAATTTATACTTCTTTAAACTTTCGAGCCGTTGGTTAAATAAATACGTGCTACAAAACACATAAAATTCCTTAGGTTGGATGAAAAGGAATGTTTTAGCCAAGAGTCCAGCCCTTATAAACATGTTTATGCACTGCAATAAGTTTTAAATAGATGGTATGTTTAACATCACACATTGTAGGAATTCTTAGTTTAGTTTTTAAAAGGTTGGGTAAATGATGCACACCCAGAGTGCCTACAATTATTAAAAACAGTTTCTATCTACCTGTCAAGTGTCCGTGTCAACATCTACACGTTAGCAGATGACATGCTTTAACACGGTCACTAAATCCTTGTCTGTGTATCTGGCGTGGTCATGTGAAAGTCACATCCAACTGAATCGTGGAAGCACACACATATTTTGTGCGGAATGAAAACGTAGAAAAATAGAAGTTTTCAATGATGTGTCTGTCCAGAAGCCTTGGAAAGTGTGATTCATATGCAACTTGAATAGGTCTTTTTTTTTTTAAATCTGATCCTCAATCCTATATTTTCAAGCAATAGTATCAGATAAAGCATTTGATTAGCAAAATATTTTCTAGTAGATGCTGTTCATGGGTCAACTGACATTCCCGTCCCCCAAATAACTCTGTAAGGAATGCTAGTATTAAATAAGATAAAAACATGGCAGAAACATTTATCAAGTGACAGACAGCTGACACCCGTGCCCGCCCTGGTAGCCATGAGTTCCTCCCACATATCTACTGGGTCAAACGCTTTCTGCTCTTTCCTAACTTGTCTGCCTTCCCTTTGGTGGTGGCTCATCTGACACTTGTATGTGGATTACCTCCATGCTTCAGTTAACTTCTGCAATACAACTTTTGTTCCAGTCCAGCAAGAGTATGTTTCCCCAGGCTGGCAATTCAGCTGGCTTGTACTTGTGCCATCTGGTGGAAGGAGGTAGAAATGGATGCTGGGCCTTTGGGGGACATGGACGAGTTCCCCTTGTCTTTTGGAATCTGATCTCCACCATGAAACAATCATCGTTGGCTTGGTAACAAGAGAGTATCCCCTTCACCTTGCTGGTGGTAGCCTAGAGCATCTGTTCCCGGCTATCCTGCCAGCTCAACACAGAGCATAACTGGACTGGACAATCACAAGGGCTGCCTAGCAGACCTGAGAGCTGAAGAAAGGCTTCTTATCTTATCATTGTGTTTTGTGGTTGCTTGTCACACACCATTGCCATGGAGATACAATGGACATCCTGACATATTAATAGTAGCAACAGCTCAAGTGTATTATGGTTATAAAAATAAACATAACTAGAAGAAAAGTCAACCAGTACATTAACCAAAAACATGAGGGCTAGTAGAGAGAGGAATTTTGTTAGGTGACGAGGTGAAGAAAAAAAAAACTTAATAGTTAAGGAGAAAGGAAAAGGTAGTGGATGAGAGTCTGGGTAAAAATTATTGATGTCGGATTTCTAAGAATGACTAAGATGGAGTAGATGAAAAGAAGATTTTCAGACTAAAATCTGTGATTGGTGGAAAGGGCATCATAGAGACAGGGAATGGTCAATGATTCCAAACAACAACTTGAGTTAACTAGTAGTTAGCTAGCACTAAGAACTAGTATAAAACATTTTCTGTATATATGTACACACACACAGACACAGGACATGTGCAAACATGCACGCACGCACACATACACACACTGAACTATAAGCTTATTTATAAGTACATCTTCCATTATTGTAGTTTTATAAACTTTGAGAAGCAGTGAATAAAACCAGTTTTATTTTGGATGATAAAAAGCTGAGGACATTTTTATTTGGAAGATAATGAGTCAAAGGTTGCCTGGTGTCAGTGTGGCTATGAAGTAAGAACCCCACCATTTGCTGAGATTGGAGAGAAAAGAGGGAATGAGACACGGAGGGCCCACAGTTTGAAAAGGCAAGAGCTGAAGACCAAGGCTCTTAGTCAGTAGTGACATCCTTTGTGGACACTTGGCCATGGCTCCAAGTCAGGTAGAAGACTCTGCTAGACCCCTTGACCTTGAGAGATCGGCAGGGAGAAACAAGATGGATGAAAATGGCCTTAAAGTGTTTTTCAGGAAGTGTCTTAAAGGACCAAGAACAGCTTCAGCCAAGGCACGTTGTGAAGTAGATCCACAGAAAGTCCAGATATCATGCTTGAGAAAGACATGCGTGACTTACAAGACAACTGTCTGCGAGTCATTGGTCAGGGACATCCCAGAGATCTGCCAAACAATGCCAGCTATTCCATTGCTCTTGGCTGCCCACTATAACTGTATAGTAAGATCCTATTGCTGAAGACGACATCCTATTGCCTCAGGACATAGAAAAATGAAACCAAAACTAACAGGGAAACTTCCTGCTGGCGAGCTTCCACAGCGCTGGAAAGTGTGTGTGTGTGTGTTTCTGGGAGAGAAAAAGGCATAAATGTCTTATCTAGTGCTGGTCTTTGCACACTGCCACACTAACCTGCCAGGCAAAGTGTCTCCACTAATAACCAGTGGTCTGACTGTCGTGGGGTAGCCAGCTGTCTTGTCGTTGTATCTGAGGCCTATGCCACAGCAAGGAATTCATGCCTGGTACTGTGAAGCCAGCCAAAAGCCTGTGGCTGGGGAGATCATAGGCCTTGTTGTGGAACCAAATTGGCATGCCAAACTGTCTTCCAAATATTTGTGTTTATTCTTATAGGCCTGGGCTGCTCTCGAACTTGCTGAGAGACCCTTCTGTTGTTCAAGGGTCAGCAATTAATGAAAAGACTCATACCTTGTCATAGTGCTGAGAATGGATGCCCGCGAGAGCACTCCCTAAACGAGATGCTTATGTCGGCACTTCTCTCCCGTCCAAGAAGCAGGGGTCATTGAGAACGCAGGTGAAATGAATGCAAGCGCTGGAAGATGGGGAGGAGGGCTTTGAAATGCTTCCTCTTAGACACGGCACGGCCATGGCACCCATGCATTCACGCCGGCTTGTGGTCGCGTGCACAAGATCAAGATCAAGCCCGTCAAAATTTCAGTATAGTCTCGTGAAGCCCAGTTGACGGTGGCTTAGGAAGGGTGAGTCACTTTTGGGGTGTGTGTGTGTGTGGCAAGTGTAGGTTGCCTATGTTCCAGGGGATGATGCCACACCTTTGTTTACAGCCAGTACTAACTGAATGCGGTAGGATGTAGTTTTTAAAAAGATGTGAAGTTGGAATGGGGAGGTGGGGGGGCTCCAAAGGAGTCAAATGGGAATAATGCTCCCTATGCATGCATTCAATTCTCAAACGACTAAATTTAAAAATTACTCTTAAGAAGGCAAAGTGTGCCTTGCATGTTTAGTTGACCTCTTTTGTTCTTGCCGTGATTTCAGTCTTCTGTTAAAGAAATAATTTCATTCATTTCTTTATATCTTTCTACCAGTCTACAAACTATTTAAAGGAATGGATTATGTCCTCAGTAACTTGCTCATGTTTAGCACTCAGAAGATACTTTATCAGTTTTATTGAATAAAAGGAAGGTTACATTTCGGTTTAAGAAGCAATGACCTCAGTACAGGATGTAGGAGATCAAAATAGCAGCATTACATGAAGAACGGACTTTGAGGTGTGTGTGTGTATGTGTATGTGTGTGTGTGTGTGAGTGTGAGAAAAGTCGAAGGAAGGGTACACTTGGGTAATAATGTTGGTGGGGAATAAATAATTTCAATAAAAATAAGGCAATAAAAGAGGACTCATTCTCATGCAAAATGTTAGCAAATGAAGTTCAAGAAGGTGCTTAAAATTATATTATGACTAAGCATGACTTCCTTCCCCCAAGACGCAGGAGTGGTTTGCTGTCACATAAATTCAACGACATCATCAATGTAATTCAAAACATTAATTAAGAAGGTAAAGCTTAACTCTCTGAAAGGAGACAAAAAGGAGAAGATTGAATTCGATATATTCCTGAGTTTTTAAAAAATGGCTTTACAAAGTCTTTTGCCTCCTATGTTAACTGTAGGAAGTGACCACACATCTTGTAGCCTGAAATACATAAATGTATTCATTTATAGTGATGGAGGGCAAGAGTCCAGAGTCTGATTTGGAGGGGGGGGGTGGTCTGTTTATCTGTGGCCAATACACACAGCTACTCAGAGCACAGAGACCAAGGGATTGTGAGTGCCCAGATCTCCAGGGGTCTGTGTCAGCTCCCTGCCCCACTCATGGCCCGGAGATCATTGTAAAAGAAGATGGGAAGCCAGCTTGGCTCTTCAAGTGGCTGAAGGGGAATCTGATTGCCCTGTCCTCGGTTTCAGTTGTGGCCTTACTCACCTCACCCTTTCTCCCCTGCTCTATTCACCACACTGAGTCTTTCTGATCCTCCGCAGTGGCACTAACTCTGCCTGCCTCTCCTTCACTGACTCTGTCACATCCCTGTTGCCCCTCACACTCATGGGGCCCGAGGTCAGGATGTGGATATCTCCAAGGGACCATTTTCAGTTCTTCATAGAAATAGTAGGAATAGAAGCTAAAGAGTGGCTTTGCAGACGTGGCTGCCCCCATCACTGCCTGCTGTAGCCACGGTAAACTCCACCGTGTTCTTCCACATCATGGCCAATGGCAATCCCTTATCATGGAGCTACCCTGGTTCTAAATGTCATTCAGGGTTCTGTGGGGATTGAACAGTTTAAACTGGTGAGAGAACAGTTCCCTATCCTTCTGCAGCTGTTTGCCATGAGCTATGAAGACTATTATAGAAAAATGAAAATAAAGTCAAGGAGTTAATAATGTTAACACCAGAAGGTAACCTTCTGTGACCTTCTAAATCTGACAAATGTAGAAGCTAAAAAGATTGGCCAATTTGACATCCTTTGGGGAGGGTCACATAATAGGTTAAAATAAAGGTTAATTATGATGTGTCCTTTATCTTAAAGGGTATATCCCACAGAACTGAACTCAGCAGGACATAAGAACATGTGTTAAAGAATGTGTGTTATTGCCTGTTACAAGACACAAAGTGGGGAAGTCACCATTGTTGATAATAAAGAGTGGATGGGGTAGGGTGGGGGGAAGTATATGGAGTGGGAGGAGGGAAGGGAGTGGGAACTGAGATTGGTATGGAAAGTGAGAAAAAGATAGTTTTTTTTAATTAACTAATTTAAAAAGTATTGAACTATCAACTAGAATACTGTGGTGGCACATTTTTGACATATATGATTTAATAATTTCTTTTTTTATTATTTTTACTGAGCTATATATTTTTCTCTCCTCCCCTCCCTTTTTCCTCCCTCCCCTTTTACTACTCTCTCTGAACATTCTGACAGGTGTGAGATGGAATCTCAAGAGTTGTTTTGATTTGCTTTTCTCTGATGGCTAAGGATGTTGAGCATTTCCTTGGTGTGGGAAGTCCTCTGTATATGTGTTGCTTTTATTGGTTAATGAATAAAGAAGCTTCTTTCGGCCGATGACTTAGCAGAATATAGTCAAGTTGGAAATGATATATAGAGAGAGTAGGCGGAGTCAGGGAGAAGCCATGGAGCCTCCACCACAGACAGACACACTGGAACCTTGCCAGTAAACCACCACCACATGGCAATACACAGAATAATGGGTTAACCAAAGATATAAGAGCTAGCTAGCAATATATTTAAGCTATTGGCAAAATAGTATTGCAAATAATATAGTTTCTGAGTGATTATTTTGAGTCTAAGTGGCTGGAAACGAACAAGTAGCTTCTGCCTACATTTCCTCAAGTGTCTTTTGGCCATTTTAGATTCATCTGTTGAAATTCTCTGTTTAGGTCTGTACCTTGTTTTTTATTGAATTATTTGTTCTTTTGAGGACCGATTTCTTAAGTTCTTTATATATTTTGGATACCAGTCCTCTATTTGATGAGGGGTTGGTAAAGATCTTTTCCCATTCTGTAGGCTGTCCTTTTGCCTTGTTGACCGTGTTCTTTGTTTCACAGAAGCTTCTCATTTTCATGAGGTCCCATTTATTAATTGTTGCTCTCAGTGTTTTTACTACTGGGGTTATACTAGGAAATGGTCTCCTGTGCCAATGAGTTCAAGTGTACTTACCACTTTCTCTTCTATGAGGTTTAGTGTGGTTGATTTATGTTCAGGTCTTTGATCCATTTGGATTTAAGTTTTGTGCATGGCGATAGATATGGATCCATTTTCATTCTTCTACATGTGAATATCCAGTTATGCCAGCACCATTTGTTAACTTTCTTTTTTCCATTTTATATTTTGTATTTTTTTGCCTCTTTGTCAAAGATCAGGTATTTGTAAGTGTGTGGACTGATATTCAGCGGGGTCTTCAATTTGGTTCCATTGGTCCTCCTGTCTGTTTTTATGGTGGTGGCACATTTTTAAAAAACAGAAAATGATCATAAGGCAATCATAATTTAATTGATTAAAAGAAATATTTTGAAATAGAAGCAACACACAAGTTAGTAAATACAGACACAAGAGTTAAAACATCTTTAATGTTTCTCAGAGTGTATCCATATTATATTGGTCTGTTTTTCAGCATGTGCTCACTTGTGCTCTCTCTCTCTCTCTCTCTCTCTCTCTCTCTCTCTCTCACACACACACACACACCCTGTGTGTAGATGTGTATATAATCTATATCTGCATGATTATACTTGTTCATACTTACATTCCCTTTTAATAGTTAGCATTATATGGTAATTACTTTCTTATGATTAAATTGTATTAAAATACTAACTTTATTAGCAAAATTAATGGTTCTCCCCCAGGTTTTTGTTCAGTTTGATTTGCCACTAGTAGTTGAGATTATTTACTGCTTGCAGTGCCTAAAATGATGTAACGGAACACTCGCGCTGCTGAAGGAGTTGTATATGGTGCAGCCGTTCTGGAAAACAACTTGGCAAGTTCTTAAAAATGAAATATGAACTACTATGCAGCTCAGCTGAACTCCTGACCATTCCTCCTGTAGAAATAAAAACTTACAGTCCCATAAAAACCTTTCAGTGACTGTTCAAAGCAGCTTCATTCATAATAGCCCCAAACTGGAAACAACCTTAATATCCTACAAGGGTGAAGGGTTAAGTGGTAGTCCACGGACGCCATGGAGTGTCACTCAGCAATGAGAGGGGGAGAATACCGTGAATACCGTGGGCAAACTAAGAGTCCACAGCACCGCTCCGTGTTTATTTCATACAACTTCATGCCCATCTGCAATTATCTGAAGAAAACATTGAAAATAAGGAATATGAGCACAGGCAGCACGTGCAGATGTGTTTTTATGTCTCTCGCTGTATTCCTAGAGGTGAATTTCACTACAGTTGTGCCAGCCTCTCTAAGAGCTTTGTCTCCACTTCTATGCTGATTGTTACAAACTTCAGACAGTTTACACACCACCATGTTTTCAGGTAGCACAAGAAGCAGGTGAGAGTTTTCTATGCTGAAGGCTACTATGTTCTAGTTCTTATTGTCTGTGTGAGCATTCCCTTGTCCATAAACTCCCCAGGACTGCCCGAGAGTCTCCTCCTGCTATCTGTCTCCATGCTTTGAGAGTCTAGCACTTCACAAGTGGCGTATAAGAAACTCTCCATAGATTGGTTTAATGTCAGACCGAGTGTGGTAACTACTGTACACCATCTTAAATTCTTGCTCAGACCAGCTGTTGAGTTGCCGACAATCCCGAGACTGAAGATGTTAGCCAGAGATGGAGGAAAGCATGTCTTCCTGGAGAACCTGGAACTGTGGAAGAGCGAGAGTTTGGGGTGATCCTTCTAAAAGGATTGCTCACTCTGGTGTGAGCCTAGGTCTTTGGACTCTGAACTCCCGGGTCTCCCGCTTGCTTCTCCAGCAGAGAGTGAGGATGCCTGTGTGACAGTGGTACACTGTCATCAATGAAAGGTTTTTAGCTATTGTGTTTGCAGCATGCGTAATTGCCTCCCTGACTTATTTGGAGGCCATGCTGATTGTGAGTACAGGTGGGAACAGTGCCGCATTCATCACGCAAGAGGCGGACATGCAGGCGCCTCCTTTGCTTTGTGCACGTAGTTCACCATCAATATTAAGTGTTTCCCAGGGTATCCCCTTTGAGAAAAATTTTTGGGGTTGTACCACTTCCAGATTACAGTTATGTAGTGAGGTGAGTCCTCCCAGAAGATGATGCCCTATGATGGATCCTCTGTAACAGGCAGGATTATATTTCACTCACAGCTCCTTAGTTTGATCTATTTGCACAACTGCATGGCTAATAACATTTCAGTTAGGCACTTGCAATTTCTTCTAGTGCAGAAAAAGTTAGACAATAATTTATTTGCTACTACTTCAAGGGCTGACATTTTAGTGATTTTTTATACAAAAATTGCTGTCTTGATTCAATTGAGGTGAATGCTCTAGAAATGTGTGCCATTTAACAAAATTACAATTTAAGAGTTCTGCATCCTGGCAGCTGTGGCTACCTGGGCTCTGGAAACATGGGTTGATTTGCATAGTATGGCAATCATTTGTCCAGTCTGCTGCTTTAATTTGTTTTGCTATACTTGTGCCCATCACTTCACTTTTGTCTAGTTACCCAGAAGTTGCACCTTTCTTTCCTAAAACAAAACCTTAAGTGTTCTAATTTTTCAGCCTGGAAAGATTTGCATGCAGCCTAACCTACTTTTAGTGTTTGCGTGTGTGTGTGTGTGTGTGTATTATCTTCTTTGGGGCTAAGATTACTCTGAATGGTGAAGATAGGACTTGAATAATTTATGAATTCGAGTGATAATACATCCCATATTTTTCCTAATCCCTGTAACTTCCTTTGCCCCTTTCGCTTGTCTTTCAGACAGCCACTGAGTATAGAACATATATTATCATATATTATCATCCAACTGTCCAGAAAGATGCCTCATTCTTTGTCCAGGGCTGGGAGCTCTTTCTGTCTTACTCCAGGTTTATGTTCAAAAAGATTACACCTTGCCAAGAAAGCAAAGATGCAAGTCCAGATGTAATGAACATCTAATGACAGAGGTGGTTGAGTTCTTGGAAGTGAGAACTCGTTGGCTCTAATTGTGAAGTCCTGCTGTTTATAGGAGGGATGCATGTAGCGTTTATGAGTTTGGATGTGTTCTGCGTTAGCTCCACAGGACCATGTGCATAGACTATGCTCCCCCCAGGCATGTTCTGGGTTGGGCGAGGCAGTCCATTTCAGTCCATCTGCACAGATTGATTCCCCGGGAACAGGCCAACACTACAATCCTTTTCCAGCAGTAGAAGGTGCTTCCCACTCAGCAGAACCTGGAACAGGATCTTTATGCTGGTCCTCGGCACCCTTTTTATAACATCATGCCCCTCATGTGAGCCATATGTCACTTTCCATGGTCGCTCTCATCTCATAGTGTCAGGAGCAATGGGGGGACGCACTAGAATGTCAGTGGATTACTAGGGTGCAAGCTCTAAAACTGGGGTCCCAGGTGTCCTCTCCTCCATTAATCTCACGCCTGTGATGGAGACCTTCTGGGAGATTGCAGCTTCAGCTGCACAGAGGTATTATACTCAGTGCTAACAAAATGAGAATTTATAAATAAACATGCTGTCTTCTTGGAAATTATAAATGATCAAGATTGACTATAGAAGTAAAAAGCATTTAATAGACAGATAGATATACTTATATAACAAAAGCTTACTACCAAAGATCTATATACAGAAAAGGCTTTAGAACCACAAAGTTAAACAGTAAGTTCTATGAAAGCCTTAAGGAACTACCAATTCTGAGACAGAAAAGAAAGCGTTTCTACAGAGTCCTATATGTTCTCGGTATCCTACCCAGAGGCACAGGCCTGCTTCTGTGTGCAGAGATGGAAACATGGATGATGAACACTTCAGTAGTAAAGAGGCACTGGGTGCTGGGATTGGGGGTTTTCAATTTTCATGAATACCATATTGCCAAATTTTCTGATTGTATATAGAGTGGTTATTTTTTATTATTCTGCAATACACAGCCTCTTCCTGAAGGAAAGGAATTACTGTGAATAGAATGAACGACAGCACAGCCAAATCTAGGGCAAATGCTCACCTTGCATTAGAGGGGTCTCTGAGCAGCTCTGGTGACATGACTGTCAACAGGACTTGAGGTCTGCCCTCGGCTTGTAGCCTTTGCGCCCTGGTTGCAGGTTAGAATCGTCCAAAACTGTGCACAGAAGGTTCCCTGGTGCTGTGCTTTAACAGTAGAACCTCCCTCACGGGCTTATGAGTTTGAGCACTTGCTTTCCAGATGGTGGCGCTGTCTTGGAAGGTTGTGCAGAAGGAAGTGGGTTACTGGGGCTGGGTCTCGAGAGTATATAGCCTGGTTCCACTTCTGCTCCTTTTTGACTCTGAACTGTAATGAATGTGACTCGTGCTCTGACATCATGCCTTCCCTGCCACTTGTCAAGCTTGTTTTCTTCCTTCCTTCCTTCCTTCCTTCCTTCCTTCCTTCCTTCCTTCCTTCCTTCCTTCCTTCCCTCCCTCCCTCCTTCCCCCCTCTCTTTCTTTCTTTTTTCCTTCCTTCCTTCCTTCCTTCCTTCCTTCCTTCCTTCTTTCCTTTCTCCCTTCCTTCCTTCCGTCCTTTCTTTTTTTTAAATATCAATGAGAGGAGTGACTCACACACCTGGACACTGATACACATATTTGAAGCCCCCAGCCTAGTCTCCTATGAAGCTGTGCTCAGAGCCATGGCCAGAGGCTCGCTGAGGCTCTTAGGAAGTTCTGACAATGGGCACCTTTTAACAGCTAAGGATACAGTGGTCAGGGGCTCTGGCAGGAGAACTGGGGGCTAATGAAAATGCAATTTACGACTGTCTGGTTTGGGCCCTCTATGTGTCGTGGCAGAGGTTCTATGTCACTGTTGTCAGCCAGGTGTCCAGGCTGAATGTGTCCTTCTCTGAGGTGTAATTTGGAATAATAGCTCTCAGTGAAAATTACTCAGTGTGAGGCTGGTGTTTACATGAACTCTTAGGGAACAAGAGGTTTAGTTTTGTTCCTCATGCTACACAATTCCAGGAATTTACATTGCACCTGGCCTGGTTGTCAATTCTATTTCTTATCACTCAATAAAACAATTTATTAGGAAAATATGGTTGAAAACTGCCAGAGCAACATGTAGCTTTGCTCTTGCAACTCATGAACGTCATATATCTTATTGGACAGCAGGAGGGGGTGACTCAGATTTATCTGTTCTGAGGTTCCTCCTGGCTGGGAGCTGGGTCCTGGGGCTCCTCCTGGCTGGGAGCTGGGTCCTGGGGCTGTGCTGGCTCAGGGAATGATGTTGTGGAGATGGTCAGGAGCCAAGTGGGAAGGTTCTGGATAAAGGCTGCTGCTGGCTCTGCTCTGAAGTTCAGCTGCGTGTATTGGGCGTGTTAGCCCCAGGTCCTCTTAGTTACTGTCACAAACAAGAAGCCTGGTTTCTTGGCAGCGGCCACAGGTGAGGAACTAGGTATTGTTCAGGAATATTGACATAAAATCCTGCTCCCTTTTAAAGGCGGGGTGTGAAGATACATTACCAGGGAAGGAGTGAGAGTTGCATCTTTTCTGCCTTCCCTGGAGGTCCCCCAGACCCATGTATGTCTCTGTGTTTCAGATGACTTCCCTTTAAATGCATATCCCCCTCTGGGGCAGCGGGAGAATCATTACTGTACCTGTCTGGCTGAGAATCATTTAATGTCTCATAAAACTCAGTCCCTCTTCCTTTTCGCCCTCGGCACCCAGTGAGCCACAAAGATTTTGTAGATACAAGTATTTTCCATGGAGCTTATGAATAATACCCCTTGGCAGAAGACCCAAAGAAAGACCCAGACTGCAATGTTTTCTAGAGACTTTACATACAATGAGCCTTAATTACTGGCAAGCCTGTCAAGAGCTTATTCCCACATGTGTCAGCACTTCCTTAATACACTGTAATTCATCGTGTTTGCGTGGCAGAAGCAAGGTACTCCGCGTCCTTACGCTCATCCATCTCCAAGTGCGGGTCTTGAGCTGCGTATCCCCGTCGAGCATCTTCGTCTGGTGAACAAGGTGCAGACTTTAGCATTGAAAGGGCAAGGTCCCTGGAGTCGGTCAAAGTCGTCCATCACAGACCACTTTAGCCTATACTCTGGGGAGCTGTCCTTCCAAAGCTCACTGCTTCATCGCCAAAGGATGTTCACTTAATAAAACTCCAGTAAATCCTGGAAGGCAATCTAATTTTAGACAGAAAGCTCAGGGAGCGAGGAATCCTATCATTTACCCCAAGACAATTTTTCTCATTGAATTCATTTTCATGCTAGTTGTGTAATTAAATTAAGACAGGAATTTATTTCTTTTTAATTAAAAAAATGGAATGCCTTTGGGTTGGAGAAAAGAGGGTGGGAAGGGAAAAGAGAAGTCTAGAAAAACACCACATCTCAATTGGAAGTAATTTGAAATGCCACGTTATACATTTGGGATTGTCTCTCAACCCTGAGGCTCTTCTCGGTAAATTTAGAATTGGGCTGAGCCCAGTTGGGGATGGTTCTGGAAAGCAGTGACCAACCTGAGCTCTGTTTGATAGGGCTAGCACCAGGTCCTGGGGCCACTTTGCTTTGGACAGATATTCAGATTGATTGTTTCATATTTGTCTTTCAGTCTTAGAGTTGAGGAGAGGGGAGGCAAACTTATCTCCCCGAAGTGTCAAATTGCATGAGAACCTCTCAGATGATCTCTTGGGTAATACATCAATTTTCCAAAGTTAATATGGGAAGACCAAAGTCTGCAGTGGGAAAAGACTTTGTTCCTGGTACTGCTGAGATTTCAAGAGATGCTCTCTCCATATACACCTTGCCATCTGCAGTTTCTTCTTTCTTTCCTCCTCCTCCTCAGCATCACCATCTTGGATTTTGAGACACAGACTCTCCATGTAGCTCAAATAGGCATCAAACTTGGAATCCTCTTGCCTCATCCCGTCAAGTGTTGGGATTATAGATGTGCCTAACCATGCTTAGCATGTAAATCTTTTCTTTAATAGCCATTCTTAACTTTGCATGGTTGAGATGCATGTGTGGAGTTAATGCTGGACTTTAGTCAACAAGGGAGAGACTGCTTATCTTCATTGGTCTGTTATGTTACTTTACGCGACTTTTTTTTTCAGTAATGGGAACAAATTATACGTAATAAAATTGGTTTGATAGTGCTTACGTTTATTTGTTAAAAGTTATATGGATTTGAACAGGCATAGTATGCATAGTACAGATTGGAAGAACAGTAAATCCCTGTCCTCTGGAGCAGTGCTTCCCCTCTCTGTTTGGATATATTCGTTGCACAATCAGGATGCCATGAAGCAGATACGGAAGCCTGTATTGTTCCATCATCCAAGGACTTGTAATCGGATTGAGAGGCACGTGTGTGGTTGAGTGTCAAGAGATACTTCTGGGGGAGACCACTGGGAAGCATCTGGGGTGGCTAGCTTGGCCCTAAAAATGCTGGCATTCAAACTCAGGCCTTTCTGGTAACCACTGATTAGAGCAGAAGAGAAAAAACGCCAAGAAGAAAGAAAACTAGTCCACAACATTTCTGAGGACACCATGCAGACATCGCTAAAGAAAACTTTCTGGTTGGAGATTCAGCTCTAAATTACGTATCTAGTGACTTGATAAGATGTAAAGCCGAACTCAGTTGTTTCTTTTTCTTTTTTTCCCCCCAAACTTGATTCTTTTCCTGTGCGCCTTTAGACCTCACGGGGATCTCTGCTTCTTCTCACGTGTCGCCCAAGGTGGACCACACACCAATATTCTGAGTTTATGTTCCACAATGATCTTCCCAAGTTCCCTCTACTCTTGACTTCTTCCTCACCCCTCAGTCAAGTCTCATGGGACTTTTCTGTGGGGCTCCTGCTCTACCTCCATCTGTTTCACACACAGCTGTCAGATTAGGGTTTTGTGGCTGTTTTATGTAAATTGTACCCTATGACCCTCAAAAGAAAATGCTTAGCAGTTCTCTTTGCTTAGAGAGGCAAGTCCAGATTCACAACCCTGCACACGAGGACCTCTCTGCTTGGCTTCCAGGTCTTTCTGAACTCTAGTTCAGATGAACAAAACTTTTCTCACACTTCTCCTGCTTCTTCTCTTTCCTCTGGGAACTTAATATCAGTGACCAGGCCTTGAGCTGTGGTTGCTGAATGAGTATTGAACGAGTTCACCAAGCATGAAATCCTAATGTACTGGAAATTATTTATGAATTGGCCAATAAGATAGCATTATTAGGAGTTAGACACAAGTTGCCTATAGAGGTACCACTATTTTTTTCTAAAACCAACATTTTTAAAATGTCTTCAACTCCCATTAGGTATGTTCTGGTGTTTGCTGATGAAATTCGAAGTCCTTGAAATAGATTCTGTCCTAGTCATAGTGGATTCTGATAGCCAGGAATCTTTGTGTGAGATTATACCCAACAGAAGGCTAGCAGGAATGAGAAATGTGCCTGGCAGTCATGTTAACTAGTTAATGTTAATGTAACACAGCTATGTTACTCTGTGTTAATAAGACAAATACCTGTGCACCATGCTCGAGTAGAGTCAAATCCAGCACAGATCAGACAACCGTCTAGAGCAAGTCTCTTCCAGGCAGATGCTCCTCTGAGATTGTTATCACCATCTTAACATGTAGATGCCTGAGCACAATGGCCTTATTTTCATATATCACTTTAATTATCAATTCAATATTCTGTTGCTTAAAATGAGTCACATGATCCTGCTTATAAGCAGGGCACAGAGAAGGTATAATGATTCTTTTTTCAGGTTTTTTCATTGTTTTTATTAAGCTATACATTTTTCTCTGCTCCCCTCCCTCTCTCTCCCCTCCCCTTCTACCTTTCCCATGGTCCATGCTCCCAATTTACTCAGGAGATCTTGTCCTTTTCTACTTCCCATGTACATTAGATCCATGTATGTCTCTCTTAGTGTTCTCCTTGTTGTCTAGGTTCTCTGGGATTGTGAATTGTAAGCTGGTTTTTTTTTTTTTGCTTTATATCTAAAAGCCAACTTATGAGGGAGTACATATGATATTTGTCTGGGTTACCTCACTCAGTATGATGTTTTCTAGATCCATCCATTTGCCCACAAATTTTAAGATGTCATTTTTTTCTGCTGTGTAGTACTCCATAGTGTAAATGTACCACATCTTCTTTATCCATTCTTCAGTTGAGGGGCATTTAGGTTGTTTCCAGGTTCTGGATATGACAAACAATGCTGCTATGAATATAGCTGAGCACATGTCCTTGTGGTACGATTGAGCATCATTTGGGTATATACCCAAAAGTGGTATTGCTGGGTCTTGAGGTAGGTTGTTTCCTAATTTTCTGAGAAATAGCCATACTGAAATCCAAAGTGGCTGTACCAGTTTGCACTCCCACCAGCAATGGAGGAGTGTTCCTTTTACCCCACATCCTCTCCAGCATAAGCTGTCATCAGTGTTTTTGATCTTGGCCATTCTTACACATATAAGATGGAATCTCAGAGTTGCTTTGATTTGCATTTCTCTGATATCAACATGTAGAAGAATGAAAATAGATCCATATCTATCGTCATGCACAAAACTCAAGTCTAAATGGATCAAAGACCTCAACATAAACCAGCCACACTGAATCTCATAGAAGATAAAGTAGGAAATACTTTGAATGCATTGACACAGGAGATCACTTCCTAAATATAGCCCCAGTAGCACAGACACTGAGAGAAACAATTAGTAAATGGGACCTCCTGAAACTGAGAAACTTCTGTAAAGCAAAGGTCACCGTCAACAAAACAAAACAACAGCCTACAGAAGGAAAAAAAGATCTTCACCAACCCCACACTGGACAGAGGGCTGATCCCCAAAATAAAGAACGAACTCAAAAAATTGCGCATCAAAAGAACATATAATCCAATAAAAAAAAATGGGGTATAGACCTAAACAGAGAACTCTCAACAGAGGAATCTAAAATGGGTGAAAGACATATAAGGAAATGCTCAACATCCTTAGCCACCAGAAAAATGCACAATAATTCTTAATGGTTTTGGAGAAAGGCATAGAATACATACCTACATAGATAGAAACCTATATTTTAATATTTTTAGTTATTGACTTTTTGTGTTTGTGTGTGCATTCACTTGTGTGTGTGCAGTTGTGCGTGTTTGGAAGTTAGAGGAAAGCTTATGGGAGTTGGTTCTATCCTTCTATTAAGTGGGTCCCAGGGATTGAACTCAGGTCTCCAGGTTTAGTGGCAAGCACTATTACCCAGCAAGCCTTATTTCTGGCTCTCACTCATATTTTAATGAACTGTGCTCAGAACCTTAATTATTTTCTGGAATATGCTCAGTTTACATCCAAATAAAGAAGAAAAAAAGACACTGCAGTAAAAATATTCCAGGGAAAGAAACTCACAGGCCTGGGTTACTCTGTGGCTCACCTCCAAAACCTTGAGACGGCTTCTTAGTTGTCAAGTGAGAACAATCTCATCTTTTTCTCTTTTTCCAATGCAGTTGGAAAAATGTCTCTGGCTGGCCTAGAACTCACTCTGTAAACCAGGCTAGCCTCAAACTCAGAGATCCACCTACCTCTGCCTCCTCAGTGCTGGAATTAGAGGCATGCTCCACCTACTGCTGGGCATTAGTCCCATCTTTTAACTGGTTCTTTTATTGAATATTTAATACTCAGGTCTGCAATAATCATTTCTTTGACAATAATATTCTTCTGCTTAGTCAGATGCCCTGTTGTTGCTTTTGCTCTCTGTGTGGCATGAAGTGGCCATCTGGAAGCTTCAACTTCCTTGGGTCTTGACTCTCATTTGGGAATTCTAACTTGACTCCTGGCTCTTGGTGTTTCTCTCTCTGGGGGGCTCCTTTCACAGTCTTGGTGCAAGATGGAAGATATATTCCTGGCCTATTTGTATATTGCATAGCCTGTGTTACTTAAATATTAGGTTTATGTCTCTAAATTAGCAGTTTCCTTACTCTGGAAATGTCTGAAAATCATAGTTAAATTCGTGTTCCCGAAATGAAAACAAAAGAAAATCCTGCCGCTGCCCTCACTCTGTGCTGGTTTTTCTTTCTCAGCTTAAATCGCTGGCAAGTTAGAGTTTGGCAGAACTGGTTCCACCAAAATATGATTGTTTGGGGCAGGGTTCTCCATGTTTGTCTTCTAGTAACAGGGCATCCAAACTCCGGAATTACCGATAAAGAGAAAAGTAATTGTTTTTACATCTTATTCAAATAATAAACATTCTCGCAGTCTTGTAATATTTTCCCTGAAAACCATCATCACCAGCAAATGTGACATGCTAATATATGCTCGTTATTATTTAAAAAGAATTGAAAATATTTAGTCATTTAAAAACAGGAGGTAACAGAATCCATAAAGCTCGTTCATAGGGCTGTAAAAGCTTGGGTTGAAAAGGCACATTGGCCCCAGAGAGAATTTTTATTTTTTCCTTGAAAATTGCTTACATCTATACAAGGTACCTCGTTCATATCCGCCCTCACAGCTCCCCTCTAACGCTCCCCAGAAACCTCTCCCGTTGGGCCTCACTCCCCACTTCCTGTCTTTGTCTTATAATTATTTATTTTTAACCCACGACTGCACTTAATGTCGTCCATATGTGCGCAGGTGTGAGGTCACCAACCAGGGGACAGCTTTCCAGTGGCCACACTCCTAATGAAAAATGATTCTTCCCCCTCTAGTAGCCATCAACTGCCAATAGCTCCTCAGCTAGGGGAGGGGCTTGGGAGCACCTTCCCCAAACCCTTGCTGGATTCACGTGCAGGTTTGCTTAGGTAGCCACACTGCTGTGGTTGTATGTGGCAGCAGCCATTTTACAGGCTCCCCCACCCCCGTCTTCTGCTCTTTCCATCTCTCTGCCAGCCTTTTTGGCATGTTCACTCACAGTCACCTGTTATCGGTGTTTTGAACAGTCAAGCATCTCTATGTTAATCACTCCTTACGGCAATAAGTAGCTCCTCTGACCAAGCTGGGAGCAGCCCCAATCAATGGATTTACACTTACGTATTTCAAAGGCAGTTTGACAACTTGACTGTCTTAGTTAGGGTTTCTATTGCTGTGAAGAGACACCATGAGGATGGCAACTCTTATAGAAAAAACATTTAATCGGGTGGCTTACAGTTCAGAGATTCAGTTCGTTAGCATCATGATGGGACATGGCAACGGGCAGGCAGACATGGTGCTGGAGAAGTAGCTATGTCTTGTGCAGGCAACAAGAAGCGTCTGTCGCACTGGGTATGGCTTGAGCATATATGAGACCTCAAATCCCGCCCCCAAGCAACACACTTCCTCCAACAAGACCACACAACACGGCCAGACTTCCTAATAGTGCCACTCCCTTCGGGGGGCATTTTCTTTCCAACAACCACATTCCACACTCTGGCCCCCAAAGACTTACAGCCATTTCATAATGCAAAAATGCTTCAGTCCAACTTCAAAAGTCCCCCTAGTCTATCATAGTCCTAGTCTTAGCAAAAGTCCAAAGTTCAAAGTCTGTTCTCAGATTCATGCAATCTCTTAACTGTAATGACCTATAAAATCAAAATAAAAAGGCAGATCACATACTTTCAATATATAGTGCCACAGAATATACATTTCCATTCCAAAACATAGGGAAGGGAGCATAGCAAGGAAACACTGGACCACAGCAAGACTGAAAACCAGTAGCGTAAGCTCCAAACTCTGCATCTCACGTCTGATGTCAAAATGCTCTTCAGATCTCCAATTCCTTCCAGCTTTGTTGACTGTAACACACTTCTTTCTCTTGCACTGGTTCCACTCCCTGTTAGTAGCTCTCTTCGGCAGTTGTCCCACAACTCTGGCATCTCCAACATCTTTGGGTCTCCAAGGCAATCCAGGCTTCAACCACACAGCTTCACACAATGGCCTCTGTAGGTCTCCATTCAGGGGCACCTTTGACACAGACCAATCTCCCTGATGAGCACAGATGAGAAAATTCTCAATTCCAAATAATGCGTAGTCACAGACTACTCTGCTCTCCCAAAAAATGGAAACATAGTCCTGACATAGGCAGAGTGATTTCTTCTCAAGCTTTGTTGTATGGCAATTGGAGAGAGAAAGGTATAGTTATTGTACAGGAGGGAAGACTGGCATGTACTGCTCAGTTGATGACCAAGGTCAAGGGTTGGTAGTTATAAACATGTTGACAATACAACCCTTGCTTCAATGGGATAAAAATGCACTTACCTTCAGGGAGCGTTCCTCAGTCACCCACAGCACCAGTGTGGGCATTAGAAAGCCCCAAAGAAATTCCAGCATTTTAGTAGCCAACAACACCCCTAACCAGTGCACCACAGAGGTCTCAAGGACGTCAGAGGAGCTGCCACAGTGACGAGGAACCTAAGAAGCAAGGCAAATTGATGTTATGAAGGATTCATTTTGGGATAGTGGAACAGATGAAGCTCACCATGAAAACGCTAACTAAATTAGCCCTGTAGTTAATACAGATGTTTCATTAACTGTAATTACTCGGCCACGTGGTAAGAAGTTAGCAATGGAAAAACAGTGGCGTTCTTTGAATGTGTCCTACAGAAAGCGTGTGTCGGAAACGTGATCCTTTATGCAACAGGGCTTGACATGGGATTTAGAGAAGTGATAATGGCTCATGAGTGGGTTAATGATGCCATTACAGAAGTAAAAGAGTCTCTCTCTCTCTCTCTCTCTCTCTCTCTCTCTCTCTTTTCCTCTTCCCCTTCATCTTCCTTTCATGTTTTCTCCATCCATCATGCGACTGGCTACAGTTCTGTCATGTGCAGCCTTTACTATGTTAAGATAAGATTCTTCTCACTGGGCAATAATGGTGGCACACGCCTTTAATCCTAGCATTTGGGAGGCCGAGGCAGGTGGATCTCAGTGAGTTTAAGACCAGCCTGGTCTACAGAGGAAGTTCCAGGACAGCCAAGAATGTTACACAGAGAAACCCTGTCTCAAAAAACTAAAACAATAATAAAAAAAGGATTCTCTTTTCTTCTTAGTTTCTTCGGTGGTTTTATCATTAAATAATGTTGAATTTTAATTGCCAGTGGGGGGCAGATAGTTGGGAAATTCTGACTTGGGCCCAAGTTCACAGCTATAGATCTGTATGGTGGGATGCAAAGTCTTCACTGCATGGGGCGGCAGAAGGTTCTTCCATCCCAACTCAGCTTCTGACTTCTGAGAAGCAGGGGGGAGAGGGTGGTTACCAGCTTAGTGTGGGTTCACCAGGGTGATGGAGGCCAGCTTCCCAGGGCTAGAAGGACCTCTCAGTGCCATGGCTTCCCACCCACCCTAGTACACACTGTATCTAAAGGATACACATACTTCAGTAGCCTCACAGGCATATCGACAAAGCACTTTCGGTGTGAGGGGAGACTTCCTAGAGCAGCTCAGACTTCAGTGATGCCAGCTCCTCATTTGACTCCTATGGTGTCTGGTGTCTTCTCCTCCACACACACAGCTTGTTGTAATGAACGTAGCCAGGTAGCTGTGACTTGCTCAGTTCACATCAGTGAGGAATGGCTGGAGATCTGTCTGTCAGAAACCCACATGACTGGCTGAGACACACAGTAATGGGGGGAACCAACAACAACAACAAACAAACAAAGCAAAACACTTTTTAATGGAACTGCTTTTCCTCCATTCAGCCTGATGTTGGCTTTACTTCATGGTTGATACCTTTGTTATGTTTTCTCCTTTCCTAGCCTCCTGAGGGCTTTATCATGAAGGGGTGTTGGGTTTGAGTTGATCCTGCGATTTCTGTCCTTCAGTTCACTGGGTGATGTATTACACTTATTGATTTGCATATGTTGAATGGTCCCTGTTTCTCTGGAATGAGGCCAACTTGTGTTTGGTGAGTGATCATTTTGGTTTGTCCTTGAATTCAGGTCACAAGGATTTTTATTGAGTTTTTTGTTTTTTGGCATCTAAGTTCATCAGGGAGATTAGTCTATGATTTTCTTTTTTGTTGTGTCTTTCTCTGGTTTGGGTATCAGGATGACGCTGGTTTCACGTGTGATGTGCACGTATACACATGTGGAGGACAACTTTAGGGGTCAGTTATTTCCTTCCACCTGCTATATGTCCGCCGTCCAACTCAGTTATCTGGCTTGGAAGAAAGCACCAAATAAAATCTGGATGCAAGCAGAAGTACTGATCACTTCAGACAAAGTAAATTTCAAACCAAAATTAGAAGATATAAAACTCATAGAGAAACAGTCCACCCAGAAAAAAATAGCAATTATAAATATATATGCACCAAATGTTAATATGCCTAGCTTCATAAAACAAACACTACTGGCATACAGGGACAGATGCTTCAAGATATAAGATCAGTGATAAGCTCTTCAATATTCTGCTGTCATCATTAGGCAGATCATCCAGAGCCCAAATAAATTTAAAATGAAAAAATATTATAACTACTGCAGCATGGATGAAATGGACTTAACAGACTGTTCTGCACAACAGCCCACTCAACAGTTGCAGGATACATATTCCTTCCACTAACTATGGGACTCCCTATAAAATAGGTTATTTCTTAGGCCATAAAAGAAGTCTTAGATAAAATAATAATATTTTCTTGGATCTTAGCCGGGCAATGGTGGCGCACGCCTTTAAGCCCAGCACTCGGGAGGCAGAGGCAGGCGGATCTCTGTGAGTTTGAGACCAGCCTGGTCTACAGAGCTAGTTCCAGGACAGGCTCCAAAGCCACAGAGAAACCCTGTCTCGAAAAGCAAAAAAAAAAAAAAAAAAAATAATAATTTCTTGGATCTTATCTGGTCATAGTAGAACAACACTGGAAGCCAATAGCAAGAGACACTACAGAAATAATACAGTACTGAAGATGGAATCAGAGGGACACCGAATAAGTAACAAGGGAAGTTCAAATTCTAGAGTCAAAGTAAATGAAGATTTGGCTCACATATCCTATGTCACAGTCCATTACTGATGGACGTCTGGGCAAGAACTCAAGGCAGGAACCAGGAGGCAGGAGCTGATGCAGAGATCACAGAGGAGTACTGCTTACTGGCTTGCTCCTCATGGTTTGTTCAGCCTGCTTTCTTATAACACCACCCCCAGTGAGTTGGGACCTCCACACCAATCACTAATCAAGAAAATGTCCCACAGACTTGTCTATTGGCTACTATTACAGAGGCATTTTCTCGGTTGAGATTTGCTTTCTTCCCAAATGACGCTTGTTTGTGACAGTTTAACAAAAACTGTCTAGCACTTATGCATAAATTTATAAAATATATTTGGAGACATATATACACATGACTTATTAAATCAGCTTACATTAAAATTGTAACAGCAGATGTCTAACACCCGAGAGTCTTGAGGCTTGGTGCCTCTAGCAGTCCCAATCTGATGCTGAGAACCGGGAGTGTTCCTGGGGAATTGCTGGTCCTGAGTCAGTGATGCAAGCCTGGAAGCTCTGGTTCTGAAATCATCAAAAGAATCAGAAGTAGCAGCTATAGAGTAAGGCAACTCCAAGACAAAAGGAAAGGCCAAGCAAGGATGAATAATCTTCCTTCTGCCATGCCCTTCTGATCTGGACTGCTACCAAAGGGTGGGTCTTCCTGTGTTGGTTAAAGGGCAATTTCTTAGTGATGGCTTGCCACGCAGGTGATTCTAATTTGTGATGGGGCTGGGAAGTGCAGAAGATGCCCTGTTTTAGAACCCGCTGGCTGTGCAGATGGCAGAACTCCTGTCCTCTTCTGTATTTCAGAACAGTTCTGTGTTGTGTAGCTCAACAAACTTCACTTTTCTTTTGCTTTGTAGCCCCACAGAGGGGATCCCCCCCATCCCTGTAAACCTACTTACTGCTATGTACTTATTGTTTGGACTGTGTTTCTCACAGGTCTAAAGGTGGTTCTGGGTTTCACTTGTCATTGACTGTCTATTGTCCCATGCATTCTACTGCCCTTTTATATCCCTCTCCATACAGCTCTATACCATCTGTCTTGATTCAACCTCATAGTCATAGAAAAAGTGCCAGATGTGTCCAATCTGCCATCTTCTTACAATGTGGCAGCTATTTGGCTGGTACCCATTTTCCTGTGAAAATACCATCAGGGTACAGTGTCTTCTTGAATTCTTTGAATACCAAGGCACTTACTATGACATATCACACAGTGTTTAGTGTTTTGTATTGTTTGTTCTTATATAGGTAACAGTAGATACCAAAATAATTCAAGGTGGCTAGGTTAACTGCTTCTATAGAAGTGTCTTGTAGGGCTGTAATAAAAAACCACCACATTTCTAACTCTACTCCTTACAGTTATTTCACTAATATTTATTGTATGTTAAGCACAAAACAGTTCAATGACCAGTTCTTTAATTTTAGTAAAAACCAAAGCTCTCTTTCTTTTCTGACACACTATCCAAAACGGTTATGAAAATATATACTTCGAAGAAGTTGTGATGTTTCAGGGTTAGGGTTTCACAATGAGCACCAGGAATTAAAAAAAAAAATCCTCTTGAAACAACGAGAGCAATAGCGTAAGAGCTGGATTTTTCAAACCATATTTATGCAAGAAAGTTTCTAAACTATACTGGCCAGTTTCCACATCTCAGTCCTTCTAGTTTCACAGCAAGAGCCCAGCAGTCCTTGGGAGAGTCACCAGTTTCATCAGAAGAACCTTGTGGGCCTTCAGGCTGCCCAGTAGACAAAGAAGCTTGCTGATTGGGGTGCTTGCTGTCCCCCAGACCTGTCAAAGATCCTGGGGACATGGCCTTTTCTGATGAAAAGACCACACATGAGCTGCACATTCTGGGCATCCTGTTGGTCTAGACTGTTTCTGTTACTGTGTTGAACACCATGGCCAAAACAACGTGGGGAGAAAGGGTTTATTTGGCTTTTGCCTCCTGGTCATAGTCTGCCATTCGGGGAGTTCTAGGAGGAGCTCACGCAGAAGCAGAACCCAGAATTCTCCTTTGTTGCCGAAGCTTGTTTCTGAGAGAAACACTGTCCATAGATAGGAGACCTCTGAGAGTTGGCCAGAAGTGTTGATAACTCTGGGAGGTGATCACATGACAGAGGAATAGAGGAAGGGAGGAGAGCACAGAGACTCTGCTTCAGATACCCTGTTGATAAACTACTACGTGCTGAGAAATTTTAATTTAGAATATTTTCTTTCTTTTTATTTGAACTTTCATGATAAAACACATTGATAGTGTAACACTTTTTAATTTTTGCAGGATCAATATTCTATGCAGCATATAGGCCTTTCCTCTTTCAAACCCTGTAGCCGAAAACTGACTTCTGCTTAAGAGAAAGTGCTAGAACCTGTGTGGGTGATGAACATGGTGCAGAGACCACATGGGAACTGGTGAAGTGTTAACCATGCTCCACACAGAACCTTCCAGTAGTTCTTCTGCTTATGCTAGAGACAGCAACTCATTGAATCTGACAGTAAAGCAAGGGCATCTGCTTATGGGAAACTGTTGCCAATGGCTGAATAGACTAGCCCACAATGCATAGTGCCCAAAGGAGCTGCTCTATGGCAAATGAGAATTCTAAAGCTGTAACAAGAATAGCTATCTAAAGAAATAAAGTGTTTGAAATCATTTGCATCCATTGAGCCATCACATAGTCATGTCTAGTATCTTCAGTGTTCAATGGTACACACAGAACCTTAAAGAGCAGCCTCACAGGCTAGGGCACAGAGCGTGCTTTAACTGATGCTTCTTCACATTCCTACCTTTTATTTTCCTTTAACTTTCCTGTAGATACATGGATAGGATTTGATCTGTATAGAAGCAATGACCTAGTTATT
The DNA here is from genome assembly GCA_025134845.1 of Neodon shergylaensis. NCBI lineage: Eukaryota > Metazoa > Chordata > Mammalia > Rodentia > Cricetidae > Neodon > Neodon shergylaensis. The sequence continues at coordinate 48,424,202 of JABTXL010000002.1, read as the reverse complement.
TTCAGGTTCTGTTGTATAAGAAATTATGGAAATAAGGATTGTGGAAAGAAGTCTGCTGCAGTGAGTCCTTGGATCAGAACAGGCAGAGCAGCAAGGCCAGACTGCAGAGAAGAAACCTACAATGCACAGCATGCATGTGTGAGAACCAAACTCCAGTGGCAAAAGACCCAAGCTTCACAAGAAGCAGAGGAGGAGAGCTGATGGATTTAGGTGGTGAAGAAGCCCCAAGTCACCGTTTTATTCACGATCCTATAACTCAGTTCAAGGAAATACAAGAAAGCCACATCCGATGATGAATGGGGCCTCTCTGACTCTAACAGCCCTGAAACCAACCAAATCCGAACAAAGTCACACTTCGAGGGAAAATGCACTTAGCCTGAAGAGAGTGAGGCTAATAGGAACAATGGAAACAAAAGGGGGCACATAGAGGGGGGGCACATCTCAGAAAGGGTGAGCCATGTTTTCAGATGCTTTGTGGAAATGCCTCCTCCCTCAACTCAACAAGTACAAGTGACTAGAGTATATGTCATCTGTGCACTGTGCGAATGTGTTGGAAGAGAGTGTTGGACTCCCTGGGACTGGAGTTGCAGACAGATGTGAACTGCCATTTGGGTGCTGAGAATTGAGGGTCCTCTGGAAGAGCCACAAATACTCTTAACTGCTGAGCCATCTCTCCAGTCCATCATATCTTTAAAACATTGCAGCACAGAGTTGAATTGAGGAGAAACAGAATAAGCTGATCAATGCAAAAAACGCAGAGAGCTTGCTGCAGAAATGCGCCGTGCTTTTAGGGGCTCCCAGGGAAAGTACACAAAGCTTTCAAATATAAAATGACCACAATTCACCAGGATAATTGTGTGTATGTGTGTGTGTGTGTGTGTGTGTGTGTGTGTGTGTGTGTGTGTGAAATGAGATATTGACCCTCATGTCTGAAGATTCTTAGAGTGTTAGAAATGAGAAGTTGACAATAGATTAAGGAAGCACATAATACTCTATAGAGATTTTTACAGTAATAACCCAAGGAGAGGGATGCTGAGGGCCAGAGGAAAAGACGGTGTAAAATGTGAGTAATCAGAATAGATTATACACACGGTTAAAATAATCAACACATAAATTTAATAAAGCTGTAAGAATTCCTGGGTGTTATTAAAATATTATATCTATTGGCCGGAGGGTGGTGGCACACTCCTTTAATCCCAGTACTCGGGAGACAGAGCAGGCAGATCTCTGTGAGTTTGAAGCCAGCCTGGTAACTCTTGTAGTTAGTTCCAGGACAGGCTCCAAAGCTACAGAGAAACCCTGCCTCAAACCTCCCCCGTCTCAAAAAACCCAAAATAAGAAAGGTTATAACCTTATATCCATTAATTGTTAGTTTCCTATTGCTCTAACAAAACTCCATGACCACACCAATTTATGGCAGGAAGGGCTTGTCTGAGATTCTCTTCTAGAGGGACTAGAGTCCATCACCATCACAGGAGGGAAGAGTGGCTGCTGGAACAGCTGAAGGCTCACATCTCAAACTGCAAGCATGGAACAGAGGGTGAACTCTAAATGATGCAAGTTTTTAAGACCTCAAAACCCACCTACCAGTGACATACTTCTTCTGGCGAAGCCAAACCCCCAAACAGAGTCACCAATGAGGACCAAATATTCAAATTCAAGAATTTATGGGGGTACATTTATCATTCAAGCCCAGACATTAATCATCCATTAGCACTAAAGTTTCTTCTTTATACGATTATTTATATCATCTATCTATCCATCCATCCATCTATCTATCCCTCTATCTAACACATATGTAAAAGTATCTGCCAGCATGTGCACATGCATACCACATGCATGCCTGGTGCTTGCAGAGTCCAGAAGTGGGTGTCAGATCTGCTGGAACTGGGTAGTTTTTATGTTCACAGCGGAACAGGAAGCGGAGGGCACAACAAAAGTCAGGAACTGTGATAACCTTCAATGGCCCACCTCTACTTCCGTCAGCAAGGCTCCACCACATGAAGATTCCACATCCTCCCACAAAAGTTCCACTAACATTTGAAACATGAGCCTAGGAGGAAATTTCAGAATCAAACTATAGCACAACCTTTACACATAAAAGGAAAACCTGTAAGCTGGAGGCAATGGAAGTTAGGATCCACCTATTATAACAGCCAATAAAATGGAATGAAAGAAATAAGGGAAGGAAAAAATGAATGCCTAGGTTTCTATTTAACAAGGAATAGAAAAAATTATGTAATGAAAATGGTGTACATTCCTTCCAAAACAAAGATGTTAACTGGGCCACATGGAAAGGTGTGCTATGTTTAAGGACAGGGAAATTCAACACCATGCATTTTTCAGCTCTTCAGCTAGTTTGTGTATATGATGCAAACCAAAAACAATTTTGTAAATGTTTTGTAATCAGCTATCTATGCTGACTAACAAGCTCATTTGAAAAATGAACAAGAAAGAATAACCAAATAAAGAATAAAAATAGATAATGAACTAATGGACATTGATAATAAAATATAAAACCTACACAGCAACCTGTAAAGATTATGTGTATGACCCTTACATATAACTGGGAGATATGTAGAGCTGTATGTAGATTGCCTGGGGTACACAGGTTCTGGGTTCAGGCCCAACTGCCACAAAATCAAAAACCAACCAACAAAACAACAGCAAAAGTGCTTTTCCTTCACAAAGAAATGAATCAACGGATCAGAACTTTTAGAAATCCAGAAATCAACTCTATCACACATGCAAACCAGTGGGAAAAAATGGGAAAATTGGATGGCTTCCTGCTAACATACAGGAAATCCTATCCACATACCAAAAAAAATGAATATCAAGCATAAAGGTTTAGGTGTGAAAAGGATGCCCATAAGCCAGAAACTACTTCTCAGGCTTTCGGAGTTTTGGAGAGCGCTATGTGGGAGATTTCTGCATCTCCCTAGGATGGCTGTAGAGGCAGGTGTTTGAGAACACAGACACACAGAGATGTTGCAGGACATCCACTATGAAAACAGAAATGGCAATTATTTCACAACAAACTGCTTTCTCTTTTTATATAAAATGAACTTCTAAGAGTAGAAATGTAAAAGACCGGTTGTGGACAAGCTTGCTCTACGTGCTATGCACTAGGGTATGGTTCTCAAGTCAGGCAAGGGCCTGGAGATTGAAACACACACAGTTAACGTCAAGAATGCTACTTTTATTGTGGTCAAGGGAGGATTATACAGGGTCTCCTTGACTAATGTCCACATCCTAACTCTCAGCTGCAAGCCCACCAGAAACCACTCCCCAGACATCAGGAACTCCTGAGGGTCTCCTGCTCAGAGCAGCTGCAAAACAAGTTGTTTGCTCAGAGCAGCTGCAAACATAAGAAAACAAGTTGTTTATTCTGGCAGGCAGGGGGTCACAGGAAATCCAGGGTCTGAGGGTCTACAGTCCCTAACAACTGGTAACCCGATAGGAAAATTAGCTAGGGAATTCTGTTGGTCAAATGCACCAATATTCAATGTCATACATAGAAAGAGAAATGGTTAACAAGAAACTGTTTCACAAAATAAGATGAAGATGATGAGCTTCTGAACTCTGACCCTTGCATGTTCCCCTGCATATAACTGCATGAACACATGTGCACACCTCTCTTTCCTCATGTCATGTAGGTTGTTATCCTCCAAACCTGGGCTGCAAGAGAGAAAAAGCATGAATACCTTACAGATTAAGAATAAACAAAACAAACAAACAAAAAGCAAATAAGCCAATCTGTACCAATGAATGGAGATTTTGAGTCTCAAACAAAATAAAACTAGCAGTCAAAAGCACAACAAATAAACAAAAAAAATCCTTTAAATACTAAGCAGGATACTTGAAACTATGAAATAATTACTGTGAACATTTTTGGGTATAGTAGTAATACTGTGGTTTTGTTTTTAAAATAATTTTTATCTTTTATCTAAAGATTCACAAAAATATTTATGGGTAAATTTGTTTCTTTGGTTGTACTTCAAATAATTCAAGAGGAAATGATTCTGATAGAGAAGCCAAACTGTAACTGAGCTCCCCAAGCCAAGTGCTGGGGAGACAAGGGATTTTTTTGTTTTGTTTTCCCCCTTCTAACTTAGACGCTTTGAACTTTTTGTGGTAAATAGTTCTAGAAAAATTAGAGAATGCTTCCTTTCTGAAAGCATTGGTCGGTCTGCACGCAGAATAATTAGCTGAAGGGAAAAAGTAAACTATCTCACCTCAAATGTTATTTATTTTGTGTATTTTCAGTTAGACTGAAAAAATACAGACCTCTGCATGCACAGAAGGGCTCTGAAGAGCTGTTCTTCAGTAAAAACTGAATTGTACTTTATCTACATTACGAGCAGAAACACACATCCAGGCACACACTCGCTTTCCTGGCCTTTCCACTTCTCTGCCTAGCGATGCTCTTTGTTCAGGAAGAAGACCCCAGAAGGAGATGACCACAGAACGTTACCACGGAGATGACCACAGCAGGCTGCCACGGAGGCCACGTTGGGGGCCACACCATCTGCACAGCACAGCCTCTATGGTATTCCTCCACATCTCTATCTCATGAAGAGGCTGACTAAAGCTTTGGGTTACTTCAGGGTTTCTTGCCATTACACTCAGAGCTCTATGTGAGGACATTACATTCAATCGCTACTGTTGGTCTTTTAACTCAGAATTTTAGGGACTCAGTCCCTGACCTGCAGAGACCAAGGGGAAGCTTCACCACCCCCACAGCACCCCCAAGCACAGAAAAACTTTAAACTGCTCTTTGGAACTGAGATGTCCTGAAACACTATGCCAAAACCTTTCTCTCATTGGACAAACCATGTGCGTTCTTAAAGTAATTTAATTCAGATTTTGCTTAGCTCAAACAAACATTATTTTATGGGAATTGTTCAGTGTCCAATTTCCACTTATCCACAAACAAGAACAACCCAGCACCCTAACAACAAGTGCCTATATGTTAAACTGTGTTCCGCTTAAAGCGCGAAGCTGTCATTTTGCTAAACAGGCGAAAGTTTCACCTGAAAGAACAGTCTCGCTTATTGGTTACTACACAGGAAACCACTTGTAAGTGGTCATTACAGTCAACAGTTCCGCAGCAGGGCGAGGCTTCTGTCCTCATAGACAGCTGGAGATGCACTCAGTGCTAGGATCTTGGGCCTTAGTTTTCCTCAATTCCCTTCTCTCTATGTGGGGTCTTAGTCCGACTTCATGAAATTCCTCAAGGAATCCTTGTGGAAGAAAGCAAAAGCTCCCTGATCATTTTGTGTCTAGGCTTAGAAGTGCCAAAATATTTTTCAACAATTTTTTGATCAAAGTAGTCACAGGGCCAGCAAGGTTCAAGGGGAGTTGAAAACACACTCTTGTCTTTCCATAAAAAGAACATCATTTACGTACAGAGAGAGGAAGGTTTGTGTGGGCCCACTAAAGAGGCTAGCTTGCACAAAAGTATCAGGACAAATCTCTTTATCCTGAGGTTATAGGTACATGGTTGGCAGCAGACAGCTTTGTAGCGGGAGTAGAAACCATAGATATTTGGGCAAATTTTTCATCTAATTACTTGTGCCCTCAGGACCAATCACATACGTATCACTTCCATTTGTTAGTGAATGGCTGCTGTGCACATCCAACTTTATGACTTGGTGGGGTAGATAACATTCAGCTCATGATGGGCAGCTCAGGTTGCATGGTAACTTGGTGGCCCATTGTCAAATGTTCATTTCCAGTAAGGCCCAATAGCAAGCCAAGAGCTGACTCTCAAAGGGAGAACAGTTGTTTGCAGATGATTGTTGGGGAGACCGCTCATTTGTTCCCAGCTGCCCAGACTCAAAATAAGCACACAGAAACTATATTATTTGAAATACTGTTTGTCATATTAGCTTATGCATATTTCTATCTAGCTCTTACATCTTAAATTAACCTATTTATATTATTTTATATTTTACCATGAGGCTTGTAGTTTACCAGCGTGGGTACAGTTTCTAAGGCAGTTGCTCTCTTTTGGCTGACTTTATGCATAGCCCTTCCTGGGGGAGAATACTTCGTCTTTGTCTTCGTCATTCCCTTTCTGACTGGCCTTTTCAGTTGTTAGGGGAACAGTGTTTTTAAACGCACTCAATAGAAGAAAACAATACATGTCTTTCTTTGCTTCCTGCAAAAGGTCATATGGACAAAGAGCATGGGGACAGTGGTTCCAAATGGACATGCAAACACATGCATAAGTGAACACATTTAGCACACTGGATGCCAGAGTTAACCCTTGCTTGCCTGGAGAAAGGAGACTCTTTTTCTGTTGTCAGATTTTCCTTTGTTTTTGAGTTTGAACTGAATTTTTATGACATAAAAAAAAACCCAGGACCAAATCCCCAGAACATTTGTCTGCTCTGCCAAGCCAATGCTCAAAGCATGGGGAAGCTCCAGAGCTTGGAGGCAGGACACTAGTGTAGCAGGTTGGGGTTTCCTCTCAGCCCTGGGACAGTGATCAACACAGAGTTACGGGAATACCGAAGACTGACTGTCCCAGAAGGACTTCACCCTTCAATACCAGTCGAGAGAGAAGCAAACTAAACTCCTGAAAGGTGTGTACTTGTGGAAACTGGCATGGCCTTTCCCACGTGGTTAATGGTCTCAGCAAGAAAAATTAGTGTTTAATTCCTTTCACGGCTCCTTTCCTCATTCCTTGTCAGGGTAAGAAGGTGCTGGCTCGGCCCCGTCTTCCCAGGGAGCACACCTCATCACGGGTAGGTAGACTGCTCTGCTCCTCTGTGTAGTTCATCAGCTGGTACTTTTATACTGATCTGAGAGTCCTGTTTCTTTGGAGCTGTAAAATGGCTGCTTCAGGGTGAGGTTAGGTCATCTTCAAATTTCTGAAAGAAAAAAATATTATAAGAGAACTGTCTCTCCATGGAGGTATTATAATATCTCACGGAACCTACAGGGTAAAATCTGATCTTCAAGGTCTCATCTCCAGCAACAAACACAAAGATACTTAAGCCGTTTACTACAGTGTAGCTTTCTAAATGTGCAAAATTCCACTTGCTTTTCATGCCCTACGAAAAGGACAGGATTTAAACACATGTGAACTATAAGGAATTCTACTGCGAAAAGATGCAACAAATAGAGTTAAATACATATTTTGGCAGCTTTGTGGGGTACACAGGCAAAAAGTGGCTTTGCTTTCCCATGAAAGAACCCAAGAAAGCCCAAGCTGTTTGACCTGTATGTGACACACACGAGCCGAAGTAATAATTAGGGAAGGTGTTTAGGGTTCTTATGTGCCTTTCTGCCAGACTAGAACGAGAGATTCAGTGTGCGCGGTGGAAACATTCCTAGAAGACCGAGAAACTGATGGGTTCATTCGATGTCTCCTCTCCATGCTCTCCTGTACTCCTTTTCTTTTCTCTCTTTCCTCCCCGCCCCCAGGTCCGCTCACCCTTCCTCCTTTCTTTTAAAGTGGAGAGCGAGTGAGCCCAGTTCTCCGATCTCTCTCAGGCTTTCTTAATTGAAAGCAACCATCCGGAGTTACTTCTTTATGCTAAGTGAAACACTTCTGCATGCATCTCCAAGGACGAAGTGATTAGCTCAGCCAGAAACGGGGACTCTGGCTATTCCTGCGAAGCCGTGGAAAGAGTGACGTACAATTTTTGCAGAGATAGCACTGAAAGAATGGTATTTTCTTTCAAAACATGTCTCTCTCTGAAACATGAGTGCAGACATATGTCAAGATAGAAGCTGGATCGTATTTCTAGCAGTGGAAGACTCGAATTTCGTCAAACAAGACTGTTTGTTCCCATGCCCAAACTGTCCTACACTGCTCTGTTGTCTGGACAAGAATGGAACACAACCAGCTTCGGACAGTGTAGCTTGAGTTGGAGCCAACCTTGCTAATGAACACGTGGTTTCAATAACAATGGGGCTACTTGCTGGCTGGGTGGCAAGGTGCCAGGCACTTAATGTCGAGGGAGTAACCTGTGTAAGAAGTGCCATCTCCTGATACGATTGCGTTTCCCAGACTGCCCCGCGCACACATTGAGACTCTACAAAACAAAACAGGGAGGTCAAGGCTGAGACCCTGCAGAGGTCCTGTGTGCTCTGACCATGACCTGGGAGGGCGGCATGGTTTGGGGTATTTCCCTGTTTCAGGTTCCTGGTGTGCTGGATCCTGGAACCAGAGGCTATGAACGCCAGAAGACAGGGAAAGAGTTACCGTTTACTGATATTCCCACTACACTGACAAAATGGATCCAATTACATGATGGTAGCATTAAATGTTATTAAAGGGATCCAAAGTCTCGAGGCCAGACTTTCACACAATCATGATAAGCTGCTTAAAACAGCTGAAATAGCACCCTCACTTCGCCAAAGGGGAAAGAGTTGGTGATGTTGGCTCACGGTCTGCAGCGCTGGCCTGTAACCACCGGCTTAGCACATGGAAAGGAGACTCCTGTGACTTCATTAGATCTGAAGGTGTTCTTGGCTCTTTTCCATGCTTTGTTCCTTCAGGACATTTTTGTGAACTGCAACTCTAAAAAGGCTTGCCTGAGGCCATCGGTGACCCGGCTGGCTTGGTTGGTAGGGACAGACCCTTCTTCTGAAGGACCATGGACTGCCACGTTTCAACTATCGGTTCTCTTCTGTTTGCTTCCTGTTACTGTAATTTCAGACTTGCAAGTGATAGAATTCATTGCTCTGGTTTTCTCATTCCCCATAACTTCTACATCGTAGAGGTAATACAGTTTAATTTATTCTTTGAAAATTCCACACATGAATCCAATCGATGTATCTTGATCGTATCTACCCTTAGTTCCCTCCCTCTGACTTCTTCTAGTCCCCAACACTTCTCCCTCCCAAATTCTATTGTTTTCCTTTCTTTTTAAGAATAACCCACTGTGTTCAATTAGTGCTGCCCAAATTCTCACGGGGGTGGGTTCATCCACTAAGACATGTGTAACTACTACCAGTGGCTACCCCTAAAGAAAAGCAACTCTCCCTCCCCTAGTGGCCATCACCTAACAATAGCTTCTCAGCTAGAGGTAGGGGCTTGTGTGCTCTTTTCCCCATCCCCAGCATTGCTTTGGTTCTGTGCACATCTTGCTCGGGCAGGGGGTTGTGCAGTAGGTGTACCAATTGGAGTTGAGCACCCCTACACCTAAGGCTCAGGAAAGGTCATGGAAAAGGGGGTGGAAGGATTGTAAGAGCCAGAGGACCAGGAAGTTTAATGCAACATGGTGTCTTCTATATATGACAAGGAAGGGGGCCCCCATGAACTCTCAACCATATGTCTCCTAAATAAGACCCACACCTTAAAAACACCAGTTCATATGCCAACTTGAATGGGGGCCAGATCTTACACTCTCATGACCCTAGGGACAGGTGGCAAGAGGTGGGGTGGGGGATGGCAGCTTTCCCTCACCTATGCCACCACATGGCAGGGAAGGCAGGGAGCAGGGCAGCTCTCCTGCTCTCACACCCTCAGGGCCTGCTCACCCGCAGCCCTGCCCACAGGGTCAGGTGTATATCTTTTCTTTTCTGCTTTATGTAAAGACTTTTTGATACTCAAAGTGAGTTTCTGGTTTTGCATTTTGTCCAACTCTGTACTTCCATTGAAGCGTTGAATTCGTTCACGCTTGACATTATTATTTAGCCAGTTAGGTTAAAACCTGTGAACTTGTTCATTATGTTCATTTAGTTCTGCGTTTAAATTTGTCCTCTTCAGTCTTCGCGGGAATAATTAAATATTTTATCATATCGTTTGATCTTCAATATTGCCTCCTGAAACCACTTATTTGTATTTTTGTGTGTGAGCATTTGGCCAGCGTGTAACTCTGTCTACCAGGTGCTTGCAGCATCCGCAGAGCCCAGAAGAGGACGTCTGGTCCCCTGGAGCTCTTGTTGCAGATGAGCATGAGCTGCCCTGTGTGTGCCGGGACCAGAACCCAGGTCCTCTGGAAGAGCAGAAAGTGCTCTTAACTGCTGAGCCATCTCTCCGGGGCCTTCACTATTGACTTTTAAGATCATTTCCTTGAGGTATGGTTGAAATACAGAAATTTGTCACTGGTTGGTGCACATTGCATGTTGAGCCTAGAGATGAGTTTGTGCTCATGAACTGCCATGTACTTCAAGTCATATGCAAGGCCTCTGAGGGCCTCCTGCTGCTCTCCTGATGAAAATCAGCAGAGTCATTATTATTTGTACTAAAGATGTGTAAGGTTCAATGTTGGAGGATGTTAGTATATGAAGTACAATGGCACCCTCATGTTGTGTCTCATGGCTGAGATCTGAAATGTCTTCCAAAGCTCATGATGTGTGAGCATTAGTGAACAGCCCATCCATGTTATGAAAATGATCTCCTTTCCTTCTTTTAGAGCTGAGTCATGTTCCATTGCATGTACACATCACAGTTTCTTTATCCATCTGTCAGTGAACACTTAGGGTGTGTCTGTGTCTTAGCCATTGTGGATAGTGTTGCAGGGCCCATGAGGGTAAAGACATCACTCCAAGGTAGTGGTGTCTATATTTACATTGTTTATAATCTGTTCTATTTTTCCTTTGCTTTTAGCAACTGTCTTAGATTTTAAAAATGCATTTTAATGAATCAGTGTTTACCTTCAAATAGAGGTCAGTCACTACGTATGTAGAATGGGCACCTTGCAAAGGTGTGTTCCCAGTTCTATCCTATCCATTGTCACTCCTTAATGTTATATATAATATAAGCAGAGCACTAAAGTGCAGTTCCCCTTTCCCTCGACTGTTGACTCTCTGTGGAGACAGGCATCTCTGCCTAGCACTGGTCCTCCTGCCTGAATGACGTTCTTCTGTCTTACACTGCAAGACCACTGATAGTTAACTTGCTTGTGATTTTGTATAAGAAAAATGTACCTCTTTCATTTAAAAAGGCTGCCTTTCCTGGTACAAAATTGTGTTAATGAAGAAATATGTATACTTCTTTTTGTTTTTTGAGAGGTCTCAGTATGTTACCCTGGCTAGTCTGAAACTCACTATGTAGATCAGGCTGGCCTCATACTCACTGAGATCTGCCTGCCTCTGCTTCCTGAATACTGGGATTAAAGACATGAAGCATGGTGCCTATCAAAAAGATTCTTAATAAGGTGTGGTGGTTGAATAAGAATGACCCTCACAGGCTCATATATATATATATATATATATATATATATATATATATATATTCAGACTTCCTTTGGATGGCCACCTCCCAAATAATGACATGAGACTTCTTATTAATTATGAAATCTTGGCCTTAGCTTAGGCTTCTTCCCAATTAGCTCTGAAAACTTAAATTAACCTACATTAACTATGTTTCTGCCATGTGACTTGTTATGTCTCCTCAGTACAGTACCTCCCACTTCCTCCATGTCTGGCTGGCGACTCCCTCACTCCAGATTCTTCCCCTGAGTTCCTCTCTCTGTACCTCTCTGGAAGTCCTGCCTGTCCTCTCTTGCTTAGCTATTAGCCATTCAGCTCTTTAGTAAACCAATCAGAAAGTGACATATCTTCACAGTGTTCATAAAAAGGTTATCTCACAACACATATATTTGAATGCTTAGTCATCAGGGAGTGGTACTTGAGGGGGTTAGGAGATGTGGCCTTGTTGGGTAGATATGCCCTTGTTGCAGGAAGTGTGTCACTGGGAGTGGACTTTGGGATTTCAGAAGCCCAAGCCAGCCCCAGTAGCTCTTTCTCTTCCTGCTGCCTGTGGAACCAGATGTAGAACTCTCAGCTCCTTCTCCAGCACCATGTCTGCCTGTACAACACCATGTGGATAATGGGATAAACCTCTGAAACTGCAAGCAAGCCCCCAGTTAAATGCTTTCTTTTATAAGAGTTGCTATGGTCATGAAGTCTCTTCAAAGCAACAGAGCCCTAACTAAAACATAAGGTGACTCCATTGACTTCTTGCTTGCCTGGCTTATAAATGTCACCTATGCTTTCTTTAGTTGTGTTTGTCTTTTAATAGTTTATATTTTTTGGATGGTTTTAGGTTTGTGGAAATCTTGTACCCCATACCTAGTCCCTTCTGTTATTCTATTAACATGGTTCATTAAATTTCTATTAATAAGTCAGTCTTCATAAATTATAATTAACTAAAGCTTTGTTCATAGCCTTTCTCGTGGCCCCATTAGTGTTTCGGTACAGTATCTTCCCATGACCCTCTTGGCTGTGACAAGGTTTCAGATTTCCTTTGTTTATGATGACTTTGATAGATCTGGGGACTTTTGGTACAGTGAGATGTCTTTGAGTTTGGATGTGTTTGATGTTTTTCTTGTGGTTAGACCATGGTCATGAGTTTCGGGGAGAAAAACCAGACAGGAAAGTCCCATTTTCATAGCATCAAATTAGGAGATGGGTTAGCAGCATCCATTTTTATGCTCAGGACTGACCGTGACGCCTTACTGGGGACAGTTTGCCAGACTCTGCACTTTGAGGTTGCTCCTCTCCCCTCTTCAGAAGGAAGTCATTCTGCACTGCCCGTCTAGGGTGGGCATGAGGTTCCTCTCCTTAACCATGCATGTTGTGTGGGACTCTACAAGAGACTTGTCTTTTTGTTCTCTAGTTCCTGATTTAGCTGGTCATTATTTATATTGCTATGAAAGTGTCTTTTAATTTGGGCCATAATCATCTTACATCTCTGTTCTCAACACGGGTGCCAACCTGTTTCTTCTGATGTACTCTTTTTTGTTTGTTTGTTTGTTTGTTTGTTTGTTTGAGACAGGGTTTCTCTGTAGCTTTGGAGCCTGTCCTGGAACTAGCTCTTGTAGACCAGGCTGGCCTTGAGTTTACAGAGATCTGCCTGCCTCTGCCTCCCGAGTGCTGGGATTGAAGGTGTGAACCACCACTGCTGGCTCTTATGTATTCTTGACAATGTTTTGCTGATTATTTTGTGCAATGTGTTTTTTTTTCTCAGTAAGTCTGTTTTAGGTGGGTGCTATGCCTCTGGAGAATTTTCCCTTTATATTTTAATTTTTGGCTTTACAATGTTAGTGTCTATTTTTTTAAGGTCATGGGGTGGGGAGATAGAGACATCTCGGTGTATTTGAATCAAAACCATACCTACTGTTTGCAGAACCCAGCGTCAGGAGTTTGAGATGAAGATGTGACCATCAGTTGGTTTGTCCCACTTGGGGGCTTTGTACGTGAAAGCCATAACCCAGGAACTACGATGCCCTGGCGTGTGGCGTGACAACGGTGAGGGGCTCTTAAGATCCAGCAGAGGGGTTTGTGCCCAGTGAGGTTCTTCTGCTGCAGGACATCCTACCTGTGTTCCTTCAGACAAGAGAAAAAGCTTCTGAGGCACTAGGGAAAGGTCTGAAAATCTAAGGAGGGGGTTGAGTGAGGAAAGTATCACAGCACTTTCTGGAAACCTCGTCTCGGGGCTCTTTCAGGTATCTTCGCTAGAAAAAGCCAAAGTTGTCATTCTTATAACCTGAAATCTGAGATTTGGTCTTCTCACTTCCAAAGTGAGGCATCTTAGGAGTATTTAAGTCTCCAAGCTTTCATCTAAGGCTTCTCATCTATAAAGTTTTAAAGACGTTTCTAACCACACTGGACTGCAAGGAACATCACATGAAACACCAGGCTTCTAGAAAGAAGTCATTATTGTTCTTTGAAGCTACTAAATTGAACTGTTTCTAGCTGATTGGGCACCTCCAGATGATGGGCTTGGTGGAGGTGTCTGTGGGTCAGCGCATCTGCAGAAGAGTCGGCTCATCTGTGGAGGGGTCTGTGGTTCTGAGGAGGAGGTTTGTGGTCTGCAGAGGGGTCTGCGGGTCTGCGGAGGGGTCTGCGGGTCTACAGAGGAGTCTGTGGTTTGTGGAGGGGTCTGCAGGTCTGCGGAGGGGTCTGTGGTCTGCGGAGGGGTCTGTGAGTCTGTGGAGGGGTCTGTGGTCTGCAGAGGGGTCTGCGGGTCTGCAGGTCTGTGGAGAGGTCTTAGGGTCTGCAGAGGGGGCTGTGAATCTAGGGAAGGATCTGCTTGGTCTGTCCTGGCTCTTCCCATGCTGACTCTTTCTTCACTAATGGTGAGGCAGCAGCCTTCAAGTCAGGCTCCTTAAAGGACTCAGCCCTGTGGCCCACTTTTCCAAGTGGCCAAATCTCAGTTTTCTTTAGCAAACACGTGGCCCCCAAAAGTTCGTGAGCCACAGCATCTTGGCCACATGAACCATCTGGTACATCCAACCACCAAACTGGAACGTGATCTTATGTTTTCTGGGCAGGATTAAGAGTGAGCTCTCAAAGGTTCAGATGGCCCCTGCAATCAAGGGCAATTGGGCTATAATTGAGATGTCACTCAACAGTGATGCCAAGAGCAATGGAAACTGAGATGACCACCATGCCTTGTGGTGAGTGCCCATCTCTGGGAATTAGCAGGACGCCCAGGACGTGAGCAAAAGGCAGCCTTGGATGGTTTGGCCGTCCTCTTCCCGCGAGTGTTAAATCCTGTTTGCTTTAGGCATGGGACTCTACAGAAGTGGTCAGAACAACTTCTGCCTTAGAAAACCTTGTCAGACCCAAGGTCCAGGCTCCCTTGAAACAGGCTGTGGCTCAGATGATGTCCTCGTGTCCTGATTCTCAGCTGCAAGCCCTAGTGTGGCTTTTAAAGAGACAACTGAAACAACGATTAAGGAGGCCACTAGTTAGTTCTGACCACTTAGCCCTGAAATAATCACACAGAAACTGTATTATTTAAATCACTGCTTGGCCCATTAGCTCTAGCTTCTTATTGGCTAACTCTTACGTCTTAATTTTGCCCATTTCTCTTAATCTGAGTATCCCCACATGGCTGTGGCTTACTGGCTAAGGTTTTGTCTGGCTCTGGCGGGGCTACATGGCTTCTCTCTGACTCCGCCTCCTTTCTCCCAGCATTCAGTTTCATCTTCCCCTCCTACCTGAGTTCTGCCCTGCTATAGGTCCAAAGCAGTTTCTTTATTCATTAATGGTAATCACAGCAAGCAGAGGGAAATCCCACATCATCAACACAATGACAGAACAAACAGGGATAACATAAACAAAAGTCAGAGAGCTGGCAGCATGAGGCCACCATCAACAGCAATGCTGACCTCAGATGCACAGAGCCAACGGCTACCACAGGGTCAAGATCTCCACAACTCTGCTTGCCACTGTCTGAGACACTTCTCTTTATTTAGAGGACTCAGATTGTACCCACCTGAACTGCAAGTCAGGCTCTCTCTCAGTCTGCTTGCTGCCTGTAGACTGTTGGGCCCCCAATGGATGGGATCTTTTAATTTTGAACGCTATCTCCTTTAGCCTGAATGGGATAATGGTTCCCAGAGTGATATTGTCTTAGCAACTCCATATATGGCCTATAGATCATATCGGGGCTAAATAAAATCTTCACATATTAAATTCTTTAAAAACCTGCAGTATCTGTTGCTAGTCAGATTAAGGGCAAATGATCTCTCTGATACACAGTTGATAAGGTTACAGTTGGAACTTTTTGACACATCCTGTACTGTAAACACAAGCATGGTTTTTTCTTTTTAGTTAACTTAATTCCAGGAGTGTCTCGCCACCCTGTAAATAGTTTCTGAAAGAGTTACTCTGTGTGCGTCTGTGGGTGGAAGGGTGTTGCATATGTGTACATGTGTTCCTGTATGCATATGTAACTCTGTATTTATGTGGGGGGACACACATATGTGCACACGTGCATGGAGGTTGATTGATTACCTGTGTGTATAGGTCAGAGGTCAATGTTGGGCATCTTCTACCTTATTTTTTGACACGATGTCTTTTGTTGAACCTAGAACTCACTGATTTGGCAAGACTACTTGACCATCAAGCTCCAGGGATCCACTTGACTCTGCCTCCCACTGTGCCCAACTGGGGATCCGAACTCAGGTCTTCTTGTTTGCTTGACAGTTGTTTTACAACCCCTGTAAGCATGTTTTCATTTTTAGAGAATATTCGATTCATTTCTGTAATCAAACCCTCATAGATAGGACCTTGCATATTTAATACAGTGCATTGCCCCCACACAGTTGGAAAGCAATTGAATTTAACATTTCTAGAGTGATATGGCTTTTAGTTCTTGTACCATCCCAACTCAACATGATAAAGCAGGACACATTTTCATAACATTGACATGCACAGCTAAAGTTTAAAAAAAACACATCAAGTTATCTCACACACATGCACAGACACACACACACACACTTTAATAAAATCCAACACTGCTGTCCGTTCTGCAGCAAGAGCCCCCAAACATTTCCAGACTCTGGCCCTGTGGACCGAGTTGAAAGCTGTCCAGCATGGCTCTTTTTTCCCCTTCTTTTTAAAGGTTTTAAAATCCCAGAATAAAGCTATGTTAGTGTTCTGTTATGTGGTGCAGGGACCACTTTTCATCAGCTCCTCAGTCATCATCCCACCTCCCTCAAGCATTCAACTCATGCCTTCTTTGCAAACCTTAGGAACTGACTTCCATGTCTGACGCCTAAGGAAGAGGAGGAGAAGATGCAACCGCGATGTGGCTGTCCCTTAACAAAGGCAATAGTCGCAATGGAGATCATTCTTCTGTACTCTGTTAATCCAGTGCCAAATTATCCTGACTTACTCATCAGATCTTGGCAATGCTTAGTTTTTGGAAATATGTTCTAATTGTTTAGATTCTTCTAGACCATAAAAAATATTCTAATGAACAAAAGGAAGGTTTTTATTTATCAAATACAGTAAGTCTGCTTATCTGACATTGAGGCAAGAACTAGCTCAATGGGATGGGGACTCTGTTTCCCTCTCGTCTGTTTGCAGAAAGGAGCTCATTCTTTGCATTTTAAAAATACTGTACATTAGTTTTGAGTAATGATAATTTCATGCAATTAATATTTAAAGCTATTAATATACAAATGACTTTTTCTTCTAACTTTTATCATCATTTTCATTGTTTAATTTATAATATGTGGCCATGTCATATATCTCTATGATATATGTATTCTTTTCACATAATATAGCAATTTCTTTATATTATCATAAATAATTACAAAATACCCTTTTATATGACTTAATAATATTCTGTATATACATACACATACTAGATGGGCTATATAATGCAAACTTCAAATATATATACACACATACTTGATAGATTGTATCTTCATGCCCATGTAGACATCAAATATATATACTTAATGTATACATATCATAGTTTACTATGTTTAGTATCATAGGCGAAATAACAGTCTGACTGTTAAACCTTTTAAATACATGCTTCTTTGGCTCAGTCCCACAAGACTTATTTGTAAGCACACGTGTTGGTTTTTAAGGACTTTCTATTTAATGTTATTTACATATTTATATTTTTTGCTTTATACCTTTAAAAATGCTCGCATTTAATTTCATCTCTATGACTATTTTCTCCCAGTTAAGCAACTTAAAATATTATTTAGGTTTTATCTATGCAATGATTTTAGATTTTACACATACAGTCTCTGAATTTCCTACTTTGTGATATTTACAGTTTTGAAATATTGTATTCGATGATACAGAAAAGAAATCTTTGGGTGTAAAGCAGATGGCTAGGTCTTCAGATTTTCCCTCTCTTAATTCGTGTACTAAGTGGAAAAGAAGTGGGGTTGGCATGAAGGCATTCACAGCAAAGCAACCACACAAGAGAAAATGCCATGGATTCTTGAAGGGCTTGGGAGGAAGTGTCCTCAGACGAGCAGCTCTGGATGGACACATGACACAGTGATGGAGTGAGTCATGTCCTCACCTTTCTGTGTTGTAAGTGCTCATATCTAGGTCATTCAAACTTGTATGCTTTTCTTTATCCAGCTTCCTTTCACCCAGCTCAGTGGGCTTCAGGGCCTGTATCACCATCTGCAGTTGGACCCAAGCCTTTAGAGCACGAACTTGCTGTCAACTGCTTTTATGATTATGTTGAGATCTGTTTCTTGTGGCCCTAGTTTCTCCAGGACTTTTATCATGAAGGGATTTTATCAAAGACCTTTTCTGCATCTAATGAGATGATCATGTGGTTTTTATCTTTAAGTTTTTTTTTATGTGAAGCTCACAACCAGCATTCACCTAAATGAAGAGAAACTCAAAAAAATTTCCACTAAAATCAGGAACAAGATGGCCCACTCTCTCAGCAATTCAGAGCACTGGCTGCTTTTTCAGAGGACCAGAGTTCAGTTCCCATCACCTACATATCAGCTCACAAGCATTTGTAATTCCAGTCCCAGGGGAATCTGACCCTGCCTTCTTCTCTACAGGCACCAGACACACATGTGGAACACAGACATACATACAGGTGAACATGTATACACTTGAAAATAAAATCAATAAATCTAAAAAGAAAAGTCCGACAGAGTGATACATGCCTTTAATTCTAGCATTTGGGAGGCAAAGGCAGGTAGGTCTCTGTGAGTTCAATGCCAGCCTGGTCTACATAGAGAGTTCCAGGATAGCTGGGGCTACATTGACTCTGTCTCAAACAAACAAACAAACAAACAAACAACCCAAAACAACCATATGAAAACCTACTACTATAGAACCTTCCTAAAATATACACATATTAATATAAAATACATGAAGTTTTAAATGAGATCACCATAAAATGGTGATGACAATGCCCCAACTAGACATCTTATGCCACCAGCTAAAACCTACAGTGCCAAGAGTGAGTCATAGCTTTTTGATTAATTGGCCAAAGGAACCCCATCGAAACGCCCAACACCACAGGCTTTTGCCAAAGCCTGTGGATTGCTCTCCACAGCCTGGCAGTAAAGCTCTATTGCTGAAGACAACACTTATTTATGTTCTGGTACACGCTGAAGTCAAGCAGGTGCCTCATTAGAAGCCTCATGCCTCCTGACTAACATTCATAGTGGTGGGAGATGCTCTGTATACTCTTGGTAGAGAAAGGTAATCATAAATATCACCCATCTACAGATCCTGAAACCTACAAGGAACACCTGCCTGAACGATAAGCGGTGAAATAGTGGCAGAAATATTATGGAAGTAACCAACCACTTTCTGGTTGGATTTAAGGCCCCCTTCACAAGAGGGAACCCATACTTGACAGTGCTATAATGACCACAAACCTGAGACTAGACAGGTCACAGGCCTAGGAGAAAATCTAATACTATTATTCTGCTAAAGGAACATAGCAATAGAATGATTTCTAATGACATGCTGCTATACCCATGTCCTGCTCAACCCACATCAAAGAAACTTCCTCTCAGTAGACAGGAACTAATACAGAGCCAGACAAATGGATAATGTGTAGAGAGAGACTGTGGAGCACCCAGTCCTAAATGAATTGTCTTCATCAAACCTCTCTCTTTGAGACTCAAGTGATGGGGGAGAGAAGAAGTGACACTATGCAGAAGTGGAGGAATAGAGGCTGGACGAGTCAGAGGTGATGGATGACCCCAAGAAGACAGGGTCTTACAGACACAGCAAGACTGATGTACGTGTGAACTCACAGAGACTATGGCAGCATGAACAGGGCCTGCACAGGTTGCAGCCAGTTGGGGTCTCAGCACTGAGAAGGGGGAGTGGACACGGGGAAGCTAGTCAAGAAACCATCTGAAATTTTGACCTACTTGAAAATGAAAAAATCAATTTTCAATGGCATCTTGCTGCATATATTAACCACACTTCAGGGCAAGCCCCAGGCCCAGGAGTGGTTGGTCAACGCAGAACAAACTCAAGATATTTTTGAGGATGTTTTTCTTTTATTTTGCTTGGTTTGGGTATTTTTAGGATACCTTTGAGGTAGAGAAGAAGGAAGGGAAGGAGAAGAAGGAGGAGACTAGCTTGATAGTGCTCCCCATAGCTTCACCAAATGGCCACCCGGTATCGACTCATAGGTCCCAGACACCCCCTACACACACACACACACACACACACACACACACACACACGCACACACACCTGTCTCAAAGAAACCCAGGAGAGAGAGAGAGAGAGAGAGAGAGAGAGAGAGAGAGAGAGAGAGAGAGAGAGAGCCTCGATGCCTTCCTCTGTCTTCCAGGCTTAAGTATCTGCACACACCATCTCCCAACCCCACCCCAGCTCACTGTGAAAGTTGCTGACAAAGAGACAATATTCCTTTCATATTTTGGCATTTCACATAAGAATGTTAATAGTCACGAATCATGTGTAAAGCCCCTCATCTATGGCAAAACATCACTTCTCTTTTGTAGCTGTGAACCTTCAATTTTCAAGGAATATCACAAAAGCTGACGTCGACACTAAAAGCCAACCCTTAATCTCCTTTTGCAACCCAGATTCTTCTGTCTAGGTAGAGAAAAGACTTGCAGAGAGAGATGCAGACAGTGGCAAGCAAAGGCTGAACTTTTAAGAAAGGTCAGATTTCCAAGCAGGGACAGTTTGGGAGACAGCCCACTTCCAGGGAGCAAAACAAGCCAGAGCAGAGAGTTCCACAGCCCAAATGAGAGACCAGAGTTATACAGCCTCCTGGATACACAGACGGGTGGGGAAAGGGTCCATGGCTAGGTAAGAAAGTGGTCAGTTTCCAAGGTGACTGACTTCTTCCTCACCCTCCTGAGTTGAGACAGAAGCCAGTCAACAGGTTCAAGGCCAGATCGGGGCCATGTTATGGGAACAGTTGTGGTCCGGTCAACGATCCTGTCCTTCTTCAAACTGACCAAGCCTGAATTAGGGGAGGAAAAGCCCTTCAGAGACTTTAAAATCTCCAGCCCCCAGAGGAGACTGGATGTTTTGATCTCAGAGTCCCTGTCTGCTTTGCATGTCTGCTGCATGTGTGTGTTTCTTCGCGCCCAATAAACTCTTGGTTCTGTCTGCGGTGTTTGAGGGTTCTCTGATGTGACTTGGGGTGCTTGGAATCTTTCCTGCCTTGTGATCCTCTAATTGACCACTCCTTAACTGGGGACACGAGGACTGAGAACCCTTTGGGGATACCCTCACTACCATTGTCATTAATAAACTCCAGTTTCACTTCATACTGGCTTACCCTTAAATTATTTTCTGTGGCTACGTGAAGATTCCAGCTTCACCTGAGCAGAGGTCTCTGCAAAGAGCCATGGCTGCTGTAAGTGACAGCATGAAGCTGTGTCCCTGGCTCCTGACCCACTGTCCTAATAATACGATCTCCACCAGCCCCCACTGTCATGGGCATAACATGATCCTATGATTATCACCATGATCTGGTATAATGTTAGTGTGATAACTAGGTCTTTATAATGCTGATGGAGCTACTGATGTTCCCTAGTAGAAGGGGGAAAGGTCAAAGGTCACAGTGTCCCCTCCTCAGGATTCTACCCTCCCCCACATTGCTCCTCCTGCCTTGGATCTCTACCTCCCTTGCTATAACTGATCTGGAAAGAAGCTATACAGGAAGTGGGAGGGTCACTGAGGTCGAGACTCCACGATGCTGTTTCCAGAAGGGTTTTTTTTTTGTGTGTGTGTGTTTATGTGGCTGTTTGGGCATCACCCAGACTCATGTAAGTAACCCCTCACTCATGCTCTGTAAGTCAGCCCAGTGAATTCATTGGTTTACCCAGATGGATATGGGAATCTAGTTTGGTCTGTGCTCAGTGCTGTACCTGGGGGTGGGGGTGGGGGATATGAAGTAGGCTAGAAAAATGGAGAGAATTAAAACACAGCAAAGACAGAGTAAAAGCTTCTGTGGGGCACATGAAAGGTTAATGAAGATGTTATTTCCAGGTACACTGTACAGATATGACCCTTCTCCAGTGTATGGTGTGTTCATGAAACCCTTTCCAGAGGGGTGCTTGCAATCCCTAAAAGCCAAGGAGAATGTGGAAAGAAAACATGTACCCTGATCTTCTGCTCCTTGTGGGGACACAGGGCTGTGTTAACAGGAGGATCTCTGCTCACTCCCCTAAATGATTGTATTCTGGTGGGTAGGACGGTGAAATGGAACAGAAAGAGCCATCGAAAACACAGATTTAGGGTTTGGCTAAAGCATCTCCACATGGGCCATGTGCTGGATTCTTTGTTCTTCCCTTGTTGTTGTGGGGCAAAAGTCACATAAAAATAGTGGTTTTGATTTCCTGTGGGTTAGTTGCACTGGTGAGTATCTGTAATAAACAGGGCTTGGGAGATGACTCATAAATAAGAGAGTTTGCTGCGCTAGCATGATGACCTGTGTCAGAATCCACGGCACCTACATAAGAGCCAGGCATGGCAGCAAGTCTGGAACCCCAGCATTGGGGCAGCAAGGCAGAAACAGGAAGATCTGGCGCTCACTGACCAACATTCTAACCAAAATGGGAAGAGGCCTTGTCTTGGAAAACAAGGTAGCCCAAAGCTGACTCTAGCCTCCACATGTAGCAGCATGGGCCAGCATACATCCTCGAACACACCCATAAACCACCATACAAACCATAAAAAGGCAGAGGTGATTATAAGAGGCTGTATGTTAGCCAACATCGGGGGGGGGGGGTGGAGAGGAGAGAGATCTCAGAACAAATGGGTCTTCCAGCACAGGCACTGTTAGCCCCTTCATCTCTTCTTGCCCCTGCCTATGGCTTGCTTGGATTTTTTTTTTAACTTAAAAGCTCATATTTTTATTTAATTCTCCTGCTTTTCCCAGTAGCTGACTCCTTAGCTATTTAAACAAGTCATAGATGTCACTGTGCTTGTCGTAGCTGTCTTGGCTGGGCACACTAGAATTACTCCTTGTCGGGACACCGAACTGGAAAGACAAGGGTTTTGATGAATGGAACTGCCTTATACTGACTGCAGAGTTCATGGGAACAAAGCCAAACCAAGATAGGCAATGCACAGCTCAGCAGAAGACAGCAACCCGGAAGCACCAAGGCTCTTACTCTAAAGATGCTTGAGCATGAGGTCTGGGTGGGATTTAGATGGTCCTCTCAACTCACAACCTCAGTCTTCTTTACTGACTTGGGGGCACAGTGAAACACATGCTATGTCTGTGTCTTTTGGTTCTGAAGGCACCTAAGCGTTGACAATAACTTGTTCCAAGTGAAAGGTTACTATCACAAGGAAACTAAGCTGGAAGGGTACGTATTTGAAGACATCATACACTTTTGTTTTTTAGGGTATGATTTGATTACCAGGTTCAATTGCATAATTTTGTAAATGAATCAACTTTTTCAGTTTTTCTAACATTGAGGAGGTAGAGAGAAGATGGGACGGTGCTGTGATTTTAGGAGAAACCAAGAGATCCCAGGATTTGGTTTCATGGATGCAGGAACAGCTTCAGCTGACTTGGTTAAAAGACTTAGAGTTTAAAATACAATTGGATTTAGTGTTCTGTTTCCACCAGCGTTCCACATCATCATGTCAGCTGTTGTAAAAATGAAAACATTTCTATTGGTCAAGAAAGAAAGAAAAAAGGGAGAGAAAATAAAGACTACCCTTTATTGTATAGATTAATCAAGTTTATGAGTAAATAAAAAGTTTCCTGTATGCAGTGGGGGCTCATTCTCTTCTGGGCTGTGGGCAATCTGTGCTATAGCACAGAAGAGTGAGCATGTTGTCCCAGGGTAGTGAACTAACTTTCTTAGTAGGCTCTGTAAGGGACCCCAGCATCCAGGCCCACAAACAAAAGTTTAGGGGAAATGATAGAGATGCAAATAAGATCATCAACAAGCTTGTCCCATTGGTCAGTAAACATCAGGTTGCGTATTTCTTTACTCAATATTTTCATGTGTATGGGGATGCCAGAGTTGGGAGTGTTGAATAAAGGAGGCCGCTTGTTTGTTTCCTGGCCACCCAGCAGCTCAGACCTGAAATAATCGCACAGAAACTATATTATTTAAAACACAGCTTAGCCCATTAGCTCTAACTTCTTATTGGCTAACACATATCTTAATTAAACCTATTTCCATTAACCTGTGCATCACCATGAGGTTGTGGTCTACCAGCAGAGTTTTAGCACATCTGTCTCCAGCAGCGGCTCCATGGCTTCTCCTTCTCTACCTCCTTTCTCCCAGCATTCAGTTTAGTTTTCCCTGCCTACCTAAGTTCTGCCCTATCAACAGGCCAAGGCAGTTTCTTTATTTACCAATGGTATTCACAGCATACAGAGGGGAATCCCACATCACCTCCCCTTTTCTGTTTAAAAGAAAAGGAAGGTTTTAACTTTAACATAGTAAAATTACATATAAAAAACAGGTATAAAGCAATAATTACAGTTACAATATTTATAGTGGGGGTACTCCTAGTGTTAGACAGTTCTGGCCAGTACACCCTGTCCAGGCTCCTGCTGGCTCTTAGTGGGCACCACAGGGCCATTGGCTGCTGGGGCACTGTGCCTGACAAATTGTCTCATGCTTCTTTCACATGGGCGGAGGTCCAACCCAGCTAGGTTGGCATCCACTGGTTCATTTCCTTTAGTTCCTATTGTGGTTTCATGGGCACACCTTTGGGTGTCACTCTGATGGAAGGCATTCTCTGTCCTTGTAACAGGCATCTGGATGGATGACACCACCTCTATTTTTAAATGGATTTTATTGTGGTAAAAGCGCATGATGTAATTTCACATCTTGTGCAATGTCAGCTAGGCAGGGCTGTGTGCACTCATTGTTGCTCAAGCAAGTTCAACTCTTTTGTCATCTTTCCTAACTGAAATCCTATATCATTAAACAGCTTCTCACTTTCTCCTACCCAGCCTAGAGAGCCCAAGTCTGGACTTTCTTTATGAGCTTTGCCTCTCAGCTACTTTAGGAAGCCTTGGTGATTTTGTGACTGGCTTCTTGCATTTAGTATAATGCCTTCAAGGTTCACCCATGTCACTGTATGTTACAGAACTGTTGTTCTTGAATGAATGATATTCCATTGTGGTTGGAAGGATTCTAAGGTTGCTCACCCCGCCCTTTCTCTCTCTGTATGTTTTTCTTGTTTTTTGTGTGTTTTGTTTTGATTTTTAAGAGAGGAAGAAAGGACATGGAGTTGGGTGGGTTGGGGATGTGAGAGAGATCCAGAAGGAGTTACAAGAGGGGAAAATCATGATCAGAATATATTGTGTGAAAAATTCTCAAATGGAATTTTAAAAAGGCAAAAATAAAACGGTTAGAGTTTCGTTACATGAACGGCATTAGCTGTTGTCCTATCGTCCTAGCAATTGGATTCCAGTATAATTTCCAGTTCCTACGTAGGTGAGATTCTTCAAATGCTCCTGGTACCATCTGTTCAAGCTCTCATTTGTGAATTAGATCACCTTTGCCACACACTCAGCACTCACATGCCCTCGTTCTGGGACTCTGGCACTATAATTGAATCCTTTTCCAGCCAGGTGATCTGGTCACTCCTACATCAGTGATGCTGTTACTAGTGGCTGGGAAGAGTAAGTATAAGACCTCACTAGGATAAAGTAGGATGTGGCTGTTTGGATTTATATATTGTGTCTCGGTGATCTGTGTATTGGGAGCTTGCTGCCCAGGGTTGTGGTACGGGGGTCCATGGTAGCAGCTTTAAAAGGTGAGGACTATGTGGAGGTCTTTGGGTCACAGGGACAGGAACACTCCACTCAAAAGGGAATGAATGAAACAAGTTGACTAAGTCTTTCATGGTTCTCTGATAATGACCTCTTTCCTGGGTAGAGGTGGAACCACATTCTCATACCCATCTGCAGCTAAGCCCTCTTATCATGGAAACACTTTAATTTCTTGCAAAAGGACTACTAGTACAGTTCTGCTCTCTACCAGAAAGTTTAAATGACTAAGGTAGGAAGTCAGGGAGCAGTCCCTGTGCCCACCTTTCTTTCCACCTATGGGTCTCTCTCTCTCTCTCTCTCTCTCTCTCTCTGTGTGTGTGTGTGTGTGTGTGTGAAGTGTGTTATGCTACACAGACACACAAATGTTTCTCCTTAATAAGAAACTTAATCTTTTTTCTCTTTTTTTATTGTTTATATTGAACTATACATTTTTCCCCACCCCCCTCCCTTCTTCCCCCTAACCTTCTATCCTCTCCTGTGACTGCCACACTCCCAGTTTCCTCAGGAGATCTTGTCTTTTTCTCCTTCCTGTGTAGATCCATGTATGTTTCTCTTCAGTTCCTTTTTGTTGTCTAGGTTCTCTGGGGTTGTGGACTGTAGGTTGGTTTTTCTTTGCTTTATGTCTAAAAGCCACTTATGAGTGAGTACATATTATATTTGTCTTTCTGGTTTGGGTTACCTCACTCAATATGGTTTTTTTCTAGATCCATCCATTTGCCTGCAAATTTCAAGATGCCATTGTTTTTTGGGTTTTGTCTTTTTACCACTGTGTAGTATTCCATTGTGTAAATGTACCACAATTTCTTTGTCCATTCCTCAGTTGAGGGGCATCTTGGTTGTTTCCACGTCCTTGCTATTACAAATAATGCTGCTATAAACATAGTTGAGCACATGTCTTTGTGGTATGATTGGACATCCCTGGGTATGAACCCAACAGCAGTATTACTGAGTCTTGAGGTAGATTGCTTCCTAATTTTCTGACCAAACAAGGAAAAAACCTGTATGACAAAGACTTTAAAACTTTGAAGAAAGAAATTGGAGAAGACATCAGAAAATGGAAAGATTGCCGTGGGACAATGGTCTGTATCCTGTCAATTATATTTTAAATAAATGCTGATTGGCCAGTAGCCAGTCAGGAAGTATAGGCAGGAAGTAGAGGTGGGGCAATGAGAATAGGAGAATTCTGGGAAGAGGATGCAACCCACAGTCATGACCCAGCCACAGAAGAAGCAAGATATGACTGCCTTGCCGAATAAGGTACCGAGCCACGTGGCTAACATAGGCAAGAATAATGGGCTAATATAAATTATAAGAGTTAACAAGAAGTCTGAGCTAATATGCCAGTCAGTTTATAATTAATGTAGACCTCTATGTGATTTCTTTGGTACTTAACTACTGCGGGAACTGGGAAGGACAGAAATCTCAGACAACAAAAGATCTTCCATGATCTTGGGTAGATAGAACTAACAAAGTAAAAATGGCAATCTTACCAAAAGCAATATACAGATTCAATGCAATGCCCAGCAAAATCCCAGCAAAATTCTTCACAGACCTCAAAAGAACAATACTCAACTTCATATGGAAAAACAAAAAAACAAGGATAGCCAAAGCAATCCTGTACAACAAAGGAACTTCTGGAGGCATCACAATCCCTGACTTCAAACTCTAGTACAGAGCTACAGTAATGAAAACAGCCTGGTGTTGGCATAAAAACAGACAAGAGGACCAATGGAATTGAATCAAAGACCTGGATTTCAATCCACATACCTACAAACACCTTATTTTTGACAAAGAAGCTAAAAATATAAAATAGAAAAAAGAAAGCATATTCAACAAATGGTGCTGACATAACTGGATATCAACATGTAGGAGAATGCAAATAGATCCATATCTGTGTGATGGAGGAGGGTCATCTGTCTATGTGTTACTTTCATTGGTTAATAAAGAAACTGCCTTGGCCTTTGCTAGGACAGCAGCTTAGATAGGCGGAGTAGACAGAACAGCATGCTGGGAGGAAGAAGGCAGTGAGGCAGATGCTATAGCTCTCCTCTCCCAGATGGACACAGGTTAAGATCCTTCCTGGTAAGCCACCACCTTGTGGTGCTACACTCATTAATAGAAATGAGTTAATCAAGATGTGAGAGTTAGCCAGTAAGAGGCTAGAGCTAATGGGCCAAGCAGTGTTTGAATAAATACAATTTGTGTGTTGTTATTTCGGGTATAAAGCTAGCCGTGCGGGAGCTGGGTGGGAATGCAGCCTGCTGCTCCTTTCTACATCTGTGGCCATGCACAAAACACAAAGAGATTATTCTTAAGGATGGAGGTGTATCTTTGGTTTCTGTTTGATATCTCAAGGAAAGCTTAGCATTACATAGTTGATGCCTTACTAAACACTGAAGATTTTGCCCTTTCTCTGTTCTACATGCAAAGACCACTGAGATAGATGGTTGTTTCTAGACAGAAAGGAAGGATGACTAGGAAAGCAAAGGTGTGTTTCAGTGCGCTAGCAAAAACTCTTCTGAAGCAGCTCTCCAGTGTTGCATTGCACACTCAAACTTGACAAGAAAGAAAGGAAGGAAGGAGGGAAGAAGGGAAGGAAGGAGGGAGGGAGGGAGAGAGGGAGGGAGGGAGGGAGGGAGGGGGAGAGAGAAGAGGGAGGGAGGAAGAAAGGAGGGAGGGAGGGAGGGAGGGAGGGAGGGAGGAAGAAAGGAAGGAAGGAAAATTTGATCTCTTTAATTTTCTCCCTCTATGTGGAGCCCCTCTGGGAGATCACATTGAATGTGACACTGAGCATCCAATTTGTCAAGATCTCATTATACTTTAGGCAGCCCTTAACCAAATGGTTGATGGTTTGCCCTGGCTGTACAGACATGGCCAGGGCATTCCTCATTCTGGGAGTCAGCATGATGGTAGGTGAAATCTATCAGTGCAGAAGTTGGTAGGGCCCTGTTCATTTCTAAAACAATTGTCTTCATTATAGTCGTCTAATTTCATGAAACTATTTTCATGGACTATTTGTACTAGGGGACGATACAGTCTCTCAAGCAGCACTGCTACCCAGCTTTCTTTGTGGTGCTTGAGGTTTCATGCTGATGGTATAATACCGTAGGAATGACCACAAAGGATTCCAAAATTCTACCAATGTCATTAAATGTTTATTAAGTGTCAGCTAGGCATGATTCTGTCCCTGGCACATGAACTGATCTGCTTTGAGGGGTCTGGTTTCCAAGATCTTCCATTATCTGGTTCGGAAGTCACCATTCCCCCATCAAGGTATACATTACTTGCTGTGTTTCAAAAATATTCTAAATCCACAGCTTTTAAAGATCAGAATATCCAGGAGTT
Source organism: Neodon shergylaensis (assembly GCA_025134845.1). Classification (NCBI taxonomy): domain Eukaryota; kingdom Metazoa; phylum Chordata; class Mammalia; order Rodentia; family Cricetidae; genus Neodon; species Neodon shergylaensis. The sequence continues at coordinate 48,395,401 of JABTXL010000002.1, read as the reverse complement.
TTCTTTTAGTAAGGGCTTAGTAACTTGAGAATATGTGTGTGTATTCATTCCCGCTTTGGGCCTTCCCATGAATCTTCCTCACCTTCCTGTTAAGAACAGTCAGGTTCAGCCGGGCGGTGGTGGCGCACGCCTTTAATCCCAGCACTTGGGAGGCAGAGGCAGGCGGATCTCTGTGAGTTCAAGACCAGCCTGGTCTACAAGAGCTAGTTCCAGGACAGGCTCCAAAGCCACAGAGAAACCCTGTCTCGAAAAAAAAAAAAAACAAAAACAAAAAAAAAAAAACCAAACAAACAAAAAAAAAAAGAACAGTCAGGTTCAAGATGGCCTATCCTTTCTGTCACATTCTGCAGTCAGCACTGGATCCTTCTGAGCCCAAGTCTGGGTTCACTGTCTCTGCCACACCTCATCCAGTCTGCTATTTGATAGCTTTTTGTTCATTCTGATTTGGCGCCATGACCTTTCTGAAGTTAAGTACCGTTTTAGTCAAACATTTAAAGTTTTGGGAAGCCAGGTTTACATCAGCAAATATTGGGCAAATATTGACCGACTCTGTTCTTAACATCCTGAGTGCCTGTGTGTCATGGTCTGGACATCGGAATCTTTCTATCAGCAGATCAGGAGATGATAATGACGAAGATCATAATTAAGTTCCCCCAAAAAACCGCCAACAATTGCTTAACAATGAGAGCAACTGGCAGGACCAGTTCTCTAAGTGTTGAAAAACTGAGGTCAACCCAGCTTGTTAAGGACACCCCGGGGGATGAATCAGCAGGATCGTGCTTTCCATCGCTCTTTCTGGATATTTTCTGTATGTCTCCACAATCAAGCGGCGTATGATGAGTTGTCTGGCTGAGAAACCAGAGTGGAAAGAATAAACAGGGTTGCTAGAATAAACACTGCAGCCTGAATGCGGGGAAGGGAAGGGCGGTGAGTTGGCCTCTGCAGCCCTGGCCTCCTGGGAGTAATCCCCCCCCCCCCCCCCCCCCCCCCCCCGGGGGCCCCCCCCCCCCCCCCCCCCCGTTTTCCCTTTGTGAACTCGTGTGAACTACTGCGTGCAGCTGACTTGTCCCCGTTGACTAGGGCAGGGTCCTGGGAAGGTACTGACTTGATTCAGAAAGAGCTTCAGGACAAGGCCCACGGGTACGCACGGAGGGACACACACACACATATATGTGTAGGTAAGCTTGTGCACAGGTGCACACTCACATAAGAACGGGGAGATGATCTCCCTAATCAGAAGAAGTGAGTTTATTGTCTCTAATTATTATGGCTTATACCTCAAATTAAGTAACATATCTTTCCAAAGCTTTATTGAGGGTTCCCCTATGAGGAGATATAAAGGCACACAATGTCCATAAAAACTAACCGTGGTGCTGTTAAATGGGTAGTGTAGATGGAGAGTGGGAGAGGAAGGGTTGTTAAAGAAGGAGCCCATGGAAGAGTTGTGCAAAGACAATGAAGCAGAAAGCCTCACACTGTCAGTGGTGGGGGGGGACCACTGGGCAGTGAAAGTCCCAACGGGAGGCATGACTATGGAGCACAGCTGTTGGACTTGCATCTAGACACAGGAGGGACCTGAGCAGACTTCCTTGCTGAGCTCTGTGTGCTAGGAAGCTGTAAGCCTTCAAATCTTCATCGGCACAGCCCTGGGCCTCAGACACTTTCCAAGAAATTTGTACGATTTGTTATAATTTGTACAGTGAAGCAGCTCCACGGGGGGACTCAGTGGTGATGTCACAGAACGGGGTACTGGAGGATAGAGAGCTGGTGGCCTGGGACATGGATATCAGGGATGCATGCGTATTCTGGGCTGGTCGGGAGTTCTCACGGATGTCTGTCCTCAACTATGTGCTACCAGTGTACTTGTGATGGGTAGTCAGGCAGAGCTCCTGCCCCCAAGCAGCCTCACTCAACTTGAGAGTATGTAATCTACCCCCCTTTTCCAGACCTTCCCTAGAAGTGGAGGGATGGGGGATGGACTCTATGGACTCAGTTCAAGAGTTCCTCTCCTGGCAAAACCACTTCTTATGGGGTTTGTCCATCTGCAGTGGCTCAATGAAGCCTAGGTCCTCAGAATTTCTACGTTTATTTATTTAGTGGTGCTGGGAAGGAGCCCAGGGCTTCACACGTTCTAGGTGAGAATTCTTATCACTGTGCTGCAGTCCTGGCCCTACACATCCCACTGCCGCTCTTGAGCGAGACTCTACAGAGAATCACCCACACGTAAGTTTCTTAGCAGAAGGCTTTCCGTTGTGGTGTGGAGAAAGAATCCTGATCTCGGTCCACAAGCAAATGGCCTTGTAATTGAGAAGCCTTGAAATGTAAGGACGAGGCCTTGACTTGTCCTTCCTCCCTTTCAAATGTACACTTTAAACACCAAATCAGCTGTCCTGAAGGAGTCTGAGGCTGTCAAGGTGACATTTGCCCTCTTGGAACGGAATCTGGAGTCTGAGTCTGAGCTCAAGCAGAGCGTGGTGACCCTGGCGCTGTCCCCTGCTTCCTCAGGAGACAGTGTGCTAGTTTGCCCTGCATTCTTGACTCACTTCCTGTTAGGAGTTTTGCGTGTCTCTGGCACCCAACCACTCCTGTCAGGGGTTTCTTCTGCTTCCTCTGGCTCTAGACAGACTCTCCCACATCAAAGGGATGTCTCCCGATGGAAGCGTCCCCAGGATGCTTCACGATGGCAGAGCTCTCTTCACTTTCCAAGGCGGCAGCAGATGAGGAAAAAGTGCTCATAGCACACTACGTCCTGAATCCATTGCTGTGTAATAGGCTCAGCTTTCAGTTCTTGGCTGGGTAGAGCTTCAGAGGCCGTCCCCAGTGGGTTTTCTTTGGCTGAGGCGCCACCATCCTCAAAGGGGGAGTTTGAGGGTGCTTTCTATGTTACATCACTCAGCAACCTCCACAAGAGCAAGCAAAGCCCTGCTCCCTCTTTGATGTAGCATGGAACAGGGTCTGGGCAAAGCTAAGGCCTCTGCATAGAAGGGAGTTTGAGCTGCCATTGAAAACACACTTTCTTCTTTTCTGGGGAAGAGAGCAAACTGCATTAGCAAATCAAAACAAGAGGAAGGGCAAGCCTTTCCTCAGATGCCTTTAGTTTGATTTGGGTCAAGGCTGGGGAAGGGAAGAGCAAAGAACCCAAACAGTGTGTGCCAAGGATTTGCTGAACAAGTTAAAAAGATGCTGATGGGCACGACATTAAGCAACAGCAGACAATTACCAAGAGTAAACATGGCTGCTAATGTTTAAGTGGAGACTAACTGAGGGGTCTCAGTGACTCCAACTAATACACAGATCAGCCCAACAACAGCCACAGAGGTTTGGGGAGACAGTTTTATAGCCAGAAACCACGATTGATTTTTAAATTTAGAAAAAGAAAACTAAAGCCGTAGGAACTGCGATAAAAGCTCCCGGGAAAGAGGGAGTCGGAGAGAGAGGGTGCAGAAGAAAAGCCTGTGCCTACTGGGCTGGGGAGAAAAACAGTGGAGAAAATGAAAAGCAACTTTCAAATGACCTCTCTAGGGAGGGAGAGTGTAGAATGTGCCAGGAACACGAAGCTTTACAGTGAGTGTAGCCTGTTGCAAGGGCTCCTCCATCACAAATGAATATAAGTTCTCCCATGCTACCAAAGAAAACCGGCTTAACTTAGCACCACTGAGGTTCAGTTAAACTGTAAGCGCACAGTTCTGCAGTAGATGGTCCTGTAAGGACACTCCCTACTCACCAAGACTTTTTTTTTGATACATTTCAAAATACCCTGAAAATGCTGCCTGACATGTATTTAGTGACAGCAGTTGGTAGCTTTTCTCAATACAGCATAGCACTATCTTAAGTTTACACAGTTTATGTCATCATGAATGAGGGGCCATGGGCCTGACCAGCATGCTAGGGATGGGGACCTGTCTGCTCTGTGTCTGGCCTCCCTCCTGGCTTCTCACGGAAGCCTGTTGTCTCCCAGTCCCATGCTTTAACTCAGGTTTCTGTTGTCTCTTAGACCAACTTTTAGGGTCAAGATCAAAGAATACTCAGGTGTGATCCGGTCTAGATAACTCACTTGCACACTTCTGAGTTGGTCACCAGGTCCTCCGGACCTTCATTGACCTGGAGTATCATGTTGGATGAGTTTGTAGTACGGCTAAGAACAAAATTATCCAGTATCTTACGACAATTGTCCTGAGAGCAGCCCTTTCCCTCCACAGCCTATTTTGTCCTCCTGCCTCCTCCAGCCACTCCCCCCCGCCCCGCTGCATCATGTCAAAACATCATTTCCTGACTGTGGCGGCATCCCGATTGATGGATTGATGGATTGATTGATTGATGTATTTATTTTGAGAATTGAGGGACGGGGCATATGGTCCAGTTATCAAAGTGCTTGACATACAAACCCAATGACCTGAGTTCAATCCCCTAAAAACCCAAAGTTTAAAAATCCAGTGCGGTGATGGCATTTACCTGTAATCCCAGAGCTTGGGGGAGGGGGGGACAGAGACAGGAAGATCCTAGGTGCTGAATGATCTTCCATTCTCAGTAAACCAGGGATTCAGTGAGAAATCCCAGCTCAAAAAATAGTGTGGAAAGCAAATAATAAATCCACGTTATAGCAACTTCTGGCCTCCACACACACTTACCCACAGATGTTGACTTGCACACACACACACACACACACACACACACACACACACACACTCTGTGAAAAATCACATGGCATTTTCAGTTCCTGCTGCTTAGGAGTTTGCTCAGGTATTCTGATTCCTTGAAGAAACAACTTGCAAACAGAAAGTCCAAAGCAGCCATGCTATAGCAGAATTCTAAGGAAAAGGCCCTGAAGAGGAACAAAATCTCTGGATGCTGACCCCCCCCCCCCCAGTTCTAGGTGTTTAAAGCAAGCTCCAAAAATCTCATGTTTACTACTTTAACAGAAAATGAAAAGTATAAGAGATTTGCTACAGGGCATGGAATGCATTGCAATTTGTGCAACTCAATGTGTTTAAGTTTTTCTGCGAATCCACAATCATAGATATTGGCACACCGAATGGCCAAATGACTTGAATCAAAACTGTGGCACTTCCTGTTCTGTCTCTGAGAAAAGTAAAATTTTAGGATCCATTTATCTGGCCCTTCTACTCTTTTACTATGTGTTTTCCAGTATGTGTGGAGTATGCATGTCCTAGGTGGAATACACCCACCTGTGCCTGTGGAGGCCAAAGGTTGGCGCTGAGAACCTTTCCCACGTACTTTTGGAGACAGGATTCTTTCGATGTTTCGGCCTCTGCCTCCTGGCAATAGGGTTACAGAGGTATGTCACCATGTCCAGCTTTAGCCTGGGTGTTGGAAACCTGAACATGGGTTGTCATGCTTGCACAGTGAGCATTTTACCCATTGAGACATCTCTCTAACCCTCTCCAGCCTTCTAAATGAAATATAAAAAAATAAACTTGTGTAATTTCTCAAAGCTGCAAATTACAGAGTTGTGGGCTTTGCTGTGAATCTGCTGTGCACTCTGCTCTGGGTTAACAGCCCTGGGAAGGCTACCATCTGCCTGCAAGGCTCAGCAAGGAAATGCAAAGAGATAGGTCAAGCCTAGGGTCACGCTGCTGTCCATAGAAACCCAGATTCTGCCATACCGCATGCTTGCACTTAGTGGTCTGTGTGTGTGTGTGTGTGTGTACATGCTTGCACTTAGTGGTCTGTGGTGCATGTGCATGTGCATGTATGTGTGTGTACTATAGCAAACGCTGGGATTTGGTGAATTATGTGGTTATAAGAAACGAGAGTTTGTCACTGTGATGGGAGGTCTTGACTTACTTATTGGCTCTGGTGATTTGTGTAGCACTTCCTTGGGGCCAAACAAACCGAATTTTACAAGTGTCTGAGGCTGGCAGCATTAGCTCATCACTGGCCTGCCTACAAGCCCCCATTCCCTCCCTACAGCACAGGAGTGCCAACTGCTTTCTTACTGCTCTGTTTCTGGGAGGGCATCTCTATCCACCTCTCTCACCGTGCCCACTAAACCTGCCTCCCTGCCCCCTTGTATAGGGAGGGCCGATCCACTCCCACAGACACCATGTCCTCCCTCTGCTGGGTCCAGGTGGTTTTCCACCCTGAGGAGTACATGTCTTTCAACAACAGCCTGTGCTTGAAAAGGCCAATGGATCTGACAGGGCCCCGGTGGCTCCCAGGGCAGTTCATAAGTTCTCTTTCCACACCGGCAAAGCTTTGGCTTCTACCCCCACCCACCCCACTTCCAGCCAGATCTTGCCATCCCTTCGTGTACGAGGGTACTTCTGTCCTTACCAAGTGCATTCCAGAATTTGGGGTATAAAATGTGCACAAGACTGCCTCTCATTCAGGGTACAGGCTTCTGGGTTTGATCTTAGCTTGTGCATCCTTGTGTGTTGTCACCCAACTGTGGCCGTATCAATGTGTTAAGTCTTTTAGAACACCCACACTTTAGTTTCCCACCAATAACAGATGTATGGCTACCACACACACCTGCCTGAATGAGATTAGGCAAGGGCGAGGAAGTACTGAGCACAGTACCTGGTTTGTGGACAAACACTAGTTCAATAAAAGGGTTTTTAGTATTATTTCCTTGTTTTTTCAAAACAGCCACTATCAGAATAGGTATGTATATGTGGGAACATCTGATTGCTTATAGGATGGGGGGGGGGACACACAAAAGTCTTTTCTCTATTGTCACCATACTTCCCTAGACGGTTATCCCCTCTCCTGACTCCTCTACGTGAACTGATCCTGAACGGGGACCCAGGAGATGGTAGAGAGCTAATTTATCAACACAGGGCACTCTTAGGAGGGCATTTGGGTATTATTTTGTAAGCTTGGGGTATCAGCAAGTGAGCAGGTTGTGCCTGGGAGGTGTCAGGGAATGTCAGGGGTGTCCACAAGTTCAGTGGAGTCCCATGACATAACGGCTAGACAGTTTTCCCAGTTACCTTTGTCTGGTCGTGTAGATTTGAGGCCCGAGGCTCAGTGACATACCAAAAGGAGATGGTGATTAAATGTTCACCACTGTCTCCCAAGGTTGCAATCCCTTTCCCAGATAGTGTGACTGATCCAAGTGCTTCATCACGAAGCTGGCAGTTTCTGCCAGTCAGCACCCAACAGGCAGAGAGGCAGAACTGGGGACAGACATGGTAAAGCTCCATTTAAACCAGTCATTCTCCTCTCAGGGGCCAACATGGCATGGCTTTCGGTGATGTGGATCAGGGCCAGTGGGGGAAGTGGGACCTAGTGGGAAGACACTTGTTTCTTCTTTTGAGTTCTCTTCATGTAGACGTGACATCAGGCTGAGTGGATGGCCTACCGGAAGCCGGCTCCTTCTGTCAGTTTCATACCTTGCTTTGCTCCAGGCTGAGAATTAGCATGAGTTGCAGAGGTTCTCCCAGGGCTGGTTATTAGCCAAGAATGTTGAGAGGCCTTGACAAATGTAAAACGCTCTCTAAGGAGCTGCCAAGAAACCAGGAGCTCTCTACAGCAAATGAAACTCCAGGCTTTCCCTAAACACTGCAGCTCCCTGGTTTCCAGGCACTCTGGGTCAGACCAAAGTACTGTGGTATATCATTTTAATGGGTTCGAAGGTGGATTGAGTTAGGAAATGTATTCCTCTTTATGCCCTGTGTTCACAGACAACAATACCACAGAGTAACAGAAAACCTGGGGTCGGCTTCCTCACAGTGGTGTTTAAGTGAAGCCAGGAGCAACTCCGTGTACATAACAGCAGGCAGATCTGACAGAAAGTGGCCTTTGCAGACAGGACAAAACTGAAAACCAGCCCCAACCCCTGCAAGGATGTGCAAAGGTGTGTTTCTCTGGCAACACAACCATTTTGTGAAACTGGTCTCAGCTCAGGCCCTCCCAGGGTGTTGATACATGAGACTGATGGCGTCCCAGATCTCACCAGGGGACCAGGGACCCTAGCCACCTAGCAGTCAGTGAGAGAGCAAGAGTTTAGGGAGCATTGTTTCTCCAAACTTTCTGGTTCATGCACTTCCATCCTGTGGGTGTGTAAATATGTAAAGTATGTTCAGAATCTGCAACACACAAACACATAGACAGACAGACAGACAGACACACACACACACAGCAGAGATGGTGCTGGGCTGAGCTAGATAGTAAAGAGACAGACAATGAAGAACCTGGCCATGTTATGAGAACTTCCTTCTGCTGGCTCAGCCATCCCGACAGTAGGCTAGTCTGGGCATGTTGGCCCTGGCAGGCAGAACAAGGGGAAGAATTTGTTGGGTGGGGCTCGACTTTACATTTGTTGACAAAGAGATCTGCATTTTGTCAGCCAAGAAATAGTGGCATTGAACCGAACACAGCAGACTGCGTGGTTGTTGCTGAGGCCAGTTTGGTTCTGGTTGGAAGCTTGAGAAGTTGAAAGGTTACACACAGCATCAAATGTTTCGGCATGAAAGAGAGAACTTCCCAAGTGTTAGGAATCATCTATCTTGGGTGTTGTGGTGGACGCCTGACTATCTATATTGGTTGGGTCAGGCTTCTCCCTACTCCAAGTTATACCAATATTGTATAACCCAGTGGCTTTTCAGGCTATGTATTGCCCTGATGTTAATCCCACCTGTGGAGAATAAGATCACTACCACAATTTAAAGCAAAATTTGAGGAAAGCTTTAATTAAATACTAAGCAGGTGAATGGGCTCTGGCCAGGTTCATCTCTGGTTTCCCAGAAATTGGCCCAGAATCCAGTTTTGCCAGGGCTTAAGAAAACCCATAATTCATTGCATTTCCCGTCAGGTCCAATCAGGGACAGGCACTCATCCTGACGTATTTCCTGCCTATGTACCTCCCACCCATAGGTGATCAAGCACATCCTGCGCAGATGGGTCAAACAAATTTGTTTAGGGGAGTGAAAACATGTGGCTTATTACCTCCCATAAATTACATCCTCCAGAATTTCAGGAACTGTCTGTCTTTGGGCAAGGGGTTTGCAGATCAGGGACGTTTGTGATTCATGAATCTCTTAGGCATAGTAATTAAAACTTGGAGTGTAACTTTGGCTCTCACATGGGGTGACTCAACTTTTTTTTTATTACTTTATTTTTTTTTATTAAAGATTTCTGTCTCTTCCCCACCTCCGCCTCCCCTTTCCCTCCCCCTCCCCCAATCAAGTCCCCCTCCCTCGTAAGCCCAAAGAGCAGTCAGGGTTCCCTGCCCTGTGGGAAGTCCAAGGACCACCCACCTCAATCCAGGTCTAGTAAGGTGATCATCCAAACTGCCTAGGTTCCCACAAAGCCAATAGGTGCAGTAGGATCAAAAACCCATTGCCATTTTTCTTGAGGTCTCAGCCTTTGCTGGAGAGGTTGTGGAGAAAGGGGTACACTCATCCATTGCTGGTGGGAATGCAAACTTGTGCAACCACTTTTTAAAGCAGTGTGGAGGTTTCTCAGGAAATTCAGGATCAATCTACCCCTGGACCCAGCAATACCACTCTTGGGAATATACCCAAGAGAGGCCTTATCATACAACAAAAGTATATGCTCTACTATGTTCATAGCAGCATTGTTTGTAATAGCCAGAACCTGGAAACAACCTAGATGCCCTTCAATTGAAGAATGGATGAAGAAAGTATGGAATATATACATATTAGAGTACTACTCAGCAGTAAAAAACAAGGGTGACTCAACTTTTATAAGCAACCTTTGACTCCATCTTGAGTGCAGACACAGAGGTGCAGTGACTCTGATGCCTGGTGGGCAGCTTCGGTGACAATCACATTCCACACCTCCTACGAGAATAAGTAAGAGCTTCTAAAAACCTCTAAAATTATGAAAGTAAATTGGACATATAAGCATATTGGAATCGTATGAGGAAAACAAAGCTTGAGACCTGATTAAACATTACCAGGCTACAGATAGTGGGACATCCTTCCCGGGCCCCATCCTAAAGTGGGCACCTGACACTCTACTGTTGACAGCCCTATTTGATCCGGCATCTTGCCACTTAGTGTGTGCATCAAGGACCTGACTGGCAGAGAGCTCCTCACTGTCCCAGGAGCTTCAGCTCAGTGTGGTCCCCAAGCTGCTGACCTGGTCTACATGACTTGCCATCAACCTGTTGATGTGTGTGTACCCAGGCTTACCTTTCTCTTCTCTGGCCTCTATGGTCCCCCACTTCACCTGAACAGCCTGGCTGAACCTAGAGGCTCTGTCTCACTCTGGTCTTGCTATCTGAACCTGCAGCAGCCCTGCAACAGATTTGCCATTTGACACCTATATAGTTCTTTATGTCAATGCTAACTCTCTGGCAGCTGTGCGGGATGGCCTCTTCAGAGTATATTTAAGTCTACATGGTTTATAGCTGTAGTACTTGTATTCGCTGGGTAATGTGTGACCAAAGAGTTCACAGTGGTAGTTAAGATGGGAAGAAAGTAACTTATGTTTGCCAATCAAAGAAAACAGGGTTGTCTTGACAAGTTGCTGTTGAAATAAGGAGCAGCCGGGGCTGCGTCCCCAAACACCCCGGCCGCCTGCTCTGCTAGCTTATGCCCGAAATAACAACACACAAATTGTATTCATTTAAATACTGCTTGGCCCATTTCTATCTAGCCTCTTCTCGGCTAACTCTCACACCTGGACTAGCCCATTTCTAATCATCTGTGTAAGCACCCCAAGGTGCGCTTACCAGGAAGATTCTAGCCTACGTCCATCTTGGGTTGGAGCTTCATCGCTCACGTCTGTCCGGGAGACTGGAGCATGGCTTCTCTGTTCCAGAGAGCAGAGCTTGTTGAGTCTGAGCTCACTTCCTCTTCCTCCCAGTATGCTATTCTGTTTATTCCTCCCACCTATGTTTTAACCTATGAGGGCCAAGCAGTTTCTTTATTGCTTAACCAATGAAATCAACAGATTGATATATGACACTCCCACATCAAGTTGCAACCAAGGAAAACCTGTAGCCTATAAATTTATTTTTATTTACACCATGGAAAGATATGAATGTGTTTGTGCTTCTCACACAGTGTGTTAGTCAGGCTTCTCTAGAGGAACATGACTTATAAAATGAAAAAAAAATGTATCCTAGATAGATCGATAGGTAGGTAGGTAGATAGATAGATAGATAGATAGATAGATAGATAGATAGATAGATAATAGGTAGATAAACGGGATTTATTAGAGTTGCTCTTAAGATGTGGTCCAGCTACAGTGGCTGTCTACCAATAGAGAGTCCAAGAATCTAGTAGGTGTTCAGTTGGATGTCTCAGCTGGTCTTCAGTATACACCAGATTCCCAAAGAAGTAGACTCTAATGCCAGCGAGGGGATGGATTTGCCAGCGAGAGCAAGTAAAGAAAGCAAACTTCTTCCTTTGTGTCTTTTAGAGAGGCTGCCAGAAGATGTGGCCCAGATTAAAGGAGGATCTTCCCACCTCAGAAGATCTGGATTAAAAGTTCCCACTTCAAATGATTTAATTAACAAAAATCCTTCACAGGTGTGCCCAATCACTTGGCTGTTAGTTAATTCCAGATGCGGTCAAGTTGACAGCCAGGACTACTCACTGCACCCAGCATGCTCACAATAGGATGTTTGTCAAAGTTCACGAAGCAATGTACCCAGAAAGGATGGGTTCTACCATGCTCCAGATCCCAACTCCAGTAGCTGGAAAAGAAAAGACATGGTGCTTAGTGGGCTTTTTCAAACCAGGGTCTCTAGTGCTCTGCTCTGAGTCACTAATGCCCCTTTGAAAATATTTGAGACTTAATTTTTTGGTTGTCGTTAAATTAGAAGAATCTCGTGGTGAGTTTCAAATCTTTCAGTGCACGTGAGAAGGAGGGAGGTGGGGATAGCACTTGTTTTTTCCAGAACTGTTTGTATTTTCTTATTTGGTCATTTTATTCAGTTATTTTTAAACTTTATTTTACTTATTATTATTGTGGATGTCGGTAAGCATGCATGTACCACAGAGCACACATGTATGTCAGAGAGCAGTGTATGAAGTTGATCTGTCCCTCACCTTTATGTGGGTTCTAGGGATCAAGTTCAGGCCAGAAGGCTTGCGTGAAAAGCACCTTTACCCAGTATATTTTCTATTTATTTAACTTTTTAATCAGACTCATGAAAAAATTTGATATCAAACATTGATTTGAGTTGGAGGTCCCAAAATCATGATTGTAGAGAAAAGTTTTCCTTTAGAAGTTTTCCCAGAGCTGTCTGTACAGGGCACCCAGGCAATGATGAGCAGATTGCCTTACGAGAACATCCTGGTGCCTGGACGCTGTGCAGAAGCGGTAGCCACAGTGGGTAATACCTGGACAGAGGATGGGGGAGTTTCCACACTGACGGGAAAGAGACCCAAGCCAAGCCACCAAGAAAAAGACCCAAATTCACAACAAACCCAAATTCACAACAAACCCAAATTCACAACAAACCTGGACATGTTAAAAAGGCACAAGGCCCCTCTTCCATGTAGTGAAGAAACCGTAGTTAATAAAGGAGGGGCAGATCGAGTAAATTGCTGATTTTCATAGTTTTGATAATGACTTTTTTCAAATTAATTAAGGTCAATAGGACTCTAATAAGAGTAAGAAATATGATGTGTTTTAATGGGAACAAGACTGTGGTTGATCTGGAAGCATGCATAGGTGAAAATAGCCAAGAAAGATAAAGAATTATAAAAAAAGAACCTTAACAGTACTTTAGTATAAAAATACTGGTATAACAGAAGAGCGGCGAGTCCCTCAGCACTCGGATTTATGTTGAAATTTATTTTGATGAAGTGATTTCAGACTGCTGAAGGAAGCTGAAGCTTATTCTAGTGAGTTGTGAGGGTGCAGCTCATGTTTGGCTGATAGAAAAGGGCCCAAATCATATCCTCAAACAGCTCCTAGATGAATTAAATAATCAAAATTTAAAAACAAAAAACACAAAGCAGAAGAGAAAATTATTGTAAGCTTTCATCAATTCCCAATGTGGGGAAACACTTCTTAAGACAGAAAAAAAATGGGGAAGGATTTATGAAAGGAGAAGACAGAATTGTTTTTACACAAAAATTAAAACCTTTATCTTAAAACTAAAAAAAATCATAAAACAAAAAAATACATAAGGGAAAAAGTACACTATTTAAGGCAATAGTTACCATGGTTCATATATATATAGAGAGAGAGTTTCCAGAAACTACTAGCTAGCATATAAATATTCTAAACAGAAATTTGTGTTATTTACAAGAAAAAAAATCTGTGGAAGTGGAAAAATTAGGCAATGAACACTGAAAAAAGTCAAGCTCACTGTTCGAAATATAATGTAAAGAAGATAATATCTACCAAATTAAAGCATAATTTAAATTTAGAGAAAATCCAGTAATTATAAATTTTGGCAAAGGTTCAGAAAACCAGGGACCAGAGAGACGTCTCAGTGGTTCAGAACACTTTCTGTTCAGCAATGAGGACCGTAGTTTTGCGAATAGGACCTAGAAACAGCAGGAATCCAGTGCTGGACTGTAACCCCAGGGCCCCAGGTTCTGGGAGGGACCCTGCCTCGAAAGACTAGGCCAAGAGTGATGGAGGAGGGCTCCTACTACCTTTTCCTGGCCTCCATGTGTATACATGGGTACATGCCCAGTATACACACAGACACATATACAGATACAAGACATGTACACATACAGAAAACATGTACACACACAGACATGTACACACACAGGCATGTACACACAGACATACACATACAGAAAACATGTACACACACAGACAAACATACACACACAGGCACGTATACACACAGGCATGTACAAACACAGACATGTACACACAGAGACATGTACACAGACACACGCACTTCAATCCAGGAATGGGGAAACTCTCATGCACTGCAGGAGGAAGCATGAAATCTTCTGACTGAAATATGGTTCCATATCCAAAATCCCAAAGTTGTGACTAGAAGTAGTTCTCCTGCAATGAGTCTCTCCTTAGGGGAGTTCTTAAAGGGAGTTTCAGGGTATAGGTACAAGAAGTTTACTGCAGTGTGAGCTATAACTGAAAAACTGCCAAAATGTGTTTAAGGAATTCCAGAGCTACCATAGTTACTGTTTGCAGAAGATTACATCCCCGAGATAGTCAAGGATTTGAAAACAATATATAACTAAGATGAGATTAAATCAAGAGGCTTCAAAGCCACATGTACACTAGAGTGGAGGCTGGCTTCGGCTCTTCATGTATGTCTGTGTATGTCTGTCCGTCCATGGGAAAGAGACTGCTTGGGTAGGTACATATGGAATAGTAGTGGTTGTCAGAATATGGGTCTGTTAGTGTTTTTTTTTACTTTATTTGCTATTTTTCAGATTGTTTTTGAAACTAGGTTTCTCTGTAGCTTTTGAGCAGATTTTTAATGAACAAAAATCTATTAGCTTTATTATCATAAATATTATTTTTGCCATTTTCTCTGCTACCAAGGGCTCCCCCTACTGTTGATTTAAGAATTATGACAGATTGGACTTCTAGTTCATAGTCCTGTTTTACTGCGTGTTCTAGAAGACTCTCATCTTTATCTTTCTCCATGTCTCATTAACCTTAGATGAAAGATATTTGAATTTGAGTATTTGGGGTGATGCATCATTTTTAGTGCAGATATATTCTTGCACAGTCTCCATTTGTTTGGAAGGGTTGCTCGGTGTCTGGTCAGATTCTCACACATTTTCACCACTCTGGGAGAAAGCCTGTACCATTAGCTGCCACTCCCCAGCAGCCCTCCCCCACCCCTGCTAAACAGTGCGTCCCTTTCAGTCCCAAGCTTGCCAATTTTAGACATTTCATAAAATGGAACAATTGTGTGCCTGCCTGTTGCATCTGGCTTCCCTCCCTGTTTGACGGTCTTCAAGGATCACCCACGTTGCCTCTGAACACTGTTCTTTTTAAGCACTGAATAATATTCCATTGTTTAAATATGTCACATTCATTTCTAGTCGGTAGACTTTTAGGTTGTGTTCACCACTTTTTGGCAGTTATAATTAGTGTTGTGATGAATATTCATTTAGACATTTTTATCATATGTTTCTAGTTCTCTTGGATGAATGCTAATGTGCATTGTGACTCTCCATTTACCACTTGGAGACTTGAACGTTTTCATCTCCCTCAAAGGAGAGCACACACTCAACAATCGCTAGAGAGGGAAACTGCCCAACCGTTCCAAAGTGACTGCCTCTTGTCTTGTATGGAGTGGCATCTTTTCATGACTTGATTTGCATTTCTCTGACAGCTAATTATGAGTAGCTTTTTGGTGCTTTTTGACCATTTGCATATTTTCTTTGGAGACATGTTTATTTATATTCTCTGTCTCTTTTCTGTCTCATCTTAATTAGGAAATTGGTCTCTTTACTGTTGAGTTGTAATCGTTTTCCCCCATAGCCAATACTAGACTCTTGCCACGTATATGATTTATAGATTTTTTTAAAACATTCTATAGGTTGATTTCTTTTTTTCTTTTTTAGTAATACTTTTAAAACAAAAAAACCCATGTTTTTCAATTCTTGATCAGATCTAAATATATCTTTCTCTTTTGTTGCTCATGCTTTTGGTATCATACCTAAGAACTCATTTGCTAAAACCAGGACATGGAATTTCACAGCTGTGACTTCTGAGGTTTTTATGGCATCAGTTCTTATATTTAGGTCTCTATGCATTTTGTGACTGTCTGCGTTTTAGCATTTGAATATGGTGGGAAGTTGCCCACTCTCAGCCTCTTGTAAGTTCGCCTTATTGCTGCAGCATATTTGTCTGTAAGCATTGCAGCCACCGCATTATCTTTATATCCTTATCAAAAATATCCTATTCCATTGATCTGTGTGACTGTCATAGCCCCCCACCTTGGTCCTGACTGTTACCGCTTTGTGCTGTAGCTTCAAAAATTAAAAAGTTCATTCTTCAACTTTTTCTTCTTTTGATTTTTCTAGATCTCTGAAATTCCCAATTTTCCAATTGAACCTTTGGATTAGCTGAAAAATTTATGTAAAAAGACAGTTGAGATTTTGATTAAAAAAGAAAAAATCAAAGAGGACTCTATGGACTCGCACATGTAGTTCTAGCATGGGGTCCCATGTCTGTAAGTACAGTTTAGCGTTACTTAAGCTATTTCTTTGAATATGCTTTGCAGTTTCAATGTATATAACTTATTTTGTTAAATATATTTCTAAGTTTTTATTATATGCTTATATAAATAAAATGTTCTTAATGTTATGTCCTGACCATGTACTGCTAGTGTAGAGAACTGCAAGCAATTGTCAGTTAGGTCTCTCCAGCCATGATGCTCCTGAACTGGTTTTTGACCATGATAAAAGTTTTGTGATTTCTTTAGTATTTCCTAGGTTCACGATAAGAAAACACAGGCAAGCTT
Organism: Neodon shergylaensis; assembly: GCA_025134845.1. Classification (NCBI taxonomy): domain Eukaryota; kingdom Metazoa; phylum Chordata; class Mammalia; order Rodentia; family Cricetidae; genus Neodon; species Neodon shergylaensis. Next base: position 48,379,044 of record JABTXL010000002.1, on the reverse strand, counting down.
ATGTCTTCATTTCTAGTGCAAGTGTTTTTAAATATTGAAAATGGCCCCCAAAGGCAGTGGCACCATTTGGAAATGTGGCCTTCTTGTAGTAGGTGTGATCTTGTTGGAGGAAGTGTATCACTGTGGGGGTGGACTTTGAGGTCTCATTTATGCTCAAGCCACACCCAGTGTCTCAAACTACTTCCTATTGCCTGAGTCAAGGTGTAAGAACTCTCAGCTCCTTCTCTAGCACCACATCTGCCTGCATGCAGCCTTGTTTCCTACCATGATGACAGTAAACTGAACCTCTCCATGGTAAGCTAGCCAACCCAATTAAATGTTTTCCTTTATAAGAGTTGCCAGGGTCATGGTGTCTCTTCACAGTGAGAACCCCTAGCTAAGACAAATATATTTCTCCCCACTAATTGCTGTGGGCCAAAGCTTTAGGACAATGCTGAAAACAGGTGGCTAGGAAGAATGTCTCTCCCAATCTAAGCAGGTGGACTCTCAACTTCTAGCATGAAGCATAATATTATATCTTCCCCCTTTATTTTTATTTTATGTGTATGGGTGTTTTGCCTGAGTTATGTCTGTGCATCAGATGCATTCAGTGCCTACAGAAGGCATTGGATCACCTGGGACTGGAGTTACACACAGTTGGAAGCTACCATGTGGGTGCTAGGAATCAAACACAGGTCCCCTGAAAGAGTAGGCAGTGCTCTTAGCCACTGAGCCATGGTACTATGAAGCATAATATTGTTTCTGTTTATTTGGTGCAAACCAAAAAGAGCGAACTCTTTTCTATGCAAATGTATTGAATGTTCTAACACGAATCATTTGTATCATAGATGTAATCAAATGCTTTATCTGTGTCTATTGTGATGATCCTTTTCTTCTTTCTATGAATGCAGGGTCTTAGTTACTGCTGTTGTGTCAAAACACCATGGCCAAGACAACTTATAAAAGAAAGCATTTAATTTGAGGGCTTGTGGTACCAGAGGTTAGAGTTCATGGTCGTCATGGAAGAGAGCATGGCAGCAGGCAGGCAGTCATGGCATTGGGGCAGTAGCTGAAAGCTTACATCTGATCCACAAACCTGCAGTAGAGAGTTGGGGTGGAAGGGAGAGCTAACTGGACATGACCTGGACTTTTGAAGCCTCAAAGTCCATTCCCCGTGACACACCTCCTCCAACAGGGCCATATCTCTTAATCCTTCTCAAACAGTTCTATAACTGGAGATCAATTATTCAAATATATGAGCCTATGGGGGCCATCTTCTTTCAAACCACCACACATGTTATAGGACATTGATTAGTTTGGTGTGTTGAACCAACCTTGAATTCCAGGAGTAAATTTTAGTTGATCATTTTTTTTATAATCTTTTAAAGATATTATACACAGAATTAAATATCCTAGTCTTTCATTAATTTTATCTATGTTTATAAGGAATATTGATTTGTACTTTTCCTGTGATTTTTTTACTAGCTTTGATACCAAGTATCACTAATATCATGTAACAATATAATAGGGCTGGAGAGACAGCTCAGTGGTTAAGAGCCCTGGTTGCTCTTCCAGGTTCCTAGGGTTCAATTCCCAGCACCCACATGGAAGCTCACAGTTGTCTGTGACTACTTTTTTTCTTTTTTTTCTTAGTCATTCTGCAGGCTCATCAAGTTTGTTGATCTTTGTAAAGACTCATCTCTCAATGTCATTGATTTTTCCCTATTGTTTTTGGTTTTTCTGTTTTTCTTTAATGTTTATTATTTAATGTTTGTCATTCAGCTTTTTATTAATTCAGTTTGCTTTTGTTTTTCATGTTTTCTAGTATAAGGCTTGCTCATTTTTGAAATCTTCATTTTTGAAATAGGTGTGGTTTTCAAAATATATTTTTGCAGCTATTTCTTACTGTTCTCACCATACTCCATAAATGTTTTGGCATCTATATGTACACCTCCCTCTCTCTGTTTCTCTTTGTGTCTGTCTGTCTGTCTGGGGGGAAGGTCATTGAACTCAGGGATTCTTTGGTGCTCAGTCTGCCCTGAATTTTACCTCTAACCTTGACTTTATAATTTTATCTGTCTCAGAGTATCTCTAATTTACCCTGTAATTTCTCATTCGATTCATTCATTGTTTAGGACTACATTTCTGGATTTTCAAATATTTGTGGATTTTTTTTAAAGCTTTCTGTTGCTTTCGGTTTCTAATTTCATTCCATTGCCATTGGAGAACACAGATGATATAATTTTGTTATTTTTAATCTTATGAAAACAAACTTTTAACCTGATATATGGTACACCATGGACAACATCCCATGTGTTCATGAGAAGAACAAGCATTGCGTTATTACTTGGTGTTATCTGTAGATGCCTGTTAAGGTTGGTTGGCTTTATAGTGTAATTCAAGTTTTTATTTTCTTGTTTGTCTTCTGTCTGGTTGCTCTATCTGTTATTAAAAGTCAGATATTAAAATCACCAGCTACAAGCAATCAATTTTAAAATTTTTCACTTCAGTGCTGTTTTTGATTTATGGTTTAAGGCTCTGTTATTAAGTACATATGTTAATAAATATCACACTGTTTTAAGTATTGACATTTATTTTATTTTTGTATACCTTTTAAAAACTGGACTGTCTCCTAAATGTTCTCTGTCTGGCAATATTGTTGCCTTAAAGTTTATTCTGTGATGGGAAAAGTCTGCCTGGGAGATCTTTTCCAGTCCTTTTATATTCAGCTTTCAATATCTTTCAATCTTAAGTATTTCTTTGCAGACAACATGTAAGTTCCGGAAAGTGGGTTTTAATAGGCTGAAAATGATAGTTTATAAACAGAGACAGTGAGTACCAGGTAAACAAAATTAAACAGGTCCCCCTACTCCAAGATTTTAATATCATTTAATATATAATATAAACTTGTAGAACAGAATCCAACTTGCTACATTCCCGACATTAAGGTGACTGGTGGGTGGTAACCTCATATGAATAAATATCTCTTCAGAGGGGCTTTGTGAGTTTAGGGACACAGTGGCTAACGCTATGTCACTGTGACAAATACCCGAGAGAAAACTGCGTAAGGAGAAAGGTTGGCTTCAGAGCACAGCCTCCCAGGCTTCAGCCTCTAGACAGTTGGAACCCATTGCTCTGGGTCTGAGGTGAGGCAGAATATCATGGTGACAGAAGTGTGTGGCAGGGTAGTATCTCATGGTGGCAGGAAGCAGAATGAGGGAAGACACTGTGCTATGGTCCTCCTTGGGGAGACACTGCTATGGT
>JABTXL010000002.1:48350196-48375791 GCA_025134845.1 Neodon shergylaensis | reverse complement strand
TGCTATGGTCCTCCTTGGGGAGACACTGCTATGGTCCTCCTTGGGAAGACACTGCCCTATGATCCTCATTGGGAAGACATTGCGCTATGATCCTCCTTCTTGTTTCTCTTTCATTCTCTCTGTGTATCACCCCCAACGGTGGGTCCCCTCTTTAGTGAACCCTTTCTGGAAATGCCCTCACAGACACACCCTGAAGCTTGCTTTTCAGTCTCAACCATTGTCTACTCGGGAAGAACTGAAGCTGTTGTGCCTGTGTCATATAGGACCCCCAAATGAGCCGACCTCAAAGCCGGTGTCTGATACGAACACACTGGGGTTTACTCAGAGCAAACAGTCCACAGCCCTTAGGTTATGGGGTTCTTAAAGGGAAAAATGGCAAGCAGGGTGATACAATCCTTGGGATTTCAGGATTGGAGATGCATATACAATCTTCGAATTTGTTGGTTGGCATATAGGGGAATTTCAAAACAGTGACTGTCAGCAGACAAGAAATTTAAAACAGCGGTTAATCAGATACCTACAAGGATGTTCGAAGCAAGATGTTATCTGGACATGCTGGTGGGGTCATTTTGACCGGGGCAGGCACAGTTTTTTGGAAATGTTTTTGACTTTTTGGGTTGCATTCACCCCCCAACACTGCCTAGTTAGGACCTGTCCAAAATAAAGATCTTTCTAAAAATGGAGTCTGTTCTGCTCCTTCAAAGTCACCCACCATATCCAAGATGGCCACTGTGTCTGTTGCTATGGTGTCAAAAACCAGAAGCTAGCACTAAGCTGTTGTAAAGTAAAAATTTAATAACAGCTAGGCCATATTTTCAGTCTTCCATAGTAGGAGAATAAAAACAGCTTAGATTAAAGGCAGAGCAGTCTCTTAATCCTAAGTGAGCAAGTGATTAAAAGTGGAATTTTGCAGTTATTTTTATGATCACAGGAAAGGGACATGGGGTTTATGGTCAGACAGTTAACATACCACAAAACATCGTTTGGTCAGTTGTTCTCAGAACAGTGGAAACAATTTATGATGCTCAATTCACAAGATTATTGATGAATAACCAATTAAAAAAGTTGACTTTCAGCTAAGGACATGGTCAAAGTCTGACACTGTTTGACTACAATGAAAATTAAGTCACCTGTCCCTTAACATCGTGAAGAGAGAAAGACTGAGAAAGGAGGTCAGGGCTAGCAAACCAAAATGAACCGAATTTCATATAAATAATAACATTAGTGTTTTCATGAAACCTGCATATAGTCTGGTAAAAAAAAAAAAAACTGTTCATCTAAAATTTATATGTAGCTGAATAACCTGTAGTTTTGGAAGGCAATGCTGGTAATTGGGTTGCTCAAAATGTACAGCAATTTTATAGAAAAAAAATCAAGCTAAAGTTAAAGTTTTTGGAATAGCATTCAAAGGTTTTTTTTTTTCACTCTCAGAAGCCCAGAGGCATGATTGAGGATTTAAAGCACCCAGATTTGCAAAAGAGATTCTGAGATATACAAAGAACCCCTTCACTCTTTGGAACTCAAGGATCTCCCTGATATTCTACAAGGCTACACTATTACTAATTGTGATGGATTTAAAAATAATCATGGTCATGAAACTAACCTTTAAGGCTCCTTACTATATGAGCCAATCCAAGAGATTTCCATTTTTCGGTCACTTAAGCCTCAAGGCATCTCTGGGAGAAGGAGAATCCTTGGAAGGCCATAGGCCAGGTAGTCTGTCATATGCAGAGGGAAACAATGAGACACTGTTTCAGACAAGAGGATGAGGAGACCCAATACCTGAGGTTGTCTGCTGACCTCCAAACATATGTGTGCACACACACATGCACGCACACACACGCATGCACGCACACATTCACACACATATCAATCAAACAAAAAAGATTCTCTTTACCTAGTGGTGGCTATCTTTATTGCAAAAGTAGCTCCCACAATGTAGTCCCTTCTAGGCAAGGAGAGGCTTCAGATGAAATTTGTGTGGTTGAGCATCTCTCTCAAGTGGGACCATAGATTAAAGGTTAGAGCGGTATCAGCAAGAGTCCTCTACTGTCTGAATTTGTGAACACAAGGAAGGAGTCAGATTCTACTGGGTCTCTTTCCTCAGTGGAATAAACAGAATGTGCTGCGGTATCTGGTACGTGGAAAGATTTCTTGATGCCACAGTTTGGATAAGTGTGTGTGTGTGTGTGTGTGTGTACATCAGGATCTCTGTTATGATTTACGGTGGGGCTAGTGACCCTGGCAGGTCCCACTATAGGTGGGAGAGGCCGCGGCAGGTGGGAGACAAATACACCATGCGGAAAGAGCATGGGTATAGAGTTTATTTAGTAAGTATTTGGAGGGTATAAGGGTAAGGGAGTTATGGAGAGGTAAGAGAAAGAGATGGAGTAACAGAGAAAGAGAAGAAAGAGGAAAGAAGAGGGGGAAGTGAGAGGCAGAGGCTGCCTCTTCAGGAGAAGAACAGACAGAGAGAAAAAAGAGGAAGAAAGAAGGCTCAAGACCAGCTTGCCTCAATGGGAAAGGAGAGATTGGTAACAGGCAAAGCTTGTCTCTTAAAGGGACAGGGTACCCATATGACAGGGCAGGCCAACATAATTACAACAATCTTACTATGTGTCCCTGAACTGATAATTTGCCTTCTGTAGCCTCCCAACTGCTAGGATAATAAGCATGTAACATCATCATACCTAACAATAGTTTGGATCCCTTAGCGGGAGAGGAGGGGCTGCAGCTGAGTCTCATTTACTCCAATCTGGTTTTGAACTCCTGAGCCTTGTGCTGTCATCTCCCACGTATTAAAGATTACAGTTATGCACCAGTATTCCTGACTGTGTTTGAATCTTAGATGTCTCCCCAAGGCCCATAGGTAGAAGACTTGAGAAAAATCCATAAAAGAAAAAACAGACAAGGAAGTGAGTGCTTACAGAATACAGAAACTGATGGGGGTGGAGATGAAGGGATGTCAAAAGCCACCTAATTGGGTCAGAGATTGGCATTGCTAGGAGTGATCAGAGCATGGTGAGGAGTAAATAAAGTCTCTTGTGGTCAGTCATCACCTAGGGTCAGCAGGGGAAGTGACAAGAATCTAGGAAAACAGTTATTTTAGTTCTGGGAATGCTAATGGTGATGGTTTCAAGAAAGTATCCTCATTTAACCAAAATGGAGGAACTTACAAAATGACTTGACCTTGGCACTACTGTGCTGTTGTTGGCAATGGTAACACACACATTCCGCTATGCGCCCCAAGGCAACATGACCAGCTGATTAGTCGGTGCCACATGGATGCTTCTCTTTCTACTTTTGACTTGAAGACACTTCCTCTTGTGCTGTTGTCAAATTGTAGCCCTCCTGACAGAAAGAAAGGTATTCTAAACAGACACTTGGGTTGTCCCTCCAGCTCTAAGGCAATGGAAAGAGTGAACCTCAAACAATGGGAATTTCCCCCCAGGAATTTCATGCTGGGAGAAAGAGAAGGTACCAGTCAAAGTGGAACACCTTGTCACTTTGTCAGACCGCTTGATGAGAAGACTCGGAAGCCCAGACAATGATGGTCTATGGTAGAAGTTCACGCCTTGCCCAGGACTGCCTTAGAAGTGCACACTTCTGGTCTTCTTTTGAAGCTTTAACCTCACTTCAGGACCCTGGAATTGGACTGGGTGGGGATGGGGGTGTCCCTGGGTCTTATTTCCCCTCTTTCCAATGTGGCCACATTGAATAAATCTCCCTTTTCTGCTTTTAACCATCAATTTGGCTGTTTTAATCGACTTCTTAAAGATGGGTAGCTGAACTTAACTTCATGAGATATGTACTGTGACCCCCAAATTCAGTATCAAAAATCACTTCAGTCACCATACACTCACGATTCAAGTATCTGTAGGATTCTAACTTTGCTTAGGAAGACGTCGATCAATTTCTCTGATTACAGCTGAGGAGTAACTGTGTGACTTGTCCTTTGTTCTACTCTTCCCTGAATCCTTTACGGATCAAATGAGTTTCCACAAGGAAAAAACCTGCGTTAGAAGACATTAAGTAACTTAGGCCCTGTAATGAGTTAACAGTCTGGAAATACATGTGCCCAAAGGATTGCAGTAAAAAATTTACTATTTCAGACTAATAGAGGCAAGGCAACCTGATTTTGTGAGACACATGTTTTATTAAAACATGTTTAAAGATTAAGAGTTTACTGCCTTTTCACACACCGAGAAACTGGAACTCAGGATGCAGAGACAGCGGTTGTCTCCTAGGCGGCCATGGAAGACCTACAGATAAGCACTATTTATAATCGGTATGTCACTCTTGAAGTATTCTTTGTAATGAACATGCTGGTTATTTATAGTTGGAGAAATGCTTGTAAATTATTTTTAAAGGGTTTTAAGAGACGGCTTGTCTCAAGCCATTTAATTTACCATTCTTTTCCTCTTTGACTTGCTCAGCAAATGTCAGGCAGAGTCCTGACTTGAAATCAATGGATACGGACTGCATGCAGCTGGAGTAGAAGGTCTGTCTGGTCTTTCTTATTTAAAATGTATCTCCTTCAGTGGAGCAGGACACCCGGTATCTCTAAGAGTCTCCCTTGTACCAGTGATTTGGATGCTAAGAACCCAGAACCTCCCTTTGAAGTGACCCTGTCAAACATCAGCAAGGACCTGGTTGATGGCCAGTTTCTAAGTGCTGCTGTGTCTTTCTGATCGGCAGCCTTTAGTATCTAGTTCTTAGTCTGCAAGCTGAGATAAAAAGTGATGGGTTACCGTGGGCTGAGGGAACACTGCTCTGGTCTGGAGTCCCCATGCTGCATTGGGTCCAAGCAAGTCAGATGTGGAACTCCAGCTGTTTGGGAATTTTTAGGCCGGGATGGACAGACTTGAGCTTATGTGAGTGACATAAAACCTCAGCATTTACAACCAAAAGGCCCCGCAAGAGCTCTCCGGAGCTAAGCACTGCTGGGATTTTATTTGGAAGAATTTTATTTTAAAATGTAATATCCTTTTCCTTTCTTTGGCAAAATAGAATCAGGAGAAGTTGGACGGGACATGATGGCTGCTTATGAAAAGTCTCTCCCTGTTTGTAGAAGCAAGTCTGTCACCCTTGATTGGAAAGTAATAATTCATAAAATTCAGCGTTATTATCATCCCTCTGCCTGGAGTGATAGATACTCTCAAGGCTTTTTAAATAAAACGTTTAAAATTGAATTTGTGACTCCCAAGATTGGTGGGTTCAAATGTTGGTTTCCTGCTGAGTAACTGTGAAAACAATTCCAAAGTAGGCCGGGTAAAGTGTCCAGAATGGCAGTTTTATTAAATGCCTTGATGGAGTGCAATGGAAAGACGCTTTGGGTGTTTCTCTGCAGCCCGCCCCGCCTCAGTGACAACAGCTTTCCTACAGATGCGGTGTTTGTCTTAGCTCGCCTCCCTTGGTGATATTTTCCAGCTATAATCAGAAGGTGCTGGGTTGCTTTCCATTAGTTGCAGGCCTACAAGATTCCTCTGTGTGAAATGATGCTCCTAGCTACTCAGAGGTTATGGATTTGTGCTTCAGCGTGCCGTTCTGCCGTGATGAGGAATCCAGCCGTGCAGCGGAGTACGGCAGTACGGCGCTATGGTGCTGCCCGCTAGGGAGCATGGCAGAATTTCAGAGGCGTCCTTAAAGGAACTGGGTCTGGCTCTGGGGCAGAGAACAAGCCAGATACGGGGAGGTGGCTGCTGCCCCAGAGAAAACTGAAACAGTGTCTCAGTGGTAAGAGCCAGTCTCGAAGGACATTTGGCAGGTGAGCTTTGCCAAAACACACTCCGCGGTGACTGGAGAGACCTTCTCTTCGGCAGATTTGGCGGGAGAAAAAAAGCGTGAAAGTTCTGCAGTTTCACCTCAATTTCCTCTCTTCCTTTTCCACAAAAATGAAAGGTGAACTTTCAAGGTTCATGGATCAGCACTATTTGACAGCCTTTGGTGGGCTTGTCCAAAGGACTGACCGAGGCCTTCAGAATCAAAACTAAACTTGTTGTGATTTCCACCCCTCACTCCCAACCTGTCTTCAAGTCAAGGACTAATGGTTTCTTGTTTCTGTTTCTTTATCTTCCCTACAACCATGGGGGAAATACTGTTGCTGTAAAAATAGGAGTAGGATTACAGTTTTTACTAAATTTGGGGGTTCTTGAATGTGAACATACATACAAAAAGCCAACCAAATAAACAACAACCAAAAAACAAACAAACAAAAAAATCACCCAAACCTCTTTGTGAAAACGGGCAGTGAAAGCTAATGACTTGGCTTTTTTTTTTTTACATTGGCACCTATGCCTGATGCAAGAATTGATTTTATTTTAGCATAAATAAAAAGGGGAGAAAAGCTACCCATGTAAGTGTGGCCTGTGTTTGTCTTGCACTAAAAGTCCTCCATAAAAAGCTTTGCAGGCGGCCTCAGAAGTGCGGAGGCAACTTTTTGAGAGCGGGGTCCCTCCCCCTCCCAATAAGATGCTATCTTTGCTCTTTGAGTAGACCATTGGAGACAGAGAAGGATGAGACGGCCCCAGGTGCTCAGTCTGCTGTTTGCTGCACTCTGGTCCCTGATACAACATTGATGAAGCCCCACGCTAGTAGTCCGAGTCCTCTGTGCATTTAAGTGTTTGTGTCTAATATAAAATAGCTATGGAAAGTTTTATCTAAATCTCTCACCAGAGCTACTTGTCCAAATGCAACACTGTCATCTGTGCACCCCCCCCCCAACACACATACACATGCCATTGTTGCTCTTTACAGAGGTAAATGGCTACTCTACAGAATCACAGGGACCCATTTGTGGTCGTCTGAATGTAATTAGCCCCCATAAGTTCATAGGAAGTGGCACTATTAAGAGGTTTGGCTTTATTGGAGTAGGTATGGCCATGTTGGATGAAATGTGCCACTGTGGGGGCGGGCTTTGAGGTGTTCTATGCTCAAGATACCGCCCAGTGCCACAGTCCACTTCCTGTTGCCTTCTGCTCAAGATGTAGCCAGCACCATGTGTGCCTGCATGCCACTATGCTCCCCACCACAGTGATAACGAACTGACTCTCTGACCTGTAAGCCGCCACCGCAATTAAGTGTTTTCCTGTATAAGAGTTGCCATGGTCATGGTGTCTCTTCACAGCAATAGAAACCCTAACTAAGACACCATTCGTGTCCTAACCGCCAGGCTGAGCTCTCTTCTTTCCTTCATGTGCCTGATTCAGATACTCAAATTAGAAAGCATGTCCAGCTGTCTTCTGGAGTTTCGGTTCCTCCTTGAAGCTATGGGATGGGGGGCAGGATTTCTGATATTGTGTACTTACGATGTCTGTAAGGGAAGCATTAACACACTGTATATGCAGAGAGATGGGTTCTCCTGGAGAATCTTGTTTGGTGGTAAGGAGAGCAGGCTGTCCTAACTGCCAGTTTGTCCATCACCTCCCTTCACACCTTTAGCCTCTGTTCTCCTGCAGCACGTAAAGCAACACTCCCAAAGGTGTCCAGGCGCTAACATTCTAAATCTCCTGGATATGCTGTCTTATACATTAAAAGTAGGTTGGTTTTTTTTTTCTTTTTTGGTACTATTAAAGGGAAGATCTTGACATGGACTGATTATCTTAGCTGATCCTGTGGAATCAAAGTCATCACACAGGTCATTAGGGAAGAACATAGAAAGGCCAGATGGAGGGAATTACACCAGGCGTGGAGATGGGAGTGAGATGGACCTTAGTAGCTCACTGGTACCAGAATGTGAACAGAGAGAACAGAGGATTAGAATTGAGGGTGAAGTCTCAGTGGTAGAGTGCTTGCCTAGCATATGCAAATGCCTAGGTTCATCTTCAGCACTAATAAAAAATAAATGAATAAATAAATCAATATTGTAAACGTCATGTTGAGTATAAGATTCTTAAAATCATTTACAATATACTACTGTCTTTAGGATTCACTATGTTTCCATTCTCTACCTTCTGTATGCTAAGAGAAGTTACTCATCCTCCCCCCACCCCAGAGAATTCCAAATGGTGTCTTCAAGAGCAGAGGGCGACTTGATGTTCCTTTCCCTCTTTCTCTTTCTACCTTCCATCTATTCTTCCTTCTTTTTTTCCATGACTTTCAAGAAAGAGGTCATTATTGGTTTAAAGGCTTCTGAAAGCCTTCCAGTTCTAAAACTCAGCAAGTCCCTGTGAACTGGGACAAGATGGTTCTCCGCGAAGGGCAGGCTGTGGTTCCCATGAGGAAGGCAGAAGGGGGTTCTGAAAGATGCCAAGTCTTCTCATAGTTAATATTGCTTCAGAAACACCAAGAAGCCCCCTCCAAAATGCATGATTAAATTTAATTGCTTCTGGTGGTGTTGAAAAGTGAGGACTTTAAGACATGATTTGGTCATTCAAGAGGATTTCTTGTGGGTCTGAGGTTGCCTCTCATAGCTTGCCTCTTCTACACACAGATGTTTCCATTTTTGCCCTCTGCCATGTTATGACACCCTAACCAGACACCACTGCTATACCCTTCAACCCTATACTGCTGCTCTATCCAAAGTCCAAATAAACTTCCTTTTATAAATTATGTCGTCTTAGACATTCTGTTATAGTAACAGAAAATGTATCGACATGATATCATTTCTAAGACCTTTGTGATGTGAACACAGGGTTGTTTTTTCTGTCACAGCTATAGAAATGTCCCAAATTTCTCTGTTTCTTCCTGACCATCCAATCTAGAGAAGAATCAAATATATCTAACAATAAGAAGGAGCGATAGGGTCAGAAAGTCATTCAGCTCTTTACTAATGGAGGCCATGTGTGCCTTGTGGTAGGATTTTTGTACACCATGTGAAAACATATTGCTGTGGTTGGTGTAATAAAAAGCTGAATGTCCAATAGGTGGCAGGAGGTATAGGTGGGACTTCAGGACAGAGAGAGAGAGAGAGAGAGAGGAGGGATGAATCTAGGCATGCGGGAGACACCAGAGGACATGGAGAGGCAACAGGATGTACAAGATAAAAGAAAGGTAAAAAGCTGTGCATCAAAACATAGATTAATATAAATAATTAATATAAATGAGCTAATATAAGTTCTAAGAGCTAGTGGGACAAGCCTAAGCTATAGGCCAAGCTTATATAATTTATAAGAAGTCTCTGTATAATTATTTGAGAGCTGGCAGGACAGAGAAAGACTCATTACAGTCACTGGTAGGAGAGTCACTTTCAGTGACTCTATTTGGTAGTCACTGTCTGCCTATAGCAGCTAGCCTTTCTATGAGAGCACACACTCAAGAGTTTTCTAAACAGAAGCTTACCAAACACACCACCACAAAATTCATCTCTTTTCTTCTCATGAAGGTCCACAGAATGGCCAAGGGTAAGCGAGGGTATAATCACATTTTATTTTTGGAAGCAAAAAGCATGTCTACTTACTGGCAGCTAAAATGCTGGCATGGACCATAGAGAGAAGCTTAGATTACACAGTTCCCCAATGCCCTTGTTTATCTAAACCAACCCCAAGGGCAGAGGTTCTGCCAAGCTCTCAGTAGTCGCCGCCGAGGAAATCTGCCCAAAGTTTTACTCTTGTGTTTTGAAATGTGGATATCTGTTGTCATTGTTGTTTTGCTATAACAAAGCACAATCAAGCAAAGCAATGCTTTCAGTGACCTTGTGCTTCCCTCTACATTGTCTTTATTCCTTGCTCTTGTGGTTCATGTTTAGCCCTGTTCCCTCCTGGACAGCTCAATGTAACCCTCCTCTGTCCAGGCCTGAACCAGCAAACTGCACAGCCCTCTGAGAAGTCTTTCTATCTTCAGTTGTGAGGGGCAGTCAACTGTTGTCATATAGGTATTGAGAAATCAATCTACTCTCAACCTGAGATAAAGGGATTGACACAGGCAAGCCCTATGTACAAATGAGAGTCATAAACATTTGAGTCAAAGGTTATGCAGCAAAAATTGAGTTGAATTTAGATAATAGAAAATAAGATAAAAGGTCTTTGCTGAGAATCAAGGGTCTTGGTTCTAGTTCTAGCCTTATGGCTGTCTGGCTCGGGGACATTATCATCTACTGCTACCTGTATGACTGAAAGGTACTGTGTATGTCCCATTACATCAAATACTGTCAGTTTGAGAGTTCTTGAATCACCTTAGAGACAAATCCCTGGGCATGTTTGTGAAGGAGTTTCTAGACTGAGGTCCCTGGATAAGAACATCTAATCGGACAGAGTGCCACTATTGCATGGGCTGGTTCCCAGACTGAATCATGGGAAAATGAGCTGAGTACCTGCATTCTTCACTCTCTGTTTCTTGACCGTGGGCATCATGTGTTCAACCCTCTCCAATTCCTGCTGCCTGCCTTTCACACCATGATGGGCTGGGCCTGCAGACTGTGAGCCACAACAAACTCTTTCCTAAGTTGCTTTCATTGTGTGATAGCAACAAGAAAAGAGACAAACCGTTAACTAGTGTGATGGCTTAAATAGGAACCATCTTCCCTACAGTTAGATATGTTAATGGCTGGTCTTCAGACGGTGACACTATTTCCAGAGGAAATACGTCATTGCAAGCAAGCTTTGAGATTAAACACCTTGTGGCACTTCCAGTTTGCTCTCTCTGCTTCTGCTCCATGCTCCTGACGTGAACACTCAGACTCCTGCCCCAGGTGCCATGCCTATCGCTTGCTGCCATGTTTCCTTGCCATGATGGCCTCTGATCCCTCTGTAACAAGAGTTGAAATATATGTGGTCCCTTAAGTTGCTTTGGTCAACAGAAAAAAATGAGTTTATTCCCCCAGCGAGAATTCTAGGTGATTCGGTCTACTTGGATAGGGTCTTGAAACACCTGCACCACATCCAGACTGCCCTGTGTTAACAAAGGAAGCTCCTTCTACATTTTGGAAATGGAGTCTCCTATGAAGCTCTGGTTGACGTGGAACTTGCTATGTAGACCAGATCTGCCTTAAACACAGAGAGATCCACCTATCTCTGCCTACAAAGTGCTTACATCCTCAGACCCATCCTTACTTCCATGTTTGACTGGATCCAGCTTGCAAAATCATCCTGGCAATGCTTGGAAATCAAAAACAAGATCATCAGTAAACACACGACTAGCCTGGGAGCTCCCACCAAGTCCTAGATGAGGGCCCCAGGTCGTATTCCCCTCTTCCAAGTATCCACCACTGGGAAAGTCTCTGGTCAGAAGGTTCTACTGCCAATTCTCTGGAAACAAAGAGAGGAGTTCTCCATACAGTTCACTCCTTCCCACATGGATGATTCTAGATTTGCCCTGAAATCAGACAAATCAGACTTTCAACCAAATTGTTGGTTTACTCTTGGCAAAGCAAGGCTTCCTGCTTTTCAGAAAACAGGTTCACAGAGCCCGAGACAAAGGGCTCGAGAGCATTCCTACTTTCTTGCGCACCAATCAACTCTTTCAAAATAGCCTTTTAATTACTTAATGGCAAGTGGGTCCAAAACATCTGAATTAAATTTTCTTGAAAAACATAAAATAAAACTGGCCTTTGAAATCGAAGAGAGAAAGTGCTTTGTTAGCTAAAAACAATTTAGGTTTTGTGGTAACCCCAAAATGTTTGAAAAACAATTTGCATATGACGAGCTCAGAATGTCTCTGGAGTGAGCTTTGTTTTGAGCCTAAACGGACAATAAATGTGAGCATCTAAAACAAGGGTCATATGAAGTTCCATTTTATGGGGTCTCAGATTTAGTAATGAAAAGTTGAAAAGGCCTGTTCTCATTTTCTTGCAGAGTGTATTTTTGAAACCATCAGCTTTCCATGGTGTCAAGATAGGCTAACTTGTTCGATATTTTAATGTTTTTGTGAGTAGGTTTTAACTGAATCTGTCTCTTACAAAGGACAGATTACTTCAGGACTCCAGGCACCCTCCGGTCCTCAGAGTCTCAAGGCTGTGACACAACATTCTATAAGATGAGTCACCTGGAGGGATGTGGAAACTCAGGTTTGGTGATATTCATGGGAGCGTCCCCACAAGATTGTTAGGTGCTTATTAATTTCTGTGGCCCCCGCGTTTGCCTAGAAAACTCCTTAATCAAAAGTTGGTGGCCTCCTTCCAGCTCAACCGTGAACTGCTTTTCCGGAAGTTAGTGCTGACAGTTAAGTAAAAGTGTAACCAGACGCTACTGAAAGACATTCGCCCATTGCCTCTGGTAAGCAATGCATCCAGCGATGGACGGTGGGAAACAGGAGCGTAAGCTAGAAGATTGGTTTTGTTCTCTAGAAATACGAGTGGTAGGCAGATTATTCAGCCCCTTTCTATGGTTTTGTGGATGTCTTCTGGTTCTAGAGAACAGAAAGAAGGAGCAGGTGACCCAGGGCTCTCTGCCAAGGCAGGTAGTGAGCTAACAAAGCGTTCTCCTTCCTGGAACTTACACAGGGCCTGGGATTCTCTAACGGTAGCTTGGCTTCACGGGGCCACCGCTGCTTCTGTGACATGTTTAGAGCTGTGGGTCACGTCTTAGGCTTTTGGCTAAGTATCCGGCCTTAATCCTTTCTGGAGTCTAGAATGTGTGTAGAAAATGCTTGTTGAGTTGATTTGTAGAGCTGGGTCACCTTTTTTACCTCAGAACGGTACACCCATTTATTTTTGTGTCTCTATGAAGAAAGATCTCATGCTATGGACTGGTCTGGGATTCACCACACAACAGGCTGTGTCACTGTGTCTTTTGAATTTAACTGCTCTGTGAGCAGTGAGCAAAACCAGTGAGCAGACATCTCCTCTGCCCTTTTGCTGGGAACCACACATGGTACTGTCAGTCCAGAATCAACAGCCCAGTCCTGGACCTCCAGTAGCTCACTGCCCAGAAGGAAGATAGATCTAAAACCAAGTTCAGATAATCAGCTGAGTGTTAGGAAGCCATTTGCTCTCCCTGACATCTGCTTTTCCATTCCTCTGCAGAAACACTTTTTTCTATGAGCCCATATCCAACCAAAAATGAAGCAAAAGTAAGAGCAGGGAGTTTTCTGCTCATTTTGTTGGCTGAGGTTTTGCCTCACAGCTTAAGAAGAGATACAGTTCATTGTGGCAGGGAAGACAGGGTGGCAGGTGCCTCAGGAGACTTCCTATACATCAGCAATTAGAAAGCAGACAGCAGACAAAATGGTCCTGACCCCAGCGAATCATTTGCTCCAGCAAGGTTTCAACTCCTAAGCCTTCTCCAATCATCTAAATCAGCACCACCAGCTGGGGAGCCAATGTTCAAACACGTGGGCCTGTGAGGGATGCTTCATGCTCAAACCGCTGCAATTTGCACCCAGCTTCCTGATCTCCCAGCACAACAGATTCTGTCAGATGATGGCTTGCTTTGTTAAACCATACCTTCTCTGAGGATGTGTGAACGGGCATGTGCTATGTGCAAGGAATGCCCAAAGGGTGACAACCCAGCTAGGAGAATTTGTGGTTCAAGTGCTCTCCCCACTTGCCCTGGTGTGAAGCTCACTACCTTGAAAGGTGATGAACTTCAAGGTGGAAGCCCATAGCCAGATGGAGGTGGGAAGAGAGGATGGATCTCTGATAGTTCCACGGAACAGCCTTGAAGCTGGATGGTACACTCTCGATTTGCTCTTTAAGGAGAGAAATAAATTTCTATCTTATTCAAGTGTGTTATTTTGGGAGACTAAAATATTTTTATTATGTGTAGCCAAACTAAATCTAATAGACGTTAAATGGAAGTTTCTAGTAAAAAGAAAAGCAACACTCACGTTAAAGATTGTACAAGTGACTAAGTTAAGATGTTGCAGACCAGAGTCAAATTTTCTTGGGCTATTTTTAGTCCTCTTGAAAATCATTCATAACTTAATACCCTGTGTGGCTTAGCATCCTTTGAAATATATCCATAACAGTGTACCAACTTCCAGCAAAGCAGAAGCTGACATTGTCGGTCAACATCTGAAGCACATAGCCACGTTTTTTTCTGCTTTGCTCTATAGCCCACCCACCAATGGTCCCCACCACTGACTGTGGTAAATGCCATGACTTATGATGTTCTCTGTTCTATAATGAATAAAATCTAACATAACCACTTCTGCAGTGCAACACGTCTTTCCTGGGCCATGTTCATTCATGCTTGAGTTCAGAATAAACTCTTACTCCCTTTGGGGTGAGAATTGTGCTCATGAGTTGATGAGGCGCTTCCATGTGTTGATATATGGGGATTCAGAGAAGAGAGACCTCAGAGACATGGCAGGAAGGCAGAAAGCCTCCCTCGGAAAAGCTGATCCTTGACCATCCCCTGAACAAGGAACTGCAGTGTGGTACAGGAGAGACTGGAGAGAGATTGGGTATTGAAAGCAAAGGGAAAGGAACTGCATGTTGCAGGCATGAGCGGAGCGAGTCATTGTGCTTCCCTGCCGGTGGAAGTACCAGATTCACAAGGCAAATTCATTGGTAATGAGCAGGTGCTACCTCCATATCCAGCTCCCCTCCCTTCTTCACAGCCTTTGTCTCCAGCTGCAAAACCGTGAAGTCATCTCTAGATGGCCACAGACACTGTACTCTCTTAGAGCCTGAAATACCACAGTATGTAAATAAATAAAGCAGATCATAAATAAGCAGACAAGGTAAATACAATGGCCACAGAACACCTGCTGTGAATAAAAATCTCCTTCCAGATGTTGGTGAGGAGACAGGGGGATGAAAACTGAGTGAAATGTTTTTCATTCCCACAGTGCTCCTTATAGGGCTGAAGGCTTTCACAGACATAAGCACACATAATGAAAGAGCAACTGAGGGAGACTGGGAAGGGGGCTGGGGCAGTGTTGAGTGTGGGCTGACGGGAGGTGGCTGTGACCCACAAGGCTCTGTGGACAACACCGGTGTGGCCTCAAGCTGGACAGTTGCTTCCTACTCTATTGATAAGACGGAGGAGGACTTTCAGAGTGTGGGGACAGCAGCTGGAGAAGCGGTGAGGGGTGGGTGCCGGACCCCCCAATAGGACGATGAGTCATAGCTTGCCTTCTGATTCCTCATGTGAGAGACTTGCCTTGGAGAAATGTGACTCTAATTGAGGATGCTTCATTTGGGTGAAAGGTGATCCATTGTGCCACAGAACTACAGAAAGGCATCGAGAGAGGTCAAGGTTAATAAAGATCAGGAATATCAGAAACCACAACCGTCTGGGATGCTGGGACAACTTGGAGTATGTCACCAGGAAGTTGTCTGGCCATGTCTTCCCCAGATACTCCTGGTATTTGCTCCCCCCTTTTTTCCTTTCTTTCTTTTTTTTTTTTTGTGGTTTGGGATGCTGTAGACTCAACAGGGAACAAGGTCAGGAGAAGAAAGCTGACCCTATTATGGGATGGTTTTGGGAAACTGGTGGAAGGAGAAGCCCCGACTATGGGAGAAACAGAATCTTTGTGGCTGGATACTAATATCAGGATGTGACATCTCTGAATGTTTATAGGAAGTAAAATGAATATTGGGGTGGAGAGAAAGATAAAATCTGATTTGCTTCACATGCCAGGACATAGCTCTGCTTTGGGGGGTAAGAGGGACTCTAGATCATACAGAGGTTATGAGAAGCAGGAAGAAACAGGACATAAAATGAAAACACACCCAGCATCAATTACAGAATAGTCATGTGATGAGAAAAAGTGCCACTCTAGGTCTTACAGTCTACTGTTAGGGGTGTATGGTAACAAATGGCTTGCTCTAGTGGCTGTCGGCTATCACTTCAAAAGGAGATGGGGTTGGGTACAAAGCCATACATTAGAGCCCCAGTAAGGCCTTTGTGATCTCTAAAACATCTCATGATTTGGGCTGTTAGCCAATTCGGGGCAGTATTGATCCAGGGTCAATAAAGGTCTGGGGTTCTTGGCCCAGAAAATGGCATTGGATTTGCCATAAAATATACTTGTTTGAAAAAGAGGCTCGAAGATGGGATGCACTGTGGATAGTCAGGTACCTTCTCATCATCCAAGGAAATAAATGTAAATTCCCACAGGTCTGCAGGTTAAAGGAAAATACTGTTGGCATCTTCCATTGCTTTGCTTGTCTTTTGACTGTATATATGATGGGTTAGTGGCTTAAGCTTGTGGATTCTAGAACGACCATGTTTGCAATGTACTGTGCTAATTTTATGTGAGTTACTTAATTTGGAGAGTGGTCTCGTTTCCTCCTTTATGAAATGGCCTAGGTCAGAAAGTGTGTAAGCACTTCTAGCTCATTCATGGCGGTTATTTATGAGCTGAGAACATTAACACACCATCTTCCAGGCTGCATCCATCTTTTCTTCAGGTGTTTCTGCGGTATTGCTTGACAAAGGCATTTTGATTCACAGATATTTTGCTTGTACAGCCAAGTGAGCTTTCATTTTTTGATGCATATAATTTTGTTGTCACACAAGAGCTTTCTCAGTCCCAACAGTGGCACTGGTATGTCAGCTCTCTGACGTCATTGTACATCTAGCTTTGCCATCCACCTAGAATTTTTTTTTAAATAGTGTATGTTATTATTCTAAAGATTCATCTCATTCCCTCAAAACTATTTCTTGGACAATTCATTATTTCTACATTAATTTGAGGTTCTTTTCAGAGATTCAGTTCTCACACGTCATATAGTATGTTTTCACTTCATTATGTTTGCCACCACCACACTGTTTAACCAAGCATTACTAGCATGTGTTTTAATATTCAGTCATATACATCTTAGGTATAATTTTTCCTTCTCCAAATCTTGTTGCTATATCTCAATGAACTCTGGGTCATTGATGATGATGATAATGATGTTGATGATGATGATGATAGTGATGATGATGATGATAGTGATGATGATAAAAATATGTGACATAAGCTCTTCCCATGTGAGGCCCATCCTCTCCTTGTCTAGACACATTGCTTCTTTTCTGAATCATTTTGAAAGCAGGAGTTTGGTAACTGATGGGTGTTTGTCCTTTGTAAGTGTTGGCCTATTTAGCCAGATGAATGGTTTCCATGAACTCAGGAAGGGCATCCCTGGAGCATCCCATCACTGATGGTGCTCTCTGTTCACAGTGTCTTTGATCACATGTAACATCAAGGTGACAAGGGCAACAGTGAGTATAGAAGTTTCTCGAATCTGACTTTACCACCCTGGCTTGCTTGGAGCAACAAAGGAAATTAATGAGCAGGTGCTAATTAATTTCTCCATGTCAGATTCTGATTCTGCAGGAACATAGAATGGCCAGAGATAAGCTCGTTCATTTATGATCACTAGTAGGATCTTTATTCCTCTTGGGGGGAGGAGTGAGCAGGTAAAGAAAAGGGTCATTGCTTATAACCCAGACGGGAAAAGAGAAAGTTTCTCTTAGTAACTCAGGTCTCCAAGGAATTATGGCCAGGGGTATTATCATATCTCGAGAACTGTATTTCCATTCCCTTTATTTGTCTAACAATATGTGTGTTCAGTTGTTCATGGACTCACAGCACCGGAGGTTAAAGACATCATGGAGCTCTGGTGGGGCCAGCCCTGAGAAATAAATACAAGAGCCATGGTCTGAGTTTGTGGACGCTTGTGGGCTAGTGGATGAAGCACAGAGCTAATAAGAAAGCACAGAGAAAGGCAAACTGTGAAAGAGAACATGGTCCAAGGGCAGGGTATGGAGCAGGGGCAGAGCTTGAATATGAATGAGTCTTGTGGGTGGTGGAATTGAGCCAAAGCTTGAGGAGAAAGAAGCACCCCTGTTTCTTTGCCCTGTTCCCATGGCAATGACTTTGAACTGTCTTAGAAAATGTAGACGATGGCTACAGATTATGCAGGGGAGAGGACCAAACAGCTGCAGGGGCAGGGCTCTCCTGAATTTGCCTCTTGTGCTGTGAGTCCCTCCACAGCAGCTAAACGGAGGATGGGCTGGAGGGTGTCTACCATACACCATGTGCTGGTTGGCTATTTATCAGCTTGATAGGAGCCAGAATCATTTAGGAAGAGGGAATCTCAGCTGAGAAGATGCTTCCATTATCCTGGTCTGAGGGTAAGCCTATAGGGGCATTTTCCTGATCAATGATTGATAAAGGAGGACCCAGGCTACTGTGGGCAGTGCCATCCCTAGGCAGGAGGTCCTGATCATATATAAGGCAGGCTGATTAAGCCATAGGAAGCAAGCCAGTAAGCAGTGTCCCTCCATGGCTCCTGCTTCAGTTCCTGCCTCCATGTTCCCACTTTAGTTCCTGCCATGATGTCCCTCAATGATGGCTTGTGTCATGAACATGAAAGTTGAAACAAATGCTGTCCTCCCCAAGTCGCCTTTGGTCATGGTGTTTATCACAGCAAGCTAGGGCACAGCATGGACCTCACAGCCATGACTTCCTGTCTTTGGGCACAGTGTTTTCATTGTCACAAAGACTTCACCTTAAGTCTTCTCTGTTGAAGGAATGTGCGGCTGAAAAAAATGATCAAAGCAGAGTTTTTATCACAGTGGCAAAATACCTGTTAGAAGAACCTGAACTGGGGAAGACTGGTGTTAGATCCTGGTTTCAGAGGGTTCAATGCTTCTCATAGGAGGGTGCAGGGGAGGGGCGGCAACTGGCACCACGATGACCAGGAAGCAAAGCAAGAGAGCACATGTGCTCCTGGGTTTCCCCCTTTCCATCTCCTTCCATCTGGAGTCTGGCCTAGGGAATGGTGCCGCCCACTCAGGGCTGGTCTTCTCCCCTCAGTCTCATCTGGAAACATCCCCTGAGGTGTGCCTTCTACTAATTGCCAGGGTATTTCCTGGCCCTATCTGGGTTAGCCTTCACAGTAAGACCCATCAAAGCAAAGTACACATTATTTGATCTACAGGTTGAAGTGGATCAAAAGTGAGATTATAATCTAATATTTAACACCCTTTCTACTTAAGTCTGTGCTGTTGGACAAAGTCTGCTTTGTTTGCGTAGCTATGGGCAGATGATGCCAACATGAGGGATAAGAAACTGTGGCCCTGCCCCATTCCTGGGTCCCATGGTGGTCATGGATGCTAAGAATAAGGAAACAAAGCAATGTTTTTACATGATAAGGCTGTTCTTAGGTATTTTATTTTGCCGGGGCTACTATGAAGGCAAGTATTTTTTTTTTTTAGCCCTTAACTGGTTATAGCAACTATGCTAGTTTGCCTGGCTGCCACAAGAAGCTATATAGACCAGGGACTTAAGCTACTCTTTTTCTGCAGCTCTGGGGGCTATAGGTCTAAGGTCAAAGCACAGCTCTCTGTATGGCATGTCTCCCACATCATCGGCCCTCTGTGTGGGAACACCCTTGAGGCCTCTTTACATGTATTAATCTTCTGTGAAGACATCGTTCAACCCAGCTCAGGCCCACTGTAGTGACCTCCTGTTAGCCCACCGCTCTAAAGATGTGTCTCCAGTTTGGTCATCACTGGAGGTGCTAGAGTTCAGGGCTTGGACTATGAACTCTGAGAGAACAGAGCTCAGTTGACAATGCTAATAGAAACTCCAAACCAGACTCTACCT
The DNA here is from genome assembly GCA_025134845.1 of Neodon shergylaensis. NCBI lineage: Eukaryota > Metazoa > Chordata > Mammalia > Rodentia > Cricetidae > Neodon > Neodon shergylaensis. Next base: position 48,356,369 of record JABTXL010000002.1, on the reverse strand, counting down.
GTTTCCTTTCCGATCTTCTGAGGGTGTAGTGCATCAGTAAATGATGGAAATTATTTGAAGGAAGCGTTGTTTTACTATCTGATTATATTGGCTAGACTCTCAGAACAACGATAAGCATTGGCTATGGAGGAGACCAGCAGGGTTGAGGGACAGGGATGGGCAATGGGAGGGTGAAAGCATAATGACATACCTATGTGAAAATGACAATGGCAATGTAACCCAGTAATATGTATGACAGCCTAAAAAAACAATAAAACAGTTAACAGTTTGGAGGGGGAAATCTCATTCAAAAGTAGTTTTCTAACATTAGCATTTTCATATCAATATTAATTTCACTAACTCTTATTGAATTCCTGTTATGATTCAGGCATGGCTCTAGGTACCAGGGTTATAGTGTTGAACAGCACAGACATAGAACTCGTTCTGCTTCATTTGGGAGAAATGGATACCAAAAGCATGATGAAGAACAGCGCACATTAGCATGTAACGAGTTCTGTGGAGATGAGAACATGGAGGAGGGGAAAAGGAAGTGTGGAAGAAGCTTCTCTTTTAAGTTGGCAGTTAAGGAAGGCCAAGTCAGTAAAGGGGTAAGTGTGGCAGGCAGAGGAATAAGTGCAAAGACCCTGGGGAAGGAGGAGGAGTCAGGAAACCAAGCATTATCTATTGGAATTGGGAGACAAAGCACAATCCAGCTGGAAAACACTGAATTTTACTCTAAAGGAAATGAAGAGGCACCAAACAACTCTGAGCAGAGAAGAGTCAACTTGTGTGCTTCAGCAGGATTTCTCTGGCTAGTATGTTCCAGACTGATGGTAGAGAAAGAAGCAGAAGACAAAGCTGCTTGTAGCACAATTAATAAAAACCCAGAGACAGATATTGGGGTTCAACCCAAAGGTCAAAAAAAAAAAAGCAAAAATAGTGCTTCTGCCTCCAGGAATCCTCAGAATGAGACTGTGTCTGAGAGCTGTCTCCTCCCATCTGGTATTTCTCTCAAGTGCTGGGATTAAAGATGTGCACCACTACTGCCCAGTTTCTGTGGCAGACTAGTGTGACTATTGGGATTAAAGGTGTGTGCCACCACTGCCTGGTCTGTAAGGCTGACCAGGGCAGCTGTTTTACTGTCTGATCTTCATGCAAGCTTTATTTATTAAAATACAAATGAACTATTACTACAGCTGGTGACACAAGTCTGACTTACTTGGGAGAATGAGGACGGAGGATCATAGTTTCAAGACCTGCCTGAGCTACAGAGTGAGACATTGCTCAAAAATAGCTATAGGGGCTGGGAATCCAGTCCTATGGTAGGGCACCTGCAGAGGGTGCGTGAGACCCTGGGCTTGACGTTCAATGTAGGGAAGCAGGAAAGCAAGGAGTGATGGGGTGTGGGGTCATACTCAGGAGGTCCAGGCAGGGGGACACTGAGTTTGAAGCCATTCGAAAGACTATAGAGATGATTCTTAATTGCAATTAAAAGCAAGAATAGTGGTTATGTAGATGAGGATGGGTTCTTGTAGAGGGGGTGAGAAGTTATCATGTCCTAGATGCATGTTGACAACAGGGTCAGACTTAGTGGCGGGCATACAACAAAAAGCAACGTCAACGACTCCACAGATTTTGTTTTTAAAAATCCGAAGATGTGGTATTGAACATTTGACATGGCATTGTGAGAAGAAAAGGTTGGAGGAAGGTCTGGGACACTGATTAGGAGACATCTGACAGAAACCCACATAGGGACATGGCATGAGCACTCTGATGTGAGTCTGGAGTTCTGGGGTGGGGCTCTATGCTAAAGGGGTCAGTGTGAGTGTTGTGACCAAGTGGCTGGGAAGTAAACCACGGAAATGGGTAATAGCCCCCAAAGAAATTAGTATAGGCAGAGTAGACCAGGGCTCGAAGGTGCATGCCAGCATTGAAGGGGGGAGGGGTGGTGGAGATCCAGCAGTTGGGTAGAGTGTTTGCTCCATGAGGAGGACGGTCATGCAGCACAGCACTGTAAAACACGGGGGGAGGGGAGATCAAGCATGGTGAATGCTGCTGATTGGTTAAAAGAGGTTCACCTTTGCAGAAAGACTCAGCAAAGGGGAGGTGTTAGTGGCCAGAATAGTTTTATCACACCGGCGCAGAACAGGTTGCATGTTAGCTGAAGTGATAAAGGAAGCCTGTGAGAAATTCTTTCAGAGAAAGTGGAACAGAAGCGGTTGAAAGGAAGATGAAGTTTAGAGCGAAAACTTGAAACTTTATAAACACCTGCTTTATCAAGGCAAACTTTATATCAATAAATCTACACTTAAGGTAGTCTTTCTATTGGTAAATAGGAATGTACATACATGTATATGGATGGGAATGTGTACACGTGTATAGTGTGAACTTTAAAATATGTATGTATTATAGAATGACTCAAAGGAGCTAATTAGCATAAGATTCCTACCAAATACATGTTTTTGTTGTGAGAACATTTAACACATATTCTCTTACTGACTCTGAAAGGTATTACCAGCAGCGACTGTGTTAGTCAGGTTTTCATAACGGCAACACACCTAACAGGACCGACTTAAAGGTGGGAGTGTCTGCCTTGGCCCAAGGTCCGCTGGCTTTACTGTCTGGGCTGCTGCTGAGGCAGGGTAGCACAGCAACTATGGTAGTCAGGAAGCAGGGCTAGAGACGCAAGCAGAAGTTGTTAATAAGACTCTATTCAAAGGCAGGCCCCAGTGACCTCCATCCTCCAGCCGGCCTCACCACCTACCAGTAACATATTTAAATTGTGAAGCCATCAATTGATTGGTAAAAGCTTTGAAAGCCAATCACTTCTAAAAAGCTTCAGCACTGACCACTGCCTGAGGGAGCAAGCCTTCAGTGTCTGAGCCTTATGGAGGAGACACTTTGCATCCAAACCATAAGGTACCATGTTGTGCAGTAGGTCCCTTGAACATATGTCTCCTAGGTAACCGAATGCATCCTTCTCTTCCCCACTTTTCACCCAGCCCTGCCTGCTACCCCTGTGAGCTTCAGTTTTTAGATTCCACACATGGGTTCACACAGCGCTTACCTTCTGGATCATATCCCCCAACACAGCCTCTGGCTTGATTCGTGTTGTTGAGAACGGCAGAATCCTGTTGTTCAATTCAGAGTGGTGCAATCGATTGTCAGTAGGCTGCACGTTTCCCTTACCCCTCCATCTACTGCTGGACGTGCAGGCTGCTTCCGTATCTGGGCTATTGTGGGCAATGCTGCAGCACAGCCATCTTTCCCACATACTGATTCCATTTCCTCCAGATAGATACCTGCTAGTGGGGTTGCTGGATCATATGGTAGTTCTATTTTTAATTTTTTTGAGGAATTTCCTTGCTGTTCCCCATAACGGCTGTACTGATTTAAAATGTGTCCATTTCGAGTGTTCATTTTGATGAGTTCTGACAAATTTATATGCCCGTAAAACCACCACCCCAACTGAGATACAGCGAGTTACCTCACCCCCCCAAAATTTCCTCTGTGCCCCTTTTCTAGCTAATCCCCCACGCAGACCCAGGCAACCACTAATCTGCTTTCTGTCACTGCACATTATATTTGTCTTTTATAGAGTTTGATTTAAATGAAAGCATATGGTATGCACTCTTTTGTATTTCTATTTTTCCACTGAGCATAATTCTTTAGCTCCACTCGTGGTTCAGTGTGTAACAACCCTTCCTTTTGTCTCTGGCTAGTATTGCTTTCCGGGGATGACTAGTTGACTGCCTCACTACCTGTTTGTGGGTATTTATGTCTTTTTTTTTTCCAGCTTGTTGCTATTTGGAAGAAGAGCTGCCATCAATATTTTTCATACAAGTCTTAGTGTGAACCTGTATTTACATCCTATTAGGTAAATCCCTCAGAGATGGAATTGCTGCTGTCAACGTGAGTGTCTGTGTGACTCTATAAGAAGACATTGGATTGTCTTCTCTAGTAGCTGTATCATTTCTTTATACTAAATGATAAGAGTTCCAGTTGCTCTGGCTTCTCTTAAGAATTGGAACGGCTACTCCTCCATTTTAGCTCACCTAGTGGGTGTGCTGCATAGGTGTTCTGAGTCCTTTTCTTTTACATCTCCCTCTCAAAGAGGCAGCTTCTGTCTCTCCCTTCTCTTCATGTCTCCCATTCCCCCTCTTCTGTTTCTCTCTCTCTCTCTCTCTCTCTCTCTCTCTCTCTCTCTCTCTGTTCTTCTCCCCTTTCCCCTCCATAAACAACTAAATAAATATCCAACCTCACTCTGCATGGCGTGCATATCCATGTCTCTGTCTCTTGCCTGCCACGTGGCTCCCTTGGTGTGGTCTCATGGTGTGCCCATCTGTCTGTCTATCCTCGTGGGACTCACTAACCCTCGTGGCCCACTGCAGCCACTTGGGGAACTGCGCCATCCCTGCCTGGGATTGGCTGCTCTCAGGACCCTCTGCCTGCTGCCTGCCCGCCACTTCAAGGACCTGTGGCGCGCGTGCATTTTAAGAAGCTTCTGGAGACATTTTCTCTAAGGTAGATGACTAAGTCTCCTTTAGTTCTTTGTTTTAGTTATTGTGTATAATACATTCATTTTCTTTTTTTATTTCTTAACAAGTGCTGGGATTAAAGGCATGCATCACCACCGGCCAGTCCCATTTTCATATGTAATCATTGGAATTTTTACTCACTTGCGATACTGACTTAGAGCTGGCTTAAGACTGCTGGCTGCTTATAATAAATCAGGGTGCTTGCTTTGATGTTCATATTTTAATACTTCATCAGATTATTTTGTTTTTCTATCTAATGGAGCCTAGAACAAATTAAAATAGCAAGGATTAAATTATGTCTTGGAAATAGTTCCTGTTTTATTATTCTAGCCCAAATTCTATGGTCCCCTCATTTTCTGATAAATGTTTTCATTTTTATCTGACTTTAAAATTAGTAGTTAGAGGGTCTCAATTTCTCAAACTCTAGAATCATATGAAAGAAGCTGAGAATATGGGGATAAGCTTTAAACTTAAAATACGGGCCATTCTCAGATTTTTTTTAACTTAGAAGAGTGTCTATTTCTTAAGCTTTACATATATGAGAAGAGCAGCCTGCTCTGCAGGGGGGCGGGCAGCGGCTTTGACGTGGACCAGCTTTGGTTCATCTGCATTTCTTCTTTCTCTGACCTTGTGTTCTCAGCTGGCTGATGACCTCCAAGAATGACAAGTAAAAGGTCCTGGGGTCTGCCAAATGAAGGTGATATGGCGGCTGTGCCAGTTTTGTGCGGATAGCTGCTCTGAGCACAAACCCACAGAGAGAGGTAGGCAAATGCCGTGAATGAAAGGGTCACTGCAAGAAAACCCTTTCCATCTGACTCCTATTTCAAACCGGCAGAGACGTGCACCATGCTACACTGCAGAGGACAGCACCCACATGATGACACAATGATGCGTGTCCCATTTATCTCTTCTCTCTTGCTTTCACCGAATGGTGTTTGGGGACTTCCCAATGCTTGCTCAGAATTCTGCTTCTCCTGTAAGTGATAGTGGATTCTTGGTATTTTAATTATTTTTGTTATGGTTGCAATGTAATTTTACAAGGGGTTTTAAGTATTTAAAATAGCTTTCCATTTCTGATTATATATATATATATATATATATATATATATATATATATATATATATGGGTATTTTAATATGCATGTCCATTATTTTTTATTCCTTTTTGAAACTTTGTGCAGCACAGATAATTACTGAGAATACTAAAGCAAGCTAGACTGAATCTTCAGGCCACTCCTATTTGAGGAAGGGAAGTGAGAGCCATAGACCGTCAAGCAGAATGTTAAAGGAGCTAAAAGCATGCTAACTTGGACCTCATAGTATTAAGCATTTTTAAAATCTTACAGTCTAAAAGTGAGGTGGAAGACATGACTTTAAAGAACTGGAGATGTTGTTGCTTGGTTCATAGAATGTTGCCTAGTGTGTGTGCGAAGCTCTGGACTGATCCGCAGCACCAAATAGAACCTGACGCAGTGGCTCTTTTAAGGCCAGCACTTGGGAGGTTGGAAGCAGGGGGATGAGGAATTTAAGTCATTCTAGGCTACCTAGCAAGTCTTAAACTAGCCTAAGCTATATGAGACCCTCTCTGGAAAAAGAAAAGGTAAGGAAGGAAGGAAGGAAGGAAGGAAGGAAGGAAGGAAGGAAGGAAGGAAGGAA
>JABTXL010000002.1:48311093-48341039 GCA_025134845.1 Neodon shergylaensis | reverse complement strand
AGAGTGTTTTCTGTGAGATTTTGCCCCGCAATTGCTTACCTTTCCTCGGGCATCCAGAAAATGTCATACAGACAGCATAAATTTCTTCCTTGCAGTTCTGGAAAATTGAGAATCCAGGTGCCTTACAAGCCCTGTCTGCTTCTGGGCTGGTGTCTCACCGCTTTGCTGTCTGGAGAGGTCTGATAGCAGACTTCAGCATGGAGGGAGGCAGGAAGACAAAGGGATCTGAATGTTCTCCTAAGGCTTCTTAATCCCCTTCTGAAGGGCAGAACCCTCATTTGATCACCTCCTAAATACTAAAAACCCCCTTTACACTGCCACAGTGTGGTCTTAGGTTCCAATGCGCAAATTCGGGGAAGGGGGGGTGTGGCTATACATTAAAGCCATAGCAAGTCTCAGCTTTCAGTAAAGCCTGCTGTTTGCAGGGTAGGTGGGGTGTGGAGGATGTCCAGCATAAGATGAAGGAAGGGATGTGGATATGCACAGTATTGATCAGAAACAGATGAACGAATGGGATCCAGGATCAGGGATCAGAATCACACATGATACCAAGAACCCCATCCCCACCCCCAAGTTCCAGAGACAGTGCAAAGGATGCTGGTTCGCTAAGAAGCCAACTGATCCATTGGTGGGCAAGGTGTCCCTAACCTATTGAGAAATGTCGGAACAAGGTGAGCACGGGTCCCACTTAGAAGGTATGGGACCAAGTTGCTTTGCGGTAGGGGACATTTGGAAAGATGAATTGGGTGCGGGAGGAAGTAGGAGGTACTTTCAGAGGGCACGGTGGTACGTAGGGTACGGGTGGAGTGGAGTTGGGGTGGAGTGGAGTTGGACAGCAAACCCCAGCCTTTGCACACATTTCGGCGTGTAAAGCTTGGTGCCTACTTGCGGCATTACTGTTGCCAGTATTTCATCATTAAAGCTTGTGTGGTTTTGATGGTTTGAATGTGTCCAGAGATGTATGGATGGCTGGTCCTTAGTGTGGCAATGCTGGGAAATGGTGGAACCTTTGTGGGTGGCATACAGCAGGGATGGTTAGATCGCTGAGCTGTGTCCTCAGAAGGGATCAACGCTGGTATCAAAGAGTGGGGTTGGTTACCTTGAAAGTGGATTACTAAAAAAGAAAAAGCCTGCATTTTTTTCTGGTTTCCTGTCTCCCAGTGAGAGACCTCCGTCTCACTCACTCCCCCTCCTTGACGCCATGTGTCCAAATGCGACAGAACCAACTGATGTCTCACCAAAGCCCACCCTGACAAAGCCGCCCAACTTCCAACTTCCGGCCTCTAAAGCTGTAAACAATTCACCAATTTTATGCAGCACCCAGCCTCCAGCATTTTGTTCTAGAAGGCCTGACACCAAAGGCTCATCCGTTCTTTGGGGTTTCTTCTTTGTAGCACATACTTTCTGAATCCAAGAAGATACATGAGCAGGCCCTGAAGTAGCTTGCTTCCACCCACTGGGGGCTGTTTTTTAGTGGAGAATTTTTTTCCTAGTTTTACCACAAGATGGTTCTTGTGTAGACGTCCTGAGTGTGTCACAGCAGGGTCGGCAGAGGGCCTCAGACCAAATTGCCTTTCTTTGCTGCCAAGCAAGGATTTTCTTCTTCAAACTCCCATTTATTTAAAAGCTGGCAACCTAGTTATAACAAAAAACATACTTCAAAGCCATTTTCTCCATCCCTGTGTTTCTGCCATCTTGGTTTCACTAGATCAAACCCGGGGTCCAGCTCCTTTTTTTCCCAGGGCAGTATTGTCTCTCACTTGGTTTCTGCAGTACTAAATGGAGGGGCTACTGAGACACTGTGAGTGCCCTAGTAGCACGAGTGTGAAAGGAGACATTCCCGCTCTTGGACCTTCATATTTGTCCTTCCACAGGCAGACCAGACGAGAAGTCCAGAATGCTGTGTTTTTCTGTCCATGAACCTCAGGCTTTTTGACATCTGGAAACATGGTTTGCTCGTTGGACTTTCCAGCAAATTTCTTCCTCAGTTGGATTCATATAAGACTCTACTGCTCACTTGGTGCTTGGACGATAGTAGGGGCCTCTTCCTTTACTTGGCTAAAAGCTATTTGGATGAACATGAAAGCCCCCAAATGAACATTACGGAAATTGTCACAACCCTGCTTGGAGAGTGTAAGAGGCTGTTGAGAAGTCTCATGACCATAGCTGAAAACGTTCTCTGGCTCACCTGGCCCGTATCAGCTCTTGGAACTGGGGAGTCTGAACCCTGCATTTTAAGCATTGGCATCTGAAGAGGTATAGTCTGTGAGCATCAGGCAACGGAGACGTGGGGCTTCGTGAGCACAGGAAGGCCAGAGCTGCACAGGAAGGCCTCACAGGCAAGCCTTGAAGGGCCAGAGCCATATGGATGGAGCGTTCGTTCCAGGCAGCACTATAAGTCACGAGTCAGCAGCCCCTTCCTTCCCTTAGCCAGGATGAGCTTTCTGTGGAAGAGGAGTTTATGAATCCAAAGAGGAGTTGGCATGAGGAGGAAAAAGAGAATGGAAGGAAGCAGGAGAGAAAAATCATCAAGATGAAAAACGAACAAGGTTTATGAAGGCACCCAGCCCTTTCCTGCGCACAAGGCTCCCTCACTGAGATGTGTTTTCCAGGTCCTTGGATAGACCGCTGTGAAATGAGACAAGCTAGCAGGCTGCCATCACTTTCTTTGAGAGACTGTCAACAGATTAATAGATCTTCCCAACACAGCAATTCTCCTCCAATTGAGCCTATATTTTCCATCACATCACCGAATTTATGTTTCCTTGGGAGTGGACTAAGCCTTTGTTTATGCCCCATGAATGCTCGGTTCATATTCACTGTGATCAAGTTTCCTTCTCTCCGCATGATCACTTGGCCAGGTTCTACAGATTTAAGCCATCGGAGAAAGTCCCCTTCCAGCCCTACTCCTCTTCAAATATCTCTGTGCATCGTCATTTTCTGTGCTTGGTGCTCTAACCTGGATGGGGTAACAGGGACCGGGCAGGGAGCGGGTGCTGGCAGTGGGGGTCTACGGTCTCCGGCTTCCACTTTTAAATTCCGACGTTACTCACCCTCCGTGTGTTGGATGCTTTTCTTGTTGATGTGACAAAATGCCTGGCAGACGCGCTCTAAGGAAGGAAAGAGCTGTTCTGGCTCACATTTGGAGGATGCACTCATCAAGAGGAGGGCTGCATGGCGGCAGGAGTTTGAGGCGGCTGCTTAGGCATCCACCGTCAGGAAGCAGAGGGACACAGACGCTGGTGCCCGGCCCACTGTCTCCTTTTTATTCCTCTCAGGACCACAGCCTATGGGATGCTGCTGCTCACATGCTGGGAGGGTCTTCTCAGTTAACCCAATGGAGAGACTCCCACATGGGCATGCGCAGAGGCTTCTGCCTTAGGTAGTTCTCAGTCCAGGAAGCTATTCATGGGAATGACCGTGCTCTAGGTAGGGCTCTGTAAAGTTTTTACTTGGTGACTTTTCTCTCTCTCTTTCATTCCTCCTGAGTCTGTTACCCCTATGTCTAAGATTAGGGGGTTAATTGACCCGTTCTCACAGACCACGGGCCCACTTTGTCGTAATAACACTCTTGGATATGGGACAAGACCGACGGCACGGATAAGAGGAGAGAGAGCCCAGGCCTTTTATAAAGTTTTAGCAAGAGGCAAGGGATGTGACTAAGTGCAAGCTGTATGTAAAATGTGGACAGGGCCTAGCACAAGTGGCAGGAACAGCTGAACTCCTTGGCACACAGGCGTTAAGAAAGCTGAAGGGCACGCGTTGAATGGGTGGGGCACACATGTTAGAACAGGGCCAGGTAGCTGCCTGTGGCATTTCCTGTGCTGCATCTAGCCGGTACCTCACTAGCTAAAGAAACCAAGAGCCTGGGTAGTGGCGCATGCCTTTCATCCCAGCACTTAGAAGGCAGAGGCAGGAAGATCTCATCTGAGGCCAGCCTTGTCTATATGAGGAGTTTCAGGTCATCCAAGGCTACCCTGTATCAAAAAACAAGCAAGCAAACAAACAAAACAAAAACAAAAACAAAAAAAAAAAACAAAACAAAACAAAAAAAAACATGCAGACTTCTCATCTAGTACAGGTTACTCAAGTTCTTTCTTTTTCTGAACCTCAGGCTTTTTGTTCAATTTCTCTCTCATCTGTGCTTAAAAATGAAAAGCAAAATCGTCTACATCTTTTGGCTTTCTAGACAAATCCTGAAAAGGCTGAAAAGCAGTAGGATTTTGAAAGACCACTTGATTACGACACTGTGGCCTCTCCTGCTTTAGAAAGAGTCGCTCTTGAAGCCTCATGACTATGAACGGCAGTCTGGGTTCCGTGTGGTTGCTCTAACGTCTGACCTTTCTTTGACATCGTGTTTGAAAAAGTCAGGGGATATCTCCAGAGATAAAAATTTGATCCCGCACGTTCAGGCTGTGCCAAATACCAAATAGCTGACCCTGATTCCTCTCGTTAAAGTTAAATGCTTCTCTTTCTTCACTTGCACCCATGAGCAAAGCAGCTCCCTGACCTTCTGGTACCCCTTCGTTGCTCTACTTATATCCTCCTGGTTTACAAAAACAGTCTTACCAATGGACTCAGAGTTCTAATGCGCCAGAATGGGCCACTTCTTCCCATTGGCTGGTTGCTTGCATTTGCTCATAGGGCCCCAAGAGCGTAAGCATGAGGCCCAGCCAAGGACCCACGATACAGAGAGTTCCACTTGCTCCTGCCCACAGATGCTCCCACGCCATACCAAGTTATGCTGTCCGCAGAACCTGCGCATGCTGTCTGCCTCATACACTGCCCTTAGATGTTTCCCAGGACTCCTGAGTCTATTCAAGCTGATGTTGAGGGGTGGCTGATGAAGGACCATCTGGACCAGGCAAGTGGATCTTGGAAAGGATGACGGATCCTGGACCAAACCAGAGAAGGCGAGGGTGGGCGGGGAGACCAGAGTGTCGTTCAGCTTTCGCCACTGTGTCTCGCACCGGAGACAATCAGCTTCTAAAGAGAAAAGGCTTTGTCTAGTCTTGGAGGTTTCAGGTCACAGTGAGTTGATCCTGCTGCTTTGGGGCTTGGGATGAGGTAGCCCAGCATGATGGGAATATGGAGCAGAACAAAGAATGCCAATTTCAAGGCTCGGGAACCAAGACAAGAGAAAAGGACAGACAAGACCCTGATGACCAAGAGACTACCCCGTAGCACTGCCTTTTGAATGTTCTGTTATCTCCTAGAATGGGAGCCAAGCCTTGAACACATGCAGGTTTGAGAATACCTGATATTCAGACTGTGGAAGATCAGAGGCTGGGAATGGGATGGTAAGTCTCAGTTTCCCCATGCCTTCTTGGCCTGCTGTGGACTATGAGGACCTAAATTGCTTGTCAGTGGACAGGCTCCCAGATAAACTTAGGCTAAAAGAATAGCTTCACTTCACGATGTTCTGGCTTACTGCGTGCCTCTGGCTGCTCCTCCTCTTCCAGACAAGACTGCACATAGACTGCCTTTGCGGGGGCCTCCTAGACCGGTAAGGAACATTCTCTCGACTGTGACTTAGCTTCATCTTACTCGGGTACTTAGGGGTGGGAACCTTGAGGAGGGGGTGCTTCGTGATGGATGAAAGACCTTGCTGGGGCATTTTTTCCCCTCACCATTTGCTGCCTCCAGAGAATATGGCTCTCTGCGTAAGGAGCTATGATGGTTCTAGAAGCTGCCAGCCTGTCACATGCTCCCCTAATGGATTATTGATGACTCCGCAAGGCTGGCCTGGCAGCAGGGCCTGCTCTGTTTTATTACAACCATCACTCGGTCTGAACCCAAGGTGTCACCTTGCTAAGTGGACCGTGAGCAACAAATGTTTCGACTTTTGATCGATCGCTCATACCACATGATTCCCGGAGTGCTGGTCATATCAAGGCTGCAGCTTGGACCCCTCAGGAAGGAGTTAAATATCATCGTGTTCTTTCCCCCCAGGTGAGGAAAAGAGAAACATCTTCAATATGGTGATTCAAAAAAAGAAACCCATATTATTAAACATTTTTCGTGCTTGATGAAATAAACTTTTCAAAGTAATATGGAAAAAATGATTTCATTTGAACACCTTTCAGCCAAAGAAACATATGCTGCTTGTTAGGAGAGGGAACTGCAGAGCCCGCCTGCACATCTGGACCCCACCACTGCCTGGGACTCCTCTGCTGTGGAGGAAGTGGGAACCCTGCGGACAGACAGGCTGGTGTTCTGGGGAAAGCTCAGACAGGGCTGCCGAGCCTGGAGGAGCCATAACTGCCAGAGGCACGTGAGCCAAGCCGAAGTCTCCTTTGGGGAACCTGAAGCTGTGCCACCCAGCCTCAAGGTTTCAGGATCCAAAGGCTAGTGGAGCTTCCCTGTGTTTAGGCTGCCCATAGACTCAGGCCGTGCACAGCCGCCAAGGAAGAGGACCCTGCTCTCTTGCTACTGCTTCATGTTACCACATCAGGAAAAACCATCACGGGGAAACATACGCCAGGCCTCAGCATCAGTTAGGCTCCTTTGCAAAGCCAGAGGAAGGAAAGATGTTGCCTCCTTCCAGGAACTGTGGATGGGAGTGTGAGACAAAGGTATTTGTTTATTAAGAAAGATTTGTTGTGAGCCTACTATGTGCCAGGCAGTCAGGGCAAGAGGTGTGAGCCACCTGCAGAACACACAGTGGGCCCAGCCCAGGTGAAGGAACTCTGGCCTCTAGCCCTGGTTTTATAGCCTACTAAGTCCCACATAAACTGACCAGCTCAGCCCTGCAGTGTGGGAGTACTCAAAGCCTGGCTGTATGGTGTTGTAGGAGCGGCAGGCCGCTTCCCGCCATCCTGCTAGCTTTACCCAAAATAATTACATAGAAACTGTATTCTTTTAAACATGGCCTGGTCCATTAGTTTCAGCCTCTTATTGGCTAATTCTCACATCTCGATTAACCCATTTCTAATAATCTATGTAACACCACAAGGTGGCTTACCAGGAAAGGTCTTAACCTGCGTCTGTGTCGGAGAGGAGAAGCATGGCGACTGCCTGACTCGGCTTTCTTTCTCCCAGCATTCTGTTCTGTCTACTCCGCCTACCTAATTTTCTGTCCTATTAAAGGGCCAAGGCAGTTTCTTTATTTAACCAATGAAATCAACACAAAACAGAAGACTCTCCCCCATCATGGAGGTTCTCTTAGCAAGCGTGGCTCTAAGCACTCATTTTATTTGTACTGTGGTCCTGCAGAACTCTGTTTTTCTTCCCACCTCACCTGTGAGGACACAGACTCTTCCATGAAGGATTGGTGCTGGGTCACACGGCTAATAAGGGAGCTGTGACCTGAACCCCAGCAGTGAGCAGACATCCTGAGTTTGTCCACTATTGCTGGGTGTCCTGTGACTTGCGCCTTTCAGGACTAAAGCAGGTGACAGTCCTGGAGCAAATGGAACGGTTGGTCCCTCTACAAGTGTGGCTTCCATAGCCAGTCTGGGTTAGCTTAATCCGAAAATGCCCCTCTGGTACCTGTTCCTGGTGAGCGGGACAAAAGAAAGGCAGGGAGCTGTGTGGATTCCCTGGGAAGGGAGAGACCCTGTCTGCTTTGGGGCACCCAGACCTGCTGTGTACTTGATCCCAGCCGGGCACATGGGCCTCTCTGGTTTGCTTTCCTTTGTATGGAGCAGAAAGATAAGCGGTACAATGACACAGTGAAGTGGTGTTTATCTATTTTGATGATTTGCCATCTGCAATTTCAGATCCATATTCTTTTATACCCAGTGAGATTAGTTCCAGGCACCCCACAGATACCCGAGTCCTTGCCTTTCTGAAGAATCCGTACACAGCCTTCTGTAAGAATATCTAGGGGTCCCCCCCAAAGGCAACATGTTGGAGGCTTGGTCCCCAGCCTGTAGTGCGATTGGGTAGGGCAAACCTTTAGGAGGTACGACCAAGCAGAAGGAAGTGAGGTCATCAGAAGTGTGACCTTGAGGAGGGTGCTGAGACCTCAGCCCCTTCCCATTCTCCGTGAGGAGAACCAAGCGGCACCTGCTCTGATTTCCATCGTGATGCTCTCACAGTAAACCACAGAGCAACTGTGCCAAGGCCCCAGATGGAGATCTCTACAGCTGCAGACCAAAGTGAATCTCCCCGCCTTGAATTTGGTTATCTCTGTGTTTTACCCCCACAGCAATGGAAAGCTGATCCAAGCACCCATCCTTCTGCTCCCTCCTTTGTCAGAGAAGAGGACTGTGCATTTGGCATCTTCAGCAGGACTCCGTGGGGCCACCTTGCCCAGAGACACAGGACCATCCTGATGACCTGGGAGGAACCAGGCCCAGAGGAGTTACACAGCACAGTAGATGCTCAAACGCCCCGAGAATTGTGTTCAAGAGATTCCTAGTTGTCTGTCATAGCTTGTAGGTTCATTCTGTGTCCATAACCACCTAGCTCTCTTTCGAGAATGTACTTTTGTGCCACAGAAATCAGGCTCAAGCTGATTTGCAATAACACAAACATAAGCTCTACTGATTATTGTTGTCTGGGTCTATCTTGTTCTCCTTTCTAAAATGGGCGTGTTTATGCCACACTCAGAACATCTGTATCTGGTACAAAGCCTGGCTGACTACCGGCTGCAGCGGCAGACAGTGTGATGAACCACTCTGCTGCAGAGGGACGTGTTTGCAGAAGGACCACAGGCATCTGATTCCAGATCCTCCCACATCCCCTCCACTCAGTTTGTAGGCACCTGAGTTTCTCTCACCAAAAACAATACACATAGCCACTTCAGTCATGGCCAGCCGACTGACATAAATGCATACACTCCTGGTCCTCATCCCTACCTTTGCATCAACCCCCCAACACGTACTTTTCACACAAAGGTTATGTCTTTTCTTAAGAGTTTGACAGCATAGCATTTTGGAGATGGTTCAGTGCACAGCAGTGTTTTCTCGTGTGCCCTGTGTCATATCCCTTTGTACGGACCTTCAGGCCTGTAGTCCTTTAGATACAACTACTAAATTACAAACAAAACCAAAAATCTTGGCAAATCAAAATTTTCCTTGAATTCATGGTAAGATCATCCAGCAGCCAAACACGACTTGCACTGATGTGGATCAGTTTCAGCTTACAGACTCACACCACGCTCTGTCACTGAGGGAAGTCAAGGCAGGAAGCTGTAAGTGGGAACTGAAGCAAAGCCACGGAGGAGTACTGGTTCTGGCTTGCTCAGTCTACTTTCTGGTACGCACCAGCTGATGAAAGGTGGCCCTCCACAGTCACTAGATAAGAAGATGCTGGACAGACTTGTGGACAGGGCAATGCCATGGAGGGGCATCTTTTCAGTGACTGGACTCTTCTTAAACTGACCTAGCCGTGTCTAGTTGACAAAAACCAACCAGAACATATGGTAAATGTGCAATATTAATTTTCAAACTAAGTAATTAAAAAAATGTGCTGACAGACCAGCCGCACAAACCCAAGATTTCAGGCAAGAGTGGGTACATTTACTGTAAGGCACGACTCTACGGGTTTTTGAGAGTTTTGACCCTGTGCAAGGCTATTGCGGGTAGATTTCTAGACATGTCGTTTCATATGGTAAAACGTCTCTCGATGGCATCTTGGTTGATGACAGAGCACATATGTGGCAAAGGTCCCGTGACATCACGGAGGAACTGAGAACTTTCTTCCACCCCATGTCACTTGAAAGAGTGTTTGGTGCTCCGCTGAGGGCTGCCTCTCTCATCACCTGTGTCTGTGGGGCCCAGGACCGTAGGGACTGAACGCGTTTCTAAGGATGTACACCGTCGTAGCCCAGATAACTGTGAAATCACCTAACAGCGCAGACATTATAACATAATTGACATGTGACTTACATGAACTCAGTGACTGAGGTTGATGCATCCAAGAGGAAAAACACTTAGTTTTGACACAGCTTGCTAAGTTGCCTCCCTGGAGGATATGCGTCTCTTAGCTTTCACCAGCCATCGTCTCCTTGTCTTCCTCTAGCACTATTCCTTTCCATCTTTTCCACTTAAGGAAGATCCAGTGTCCTGTCAGACCGTGACAGGCTATCTTTATCTCCTTTTCTGTGAGCAATTTGATTTTACTTTTCTCTTGTAACAATTTTGCATTGGATTTTTGGGATTCCACTGTTGATTTCCCAGGGTTCTTCATATACAAGAACTTACTTTTCTAGCTTATTTTTTGATGTTTGATTTCAGTTTCTGATGGCTGTTGCTTTGGGGTTTATTCTTTTCATCCGTTTTTTTCCCCATCTCTTCCCCCAAAACACTTTCCTTCTATGTGTTGCTCATCTGTGTTTTACAGCCCACGCATCCAACATGACCTCTTAAAAACAAGAGTAAGGGCTTTTGGGGGGTGGTTCTCATGCCACTCTGATTTTAGGAGAATCAGGAAATTGATGTGGAGTGCTGAACATTTAAATTTTAGTGCTTAAACTAATGGCTTTGCTTGCTTTTTGCTGTATGTATAGCAATAACTGAGGTTATTGCTGTGTAGCACAGTGAGAGGTACCTTTTCATAGTGGTGTTGCTGACCGAGCTAGGACCCTGGACATGCAAGGTAAATGCCTCTCAGCTACACCCTCAGTCTTATTCTTGAAACCAGTTTTTATGTTTACATATCGATTTATTTACTTATCCATTTCATGTTGTGCCCTCCAGAAAGCCCACTTGTGAGAGAGCCCTCTTGGCATGCCCGTTTCTGGCCTGGCTTCCTCTTTCGGTCCTCTAAGCACATTTTGCTTTGTCTGTGTTTGTGCATGCTGTTTTATAAGAATAGTTTCTACTGGGTCTTGAGAGATGGCTCCGGGGTTAAGAGTACTGGCTGCTCTTGTGGATGACCTAGGTTCAGGTCCCAGCACCCACATGGCAACCCATAACCATCTGTACCTCCAGTTCCAGGGGATCCAATGCCCTCTTCTGGCTTTAATCTACCATATTAAGAGAAGCAGTATCTCTTCAGAGTATCTTCACTTCGGCTTGGCCAGTTACCAAAGGAGTCATAACAGAGAAATCTCCAGCGATCATCCTTGTGGGCTGTGAGCATGTCAGACACAGAGAACTACCTGTCATTTCCATTTCAAACACTCGGAGGAAACTCCGCCATCTGTAGAAATCACCAAATTAACAAAACTGCTACCAAATCGACTAAGCAAAGTTATTAGCACCTGGCAGTAAAAATCTTGTCAACACCCAATGTTTGATAATTCCGTGATATGCTTTGCTGTAAGGATGCAAGACCTAAATAGAAAGCGTGAGAAAAACATCTGCCCCCTTCCCTCTGTGAACCCCTGATCTCCAGCCTTTGCAGGGGCGGGGGTGCTGATCTATGCAACCCTCACAGACAGATCTTCTCTTAGGAAGAGAGCTAGAGGAGGCCTGGGCTGAGGCTCAATGGCTCTGTCTAGGTAGATGTCTAGGCGGGGACAGGATCTGCACAGTAGCCTCAAGGAACTAATTCACCTTGGGAAAACACTGCACTAGGATGGGGCGAGAATGGACAGAGTTAGACCAAGTTCCAACGATCCCGCTCACAGTCCAGTCGAAAAGATAAAAGATCATGGCATAACAGAACAGGAGACGGTGGATTATTGCTTCTGGGTATAAATCCTATAGCCGTTGGTTAACAGCTGTGTGACCTTGGCAACTTCTTAACCTCACTGAACGCCTGTGTCCTCCACAGCGGTTTGCCTTGGCGATTAAACAGGACTGAAATCTCAAAGCTGTAACCATCTGATTTGGTCCTCGGCACCTCGGCGGATGCGAACATTCAGCGGTTAAACTCAGTCTCTGCTCTCTGGCTGGGATGAGTAGAGCAAAGTCAACATGGCAGGAGCGGGGTTGGGGCTTTGAAAGGCGTGAGGACCTTATTGTCCACACAAAATGCAGCTCTCACCTCAAAGCCAATGTTTATTCTTGAGCATGAGCAGAGTTCTTACTTCCTGCCTACGATTACTTTTACATAGCCATTATGGTTTTATTAGCTTTAACAATTGTGTCTAAAAATACCTGCATTGGAGCAGACATGTCTAAGTGTGAATGCAAAGGGCCAGGGATCAGGAATCTGCAGTGTCTAGAGAACTGGACGGGGTGAGCTCCTTCCAGAAAGTCTGGCTCTTCTTTGCCCTCTAGCTATAGGAAGGTGCATCTAGTCATGTCTGGTGGAGAAAGGTTACATAATAACCATTTATGCGGGAGTGAACTAAGCCAATGGGGCATGACTTCTTAATGAAATACACAGATGAAATCTGATGGAGATAGGATCTGGGAACACCAGTGACAATTGAGAAACTGCCCCCAAAGGGACAGAAGGGAAAAGGACAAGTTGTGTAGCAGGAAATCACAACTGGAGATGTTTGACCTTGGGCCCTGGAAGGGAAATTCACCTGGGTCTATGTAATTGAAAACACAGGCATTCAGCCCAGGAATGTCATAGTAAAATGTAAAATGCTGATAAGGGCCTCAAGGAAGCCAGTACACGGGACTGTAGATTAAATCAGGGCAAGCCTGCAGAGCTGGGCTCCTGCTGGAACTGTCAAGCTTACAGCTCCGATTCCACCCTTGTGACCTGCTGGCCACAAAGGTGGACCCCAAGGAGGATCCTTGGCAATGAGGTGGTGTGTTGAGACTTCAGAGACGAGGCTGGGAGCTGAAGCAGGTGAGGAAGTCCTTTGTCTAGGGACACACACACACACACACACACACACACACACACACACACACACACACATATATATATATATATATATATATATATATATATATATATATATTCCAAACAGTTTGGCTCATGATGCCATTCAGCTATGATGATGGAAAGTCCCCTGTGCCCTCTATTGCTCTACCTACAGGCCATTTGGTCCAGTAGATTCACTTCTTTAAGGGCCTTTGCAGCTGTTGCCTTCTCTGTACCGCTCCCTTAGGCCCGTTTCACCTTGTAGACCTGATGACCTCACTGCTGCGTGCCCTGCCCATCCCATGTCCACCCCCAGCATGATGAAGCAAGGCTTTACTTTGCCCACACCCCTACACTGTCTCTCATGCAGCCTCTGATCAGGAGCTCCTTACAGGGCGACTTTGGGTGTGAGGCTCATCATTGTAAGTTCTACACATCAACTGCTATGTCTCCCACCATAAGGGTCCTCAGTAGAAGGGTCTATTGATGGTTCTCACAGACAAATAAACAGGAAAATCATCATGGTGCCATCCAAAAGGATATTTTGAAGCAATATCTTATCCTTTGATTCAGCCTAGACTCCCACGGTTCAGCCAGAGTGACTGTTCATTTAGATATTTTATGGGTAAGTCTGTGGGTGCATAGCATGCTGATGGCAGGTGAGCCACATGGCTCTTAGAGTTGAGTTACACAGCAGAATAGGTCACTGTGCTTATTATTCATTTTTTGAGATTACAATTCAATTACATCATCCTCCCTTCCCCCCAAACCCTCCCAGATACCTCTCCTTGCTTTCTATTTCATGGAATCTTTCTTCACTAATTGTTAAATAATGTATATGCGTGTCTATCCTAAATATAACATGCTCGTTCTGAATGCTGCTCCTTTTGATTCTTATTTTCTACCTTTACTTCCCGAGTCCACGGGTGTGCCAGAGCCTCAGACCCCTGGCAGGTTTCTAACGTTTTGCTGCCCACAAGCCTCACTACTACAGCCATCATTAACTGACTGGAAATAATTTGGCTCCAGATAGGTGGCAATGGATAGACCAGGGGAAGGATAAAAGTTCAGCTTACTCTATCACCCTTTACACAACAGTCTGGGGGGTGGGGTAAAGCTTATAAACACTTTTTCAAGAAAACATAAATTTATTGATGTTTCTTGGGCAGGCTTGGTGTTTTGGAGGTCATTTGGGAGAGCAGGCAGCCTTCCAGAATCTGAGGGCACTCCTTTCAGCAGCTTCCCTTCCCTGCATGTCCACACACACTCGCGTTACTAAACATTGCAGAACGGAATGCATGATTTCCACCTGGTTCGTGCCCATCCCTAGGATGCTTGTGTGGCAGTTTTCCTGAATGTGATCTTATGATGATTCTTCCCATTCCTCCTCTCCCTCCATTTTCACCCTCATCTGCTCTTAGACAGAGTCAGGTGCTCACTTGTTACCCACCATCTTAGGGTTTCTATTGCTGGGAAGAGACACCATGACCATGGCAGCTCTTATAAAGAAAACATTTAATTGGGATGGCTTACATTTTTGAAAGTTTAGTCCATTATCATCATGGTGGGATGTGCTAGTGTGCAGGTAGACATCGTGCTGGAGAAGGAGCTGAGAGTGGAGAAGGAGCTACATCTTGACCCGGCAGGCAACAGGAAGTGATCTGAGTGCCACACTGAACGAAGCTTGAGCAAAGAAGACCTCAAAGCCCACCCCCACGGTGACACACTTCCTCCAACAAGGCCACACCTCCTAATGGTGCCACTCCTTATGAGTTTATGGGGGGCCAATTTCATTCAAACTATATTCTAATAATCTTGATTCAGCTACCTTTTGGGATGGAAGGGAAAAAAAAACCAAAATTGTGTGGGGTGCTTTTAAATAATGGAGATGTATTGCTAAGTAAGCAGAGCCAGAAGCTACAAACTGAACTGCAAAGAGAATATAGTCAAAGCCACCAGGAGGACTGACTGGAGCAGGGAAAAGGCAGCATCAGTAGGGACAGGAAAGTCAGTTCTCCTCGGCCATACTCTGCTGGCTATCTTTAGAGGACAGCAAAACTCATGTCCCAGAAAGAGGCAATACTGATGTCAGCAAAGCAAGAAACAGCTTCCCAGGAAACGATGGTGAGTTTGGGGATGTACATTCTTCACCCACTGATGACAAGATTATTCTGGTCTCAGATCTCACTGAGACCATACCCACAAAAACTGTCCAGGATCCTTCTTTTTTTTATATATATAATTATTTATTTATTACATATACAGTGTTCTGCTTGCATGCATGGTTGCAGGCCAGAAGAGGGCACCAGATCTCATTACAGATGGTTGTGAGTCACCATGTGGTTGCTGGGAATTGAACTCAGGACCTCTGGAAGAACAGTCAGTGCTCTTAACCTCTGAGCCATCTCTCCAGCCCTCCAGGATTCTTCTTATATCCAATGGATGACAGTTTGGGATTGGAGTGAGCGCATCTGGTGGGATACCCTCCAAATTCACACCATTTTTCAGAGAATTTTACCAAGGACCTTAAATGCCCTTGTTTGGTCTGCTTCACCGGTTCCCAAGAAAGTGTTGCTATTTTGGAGATTTTATCTGTACACCTAGCAGCAAACATCAATATATTTACTGCGGTGTTGGTCTAAATATTGTTGTAGATCAATCCATAATGCTGGGGGAGCTGAATGAGTTCACATGTGGTAACAAAAATGAGAATACCCAGCTGAACACAGTATAAAATTAGTCTCGCTCTGTAAACACATATGCAAAGGGAAGTGAATGAATGAAACCATTAACAAGTGTCCTCTCCAGAAGGTTGGAGAATGAAATGTTCTTTTTTTTCTTTATTCTTCATTTCCCAAGTTTTTCACAGTCAGTGGATGTACATTCTTACATCCGTCACAGCCATAAACATTAGCAACTTGTAGGCTCTATTAAACGATTAAGTTGTGCATAAATGTTATTGTCATCGCAGCTCTGAAGGACTAGGCCATGTTCATCTAGTCTGTAGGAGAGCCTGCATTCATGATCAAGGAGTGACCAGCTTCGGCATGCATGGCCTCTTGCGCCTGTCATCTTCCATGTTTAGTTGGACTCCCAGTGCTTCCAAGTGGATGCTGTGTTGCAAATCTAAGCGGCCCTCACAGGCTTACGTTCTAAATGCTGGTTCTCTGTTGTCATTGCTGTTTTAGGAGGCGGTGTGACCATTAAGATCAGGGGTCTAGCTAGCAGAAGTAGGTCACTAGGAGCACGACTTTCTAACTTGGGCATGGCCCCTGATATTCTCTGCTTCCTGTTCCACCTCGGTGGGAACAGCCTGGTCACATGAGCACCTGGTTATGTCTTCCCTAACACAGTGGACTGAAACTCACCACCAAAGACTCAAAAACACCAGTATGGGCTGCTGCCCTCTAAAGCTGAAAATGCATCTTTCCTCCTGAGCCGGTTCCTACAGGGGATTGTGGCCACAGGACACAAAAGTAACACAGAGAGTGGGAGTGAACTGGGTAATCATCCTTCAGGCCAAACAGACATCCTCCATGACAGAGCAGGTCATGAATTGTGTTTGGAGTTAATTTTCATGTAGAGGGTCAAGATTACCACTTGGACGTAATCTTCTCGAGTGAGCTTTCTCAAATGGAGAGCTTCTTAGGTGTAGGCCTTCCTATTTTGCTCTTGCTGAAGATGGGGTGCTGTTGTTATTGTTGTTAAACAAATTACTTTAAAAATGTGTGCCTTCTGAAACAAGTTTAACGCCCTGTCTCCCAAAGAGAGGAAGCTAGGACAGATAAACACCACTGTGATTTTAAAAAGTACAATCTGAGGTGTTCTCATCCCAGGTCACCATATTTGATGTTGATGCAGAGGCCTCTGTTATTGCAGTGTTGTGGGGCTTATTGTTGTTGCCAGTCCTCCTCTGATGGTGATCTCATTGTAATGATCTTGATCAACACAGAGGTCTAGCTTGTGTGGTCAATTTCACAAATGTTAATAGCTCATACCTACAATCCCAGCACTGGGGAGGCTGAGGCAGATGAAAGGCCATGAGGTCAAGGCCAGACTGTAAGTACCCAGCTGTGTGGGACTGGGCAGGAGCATCCTTTCTCAGCAAGAAGCTCAAGTGTGGACTCAAAAAGCATCCTAAAGATCTTCACAGTGTCTAGAGCTGTGCCTGTAACACATTCTGCCTCCTGATGATGGCCACTGTAGAAATTTGATAATGAAAAAAACATCATTTTTAGAGTAGTTTGTTTACTATATCTCTCAAGGGTCAAGGAGGTGGTTCGGAACTAAAGATGTTTACTGTCCCTGACAAGCTGAGTTTAATTCCTCAGTCCCTGGGACTCACAGGGTAGAGGAAAGGATCACATCCTCAGAGTTGTCCTCTGACATCCATGTGTGCATGGTGGAACTTGTGTCAACACGTGTGCCCACATACAAGTACATGTACATATTCTTGCAAATAAAGAGAAATAATGCAATGTTTTGAAGGCAAGAAAATTGATTATGTGTCTCAATTTGATTATAATTGTATGAAGTATTGAATCTTACATTTTTGTAAAATTCTATAAAACAGTTATTTCTTTCAGTAGGCCACTCAAACTGGTGAGCTCCTAAGTGAAACTTCTAAGCAGTCTTGGTGACCCCAGGGCGACAACAGCAATGAAAAGATCAGAAGTGGGGTGTGTGGCACTATTTCCATTTTCAACACCAGCTGTTGCTTCCTCAACTTCTCTCTAAAACTGAGACCCTTCCTATCAATTGGTTGAGTTGTCCCCAAAAGAAAATGTACTTTGACAGGCGGCAGCCAGGCATCTTCCTCGTTCACACGGGCATGGGGAGAAAAGTCTTCTGCAGCCCATCCCACATCGTGTCTCCAGCTTTCTGGCCCTTTGCATTTCATGGGTGAAGATGGAAATGCACATGACCTCAGCAGCGACTGCGCAGAGTGAACTCTTCATTCTGCTGCACAATCACGGAGCTACTGAATACAACGGCACACAGTGCAGCCAAGTCGGCAGAGGGGCTGACCTCACAGCCGTAAAACACAAGGCCTGTAATGTGTAAAGAAACCCAAGTCAGCTTTTCCAGATTTGTTTTATTAGTGAGATTACCATATGGAAAATACCGTTAAGTTATCATAGACATTCTCTTAAGGGAACACTTAGGACTCATACAGATATTTTTTATTTTTGTGGACTTAAATTTCTTATTTGTTGCCTACAGAAGCATGAAGTTATGTTATCCGTTTTCTCCACATCACACAGTCAGTCTCAAGTGCTCAACAGAAGCTCAGGCCTTTCCATGCTTTTGAGGATCGAGGTTCTAGCTGGCTTATTTATGTGCATTCGTAAATGGAGCACAGCAGCAGGTGGGTTCAGATGTGCTCACTGGCCTAAAGCAGAGCTTTGCCTTCGCTGGCAGCTGTCAAAACCAGTCTGGGCTGGCTGTAACAAAATTGCCCTTTGCCCTATCCCCCAGCATAGGACTCATATAAGCTCAGACAACCATCAATGGTTTTGACGGCTGTCTGTTCTTCAAGTGTCCGAGTCTGCTTAGAAACATCCCATCGTTCCTAAAACAAGCGAAACCCCTGTGGGTTTTCTACAGAGCAAATCTGACAACTTTGTTCTTCTCTGCCTCTTGGTTTGAGTTTTGATTAAGAAGGCCTATGGCAAATGTAACTCTGTCTGAATTGTGGTAATTGTTTAAACACTCCTCTGGTTACTGTTGGCCTCAGACTGCTCCTGGGTATCCACCCCTATCAGGTGTTCTTTCTTGTTTGGAAAAGCACAAGCCAACTTAGGCCACCAATTGGGAACAGGAACAAAGACCAATTACATCCAAAAATCACTGCATGAATGCCAAAGAGTCAGTGGTACTTTCAGAGGGAAGGTTGTTTAAGTCTATGGTGTGGTAGGTTGAGCATTTGGTGGCATGCTGTCCCTCAGATAGACTCTCCCAAATCCAAAGCTGTAGAACCCAGGCTTTGGTGAGGGTTACTTATCCCTCTCTCAATGGTCCATTATGATTGAAGGTTTAACTTTGGGGGATGGGGCCTGCTGGAGGAGCTGCATCACTGAGGACCTGCACTTGCAGGTACTGTGAGACCCCGTCTTTCTCTCTGCTTTAGTTGGTCCGTGCAAGCTGTACACTATACAGGCACCTCCACCCTGATGACAGTAGCGAAGAGAGCTTCTTCCAAACTGAACTGAACTGGCACTGGCCATGCCCTAGACTCTCCGAAACTGTGGGCCCGATAATCCCCTCCCCGCTTCTTTTTAAAGTTAGTTGTCTTTGGCATTGCATTGTAGAGCAAAGCTGACACCCACACCATGATGTCCACACAGGCCAAAGGTTCCCACAACATCTCAGGCACACTCGATTCAATTTCTGGTGTTACACTGCTGCTGTTCTCTGCTCTGTTTCAAGACTCTTGCTTCTTGTTCATCTTCATAATGGGAGATAGTCTTTCTGCATGATTCCTTTCCACAGAGATCTTGTTTATGTCACACTTCACAGCGTTAGTAATACTGAGTGGCATAGATACTGGCATAGATGGGTTGGCTAGAATGCCTAGTGCTTAAAAGCCCTTTGTTCATTTGTCATGCGTCTTGGTTTTTCTCTCCTCTCCCCTGCTCTGCCTCAGGTCTGTTCACCCACCATCACTCCCAACTTCTTCCGTGTTCCAGTGCAGAGTGTAAGCCCCCTGCCAGGTCTCCAAACAGTGCTGGACCGGTTGGCTTCTCCAATCCTTCCGGGGTTGGATGAAGCTTTTCCTAGAACTATGTCTCTGCTATCTCTGTGTTTTCTCTGGAGAAAGGAGACAGTGTCTATTACAGATGGTCTCATCTCAGTCTGAAACGTGGCTCTTACTTTCCTGGAAGTCAACACCCAATGGCTGCTTGGCTTTCTTCCCCCAAACTTCGTTTTGTTTCTTAGAATTCTTGTTTCCTCTCATTCAAGTTCAGTCCCTTAACAGACAACAGTTCCTTAAACACTGGGCCAAAAGCCCTTCTCACATCAGTTGACCTGCATATTTTAGGTGATATATTTAAGACTGAGATAGACGCACTAGTACGAAGTAAATCATGGTCCAGTCGCTCTGTTGGGCTCTCATCAGCTCACCGCCAAGGTGATTGATGAAGTAGACAGGAAAATGCACATTTCTGCAGTCCAGCAAAATAATGTCTAAAAATAAATCACATTTGAATAGTTGGGGGAGAACAATTCAATAAGGCTAACATTGGATGCAGCAGTCTCTTGCACGTTGTTATGAGCTATTGCTAACAAAAGTGATCTGTTGACCTGCTGTCACCGCCCAAACGGAGAAGAACAATGACAAGCTCTGTGGATGGTGGCTGGGGTGTGAGGGAGAGGAGAGGAGGAGGAAGCTAAAATGGTGGAGACATCCCGTGTTTGGGAAAGCTGGCCATGTTCTTCAGCATTTCTTTGATTCTGGCTAACAGTAGCTGAGTGTTTGCTCCATACTGCGCATGTACCTTGAGCTCAATGACCTCAAAGAAGCTCAAGAAGGATAGGCTCATTTCTCTACCACCAAGGCATGGACAGGTTTGTAATACAAGATCAGTCAGTAGGGTCAGCATCCAGAGCTACACTCTTGACCTTTGTACTGTATCATTCCCCAACAAAGCCTGGAGGGGATTTTTTTCTCCTGACATAAGTACATGTTAAGTATCCTCTGGACTGTGGCCACAGGCGTTTTATATTAGCAGCAAAGTATCATTTTTGTCTACAGATGTAGATGTACTGTGAAAGTGAAGAACCAGGCACTGCTCTTGCTTTTGTGTGACTGCCATTGCACATATGTGAGGTGCTAAGAAAGCTGACGGCTTTACCTTGACATCAACTACTGTCTTGTGAGGAAAGGAAAAGAGAATTCTTCACCATGTCATGAATGATGAAATGACCATGATGTTCAACCCACGTCATGGATGATGAAATGGCCATAGGTGTTCAACCCACGTCATGGACGATAAAATGACCCTGGAGTATGTTAGATAAAATGCAGTTAGCCATAGCACTAGAAATAACCTGTCTCATAAGCAGGCTCACTGTAGCCTGGTGCTTTGTGCCCAGAGTGTTTGATACTGACTTTCTCTTGGGTGGGTGGAAAAGTTAGCTCACTAATTTCTTACCCCAGACCGTTAAACAAGACCCAGTTCTGAAGGATGTGACAATGTGGGACAGGGCACTCAGAAGACAAGAGGGCACCTTTGAAACTATCAAATAAACACCTGAGAAAGTCCACATCGAAGGGAAATCCCAAAGTCATCATTCATCTTAGAAGGTCTGCAGTCTCGATACCCAGGCAGCAACATCAGAACTTGTTCTCTTTTGCAGAGTGCCTTCGGCATTTCGTCTCCTTTCGTAGCTGAAAAGGGCTCGTGTGTTCTATCAGGTAGATGATGGCATGTTCACGAGACAAGAAGCAAAGAGGGCAAGAATGGAATAATGTTCACAAATGACAGGTTCTTTGATAAATACAGATAAGACATCATACATAAGCCAGAAATAGAAATAGAAATTGAAATTGAAATCACAAGCTTGAGAGATTCACATAAGTCACTAAGATTCCCCAATGTGCTGTACTGGTAAATAAATACAAATATACCGAGTGCACATTGGTTATTCATGTGAATTTCATTTTTGACACATGGTTTTGAATTTGCAAAGTCATCTAGAGAATATTTATTGGCTATCCCCATTATATAAGATGATTCTGGCACTTGGGGCAGAACATTTTCATTGAGCTCCTGATCTCAGGACAACTACTCACAGGATGGTCACAGCTGGGTCAGCATCTGCATGGTCACAGCTGCAAGGAAGTTGTTGGCAAAGCTGGTGGAGGAGTTCAAGGAGTTTCCTTCAGAGGCTGACCCATGCAATTGACCTCAAGGATGAGTCAGGAAAAGGTGGATATAAGGACCTGCCTCTGGTCCTTCCTTTTTGCACAGGCCAGTGAGTGAACTCTCCATCAACACTTGAATGCACCCCAAACATGGGAAAGGACCCTGTCACTATGCATTAGGCCTAGGATTCCCCTCCTTCCTCTAGGCCTTGCATCATGGTTTTCCTTTTATCCTTTGTGTTCTTCCCTGCCCCTGTCCCCCTTATGATGGGTCTTTAACCTCCCCTCTTCTCCTTACATGTCATAGTGGAAGATGAGCCTTGAGTGACAAGGTCTCAGATCCCATAATGTTGATGAGGTTTCTGTCCCACCTGGCCCAGCAGCCATTCAGTCCCAAAGAAACACACAGAAGCCTACATCTATGATGAAAGAAAGGACAGTGAGCACGGTCAAGAAAGAGGGGCGGGCTAACCTTATCCATTTATCAGGGGCTTTTCCCAAGGCCCACTGATGTCCTTCATCTCTTTCTGAAGGCAGAACTGTAATGACATCCCAAAGATCCTGCCTACCAGCACTGTTTCAATGGCAAGTCAATTTCAACACAAAGTTTGGAGGAGCATCCAAACCACAGCAGGGATGCAAACTCTGCACACAACACTCCTATGCCGGCCTTCTTCAGAAGACCGGAAAGAACACAAGAGAGGTCAGGCTTTTATTCATATCTATCTCCCCACATTCTGTCTCAGAACAAATACCTGACAGACGTCATGGGAAGAATAACTTAATGCAGACCCCAGCAGACTTCATACACTGACTGGGAAAGGGTCTCCTTGACTTATAAACAAGATGCCATACTTAGGTCCTTGAGCAGATTTGAAAGTCAAGCTGATCTGGTTATAGTGTCCACCTGTGGGACTTTCAGTCCCCTCATCTTTGGCTTTCCGGAAGGAGGTGAGGTTTATAGACACAGTGAGACTTGGAGAAGTCACTAAGCACAAGTCTGTGCCAAGTACCTAAGACGTTACCTTAGAGGGGATTTTAAGACCTGTGTGTCACATTTGACCAGAGGGTTTCCATCCAAGTCTACCTGTTTCTGCCGTTGTACTTCCAGACCCTTGCCACTGCTGTGTGAAGTGAGGACACAGATTTTCTCTTTGAACTAACACAACAGCCACCCTCTGCGGGAGACTGCTACATACTTGAAATGTGTGGTCCAAGTTGGAATGAGCCACGAGGGTAAATAAACAGTGTTTCCAAGATTTAGTATATACAATGAGCACAACATAGCTTGTTAACCTGGCAAATGGAGAAAGTAAAATATTAAAATCCACCTCACATATTCTTATATTTTATTGTACATACTAGAAAATTTTACATGACACATTTTTTGCTGGAACAACGTTGCTCAGAAATAAAATCATTTTCCAAAACCTGGTTTTACTTCAATTTAGAGGAAAAAGAAAGGCTCTCAGTTAGAAAGCTGCCCCGAGTGTATGAGTACCAAAGAGAGCTTTCTGGAGCTACATGTGGCAGACACAGTGTGTGCACGAACAGATTTAAAGTCTATGATCACCTGTAGAGAGGGGACTGTGGCTCTTCCCATTACACAAACCGACTCGGGGACATAGAGAAATGACAAGCCGCTGCCTTTATGGTACGGCAGAGCTGGCGGTCAACCCTTGTTATCTGCCTCCAGGGCACAAGTCTTTAATGTCTAATTTTGTTATGAGGGGCACCTACCCTTGTGTGGCTTTCAGAATGTGGTTAGCCATGGAGATTCTCATTTCCAAGGAACATTTGTCTGGTGGGATGTCTTTCTGACTGACTTCTCACCGGTGAGAAGACGCCCGTGCTCACCATGAACACAACATAAATGCTGGAGCTAGCTAGCCAAGATGGCTTCTTGAAGGCTGTCTCAGGGACCTCCTGAACTTACTTTGTAACAACCCTGGTGGGAAGCGTGAGTAACTGGGAAAACAGAGTGATAAGCCTTCCTATCCAGCAAACCACAGTTATCCAGACACAGAGAGGCCTGTCCGATCAGGTTGTAGAAAACTCCGACTATAGAGAAGGCTCTGAGAAAGGGGCCTGGGATACATTAAGTGCTTGATAAACACCTGCTCTTCCTCTCTGATTTCTTCGCTAACATCTAAAATTGATGGTTTCTATTAACTTCTGAAAAACACTGTATGGTAATTCAGACAGCCCATCCAGACATAAGCTACAAGGTTAGTACAATGTTCTCACACTGACTTTTGAGACCTTTAGAACTTTCCTCAAATATATCCATTCTTTGAAAGGTGCCAACAGGTTTATGGTTACACACACACACACTTACTACAATTTTTCAGGATGTTTACCCATGGTTTTTGACAAGGAGCATAGTAAATGAAAAATCATATCAAAGTAATATGAAAAATCACATTTTCCCCAGTAGCCTTTAAGTGCGGGAGCAAGAAGGGTTTTTGGTTTGGCTTGGTTTTGTTTTGTTTGTTTGTTTGTTTTGTTTTTGGTTTTATTGTTGTTTTTGTTTTTGTTTTTTTTTTTTTGAGATAGGGTTTCTGTGTAGCTTTGGAGCCTGTCCTAGAACTCATTCTGTAGACCAGGCTGGCCTTGAACTCACAAACATCTGCCTGCCTCTCCCTCCTGAGTGCTGGGATTAAAGACGTGTGCCACCACCACCCAGCTGAGCAAGAAATTTTTAAAAATCACACTTTAGATGCTCACTGCAATGCTTCTTCTGCTATGTCCATTTCAGTACAGAACTTGTTGGAACTTGGTCATGAGCCCATGCCCTGCTCCCTGCAGCAACTGTTAGCTGGTCTTAGGTCAAGCAGATTGCCCTCATCCCAACAGAGCTGATGGACAAGACCTGCCATGTTGACCTTCTCACAAGGCCACTTTCAGATGACTGCTTCCTCTGCAATCTCCCTGTCAATCTCTGGGTGTTCAGTAGCAAGCCCCTCGGCTCCTGCCTTGTTCTGTGGTGTCACACTGAGAAAGTCACATGTACTTGAGTCCCAAAGCCTCGGAAACACACGGAGAATGAGATTTCAAAAAGCTCTTAGGTTTTATAACTAAGAGATCACTGAATAACCTTGAAGGGAGGCCCAGGCCTCTTTCCTTTTTATACCTCGCTTCCGTATACTCACCAAAGCCTACATCTACTTTATTCTCCAAATATTTTCCCCCGTGATGTATTAGCAAATATCCGAAAAGATCATCTTAAAAGATAAAAATAAGAGGGAAGACCGCTATTTAATTTTTTTCCCTACTTAAAGACTAGCAAATGCAGGTTGTGGGAATTATAGCGTGGTTTACCAGAAATATCTAAAAACTGCATTAATGATTATGTATTTGTAAAGATGTAGGTATTACTGGAGTTTTTAGGGAAAAAAAACCTAGCAAACTTTGGCTACTTTTCCCTAATATGCCAATTAAAGAGACAGATAATAGTGATTCTTAAAGAAAGATAATTCATTCAGTATGGTCACACTGGGAGAAGAGGAAATCGAGTTCCATTGACCCTGCTCTCCACCTTCTCCATCCTGACATGAGGTTTAAAAAGAAGGCAAACCATAGGTATGATCAAACTGTGGTCCCCGCTCTCATTGGCCCACGGTTGTCCCAGCTCCTGTCTTTCTACAGTTGTCAGAACTGTGTGACACAAACTGCCCTCTGGCTGGCTCCACAGTGTCATTCAGCCTTTTCTTTCTTCAGCATGAGATTCCTGGGGAACTGTTCATTCTTGATTGTCAGTTATTTCAGTAGTCTGATAGCATAAGTGACTCTCTGTTGAAGGACATTTGTTGGCACTCTGAAATCCGGGACTGCGTTAATAAAATCACCCTTGGATCAGGGGACAGAGCCAGCAACTAGTTGACAGGAATTAGCTTTCAACAATACAGAGAAGCCAGGAAGATGACTAGAGAGACCCACAGGAAGGAGTAGAGAGGAACTTGAAATTTCACAGTCTTTTTTGTTTGGAACGGCTGGAGATAGGCTTTCTTGTTGGGTTTCTGGCCAAAAAGAAAAAGTCAGCTGGTTTCTTCTTTGCCTCTCTGAGCCAGCAGGTTTTTACCCCAACATCTGACTCCCGAGTCTTTACTGGTAAGTAGAATGATAGAGGCTTAATTAGAAATTTCATTTTGAGGCAGCAAAATGTGGAAGTCCCGCCAAACTGTGACCCAAGTGGTGGGATGCTGACTCTGGGGTTAAAATATCAGTAGATTCAGGTGCATTTGCGAAGCCTATGAAAAACAACAACTCTCTTCAAAGCATCTTCTTTCCTGCTAGGTTAGTTACACTGAGGGCTTGTTAGCTCACCCTAGCAACCATTTATTCAGTGATGCTCATGGAGAACATTTTCCAAAGGAGTCAGAGGCCACACGTTGAGATACAACAAGAATGTATCAAAGAGACCAGGATCCTCTGGGATGGCCATCAGCTGTGGAGTTGTCCCTGAAGGCACTCAAACTATGAGAGAGACAGCCATCAGCCGTGGAGATGAGAATGCTCAAGCTGGTGGTTGGCTGAGATCCTGTTTGCATCGTTCTCTGAACTCTTGCTTCTTCAGATGATAGTGGGCATGAGATTCAGTTTGAGAAGTAAATCCAGACTCCTCCTCTGGGCATGTGAAGGTCCCCCATTGGTGCCATAGAATCACCATATGTCACCTGACTTCTTTCGGAAACCAAGGAAAAAACAACTAAAATAGATTTGCAAAAGAAAACTGGCAGGAACTTGAACTTGACTCATCAGCGAAGTCAGGCTAGACTTGGTTAAATGAGGATCCTAGAAAGCCCTGTGAGAATGGACCTAGAGGCACAGAGCCTGCCTGATTCTCTGTACTGTGGGATTAAAATATCAGTAGATTCAGGTGCATTTGCGAAGTCTTGGCCTTCTAGAGCAGTGGTATGTGAGTAAGGCCAAGCTTAATGAGAAAAGAAAGACATACCATGCTGTCCTTAATGGAGAAGAGCACAAAGAAGTGGGCATTTGGCCTCACATCTGAAAGGCAATAAGACCCACATTGATGATCATTGATGACTGAGTGACTTCTCTGCTGAGGCTGGAGACAAGACCATGGTGTGGAGAGAAGTCTGAGGTGGTAGCTGACCCAGCTCACTTTGCTGGCCTCTCTGCCATATCGCCCTTTAAGAAAGGAGCAACAATGATTTACCAATACGGCACAGTCTGCATAAAATAAAAAATTCTCTCATATAAAGAAGAGGAATTCTTCCAAAAGAGTTCCCATAATGAGAATGTATGGCCAGAAAAACACGGAGTGGGGGTGGCAAAAGGTGGACTGGCATTCCAGAGAATATGACACAGCACAGATAAAACACAAAGACTAGTCAGTCGGCCCCAGTGAGAGATAATCGAAAATAGCTGAAAGGGACTGGGAGTTTTCTTTTTTAAAAAAAGTTACAGGGCTCTGGAAAGAAATGAAAAGTAATTATAGAAATGAAAATAAACAGCAGAGTTGAAGAAAAGTACTCTAAGAATATAGCAGATAATAAAAAATTTGAGGAAAATGAATAAAAAGAAGAAAGTATTTGAGTGTAAGTGAGAAAAGAAGGAAGAAAGCCTGGAGGAATTTCAACTTTCCCACGAGTGGACCTCCCTATTCGAGGAAGCAGAACAGACGTAATAGGATCAATAAGGCCCACATCCATAGTTTGAAATGAACCCAGTGACTTCACAGCTGGAGGGAAGTCAGAAACATCTACACCAGCCACGGCTTACTAAAGCTTCAAGGACAGAGTAAGGGCCTGAGCACAAAAGCGTCTTCATGTCTGTACCAGGAAAACTTAAGTGTGGCTTCAGAGGTTGTCATAGCAACAGCAACTAGTAGAATATAGGTGGGGTGAGGGGTCAAGTCTTCACAATAAATGGGACTCAAGAACTTTCTACCTAGACAAATTGTTGTTTAACATTTCAAAGGATGTAAAGAAGGCTAGAAAAGAAAACTATGTCTTGCTAAACGAAACTGAGATGCTAAAGAAGAGATGGAAGAGCTATGGCTACAGTGAGAGAAACAGAGAAGGCACTGCATCTGTCCAGTACAGAAATAGAAAGGAGCAGTTGGGGGAGCTATGACTACAGAATAGTTAAAAATAAAGGTGGCGGAACAACCCCAGACATGGGAAGGGAAAAGGCCACGTAAGCAGGAGCTTCTTGGAGAACGTGGTTCCTCAACCTGCCACTTAAATAATAAACCAGCAATTGGGAACATAGTGGCATAAAGAGCCATGACTTAACTGAGTGTCAGAATGGGCAGCAATAATAAACCATAAGCCACTGAGATCCATGTAAGTGTGGTGATTTCTCATTGTATGGAATCATCAGAAACTACACACACACAAAATGTAATACTTGATTAAAACAGTATATAAAGATACAAGGTCATATTGAAAGGGGCCCAGAATGTGCTTAAGCCTTCAACACTGTCAGAACAAAAATACACATGCAATAACAAACAGATGACATAGAAAAATAAATAAAAACATACTTAATTGGTGTATATGGCATTAAGAAAGGTAACTAAGGATGATCCACTCCTGACCAGTTTTCATATTAAAAATGTAAACCTACTGAAAGAAAATGACTCAAGCCTTGAATGTCAATGAACATTCCAAATATGTGCTACACAGATGGCCAGAAGTGGAGCAGGATCATACAACAGAAATATCTCCCGGTAGCATTCATTTCTTTGGTCTGAAGATTTATTTCCCTCCAGATCCACATATTTAAACACAGTCTTCAAGGTGACAGTATGATAAGGTGTGTTCTTTGATATTAGGTCAGGAGAACGCTGCCCTCACAAATGAGATTAGTGCCCAGACTGAAATGACTGCGGTAGCCCTCTTTGCTTTCTGCCATATAAGGACACAGAAGAGTCTGTCTACACGTTGCGGTTCCTCCCAGTTGCTGTCTCCACTAGCCCCTTGATCCTGGGCTCCCCAGTGTCTGGAATTATGAGCAACAAATATCTGTTGCTTGTAAATTATCTGGCCTAAACTATTTTTGTAATAGCAACCAGAGTATTTTGAAGTAGCAATCAAGACATTTTTTGAAAAATTATGACAAAATTTTCATGAAGAATTAAGACAAAAAATATCAAAAATAAAAGACATTTTATAAAGAGAAAGGACATCTTTAATTTTTATAAAAATGTATCTCAAATAGCAAGGCATTTACATTCATACTGCAAAAGCTACTAGAATATGAAGAAAACAAGGTAGTCTTCAATTCACTTCTTTTATTCAGTAAGGAAAAAGAATAAAAATCAACCTGGATGAAAAGCATCATTTTATAGTTTTAAAGATTTATATATTAAAAAACTGTATAGACACATCTAAGTTTGGACTTAATGATGTATCCCCAAGATTAAGACTTTATCCTCTAGGACTAAACAAAGTTGGCTTCACTGGCTGCAGCTCTAGGGAGAACTGGCCCTGTACCTCATCTGGACAGCACCTGAACTGTCCTGTTGGCCAGAGTACAGGTGAGCTGGCCCTAGTGGCATGGGAGTGGGAGAGCTAGCCTCACTGTCTGTTACATGGTACCAAGGGTGAGGGAGAGATACCCCTCAACTCTTGCCCCTGGCCCCATTCCCTCACCTCTGGCCCCTTCCCAGCTATTGCAGCTGGGTAGGCTGCTCCT
Organism: Neodon shergylaensis; assembly: GCA_025134845.1. Taxonomy (NCBI): domain Eukaryota; kingdom Metazoa; phylum Chordata; class Mammalia; order Rodentia; family Cricetidae; genus Neodon; species Neodon shergylaensis. The sequence continues at coordinate 48,311,842 of JABTXL010000002.1, read as the reverse complement.
GGGGTCACAAGGGTGGGAGAGCTGGCCCTGCCTCTTACCAGCTGCAGCACTCAGAAGGGCAAACCCTATGCCTAGAAGGCAGTACAGTAGGGCTGATCCTGTTGGCATGGATGTAGGTGAGCTGGACCTGTGGGCATGAGGGCAGGAGAGATGAATGCCCCCCATATCCCCTACAACAATCAAGAGAGAGAGAGCCTTGCCTGGGTTAAAAGGTAGAGCTGGCTCTGGTGGTGTGAGTGTGGGAGAGTCAGACCAGAGGACTTGAGAGCGGAGCTGTTCCCGCTCCTTGATGCCTGCTGCATTGAGTGAGCTAGCTGAGGCAGTACGGGAGAGTTCACCCAGGTGGTGATGATAAGGGAAAACTGGCAGGCTGATCAAACTAGCTACCTCCCAGGCCTAGAACCAGGGCTATGAATTCGCCCACTCAGCATCTACCTTCACAAGGAACTGCTGGAGCATGTTAAGGAAAGAGCCTACAGATTCAAAACAACAGGATCCCCGTGACGTAGGATAACAACAGGATATCTAAGAGGAGCCCCAGTGAGAATCAATGGAGTAGCAGAGGTCAGAGGCCTCAGATGAGACCAATGAACTCATAGCAATAAACACAAATAAAGATGTACAAACTATATGGCAAACTGACTCACTGGGCCATACTATAACTTTCATGACAAGATTCTTCTTCTTCTTCTTCTTCTTCTTCTTCTTCTTCTTCTTCTTCTTCTTCTTCTTCTTCTTCTTCTTCTTCT
>JABTXL010000002.1:48218822-48303672 GCA_025134845.1 Neodon shergylaensis | reverse complement strand
TGATGATGGTGATGATGATGATGGTAATGATGATGATGGTGATGATGGTAATGATGATGATGATGATGGTGATGATGGTCGTGGTGGTGGTGGTGGTGGTGATGGTGATGATAATGATAATGATGATGACAACAATGATGATGATGATAATCAATGAAAATAAAAAAAAGTTAATGTAGCTTTGTAGTCACTTGTCCATATTGTTTTGGGGCTGTGATCTATGGTGCCTCATGGTGGGAGCACATGGCAAAGGAGTTATCTTCACTTCATGGCTCTCAAGAAGTGGCTGGGATCATAACATCCCTCTTAAAGGCACAAATCATGCAATGGTCAACACTTTGCACCTAAGTGTCACTACCTCTCAACAGCTCCTCAGGCTGCAGACCAAACCTTTAACCCCAGGCCTTCAGAGGACACTTCACACCCAAACTATGGTAGGCAGAGACGGCTCCCCAGGGCCCCATGGTGGATTCCTGTGACTACACACCCATCCAAAGCCACAGTGTGCAGTGCTGGTGGTGAACCAGGATGGGAACCACAGACTCTAGGCAACAGTATTACGCTAGTTATAGTCTCATCAAGTATACAAATGAGCCGGTCTACTAAAGGGCGTGGGGGCAGGGGTTGTTTCTGTTGGAGATGCAGGAAGCCCATGGATGCTGACCATTTTATGCTCAAATGTTCCAAGAGTCTAAAATTAATCTCAAAGTATTAAGATGGAATAGCTCCAAGATAGGGTGGTAAGTAACAAGAGCATGGTGTGTGCCTCGAAATCTCCCAATAGAAGAGAGCTTATGAAGCAGCTTGTTCACTTTCTAAGCAACCTGTTGTGTGAGCAGGTGCATGTTTAATTTGCAGATGACACCGACTCCTTTCTTAATACAATGGAGCGCTGGTGAGGGAACAATGGGTACATAATACAATGCATTATTTTTGAAACATTATTTGGCTCCCAGAAATTGTATCGGTACTGTCTGTTTGGGGGCATAGGATGTCACAGACCCACAGAGCTCTTGTGGGCTGATCAGCATGACGTTGCAAATCTGCAACACATCCAAACTGCCCAATTTATCTCAACTCAAATGCAAACAGTTCATTAATCATAACATAACCACCTCTCATCCAGTATTCCTATTGCCTGCCTGTGAGGGAAGCTATGCATTTATTTATTGAACAAAACAATACTCTTACTTCTAACTGGTGAGAGAAAAGGTCAAATTGCCAAGCCATGATGTAATCAAAAGGCTACGAGTAAATCACTCTGCGGTCACGTCTGCTGTGAAGAGCCCTGTGGGAGAACAGGGAGTGTTGAGCAGTCAGAGAATGTGTAATGACGGAGAGTTGGAGAGAAAATGAACACACTAAGTCCAGGGGGTAGGGGCTGTTTCTGGCTGTCACCTCTGAGGTAGTAAGCAGGTCTCAACATGGGGGTGGGCACTTTAGAACGGTGCCCTTAAAAAAAGGAAAAAAAAAAAGGAAGCAATGGAGGAGATAGAAGAATGAATCTCCTGGAAGACACCAACAGAAATTATCCAGACCAGCCCCTTTGCCTTAGCCAATGGGACCCAGTTTAAAGGGAAAGCAGATGGCCCCTGGCCCTCAACATTCCTGTCGAGATATCAACTTTTCAGAAGAGTGACAGGTACTGAGGAGGGGTGAGAAGGTGGGGAGCAGCCTTGGAGGAGACTGAGATGCACTTTGTGTTTCCCTCTACAGAAGTCACCTTGGCCCTTGGCTGGAGTCCTCAGCACTGGAGTGCCTGCGGCAGGTGGATGAGGACTCTGAGGTCAGTCTGAGGTGTGTAGTGAAATGGCATCTCACAAGAAAAAATAATCATGTTATTTTACGTCTCACAGAAATTTTATCAGACAGAAACAAATTAAATTTGAATTTTTTAGAGGGGTACACATAGCTATGCAAATAACCCATTATGAGACATATATCAGTACTGTTTTATAAGATTTGTCATGCATCACATCCGTCCGTGCTCTATGCGCTACCATACAGATGGTGAACTGGGCAAGGGGCTGGAAACTGAAACACACAAAGACACACAGACAGAGACATGAGTCATCCTTGAAACAGGAATGCCCCAAGAATGCCCCCTTTATTGTGCGCCAGAGCTGCTCATATAGGGATCCTTTACTGATAGCCACACCCCAGCCAAACCCACCAGAAACCACTCTCCTGCGATCAGGAACTCCTGAGGGCCTCATGCTCAGAGCAGCTGTAAGCATTACAAGTTGTTTACCAGAAATTCAGGATCAGGGAGGTTCACAGCTCCCAACAGGATTCTTTTTATATTTTGTTTTTGTTTTGCTTCTTTGTTTGGTTTGGAGTTTGGTTTTACTTTTCAGTTTGGGGACAGGGAGATTGCAAGGGCAGAGGGCAGATAAAAGGAAGTGGGGAGATAAGAGGATTCAGAATGCATGATGTGAAATCCACAAAAATCAATAAAAGGAACAAAATAAATCAATGAAAAATAATAAATTGTTTTACGTTTTATTGTTGTGGGGGAGGGCAACTGTGTGCCATGCATGCATATGGAAATCAGAGGGCAACTTTCTCTTCGGAATAGGCTCTCCTTCCATCACACAGGCTCCAGGGGGCAAGTTTAGGTTGCCAGGCTGGGCTGCAAGCACCTTGCTCGGCCATCTCTTTGACCCTGCCTTTAATAAACACAGTCCCACCTCAGCTCCCACCTTGACAGGCTGTAAAGGGTCCTCCCACAGCAGGTATCTGGAACCCTTAGAGGAAGTGATGAGGTACAAAGACAGACGTGAACATCCAGATGTCTTTATAGTATGGTGTTTAGTATAGTGGCTAGTTCCTCCATGTGTCTAAACCGACTTGGCCTGGAGATGCAACGACCACATTCACTGGGGCCAGCCAAGACCAGGGCAGTCGGGAGGCCGGACTACACTCAGATGCTCTAGCATTCAAACTTTTTTACCCTGCAAGAAAACAAGGAAATACTGGCCACAGAAATGTAGAGTATTTCTGAACAAGCAAGCTTTGCTTTTATGGGGCAGGGAATTCTTACCAGGGCAGCTTTTACCCCAGGATTCTCCTAGGGGCTTTTGTACCAGGGCTGCCTCTAGGCTTGTAATTTTATTCTCATGGATTCTCTCCTGCTGTAAGTCTCTTTTAGATGTCTTTAATTTCTTTTTAAGTATTTATTTTAAAAATGTTGTGTAGGACTTCATTAGTATAAAGAACTCATACATAGTATATGTAAAACTTTTTCTTTGACCTAACGGCTGTTTTTACTGTCTGATTTTACAGAAATGTGGGGTTAGTTTTGAGCAGCCAGAGTGCCATCTCAGAAGCCAGCCTGAGCCTCTGTCAAGTGAGTGTACCAAACAGAGAGGCAGAGAGAACCGTTCTGAGTGACTGCAGTGTCCTCTGCCAGGAAGCTGGCGTCCCCAGTGCCAGATCATTTCTGTCTCACAGACATGTCTTTATGTCTGCACTGACGCATGCGGCTTTTTCTTTTCTCGGAGTGGCTCAGGGCACACCAACTGTCTTTTGAGCCACTTTGGTGGCTCTGTGCCCCATGGCAGTAAGAACGGGAGCATACAGGGTTGAGCTCCAGAGAAACCCTGAAGCACAAGGAGGCTGGAGCCGCTCTGACTTCCCTCACTGGCTTTCTGAGATCCCAGTGCAAACTGTCACGGGTCTATTCAACTCCTAACAAGCATTGCTGGTAGAAAGAATCAACGGGGAATAAAACTGACAAAGGCTAAAATTGCACACAGTGAGATCTACTAATGCCAAGTATGACTAGAGAGAGAAAATTCTGGATAATTTCAACCCAGAGAGATAGGGTTTTGTGCAGGGAAGAGAAAACAAAAAATGCTGATCCAGACTCACAATGGCAAAGTCTACAATTGGATAAGATGTATTCACGAGGTACAAACCATTTAGCTGTAAAGTTTAGCTTCTTATAAAGTTTCTAAATGTCTGTATAGATACCTGTGAACATAGACCATGTAACTGTGTTAGAATGTTCTTGAAGGATAGCCCCAACAGAGGCCAATTCTTATCTCCAGAGAGGGCTGTGGGGACACAGGAGAGATGTTATGAGGAGAGACCCTTTGCATTTTGTTCTGAATGAGACTGCACTCACCTCACCAGTCAGCCAGGAAAACCGGAAGCCCTTCTGTCCTTCACTACTACTCCGTAATCCTGGGTGGTGCTGGCTGATTTCTGCCCCAGCCACAGAGACCTGCCACTTCCCTTTCTGCTCTGTGAGCATCCCTGTTTGTCGTCTGAGGCTAGGGCACATCTGTGCTTCCTCTCTCTTCAATGGGCAGCCATTTTGATTTATGGCCATGTCTGTATAGTCAGTATGCTGTCACTATCCCAGTGTAGAGATGAGCAAATGGAAAGAGTGTGAAATAATTCTTTCAGGATCACCTGTCTAGGGCTATGGCTCACATCCAGCTCAGAGGTCTGTTTCCTGTCTAACAACACCTCAAAGAAATGACATACTAAATGTGTTCCTTAAAAAGATGCAGGGCTCCACTGTCCACTGTCTGAGTGTAGCATGTTCAGCGTTCTAATAAAAGGTGGGCTGGGAAGATTGGGACTTAGGATGCGAATTTGAAGAAAATTATTCAGATGTAAAAATAGCCAGTTTCCAGCCTAGGGTTAATAAGATATCCCACGTTTACGGTGGACTGGAGGCACACATACATGGCCATTCCAGTTTCTACTTCCGGTATGCTATCCAGGAAGCTAGATGAGGTGGTCAACAATGTGTTATAACCTTGGCCTTGGGTGGAACTGCAGAGATGACTCAGAGTTAAGAACAGCCAGAGGACCTGAGTTCAGTTCCCAGCACCCACATGGCCACTACCTACCAACCTGCTGTAACTGCAGTGCCCTCTTCTGAAAGCTTCCAGCACTGCATTTACGTGGCACACCGACATAAATGCAAACAAAATACCTATGCGTACACGATACAAATAAACAAATCATTTTAAAACCCTGGCCTTGAGTTGAGTGGTGTGTAGGCTGATGTAAACATTCTAAACATGTTTAAGTAGCATGGGGCCAGATTGCATGTAGAATAACAAATATGGTTTCTACTTAGACCATTTGCAGCCTGTGATGAGTTTGCTGGGACATACACAGTTCTGTTACGAGCTCTGTCTGAGCACTTCTCTATTGTAAGAAAACCTTTATGTCTCCAGCTCCCTCTTTAGCCAGGGGATTATTTTGAGGTCCACTAATTTTCAAAGAAAAACAGATTCTGAAAGAATGCAGGAAGCATTTCAGAATTTAATTCACAAGAACCCCCATCCCGTGTGTGTGTGTATGTGTGTGTGTGTGTGTGTGTGTGTGTGTGAGAGAGAGAGAGAGAGAGAGAGAGAGAGAGAGAGAGAGAGAGAGAGAGAATAGGTGTGTGCATGGGGGCAGGTGTGATAGACACAATAGGATCCGATTTCCAAAATAACCTCTCTTCCTGTCTCCCCAGGTGATCCGAGAGCTTACAGGCCTGATCAGCTTTCAGAAGTCACATTGTCCTGAAACACCTGTGTGCTGGCCCCGTGCACTAACCCTTGGCCACGCTGGATTCTACTCCCAGCTCTTTACATGTCTAAGATTAGAGCTTCAGGCTGCCATCACCCCCTGTCAGGGACTGCCTCAGAAGCAACTGGCAAAGGTCAGAGCGAAGGCCTTCCCCTCTGTCTTCCAGGGCTCTCCTGTGTTCACCTTTTGACAAGCAGAACTCTTTCCTAGAGGCCTTTTCTTTCAGGGCAAGCACTCTAATATGCAGATGCTAAGACCTCCGCTCTTTGAAGATCCCTGGGATCTCTCAATTCCCTCCTAAGTGCTTAGCTCTCGCCCTGCTCTCCCTCCTGAAGAGACAGAAACAGAAAGCTAAGGCAACATAAGATGAAGAATCCGCACTTTTGTATTTTTCAGGGCAAAGCAGTATCGAAAGTTCAGGGGAATTGGTAGAAATTACAGACTCACTGGTGACATCATAGTCTGAAAGAGAATCACATGAGACATCTGGACTGCGCATTGCTCCATCTCTGGATCCTCTCGCATGCTAGAAACTTAAAAACTTTTTGTGTCATGAATGAATGGCCAACTTTTTTCAACTGAATTATAGGATTTGGGGAAAAGAGAATGAACACGTGCATGCCCGACCTGGTGGAGCCCCCTAGACTGCCTGCCAATAAGGGAGCGGAGACTGAGAGCCCCGCATCTCCTAAAAGGAGAGGCTACAAGCTCCCATAGGGACGTGGGTACTGACTGCAGGATGAGGATATCTCCCAAAGTCAGGGTCTCCCAGGCCACGAGCTGTCATGCCACTGACATTTAAAACAAGCAAAGAAACAAACACAAATAACAATAAACAAAAACGTCAACAGTTAGAAACTAACTTCAGAATTGTGCAGATGAACACAGAATATTGTTTTATTGAGAATATGACTTCTCATATACTGAAAGGAACCCTGGTCCCTTATAAATGGGAAGCAACAGGAAGTGGAAAAAAGAACCACTCCTGAGGCTTCTGTGTGCCTGTCTGCTCTTGCAGTAGCCAAACTCTCCGGGGAGGCTAGGCAATGAGAAAACACATCTCTTTGGCTCTATCCATGGGTTCTAGTCTGCTCTCCGCTGGCTGTCCAGCTCAAACCAACATCGTAGAACCATAGTCATGCTTAAAATCAGAAGCTCTGTCTACCAACATGGGAATTGAGGGCTCCGCAAAAACCCAGGTGCTGTTTGGATGTTGCGATGTGTGATGACAGGGTTGGGGGTGCAGCCTAGTTCTCTGGACTCAGAGCCCCTGCTTTGTCAAATCAGTTCTTTGGTCACCTACAATGAGGACAGATGACTGAAGCATGCATCAGGGATCATCAGTGAAGGAGCCTGGAAGTGCCACACCCGTCTAAGCATCATAGGAATTCCCACCCCCTCCCAGGCGTTCTGCAACTTCCTCTGGGCTACACACACCCATTTCTCCTAAGTGAACCAATATTTTAGCCTTCAAAATTTTAATGGTCTCATAGGTGTAACTTTAAAGTTTGGTTTGCCTCAAGAAATTGGTCATCAAAAGAACAAATAATCTAATTTTAAAAAATGGGGTACAGACCTAAACAGAGAACTCTCAACAGATGAATCTAAAATGGTTGGAAGACGCTTACGGAAATGCTCAATATCCTTAGCTATCAGAGAGATGCAAATCAAAACAACTCTGAGATTCCATCTTACACCTATAAGAATGGCCAAGATCAAAAACACTTATGACAACTTACACTGGAGAGGATCTGGGGTAAAGAGAACACTCCTTCATTGCTGGTGGGAGTGCAAACTGGTACAGCCCCTTTAGATGTCAGTGTGGTGATTTCTCAGAAAATTAGGAAACAACCTTCCTCAAGACCCAGAAATACCACTTTTGGGTATATACCCAAATGATGCTCAACTGTACCACAAGAACGTGTGCTCAACTATGTTCATAGCAGCATTGTTTGTCATAGCCAGAACCTGGAAACAACCTAAATGTCCCTTGATCAAAGAATGGATAAGGAAAATGTGATACAATTACACAATAGAGTACTACACAGCAGAAAAAAGTGATGACATCTTGACATTTGCAGGCAAATGGATGGAGCTAGAAAACATCATATTGAGTGAGGTAACCCAGACCCAGAAAGACAAATATCATATGTACTCACTCATAAGTGGCTTTCAGACATAAAGCAAAGAAAACCAGCCTACAACTCACAATCCCAGAGAACCTGGACAACGAGGACACTAAGAGAGGCATACATGGATCTAATCTACATGGGAAGTAGAAAAAGACAAGATCTCCTGAGCTGGGATTTGAGTGCAGGCTACACGTTGGTGAGCAGCTCTGCAGCATTGTGCTAGGCTCTACTTTCAGCATTCTCTCTAATTCATTAGTTTAAGTGGACTGTGCCTATATTGTGGGGTCCTATAATTTGGATTTTGCTGACTGTTCCTTTGTAGTATCAACTCACATGCTTACTAATTAAGATTTTCAAATGGTGGTAATCTGACCATGTTGCTACTTATTCAACTCTCTTCTTATTCAGACTCCCTACTGGGAAGGCAGGGGAGGGCTTGATTCTCTCTCTCCATTCCTCAGATTAGAAGCAGTCTCTCAAGATGACTAATGAGGGCTTTTAAGAGCTAAAGAGGTTTTGAAAGCCATGTTAAGTATAAAAAATTATACAGATCTTTTGATGTCCTTTAACTATCTCTTGAATACATCTGTGATGGTTGTCAACTATCTCTGGAATCAACGAAAACCCAAGTAGCTGGGCACACATGTGAGGAATTTTCTTGATTGATCATCTGAGGTGGGAATATCCACCCTAAATCTGGCCTCACCTTCTGGTGGCGACCTACATAAATGACTTGGGAGAAGGAAGGGCTTGCTCTCTACCTGCTTCTCCTCACTCTCGCTGAAAAGTTCATTCCTTCACTGTTGTTGGAGCCTACTTCTGCAGGATTTCCATGTCTGCGGAAGACCAGCTGAGCCTTGTAAACTACACAACATTCAGATTCTTGGCCTTTCCATTAGGAGATGGCCCTTGTGGACCAGACAGACCCTAATATATAGTCTATCAGTTCTGTTCCTCTAGAGCAGAGGTTCTTAACCTGTGGGTCACGGCCTTAGAGAGTGTGAATCTGCTGCTCTCTGATCTCCTGAAACAGCAATAACTTCTGAGCTCCTGGCCTATGGAACCTGGGAAACACTCTCTAGGAGGTCTTTCATAGCCCTGAGAGCATTCTTTTTCAAACGAGAAATTGTTCAAATGACTTCTCAAATTTTATGCCCTGGAGCCTATGATGGGTTGGATCTTCCAATTTCTAAAATTCTGTGAGCCTATTTGGAATATTTCAGATTTATATTGTAACAATGCTATGGAGAACATTCAATTTTTTTCTTAGGATATCAACAATACTATTTCTTTTAAAAATGTGAAATGAGTGTCTATGTTGAAAGTTCTTTCCTTGGGATACCAGTATCTTTTTACTTTTAAATGATGGGCATGTATCTTTATTAAAAAAGTAAAACTTTTCTTCTTTTGATTCTGAAAGATTATAAGTATATTTGCCAACAGTATAGTAGGTAAAACAGTGAGCAAATAAATATGTGCAGTCAAATAAGTCTTTAAATCTTGGTAAGCATGTTTGTGACATTTAGTAAAAACTTCATATGAATAAAACTAAGACCCAGGACCCCCAAACCCCGGAATGTGGTGGGCCTCCATGGTGCATACTTCATCTTCTCTTCTTACAATGTTGGCTGACCAGAAGCATCCTACCAGGAGGATCCCCCTCTTCTCACTATACTCACCCCCAATTGCCTCCCAAGAGCTGTTGATGCAAAGGAGCAAGCATTAAAAGTTTCTTCTAAAAAAGATCCTGGACTCCTGCAAGCTACTAAGCTGACTCCTCCAAGTCAGAAACCTTAAATCAGTCACTGTCTTCCCCTACACTGTGTTGATTAGGTGAAGTCTAGATTTCCAGGTAGTAGGGACAGTCGTCTAGTGGGGAAAGCGGCAGAAGAGAAGCATCCGAGAGAGAGTGAAGCCTGAGAAGACGCTTGGCAAGAACGTGGAAGCCAGACAGTACCCTGTTTAAGGCGGAATGGGCCAATAGTAGGCAATAGAGACAGGCCCCCGACCCTGATGAACCCCACCCTAGGCCAGCCCAAAGCTAACTGTGGGGACAGAGCCTAGGCATGTATATTATCTAAAGTTCCCTGTATAATTATGCTGCCCAGAGGGATGAGAACCACTTTTTTTGGCTTGTACATGAGCTACATGGTAAGCTATCAGTAATTTGGGAACAAGATTCCTTTATGGTTAGTGATCTCTCTGCGCTACACAGAGAGCTGAGCCTATGGAGAAAAGGAATGGAGAGACATTGTTAGTCCAGAGATACATTGACCACAATACACGTTATCTTTTAAATTTCTCAACCTAATTTTTATTTTGTATGTGTGTCTCAGTTAGGGTTTTCTTGCTGTGGAGAGATACCATGGGCAACTCTTATAAGGAGAACATTTAATTGGGGTGGGCTTAAAATTCAGAGGTTTAGTTCATTATCATCATGGGTAAGAATGATGGCGTGCAGGCAGACATGATGCTGAAGAAGGAGCCAAGAGAGTTCTACATCCAGATGGTCAAACAACAACACAAAAGAGATTCGAGACTTGGCTTGAGCATTTGAAACTTCAAAGTCCACCCTCAGTGATACACTTCCTCCATCAAGGCCACATCTACTTCAACAAGGCCACATTTCCTAATATTGCCACTCCTTGATGACCAAGCATTGAAACCCATGAGTCTATGGGGGCCATTCCTATTCAGACCACCACAATGTGTATGGGTATTTTTGCCTGCAAGTATGAATGTGTGCCATGTGTGGGTGGCGGGTATGGGGCCATCCACTGGAGCATGATCAACTTACCTGGGACCACAACACTAAATAAGTAACTTCCCTTCCCACAAAAGCTACCAACTGTTAATAGCTTCTGAATCAGGGAGAGGGGCTTGTGTGCTCCTCTCCTATCTATGCTGGAATGTTGACTGACTTGATCCTGTGTAGACCTTGTGTGGACAATGATGGTCACGTGGTGTCCAGAAGATATTGTTACAACCTGGTCCTCCAGGACCTCTGGCTCTTCCAATCTTTCTGCCCACTCTTCTATAATGTTCTCCGAGCTTTGAGGAGAGGAGGTTGTGATATAAATGTCCCATCTGTGGCGAGGACTCCCCAGACAACTTGTTCTCTGTACTTCGATTCATTGTGAGTTTCCACGTTAATCAGCTTCTCTGATGACTTCTGAGAACTGCACTAAACTGTGGACAGAGAGGCACAGTTCAGAGGGCAGTATGATACTATATGTACGTTTAGTGAGGTGGCAGCCACAGCTTCATTCCTGTGGCCCGTGAGTGCTCTAGTCATGGGTTCTTGGACAGTTTTACGGCAGCAGCAACACATTCTCTCCTGTGGAACAGCTCTTACATTGGATCAGAAAGTGGTTGGCTACCCCCATAACATTCATACAACTATGTGGGAGGGTAAGAAAGGGAGGAAGATAACTAATGCTTAGGGTGTTTACAAAGTCATATGGAAATCTACTGTTTTATAAACCATGTAACACACATGCGTACAATTAAATGGAGTCAACCTACAACACAAATGATAATAATGCCCTTCTCAGAAGCATAATTGGCACATAGAAAACTCAGAGCCAGGAGTCAGGGACAGGACCCAACCAAAGCTCTACCCCCCAAACAATTTAGGCTGTGGCCATTGCTCTTGGTTACCCCACCAGACTGCGACTGTAAGAGTCTATTGCTGAAGACACCACATACTTTGTTCCCAGGACTTAGAGAAACCAAACTGGTCCCCACCTGGAGGTTTCCTCTCTGCTGCCAGCTTTCCTAGAGTAGCTGGAGCTATGTAGGCTGCGAGGGGAGAAAAGTCAAGCCCTTCCAAGTTTTAGCAAGTGTTTTGAGTTGTATTATTGTGCCTCCTCCCCACAAAGATCTGACCTACACCCTCGATGACCACATCAAAGCACCCCTCATCTGTTCTAGCCTTCACTGGCTCTTTCTATTAGAGTCCCCTTCTACCAGGAAACTCCCTGTCAGTTCTTTGGGGCCATGGCAAGCGTTGGAGACTGAGGATCCCTTGAATGAGACAGATGTTTAAGGGTTGGAGTTAGAGTTGCAGGCTCCTCACAGTAACACTTAGTAAACAAAGTGAGCGACAGACTCCTCTCATTGGTCAGTCCCCAAAGAGTGTTGAATGTCTGTCTTGGCATTCTGATTTATTTAACTAACTTTTCAGCCTGTTTTAACACGTGGGAGCTTCTGGAATCTGATCCAGACAGCACACAGATCTAGCTTTATTTCGTTCTGGTCCGTCACTTCACTGTTAGCGTTTTCCTCACTCTTGTTTCCAGTCTGAGTCAGGAAACCATTCCAGTTCAGTTTTAATAACCTCCCTGGCATGGCAGGCTCTATAAGAACTGCCAAACTTAATACCCCGGCTCCCTGTGATGAGGGCGGTAGCCCTGCCGGGGAATGGAGGTAGATTTTCCATTACAGCTCGTTCTGATTTGGTAGCTGCCTGCCAGGTGCAGATGGTTTCCTCTTCTGCGGGCAATCAGCTTCAACTCTGCTTTCTGAGTTTCCATGTCTCCTGGCTCACTCGTGATCCTTTGACTAAATAACCTGCCTCATGATCCATCTTCCTGCCCGAGAAGCCTATCCTGGGGCCTCGCAGCCACGAGAGAACTCGTGGAGGACAAAATGCTGGCTAGCACAATTCCGGGTGTTTGTGGAAGCCTTTGTGACCACCATAAACAGCTTTGGCAGAGGAGAAGCGAGAGAGAAGATAGGGAGGGAGAGGGAGGAAGGGAAAAGAGAGGGGGGGGTTGGAACAAGAACCCTCTCTATAGTGGGTTTGTTTTTGAGTTTTAGACATGACGCTGATGGTGACATTGGTGGGATTTCCCCCTCCCCTCCGTTGGCCTGGGTCTCACCAGGCAGAGCCTGCAGAAAGTTCCTAGACTTTGCTCTTTGCCGTGCCCAATTGTGTAAGAAAACAACACGAGGACGGAAGGATTTATTTTGGCTCGTGGTCTGAGAGTACAGTCCGTTGTAACAGAGAAGGTGTGGTTGCGGGAGTGGGAGGTGGCTGGTCACGTGACACCCGCAGTCAAGAAGCAGAATTGAGTCTAAGACCCTGCCCATGTGATGGTGCCATCACACTTGGGACGAATTTGCCACCGTCAGATAGAAGTAACCTCACATATCAGCACAGCAGGTAACCGGTTCTCTCCAACCCCATGCTCATCTCACTAACAGAACACAGAAAATAATTTTTGCTTTCCTTTTTTTCCTTTTCTTTATCTTTCTTTTCTTTTCTTTTCTTTTCTTTCTTTCTTTTTCTTTTTTTTTTTTTTTACAAAATGTTAAGTAGACCACAGACTGACTGGTTGGCAATATAAAGAAATAGTCTTTTAAACCAATAAAAACGCATGGAATTCCCAACTTATCAGCAATGAAGGTTAGGACGGTATCCAAAGACTGACCACAGCAGCGGCCGTGCTGGGCTGTGATTTCTTGTTTGTTCTCTGAGGAGCTGTGGGTCAGAAGTCTGCCCAGAGCAGGTGTGTGAGCTCTCACCCAGAAGCGTGGCCACCTACAGTTCCTTGGACTCTCAATCCGATTAAAGGTCTACAAAAAAAAAAATCTCCCTGGGGAAATTCATTGATGGTTTGGGTGAAGTTGCGCTGGGTTTCAGGCACTCCTGAGTGCATTTTCTTGGAGGCAGAGGGCTCAGAAACCTGTGCAGAGAAAGGGCAGCCCCCCTGTGCAACTGTCAATAGTTCTCAGACACATACACACAGGTGGCCTGGCCTGGCCGGTTGCCGTGTGGAGCGAAGGAGATGAGATTGGCCGGTGCTGCCTGACTCCCCGCTCCTCTCTCCTCTGCTCAGGACCACGCTGGGATGAACGCCAACAAAGATCTTACTAGAGGGATGTCCTCATACTGGAACATACTTCTACACTTTACGATTCTATTAACCCAGAACGTCCATGTCATTAGTGACTGTTAGTGACAACCTGTTTGGTATGGAGGTTCCCAGCTTGAAGCAAGGGATGGCATAACCTGCCCTTATAAGAGCACAGGACAGAAGTCATGGAGGCTTTTTGCTGTATTTTGAACAGCTGCAGTCTAAACAGGCAGAGGTCGCATTGAATCTGGACAGATCCGGGTCAGCAGAGTCAATGGATCTGCAGGGGCGCGTGTGAGGGAGGGCCGGGTAAGGTCTTGGAAGGAGCTGGTCTCAGGCTGCAGCTGCTGTGGGCTAGGTTCTGTAGCCCCTGGCTCACCAACCAGGTAGATGCCATCACTCTGGCTCTGCCGTCTTTTGATTTTGAATATATGGATCTTTGTTAGTTATTTGTTTTGTTGCCAGTGGGCTCTATAGCACAGGCTTTTGACATGTCTAAAACTTCCCATTAGCCTCTGTGTTGCCCTGGGGCTTGCACCTGTCTCCATTTAGCTAGACTTTGAGAAGTTTGTAAAACCTGAACTTTGCTTTGGGGATACCCTTAATTTGTTTGGACTAAGTTACAATGGGCATGATTTTTCTGTGTGTGGAATTTTTAATTTTAGTAAGAATATTTACTGATGCCGGGCAGTGGTGGGGCATATCTTTAACCCCATCACTCAGAAGACAGAGGCAGGTGGATCTCTGATTTTGAGGCCAGCATGGTCTCTACAGAGCGAGTCCCAGGGCAGCCAGGGCTACACAGAGAAACTTTGTCTCAAAACAACAACAACTGAGGTGGGGGCTACGAGGAGAGAAGCAAAAGAGGGAGAGAAAAACCTGACCAGGGCGAGTGCAGGCTCCTTCCTTTAGGGGAGGGGGTTGCCTCCTCTACTCGACAGCTGTGCGGAGACATTCTTCAGCTTCATTGTTCCATATCAAGGCTTTAAGGATCAGCATTTAATGCCAAATGCAATTTTAACTTGGGGGGGGGAATAATTATATTCCTAAGAAATTGGCAAAAGAACCATTCTCCTGTCTCCTGATATTACTGTTACTACAGAGAGGAAAGGAAAGGTTGAATTCAGTCTCTCTCTGCCTCTCTCTATATGTCTCTCTCTCTCTGTCTCTCTCTCTGTCTCTTTCTCTCTCTGTGTGTGTGTCTCTCTCTGTGTATGTGGGTCTGTCTCTCTATGTATGTGTGTGTTTGTCTCTGTCTGTCTGTCTGTCTGTCTCTCTCACACCACACACACACACACACTTGCTCAAGCAAGGGTTTATGGGTGGGTTAGAAGAAGGACCATTTAGGATCTGGAAGGGATCATGAGGAATACAAAGCAATCGGAGGTGAATATGGCCAAAATACGTTCTGTATATACACAGAAATGTCACTGTGAATGTATTTATAATAAGTTTGTATTCTCATTTATTATAAAAACTTACATGAAACAAACCCCAGTAATAAAGAACACTTTCCTGTTCTAGTGTCTCCCATGCGTAGATCAGTTGGTCCAGCGGGTGATGTAAGCTACCTCTGCTCAGCTGGAGGAGAGGGTGCCCATTTTTCTAGCAAACCTAGAGTGTTGGTATGAGACAGGGCATTCCAGAGTGGCCGCATTCATCTGAATGTGCTCCCAGGACACTTGCTACCTGGCACTATAATTAGCTAGGAGGCTTGGGAACAGCAGAAGAGAGCCCTATGCAGTGAAGATGATAAATGCTGGATAACCTAGCAGATGTAAATAATATGAAGTGTATTAACAAACACCGTTAAAGTGGACAGTGATGGCCAATGGAAACACAAGCATGAGTTATTAATTTCCCATCTGGTAATCCTGAGTAAAATGTCCATATTTTGAACATTTGGAACCCGTTACCCTCAATCTGACCACTCTAATGAACATTTTTTCCTTGTGCTTTGTGTGTGGCTGTTGCCGAATGCCAATGGTAACATGGGAACACTCTGAAGAATGCTTAGGAAGTAGACAAGAAGACAGGTCATCAAAGTTTTGTGGGGTTTTTGTTTTGTCTTGTTTTTGGAAGTTTCAGGAACTGTGATAAAGGCCAGTGATGTGTTTGCTGTGCGGTTTATGTAAGTTCTGTTTTCAGGGCTGTACCAGGTCCTCTACGTATACACTATAGCTTTCATATTAGTAATTCTGTAGTTATAGTGTGTGAACAAGTGGGTCTCTCATACCTCTGCCTGCCCTTGGGAGTCTTTTTCTTCTATTGAGTTGCCTTGTCCAACTTTAATATGATGGCTTTGCTTTATCTTATTATATTTAATTTTGTCATTTTTTTTAAAATAGAAAGTTATATTTTTACCAAAATAAAGCTTGAATTTCAGAAAAAAAGTCAGCAGTTGGGTTGAGGAGTCTAGCCATATACATCAGTGAAGCAACGGGACTGAGAATGTATTGGGAGAGCCATGAGGAGGAAGCTCACCACCTGGCGAGACCCTCTTGGAAGCAACAACTGTCAGAACCTGGGATGCATTTATCCTAAACCACTTGACATTTCTTTAGAGATAAAAATCAACTGAGGGTTTTTTTTTTATAGTAGATAGGCACTGACCCGTGGGAAGACACAGCATCATAAGTAGAAGACAAGTATTCAAAGCCAGGGACATAATTTCTCTGTCTCTGAACTGTCCCAGCCACCTCTCAGTGACTGGTGAGTCCCACCGCACCCCCATTCTCTCACCTCCGTTTCCACTCAGGTAGTCAGCTGTAGTCTGGAGCTCCTGTGTTGAAAACCTCGACCTCATTAGCACACAAATAGCTAAACACCCTCCAATGCCTGTGATCCCCCTGTTGAGCTCAGAGTTCGTGACCTTTGTGTGTGCCAGTTGCCTTCCTCTTGAGCTAATCTAGTTTTCCACTCAACAGAAACACCTATACTGTCCTGTTGGGCCCCTCCGTTCCTGGGTTCCTTGCTTCGGTTTTCTGATGCACAGCCCCAGGGGATTTTGCTTTATCCAGAGGGAATAGAGGTGCCAGCATTCTCTCTTTCCCACAATGAAATGCGAAATCAAAACCAAAGGCATTGGGTTAAAGGCATTTTTCACGTCTCTAGCCCAGGTTGTCCTGGGAAGTCAGGTCTTCGAAGATAGTGTTAATGAACTAACTAACGGGGATGTCGTGTTCACACTCACATTCTGAGTGTCCTCTCTCTAACTCTGGAGTTCAGAAAAGCCAGCCGCCTGGGCCTGGTGTTGGGTTGGGTCCCTCATGCTTCAACGCACATGTGTGTGTAGCTTTGACAATGAGGCTTTCTTGAAAAATGTCAGGATGGAGTCTGAATAGCAGTTTAAACAACAGGGATGAGTTGAATTATGTATTCTCTTGGAGCATCTTAAGCAGCAGATCACCCTTAGCGATACAGTTCCTCTGACTTTTCCTTTTCAGTGTTCCTGATCCAACCTCAAACAGATGTATTTTCAGTGTCCTTGCCTTACTTGTCTCTCCCTCTTAAAAATCCCCTCTTAGAAATATTGTCCTTTACGTAGCTTTGGGCACTTCTGCTCCACTGAGCTGTACTCCTTCTCCTGAGCTTCACAGAAAGGCCGTATAGACACATGGCAGAGGACTGTGGTTTAGTACTGGGGGGATGGCCCAGTGGTCCTTGCTTACCCTGTGTGTGCAAGCTCTGGGCTGATCATCCAGCACAAGAAGGCTCAGGACTGCGTGCATGCAGGCCTTTGGGTACAGAGCGTTTCCATCCTTGGCCTCACTTTTCATTCGGAGTGGTGGGTGATTCATAAGCTAGTACCCAAGACCTTGAACTACAGTGAAGGTGTACTGGCCACGTACTATCTCAGCAGGTTTCATTTGTTTGTTTCTTTCTTCCTTTGGAATTATCTTTACTTTGTTTTGATTGAAATCAGTTTGTGTTTACTTTATTATTAGAGTAAGGAGTATATTTGTACCTATAAATTTTCAAAACTTAGGCAGAGGCTTCTGGGATGTAATAGCTCTTGACCTTGATCCCTTCGCACACCCTCCTACAGCAACCTCGCTTTTAATCTTCTGGTTACTGAACAATGTGGCATCATGTGATATGTAACCAGCCTTTCAATCATTCTTCTATTTTGAATCTCAAACTTTCTCAGGTTATTATTAAAATCAGTGTTGGAATATAACAGGATAGATTGTCTAGGTTTAACATAAGTAGGTCACAGGATAGCCATGTGTATTTTACAGCTAAATATTTGTGACTATAATTTATAAGCCGTGAAATTCACCTTTGTTGTTGTTGAGATTTATAGGCTTTTCCAAATGCAAGCAATTGTAAAACCCCACCAGTCAGCACACCCTTCTGTTGCCCCAGAGCTCCTCCTTAGCAGTGAACTGAGACTAGTACATCAGAGATGGCGGGGGCTAGCTTGCCTGAGATGGTCAGACTTTTAGGAGTTTCCCAAGTCTGTTGACAAAAACAACTTAACCAAAATTAAATCACATAGACATAACATGTCAATATTCTAGGATAGATTGCCTAATACTGAAAGCCCACTGCTTCCTAATTACTCCCTTATAACCTCTCTGAACACGAAGCTGTATCTGCTCTGTAGGGTGTCTATAGGATGGTGCCACTACATTAGTTGTGGTCCCAATCCTTGTTCAATGTCATCACTTGAGTAGCTTGAGTTTGGTCGTGGTGGGAACATTACACTGTGTTAACTAGTAGCTCAGCAAGTCAGAGAGTTGTTTGCTAAACTATACTGTTGTTCATGTCCCCAAAGAGTCAATTCTTTGTCCCATGTATTATGTTATGTATGTTGATTCTGTTCAGGGTTCATGGACTTTCTTGTATCAATGTGGTTTTCATCATTAAAAAAATTAACTACCATTTACTCTTCAAATATTACTTTTCCCCACATGTCCTTCCTCATTTGGAGCTCTCATTAGATGAATTTTATAAAATTGTTTGCTGTTATGTTTATACCTTTAAATTCTAATTGCTAGGGGAAGGGGCCCTGTAAACAGTTTCTGTCTCACCTAGTCCCACAGCCATTCAGTCCCAAAGAAACACACAGAGGCTTATAACAATTATAAACTGTTTGACCTATTAGCTCAGGATTATTATTAACTAGCTCATACAACTTAAATTAACCTATAATTCTTGTCTGTGTTAGCCATGTGGTTTGGTACCTTTTATGGGTGAGGCATTCTCATCTTGATTCCTCTGCATCTGGCTGGTGACTACAGGCTGAGCCTTTCCTCTTCCCAGAATTCTCCTAGTCTGGTCACCCCGCCAATACTTCCTGCCTGGCTATTGGCCAATCAATGTTTTATTAAACCAATATAAGTGACAAATCTTTATAGGGTACAAGAGATTATTCTACAGCACTTTCCCATTTTTCTTTTCAAAACAAGAACTCTGAATCTATCTCCTTTGCTTAGCTTTTTTTCTGACCATTATCCATAACAACTTGTAATCAACATGCTAAACAAAAACAAACATCCCTAATCCATTTGGGGGATGGGAATGTGGGCATAGTTTTCTAGGCCGCTTCCTGATGATTGGGGGTGCTGATAATATTATAGGGACCCAAAGAAAATTTAGGATTATGGCCAAGTCTTGACTGGAGTATTCTTTGAGTCTGGATCATCTCAGCCAGCAAATCTTGAGGCTTTTCTGGATGTAGAACTCAGGAAACTGAAACAGAGGTGCTCTGAAATGTTGGATCATCTGGGCCATCAGAACTTTTTGAAGTTTTTTTTCAGGAGGTCTTCCTCAATCAAACCTGATTTTTCTTCTCAGAATGAATCCATATCCTCTCATTTCCTGTGGAAACAAAAGCAAAACCTCTACTCCAAAGTAACTCCAAAGTAACATATCTTTTGACTTAAATTTTGAATTCAAGGTACTTTCAAAATATATAGGTTGGATTAATCCAGCAGCATTTATAATCAAATGTCTTTTAGCAGCTGTTGTTTCTCCCTCAGCTGTCAAACAATTCAAAGACAATGCAATAACATACAGTATCCAGACTCTCTGCATTTTCCATCTTTATGTGGCCTTTTAAAAAACTCTATTTTTTAATTTTTTTTTTTGAGAAAGGTTTCTCTGTTGTCTTTGACTGTCCTGGATCTCATTCTGTAGACCAGGGTAGCCTGAAACTCACAGAGATCCATGTGCCTCTGTCTCCCAAGTGCTGTGATTAAAGGCATGCACTACCACATCCAGCCTCTGCCTTCTAAGTGCTGGGATTAAAAGCATGTGCCACAACACCTGACTATATTTCCTTTAAAAATACTTTCTCTATCTTTTTTCTTTTCTCTCTCAAGTCTATGTATACTTTTAAACACACTGTAAACCGTTTCTTCCCCTCTGACTCTGTCTTTACAATCTGTCTTTTTCTGACCACATGAGTCTTTTGTTTGCTAAGTGACCTGACTAGGATTGACTGCTTTCATAGCAAGTGCTCTTACCTGCCTAACTCTTCCAAGTTTCAGTTACCTGTCTATGATAACTTAATGTTCCTCAAGAAGTTCTGGTGAGAGTGTCCAATAGGTTGTCATGCGGATTATAGCTGCTTGATGACTCTCTGTCTGTCTCTCTGTCTATCTCTCTCTCTCTTTCTCTCTCTCTCTCTCTCTCTCTCTCTCTCTCTCTCTCTCTCTCTCTCACACACACACACACACACACACACATACCCTGCGTCCTTATTCCTCTTATTGCTTCTTATTGTGGTCTTTATCACATCATCTGCTATTTGGGCATATCTTCTTTATTTACTGATGCATTTCTATTTTCTGTGCTCTAGGCAGTGAGTGTGGTTTTAATTAGCATCATCTGAATTAATGACTTACCAGTAGTGACATATTTATCATCAATTGCACAATTGCTTTATGTAGCCCTAGTAAAACATGAGTTCGCATATGAAATGTGTCTAGTTAAGAACAAATTGCCCGTGCTAATAAATAAATTTGACACAGGCCATTATTTCCTGAACTTAGAGCTGGCATTTGTTAAGATGCCTCAAGTCATTTCACTTTTGCTCAAAACTCATACTTAAGTAATTGTACAGTAGAGTCATTCGTTACTGTCAAGCCATACTTCCCTCTGCCTCTGAGACAAAGCACATGCTTTGTAGAATTGTTTCTCAAGAAGACAAAAAGCATGAGGGATTTCTAAGAACCCTGAACTAAAGGAAAAGGCAGCAAATTAGTGTTGACTGATATGGCACTCAAAACCTAGAGATTTCGGCCCCTGCTTGCAGTCTCCTCCCCTACCTTTCACTTACTACTTCTATTAAAACAACAACCACCACCCAAAACTCTGCTGCAACCAGTTTCATTGGTTGACTAGTGATGTTGGATGTCTATTTAACTGCCTTTTCCTGGATATCCAATCTCTCACAGGTGTAGGAGGTCATCTGGGTGGTTGCTGTAGGTCAAAGATCCTGAGACCACTGGTAAGATCTTCAAGTCCTGGGCAGAGAAGGGCTGCAGCAAAGGAGGGAGGGAGAAAGGGAATGGAAGAGGAAAGAGAGAAGGAGAGAAAGAGGAAGGGAAGGAGGAAGGCAGGGAGGGAAGAAAGGAAGAAGAAGGGAAGAAGGGAGGGAGGGAAGGAAGAAGAAGGGAAGAAGGGAGGGAGGGAGGGAGGGAAGGAAGGAAGAAGAAGGGAAAGAGAGAGGAGGGAAGAAGGAAGGGAGGGAGGAATGCAGATAGGAGCATACAGGCAGGCGAACCCAAGCAACCTAACCCATAGGTACTCCTCTATAGGCTCTGGGCTCTGGGGTAGACCATCCACACTGACCATTCAGGACCTAGGCACTTACCTTCTCAGCTGCTAGGGCAGCTGCTTCGATATTTGAAAATTGGCTTTGACAGACAGGCGCTGCCACGTCCAAAGCCTGTCCTTGGTGACCAAGAGAAGCAGAGTGAGGAAATCATTCCCTTTGACAGGTGGCTCTCTGTCTCCCAAAGAACCCTGTGGAAATAGAGGGAGGATTCTCTTACTACAAGTACATTCAAAGGCAACTTATTCCTCCCTCAGCTCCTGCTTTCCTCGCTTCTTTCTGGTGCTAAAGGCAGTCAGTCCCTTCCAAACCTTCCCCATGTGAATCTCTATAGACGAATCTCTTTCTGGGGAACTTAACCTCAGGCACTGAATAACTGATTCCAAATCTAATTCTCAAATAGTGTCTCTGATTGCTGCCCTACATATGAACGCTAACCCCCTGGGGCCTGGGAAATAGTGTTTAGCCTTGCAAACTCTGGAGAGCATTCCAGGATGGGGTTATATTGCAAAAATGAAGTCAGAATAGGACCCTCCTTGTCTTCTTCTGTCCCCACTCCTTTCTCTCTGTTTATCCTAGTGGCAGCTTTGGAATTTGAACCCATTTCTGACTCCTAAATTCATTGGCTCTGTCAGCACTGTGATGGCCCCTGAGAGCAGAGCAAGGGCTTCCTTACCTCCTGGCTCAGACAGGCTGACTGCTCCAGGTGTCCAGAAGGAACCAGGCATCTCGGTTTTGTATTTTCCCCCAAAGATGCTTCTAGCCTGTGTGATATGCTGCCCGAGGCACACGGTTGGCAGCAATTTATTCTGTGTCACTAAGAACAGTGTGTCCCGAGAAAGCAGACCTTAGAAGGCTGAAGCAGCTCCAGCGCTGTCCCCTAGGCAGACAACTTGGTGGTCCAGGCCTGCTGAAAACAGGGCAGGAAGAGTCCCCGTGTGTCTAAGGAGGGTGCAGCCCGCCCAGTGTTCCGATGAGAAGCAGCTCGAGGCTTCTGCATGGAGAACTGCAGCTGCATGTAGAGCTGCGGCATCTTAAGTCACCCGCATCACGCCAAGAGACACGAGCTTGAAATCTCTGTTGGCATATCAGAGAGCAATCTGAACCTTGCAAATTATTTACCTGAACATATGGAAAGAATTTTTCCCCATCTTTGTTTAATCTGGTCAGAGAACTGTATTTATCCGGCCGGCAATGTTATGAATGAGTTCTCTGTCTTCCTGTGAGTTGGACATTGCTGGGCAATATTTATGAATGAGGAAATTGGGACTTGGGGACATTGAGACAATCACACATCTTCGCAGTGAGGAATGCCACAGCTGGATTCCCAGCCTAGTTCATCCTACCTAAAGCTCGCACTCAGTCACTGGCGAGAAGAAAAAGACAAGGTGCAGCGGCCATCTGTGAAGCTCATGTCTCCTCAGACCTCACCTGCTAAGCCGCATTTGTGTTACCTACCCTAGGAGAGGTAGTGTTGTAGCATCTCCAGTGGGATGGGTGTGTTCCCAGATGGTGCATAGACTTCTAACAGGGCTCCTAAATCAGACGTGGATGGTTGCTCTGAGGAACTCCCTCAGCACTGACACCTGCTCGCTCAAAGCTCGCCCTCTGCCCTCCCCACAGTCTCACACACAGCTGGGCATTTTCTCCCATTCTTTCATAGCACATCTGTGGCTGCCTCTCCGTAGAGGTGATCCTGTGCCATAAAGACTCCAGTTCAGGAGAACGTTAAATCGTGCGGAGGGGCTGGCAGGAGGAAAGAGCTTAAACAGCTAAATAAGGGGACTTTCCCCATTGTCCCTTGGGCAAAAGATGGAGTAAAAGCTGTTTTTGCTAACTGTAGCTTTCCTTCCTACAACAATCCAGTCAGGGATAGAGAGGGGAGGAGCCTGGAAATAACCTGTTGGGACACAATGTGAGACTGTTCAGGGCTCCCAGTTAAGAGGGAAAGTGTAAGTTTACTTGGCTGAGATCTCCAAGCCCCAGATGAGAAAAGATATACATTAGCAGCCTTGTAAAAATGGCGCTACAAAAGCCATCTTTGAGATGACCCCATTTCTACCACCGGCAAGACTTGTACTTGTGATGACTGAGGAGTAAAGTTGGAGAAAAAAAATCCTTCACCCTCTCAGGGTCCTGAAACTGGAGCGGATGGTGCACCGTTTTTGCAAGGCTCATTGCGTGGCTCTTAACACAGTTCCAAGGAGTATTTTGGGCACCAGCAGGGCTGAGGGCCAACATGAAGATTTATTTCTGCCTCAGAATGCATCTGCAGGGGCCATGGATGCCTCGTTTTCTGATTCGATTTTTCACAAAATAAGTCAACATCTGCCTTTTGTTATTTCTAAACCTCATTGTCTTTTAAACATTTCCAGTACACTTGAAGCTTTTAAAAAAAGGAGAGAGAGAGAGAGAGAGAGAGAGAAGTCTCACAAGACTTGGGCACAGCCATAGTGTTCCTGAAAGCAGACACCCTCCCATACACACACCTTGCAGCTGCCCCCAGGGGGGCATTAGCACCTACAGGGTAGGGTGTATCCTGAGGTCACATGTGGGTTTTGCCCAAAAGTGAGATCTCACAGTCTTGGGAATAATGAAAGATTGAAACAGGCAGTACATAGAGGGAGAGAGTTTTATAGGGCTTGGTGAGGCCAAGGGCAGAGTCTGGCTTCTACCCTTCCCACACCCTGCCAACTTAAGGTGTTTTGAGACAGAGTTAAAATTGACAGATAATAATGAATCTTTCCAAGGTGGTCTGGAGTAAATTCTCCTGCATTCTGATGCTGTAGGGAGGGCAGGAGTGGGGGGGGGGGATTTTCCTTTGGTTAAATGAAAATGCAAGGGAATCAAAAAGCTCTTTAGGCTAGGGATCTCCAAAAGCCTGGTCAGGACTCCCAGTGGCCCCTGCATAAATGGCCTGTGGGTTACATTTTTAATCTGCCTTTGATTCACTCAAATTAATTCGACTTCTTTTGCAGCAAATAGGTTCTAATTGCTCTGGTGGTCTCAGGGAAACAGAGGGGCAGCTGGCATAAGCCACAGTGAGCTGTGCAAAGTTTCTTCATAAGCTTTGCTGCTGCTTCATAAATCCGGCCTAATTCAGGTCCCCCTGGGATGAAGGACAGAGCTTGCACTAGTAGAGGAGAAGCCGGATTTGAAGAGCTCCCACACTGCGGGCTTCCTTGCTTGTGAGTGAGCAGAACCCTGTGGGATACAGGAGTCAAAGGATGGTCCATGCTTTTGGAAAGCGTGGCCAGAACACTGAGTAAAGCCCCAGCCGGTGAGCGCAGTAGTCATCCACGCCCACATGGAAGGCTTTGTCCACGGAACACAATCAGGTCCATAAGCAGGTCCATAGATGCTGCCTTTAAAGCTTTTTTTTTTATTTTGTAAGCTAAAAGTTTATTGTGAAATCCTGAGCAAACTGAAGTGTCCTCTATCCTATGACTCTTATTGTCTCTTTATCAAATTTCAGAACTGTCTTTTTCTCCTTCTTCCTTTCCTACCCCCTCTCCCTCCCCTTGCCCCTCTCTCCCTGTTCCTTCACCCCTGTTCCTTAAATATGTCAAGCAGGTACCCTCTTGCCCCAGGGCCTTTGAACTTGGTATTCTTATTCCCAAGATGATCTCCGCATATACACCTTCCAAGTTGTTTCCCCTCTTCTCCCTTGGTCTGAATTCAGATGTTGCCGTTTCATTCCTAACTCCCCAAGACCCCTTTAAACTAGTAACCCCCTCCCTACACCTGCAGAAGGCAGGCCTGCTTTATTTTATTTATTTTTCCTGTTGACCAGCACAGCGACCACCTGATACATCGCACACTTGACGCTTTCGATGTCCCTTCTCTACTAGAATGTATCAATAGAATGAAGCTCGTGATCTCATCTAGAAAAGTATCTAGCCCTGGGTAAATACTAAACAAAAATGGTTCCCCCCTTTTCAGGATAAATGACTCAAGTGATGATAAAGAAACTGAAAACAGAATGCTGAGTCCAGGTTCTGAAAAAAGGGGATGAAAACATAACATGATTAGATTTGGCAGTGTAGGGCTTTGCAACGTTATGAGGTTCTGGCTTTGCATCTCACCATCTTTAATCGGGGTCTCGTCTGTCAGCTCACCTCAGGATTGCAAAGTGGCTGCCGGTGCCACCAGAGCGCATTATGTTTCCAGCGCAGGGAGAAAATAAAGTGGAAAATAGGAAACGGCAGCAAATTGCTTCCAGAAACTCCATTTATACATCGTTAAGCCGGAACTTGGTCACCTAGCCACCTTGAATTACAACACCAAACACCTCTAAGACGGAGAAGGGGAGGGTAATAGAAGGCACCTGGCATGGAGGTAGGAGCGATGCCTGTTTAAGGCTTAGAGAGAATGAGTCAGAGGGAGGCGGAGAGGATGGGCTGGGGGCAGGGGAGGAGCTAAAACCACAGGCCCCTTGCTTTACAACTAACTTTAAAGTTAACAAAACCAAACCAAAGGGTGTGGGGACTAGGTGTGGACTCTACTCTGTAGCCAGGGGAAACTGATGGGTGGGGGGGAAGGTGGGGGTGGTGTCTCCAGTCTGAACCAGAAAAGGCTCCCCTTAAAGCTTTGGGAGTCATGTTCCCAGCTGAGTGAAGTAGCCAAGCTGAAAGAATTATGGAAATATCTAGAAAGAGTCCTATGAATTAAGGGAACTCCTCCCATCAGCCTTCGAGGTCTTTGCTTCCAGCTGTTGGGATGACCTCTCTGCCAGCTGGTGTAGCCCAGTGACTGGGAGACTTTTACTGTGTGCCGTGACACCCATAAAGGACAATTAAGTTTACCCTGGGCTCCTTGCCTTGTCTAAAGCCGGGTTTCTCAGCAAGCTCGAGTGAGCAGGGAGATGTAGCAACCTTCCCATTCTCAGAGCCCAGGGCGTCTCTGGAGCAGCCCCTCTCCTTCCTCCATCAGGAGATGTTCCCAATGTCTCCCTACCATGGTTCTGGTACTCAGCCCTCTGAATGGGGCATCCTTTTGGTTTGACATCTCAGGCAGAAGTTTCAGTGTAGGGAAACAAGGTGACAACAATTAACAGTCAAATGGAGTTGCTGCTCCTACAGCCATATAGGTTTTCTAGGTGACAAACTGTGTGTGTGTGTGTGTGTGTGTGTGTGTGTGTGTGAGAGAGAGAGAGAGAGAGAGAGAGAGAGAGAGAGAGAAAGACAGAGAGAGACAGAGAGAGACAGAGAGAGACAGAGACAGAGAAAGACAGGGACAGAAAGCTTGGGAAAGATTTTTATACTCAACTTTTGGTAGAGGTCAGGGAACTTACTAAAGAGCAAAGATTTAAGATGTTGGTAAAGGATGTCAGGCATTGAAAGGGAAAATTAGCTGTATTCCCCACAGCAGGAGCAGGAAGAGTGAGGGGCACCCCAGAAGTTCCAGGTGTCCTTTCTTCTTCTTTTGGGTGCCAACAGCTGTCAGATCACAGACAATTGCCTCTAACTGTGGGGCTGCCAGGCTTGCCTGGCGGCCCTGCGTGCACTGGTAAGTCAGAGAAAGGCTCCAAGGCCTCTTCCGGTTCTGGGAGTCCTGGCCCCTAAGTCGCAGTGGCTCTGCTCTCGTGGGCAGCTGTGGCTGGATTCTTCTCTGCAGCAAGTCTTCTGGAAGGAACAGACAGACACTTCTCACCAGAGTGTGGAGGTCTGGATAAACTTCTTCCTGTCAGGGTGGTAGAAAGAGAAGCTGACTAGGCCTTAAAACCCTGCTCTTTCAGTCAACTCTTAGAGTCCAGGGGCTCAGCAGGGCCTGCATGGCTACTCTACAGACTGGCTTCAAGGCAAGCTCCCCAGCTTTTACCAGAATGCCAAGGCTGAGAACATTTTCTTAAGATTTACTTCAACCAGCCAGGCAGTGGTAGCGTATGCCTTTAATCCCAGCACTTGGGAGGCAGAGGCAGGCAGACCTCTATGAGTTCCAGGCTCTACAAGTTTGAGGCTTTGTGAGTCCTGGTCTACAAGAGTTAGTTCCAGGACAGGCTACAAAGCTACAGAGAAACCCTGTCTTGAATTTATCCTCCACACACCCTCCTCCCTTCAATTTCAACCTAGATTGCTTGAGTTAAGGCAGTGAGACAGGCATGGTAGGGAGGAAGGCTGTGAAATGGGCAGGGCTGGACACTCTGAGTGTTACTAATAGTTTTCTCTGTCTCCTCGGTTATATGTGAAGAGAGCTCCAGCCACCAACCACTCTTGCTGTCCTGGGTGTCCTCCGGCCTCCTCACACAGTCAACCAGTTATCCTGCCCATCCTCAGCTATCTCGCCCGCAGATTTTACTAAAATCAATCCCTTCCACTTGTTTTTAAGTAAAACTCACAAGTACCTTGAGACCAATCCATTACGGAGACAACTGTCATCACAACCACCTGCGGAATTATTTATTCTGCCAGTCCGAATGATTTGTGTGGAAAACGACTGGGCAGCTACAACCCCATTTCCTACGTGATTGGGAACAGCGAGTACCTGC
Source organism: Neodon shergylaensis (assembly GCA_025134845.1). Lineage (NCBI taxonomy): Eukaryota > Metazoa > Chordata > Mammalia > Rodentia > Cricetidae > Neodon > Neodon shergylaensis. The sequence goes on along the minus strand of JABTXL010000002.1, from coordinate 48,275,868 downwards.
ATTGCATGCGGTGAGTGGCAGACGCACAAACAGCCGCCACACGGGCCTCTGCCCTCTGCTGACCCCCTTTCTCGGCTGTGATCCCCTTCTTGCACCTAGAGCCAAGGGACACAGGGTAAGGAGCTTTCAAATCCGGGCAGCCTGGGGATTGTGAACATTGGCTGATGTCATCGGTGATTTCTCAGCCAGCCAGGGGCAGACGAGGTTCATAGGACCTTGCAAGACATGGTTGGTCTCCCCGCCCCCGCCCACCTCTTGAATGAATGAATGAATGACTATGTAGACAATGTTATAAACCAAGAAAGATGGAGGCACCTAGAAGATGAGAAGCTACAGACAACTCAGAAATTTGTCCTGCTTATCTAGAGTCTTGGGTACTGGTTTATTACTTGAGGAGACCTCATAACCAAGGTAACTTAGAAGGAAGGCATTTAGTTGAGAGCTTGCATACAGTTAGTCCGTTGTCACCATGGTGAGGGGTGGGGGCAGCCAAGAAGGCATGTGCTGGAGTGGTAGCTGAGAGCTCGCAGGGAGGTTAGAAATGGCCAATTTAGAGTTAAGAGGACCCGAACACGACAGCTGGAATCCTGTATGGTCAACATCAGCCACCAGGAAAGGCTCAGAGGAATTTACCCCAGCAATGCAGAAAGGCATTGATGGGTGTCTCTCTCGGCTGCCTAAGAATCTTACAAAGGCCCTGCCTCCCAGTCTTGCCAGAATGCAATCAAACTGCAAGGTGAGTTTCAGGGGAGACAAGCCGTACTCAAAGCACAGCATTGTCCCCCACTTGGCTTTGCTTCCTCTAGAACTGGCGTTTACCAGACTCTTACTGAATACCTTAGATACCCAGGATGGACCCAGCAGACATGTGGGGGGTGGACACAGAAGCCTCCATTCCCTGATCTTTAGATCTTTGGCAGTGGTTCTCAACGTTAAATCCTGGGGAGGTTGATACAGCTGGGTTTTCCCTGGTGCTTCTCCAGAACTAATATTTTACTGGAGAAAAACTCTCGGGGCGCAAAAAACACCTACCGAATAGAATTTTATTGAGGAAAACCTATAATTGTAGTAAAAAGTTCTAGCGCATGATTTCATTTCATGTAGAACCAACTACAGGTTCTCTGTGATGACACTGACCTTCAACAAAAGCAAGTAGAGAGATGCCATGACTTAAATTTGATTGGTCCATTGAAACCTGCTGAAATTTGATTGCCGTAGCCACAGTGTCTTAGTTTGCTTCCTCTTGCTGTGATAAAAACCATGATCAAAAGCAACTTGGGGAGAAAAGAGTTTCTTTTCTCTTTCAGTTTACAGTCCATCATCCAAGGAAGTCAATAAAGGAACTCAAGCAGGGCAGGAACCTGAAGGCAGGAACTGAGGCAGAGACCGTGGAGGGATGCTGCTTACTGACTTGCTCCTCATGGCTGGCTCAGACTGCTTTATCATACAACCCAGGACCAGCAGCCCAGAGGTGGCCCCTCCTCACCAGTCATTAATCCAGAAAAATGTCCCACAGACTTGCCTACAGGTCGATGTGGTAGAGACATTTACCAAGTTGAGGTTCCCTCTTCCTAGATGACCTGAGTGTGGTAGTTTGAATGCAATTGGCCCCCATAAGATCATAGGGAGTGGCACTATTAGGAGGTATAGCTTTGTTGGAATAGATATGGTCTTGTTGGAAGAAGTGTGTCACTGTTGGGGCAGGCTTTGAAGTCTCCTATGCTCAAGATACTGCCCAGTGTTACAGGCCACTTACTGTTGCCATGTGCTCAAGATGCAGCCAGCACCATGTCTGCCTGCATCCCACCGTGCTCCCCCGCATGATGATAATGGAAAGAAGCTCTGAACTGTAGACTAGCCAGCCCAGTTAACTGCTCTGCTTTATAAGAGTTGCTGTGGTCATGGTGTCTCTTCACAGCCATAACCTGAGTGTGACAGTTTCAATGTAATTGGCCCCCTGGCTTACAGGGAGTGGCACTATTAGATTATTAATAGCATCAAGACTCTGAGTTTGTGTCAAGTTGATAAAAAAAAAAGCAACACACAGTGTAACAAGTCAGTAGGTCATTGAGAGTGGCTGGCGCCTTCCTTACAGAGCTCAGTAGGTTCTTTTGGAAGTGGTCCTTTAAAATTGACATTTATGTTCATGTTTTCTTCTGTATTTTGTATCCACCCTTGTGAATCAAAGCAGCACAAGGCCTCCCCAGAAGCTAAACAGACACTTAACACTCTAGATTTCCTACTCTACAGAGCATGAGTTAACATAAAGTCACATCCTTTATAAGTCAGTCAGAGTCCAATATTCTCTTATAGAAACAGAAAAACGGATGGAGGCATGTGGTAGAGATGGTAGGTGAGCCATTTCTAGGGGATCTACCATCCACCACAGCCTCACAAAGAGCCTATCAAAAATGTTTGAAGGAGAGTTGGATAGCTACTTAGATACCAGTGTGAGCTACAGAGGTTATATTTGTGTTGAAACAAACATACTGCCATCTTTGGGATTTAAATGCATGCACAGACATCTTCAGACCACACTGGTGCTGACCGTGTTCACAAAACAGACACGGTTGGAGTCAAACTTCAAAATATTATTATTGGTGTGCTGAAGTAGAAAGGTGTCATGGTGGCTCATATTTGTGGTGGCTCACACTTGTGTAGCTCACACTTCTGACAGCTTGCACTTGCAGGGCTCACTCTTGTCATACTAGCACATATGAGGCAGAGTCAGGAGGATTATGAGTCTGAGGCTAGCCTGGACTTCAGAGTCAGTTCTATGCTAGGCTAGTCTACATGGTGAGACTCTGTACAAAGACCAAGGGCTGGAGATGATGCTCAGTGGTAGAGTGATTATATAGCATTGAAAAGGCCCCGAGTTCAATCCTCAGCACAGGTAAGTGAAAACAAAAGAGAGGAAGAACCAAAGAGAATTATTTTAACATCATGGCTAAAATCTGAAACTAAAGACATTTTTCAATACATTAGAAAACTAGCAAATAAAAAATTGTACTATATTAGAAGCTAGTGGGAAAAAATAACCACAGGAATTGAGTATATTTTTTCATTAGTGTTAACATAATAGCCTAGTACAGTTGGTTTTCCTTTATTCTTTGTTCTTTACTCTTTAGAGGGCCCACAACCCAGCTCCAGAATAAATACATGGAGACTTATTATCACTTATAAATTCCCAGACTTAGCATGGCTTGTTTCTAGCAAGCTTTTCTTAAGTTAAATTATTTCATCTACCTTTTGTCTCTGGACTTTTATCTTTCTCTATTCCATATACCTTTCTTTACTTCTTACTCCGTGGCTTTCTGTGTGGCTGAGTGGCTGGCCCCTGGTGTCTTCCTCCCCTTCTCCTTTTCTCGCTCCTTGATCTTCTCTTCCCAGATTTCTCCTCTTATTTACTCCTACTGCCTTTCAGCACTGCCTATCCTCTCTCTAGTTTTTGGCTGGTCAACTCTTTATTAGACCATCAGGTATTTAAACAGGCAAAGTAACAGGGCTTCACAGAGTTAAACAAATGCAACATAAAAGAGTACATCACATTTTTTTTGTATCATTAAACAAATATTTCACGGCATAAATAAATGTGATAATCTTAATGTAACATTCCTCAGCAGCCTAGAGCTCCTTGTTCATGCTCTAGGATCCTGGTGACAGTGCATTCAAAGAGTCATAGTTTCAGATATTAATCATTAAATAATGGTGTCTAGCCCATATAAAAAGAACAAAGACCCAAACTGTTCTAGATAAAAGGACTATCTATTTATAAACTGAATAAAGCCAATGGGATACATGTGTTCATACGCACACCCTCCCCAGAAACATGATCTTACTCCAGTGGCTGTCTTTCTGGATTAATACCCAAAATTAGCCAGATGTAGCAGCATCCACCTTTAATCTCAGTACGTGGGAGGCAGAGACAGGTGAATTCCTGTGAGTTTGTGTTGTAATGAAGCTGCTTGTTTGTTTCCTGACCGCCAGGCAGCTCAGACCCAAAATAACAGAAACTGTACTAATTAAATCACTGCTTGGCCCATTAGCTCTAGCTTCTTATTGGCTAACACTTATATCTTAATTTAACCCATTTCTAGTAATCTGTGTATCGTCACATGGCTGTGGCTTACTGGGTAAAGTTCCCAGAGTCTGTCTCCAGCAGGGCTGCATGGCTTCTCTCTGACTCCACCCTTCTTTCTTCCAGAATTCAGTTTAGTTTTCCCCGCCTAACTGTGTTCAGCTCTGCTATAGGCTCAAGCCAGCTTTCTTTATTCATTACTGGTAATCACAGCATACAGAGGGGAATCCCACATCAAGTTTGTGGTCAGACACGGCTATACAGTGAAAGAGAAAGAGAGATTGAGTATAAGTAGATAGCCCATGTTTTAATTATCTTGCTATTGTCCAAATTAAGTTCAGATTGGATTATGAAACATCAAATTGTGTCTTTTTTCCTTTTTCTCAGCATTTTCTGAGGACAGCTATGTAGAAACAGATACTTCCACTTCTCTGAAAGCTAGCCTAGCTCTGCTTTCTCCATGCTTGTCACTATGACAACAGACAAGTGCCTCTGTCACTGTCAACCCACGTGTGCAACTCTTGGCCATGCTGTGACCAGCAACCATCGGACAGTTAACGGAAGCAGAGGCAAGCTATCAATACAAAGAGCATTGATGGGGCAGCCGCCTCACGGGACACTTATTTCTCTCTCACTTTATGTTTAAAGAGTTTGGGGAAGGCATTGGCGCTCTCAATCCGTAGCTTTCATTTCCAAGTTGAGGGTAACTGACTACTCCTCTTCTTGTGGGCTATGATCCAGGAAGTATTCATCCAACTGTTTAAAGGACAAAAATACCAAAGAGCCACATGTCCTTTCAGAGCCTGGCTCGGAGTTGACCTAGCTGAAGACAGAGGATAAATCTTACTGGGTGCCGTGTGCTCGGCTAAATTGGAAGACAGACGACCCTAGTCTTTATCCCTAGTCTTAGAATTCAGAAGGCAATTGCCTGAGGCCAGGTCTGGCTGCAGTTTCCATGTGGCCTCACTCAACCTGGAGCCTCTGAGACACAAGCATGAGAAACTTTACAGCCCGATGGTGAAGAGTTTGTTAATCTGACAAGGAATCAAGGTTCATTGAACTCTTAAATGCAGCGTTTTTATAGAGTATGGCCAAGCGAAAATGAGCCAAGGACAGACGTCATTGCTGACAAGTTCCCTGGCCCTCAACCCCACTGTTCCCTCTCTTACTCCCCCTCCCACTTTCTACATTTCTTTTCTATCTTGTTTTGTTGTCTTTAACTTTCCGTCTTGCCATTAATAGGTACACAAGAAAAACGCTCAGAGTTTCGGTGGAATTAAAAGCCAATTTTAGTGTAGACTTTACGGCGAGCCTCCTGCCGATCAGCGACTGGTCTCCACACAGCTGCAAGCCCTGCTCACCGCCTCTCCTGTGTGGATTTGTGAGGAGCAAGGGACTGTATTCTCTGCATGGGATTTTGCTTCTGGGCTAGGGTTGACTGCAAGGTTGTTGGAATGAATACTAGGTTTTGTTTTGTTTTTATCATAAGGGACTTCTGCAGAGAGCCTGGCGCTCACCATGCGCTCTGAGGAGAGTCGAGAGTGTTAGCAGAAGGCTGCTTTCCCTGAGCTCAAAAATTAGAGTCATGCTGAGAATCCTGCACAAGCAATTCTCAAGCCTGTCTGGGTGAAGTAAGCAGACATGTTTGAGCACATTAATTTGCTAGGGCTACCCAGCGCTGAGACTTTTAGAGCCCATGGGAGGAGCTTTTTCCTAGTCTCAGCCTTGCCACAAACTCTTCGTAGAACTGTGGGCAAATGGCCAACACCGACATACCTTGGACCCCAATTACTTAAACTTTGGGTGTTCACGCTTTCAGCGTGAGTATAGGTACTTTAGTCTGCCTCTGTTTTGACATGACAGGAGGACTGACGTCTTGCCCTCCAATGCACTTACGGAACAGACTCTTCACCTCTGTCACACTCTACACCCCTAAGTTTCGATTCTGGCACCCTACGTTAGATCCTACAGTATTTGACAGCTTACATGTTCCCAGGGGATCTGCTTCCCCATGGGATCCGTTATTGAAAGCAGAGTCCATTTCATATCTGCTGAGGTTGTCTGCTCCTTGTCTGGTCCCTTGCTAGCCTTGCAGTAGGCTCTTGACATTGGAAACATAAAAGACACAAGATTGAATCCAATGTTTGATGGATGCCTTTGGTTGCTGGGATTGGGCAGGAATCCAGGTGTTCTTACTCAAAGATCTGTCCTCCTTGCGTCTGACCTCTCCTTTCCCTCAAGAATAAGACTCAAGAGGGATGTTAAATGAGATTTTGGTGCCGGAGATGTGAGTCCATCGCCTGCCTCATTCTCGTGAATGTTTGGCTCTGCTTCATCAGTTCCTTGGCTTTTAATAACAGTGCCATGAGCATGCTCTTCTTCCTTCTCCCTCAAGGAGCTCTGACTCTCATGGTTTAGCAGAGAAGTGTCGACCCATCTGAAGAGGAAGATGAGGGAGGAGGCCCAGAACACTTCTCAGAAGCTCTGACGATTGTATCAGAAGGTGCAGCATGTAATTCTCAGGTGACAGTTGATGCTTGCTCTAATACTAGAATCCCAGCCACTCTTCTACAGCAGGCAGAGTCGCGCATATCTAAGTGAGGCGCAAGGAACCAAAGGCTTATGCCGGGGCTGGGGCTGTCACCTCTACCCTTCTTCAGCCTAGCCTGCTTCAGAATTGGATCCCAGCTCCAAGAGTCAAAATTATCACACAGAACAGGGGAAATGCATGAGCCAGAGTCACAGAAGGTTCTAAAAGGAGCTACTTTCAACACACAGGGGAGTGTATTGTGGGGAGGGGCTGTTAAAGGAATAGAAACAGGCACAGGAAGAAGGAAGGCCACTGAGGGGTCAGCCGGAGAAAGACTTCCTGCCATTGTCTGGCCATAGGGACCCAGCCGAAAATAAAAATAAGTAGAAGTTGAAAACATGCACATGTGTGTACGGCTCGAATCAGACCCATGAGAGAAGGCACCAGGGATGTTTAGGGCCTTGGAGAAATGATTCAGCACATTAGAGTCTAGTGAAGTTGTAACCGTGCAAGTCCTGAATGAACTTCCAGTCAGTGAGACAAGAGTTCAAACAAAGGGCCCAGCCCAGCAGTCTGACAAGACAGAGGTCTATAAGGGACGAGAAACCATACTATGAACTCAAACATCAGAGAGCTCTGTGGAGTGCTGACTTCTGGGTGCTAAGGAGAATGACCACGATAATTGTGAGGGATTGCAACCTCCGCTGACTTCTCTGGGCTGGAGCCTGGAGAGGACTATATGAGGATGAGGCTTCCCCGCTATCTTTTGAAATTTATATTATGGAGAATGTAAACTATGTACAAAAAGAAAGAAGACGATCTAATAAACTTCTTTGTACCTATCAACTATTTTCAACAAGTGTGAACTCCCAACCTTTCTTACAGGTATTACATAATTGTATCTAAAATAGTTCATGCTGTATTTCTAAAACGTAAATACTGTTTGGGCTGCAGAGATGGCTCAGCTGTTAAAAGTTCACACTGCTCTTGCAAAAGACCCAAGTGCAGTTCCCCGCACATACATCAAGCAGCTCACCATGGCCTGTGACTCCAGTTCTAGGGAATCTGAAACCTCCGAGAGAAACCTGAACATACATTGCACATACATGCAGAATGTGTATACCCAAACGCAGAGCATACACAAAGCTAAAAATAAAACAAATCTCAAAACAAACGACTCTTTAACAGGACTCCTTTTCTGTTGCCTGGAAAATGAGAATTCTGTAGTGTCGTCAAGAACTGAGTGTGCAACTTTGCAATCCCTTTTCCATCGGAGGAGTGTGGTTTCCAAAGAACTCCACCACTCCACCCCATCCCACGCAGAGCGAAAAGCAAAAAGCAAAGTAGGTTTCCCAGCTAGGAAAGATGCAGTTACACACTGCATCTTGGCCTTTGTCTATCTCTCTCTCTCTCTCTCTCTCTCTCTCTCTCTCGCTCTCGCTCTCACTCTCACTCTCTCTTTCTCTGTAGTAACGCAACGTTGTTGGGAACAGAGAGTGTTATACCCAAATTGGAGGCAAGCACACTGGCAATATAAAGAGAAAGTAACCAACAAATCCCTAATTCTGGATGCTGCCCAGAGGAGCTGGGCCTGGAGCCAGGAGCTAAAACATGCTTCCATTGTCACTGGCAGAAGACAGATTTAGAAACAGACAGGGGATCCTCTTATCGTGAGGATCGCTGTCAACTGAGGCCGTTCACATGAAAAAAAAAAAGCACAATCAACGCAAAGTGAGCTGGGGGTATTAAACATGATTTTTCTCAACTCGGATGACCCCTCTCCCTACATTAAGCTGCCTATTTAGATCATTTAAACCGTGTGGCAGCAAATTGAAAACACGGGCTTTCTGAACCATGTATTTTCTTTCTCATATTGGAACACTTCCTTAGAGAACCTCAGGTCTTATGATCATGGCAAAGAAAGTCCCGCATGACTTTCTGATTAAGCACTTCGTGATGTGCACGTACAAGTTGATGGAGTGACTTTTTTTCTTCCTTCCTTTCTTTCTTTCTTGGCTATAGTGGTTCATCTGCTTTGAAGAAACACATTACATCGCTACTTCTCTGTCGACTGCTAGGTCTGTTTGTCAACAAAACAGAATGCAAAGGGATTGTATTTCTCCAAAAGTCATCTCATTTCAAAGAAGCCTGTCATTGGGGTATATGCAGCATTGCAATGATCCCAGATGGCATTATCTGCCCGATCGTTAGACGGGGCTCGGACTCAAATATGTATCTTTCCTGTTGCTTGCTTGGAGTAACGAATGCTTCCTGCTTTGGGGTTTGAACTGAACGACTTCAACACGCCAGTTTTTAGATATTTGTATTCATTTACTGATTTAGAAAACAGACCACATACCAAAAACGGTCACTATTTACTTTAATATTAGTAATCTTGATTTGATCAAAAAATGTTCACAAGGATCCCCCCCATTTGTATATGTTTTTCCCATTTCTTTGAATTAATGTGTTACATCAAAGTGTCTCGATTTTTTAGAAGCTTTGTTATAATTTCCTTTGACCTCTTTTATGTGCATCCAAGAAAAGGTCCGTAAGCAGCAGCTGTCTGTGTTCTGGGCCCCGGGGGATTCCTCAGGCTGCTCAGCACCACAGTGCTCTCGGAGGCCGTTCCCACAGACTCCCTGGAGAGAAAGGCAGCAACTCGCCTTCGGATTCCCAGCCCTCAGCTGTCCACATAGCAAACCAAGTATCTTAGGTGAGATTAGATAATGGAGCAGGCCTTAGAGCTCCCTTTTCAAACTGCCTTGACTTCCTTTTGACGAAAACATGGAACAAACAGCCTTGTGGGTAGATGCCACTCCTCAGTTCAGAAGAGGCCATTCAGCCAATATGAGGTTGGAGGGGGCATTCACTGAGACAAATTTTGTCTAATTAAACTTTTCTTGTTTTCCCTCAGAAGGCAGGGGTTGAAAACCAAGACTTCTGGTCGAGACATTACAAAGACAAGAAAGCACAATTGTCTTCGCAAGCATGAGAAGGGAGAGTGTTGGCCTTTGAAGCCGCTGAGCAGTGGCGCGCGCTATGGAGCCAGCCTGTCCCTCCCTTTTGAATTGCTTCTCTGAAGGTCCCCTGTCTGACTTCCTCACGGCAGACTGTCTGATGTGGGGAGTCAGTGGTGTGGTCTGGAGAGCGGCTCTTTCCGACTCATGCAGGCTTCACTGGAAGCCTTGATAGAGTACTAGTTGGCACATCTCCGCATTCATGCCAGCTCCACTCGGCAATGATCTTTTTCTAATCATTTGCTGGAACTAATTGAGCGCAGGAGGCAAGTCGAGACTGTTTCAGCGAGCTTCTGAGGCAACGCGTGGCTGCAGAGAGCACACATGCTGGGCCTGTTTCCCAATGGCCTAATCAGCTCGCACCTCGGCAAGGAAGGGCCTCTGCAGACTACGAAGGTTCTAGACTTAGACAGAAATAGCAACTTTTCATTTTACAGATGACTTGAAATTTTTTTAAAAACGAGAAAGACAGAGAGGGATGTATATAACTGCTCTCCAGTCGAGTTGATGCTTCTTTACCAAAAATATGGGCACCTCAAAAATTGTGAGGTGGCTCAGCAGGCAAAGTCATTTGCCATTTCCCTGCAGGTCCATTCGGGATACTAAGGTGAAGTTTTGATTGAAATTTAAGAACCTGGAGATAGCTTGGTGGATATAAAAGTCTTTGATACCAGTGAGACAACCTAAGTTCAGTCCCTGGAGCCCTTGTGGTGGAAGAAGAACACAGATGTCCTCTGATCTTCATATGTGCACATGTGATCTTCATATGTGCACGTGATCTTCATATGTTCGTATGCCACCTCCACAGGGATCCATAAACACTCATAAAGGTTTGTTACAGACATGGAGATGGTGATTTTTATTAAAAGCAAGATAAATATGTACGAGAACTTGACTTCCACGATGAATTTAGGGTCAGTTGCATAATCACAGGTGCAGATGGCCGTTCACGTACTTATGTTGGCCTCCTGGTATTTGTCTCACTTATACCATACAACACTATGGCAAGTAAACAATTTGGTGGTTTGGACATGAGAAGAGAGTGGAGCATAGGCGGATATGGAGAGTGTCCAGATAAGCTGAGCACCAGGGTCACCCCCGACTCTATTTCAATTGAACCCCCAGTTCTTCAGTTAGCCGCATGTCACCTTCACACTAAGTCACACTTCAAATACTCGCTAGCTACCATGTTGTAGGTTTCTCTTGATGTCATCACTGCTCACAATGACTTAAAGGCACTAAAGACCCTGGATTCTTCACTCACCTCTTGACTTTCCTTATTTCCTGACCAGGGAGGTGAGGAGGTCAAACTACATCACTCCCAGGGTCCTCCCACTTCTGAGTGCCTCATCTCATGGGTTTCTCTGATCCCTGTGAGAGACATCGACACGTACCCAGGAAGTGCACTTCTCAACTTTGCCTTTTTGACTATGCAGTGAGCTTCTTTGTTCTCAGACTCAAAAATGTGATTGATTCTGAAATAAGATTTCAAGAAGGTTTGCTGGTGAGCTAGAATTCAGCTGATTTGTGTCTTGTACGTTGTATGCTACATTTTGCTCACGGTGATCCACACACCAACAACTGAAGCCTTGTGAAACACCCAGGTTCAGATTCAAGATGTACTGTGTATGGTGAACTGTAGGACTTTCCCTGACTATAGAAAGATCTCTACTCTTCTAGAAACACAATGATTTACTTACAGGAAACAAAGTATTTTCATATTTTCCATCATCATTCCTTAGCATGTTAAGTGTATAGCTCAGCAACAGAGAGAACATGTATTCGACAGAGACTTGGCCAAATGTCCCAAAGCGCAGAGCTGGGGTCAGCTGCAATATCACTATAGATTTCACAGGCACACAAAGGTTTGAAAGCTGTGTGCTGTGTGAAATTAAAATCTTGTGTTCAATGCCACACCATCACCATTGTTTTAAAATGCCGTGATTGTCAGGAGTTTCCAAGATACAAAGACAGTAGGCAGTGGGAAACACAGCTAATAAAGGCCATTGTAAACACCACCATGGAACACATGTGCCCTCCCATGGAACTTCATGGAGATGATTGAAGCTTAGGGAAAGCGGCTTAGACCTTGGTGGGAGATCCTGGCTGGTTGAGGGGCTCACACTCATCTCTCACTCAGTACTCACTAGTGGGAGTGGGAACCCAACACTGGACACAGTGCTGGGCATGTGACACAATTGAGCAACCTACCAAATGCACAGCTGGTGATCAGTCAACCTCAATGACCAAAGGTCATCTGGGAAGAATTGATGGAGATGACAGGAGTGGGATCGGATTGTTCTCTGATGTCAGTTGAGCCAATACTTTGAAGTACTCATGGTTCTTGAGTTTTTACATTAAACTCCAAGCTCTATGCCTATTGGCTGAGTTTGCTAAAAGTGAATAGCCTAGCCTCTGTATAAGAGAATGTACCCTTGGGCTAGAGAGATGGCTCAGAGGTTAAGAGCACTGACTACTCTTCCAGAGGTCCTGAGTTCAATTCCCAGCAACCACATGGTGGCTCACAATTGTCTGTAATGAGATCTCTGGTCTGCCACCATACATGCAAACAGAATATAATACATAATTAATAAATAGATCTTTTTTTAAAAAAATAGACTGCACCCTTACCAGGCTCATCATGAGTCTCAGCTGAGATCTTGCATTCCTCAACTTAGCTCTGTCTGCATAGCCAGCCACCTCACCACACCGCTGATCCAAGTGGATGTTTTAGCAGTAGAAGGAGCTGGGACCCACACTGCCCTACTGTACCTAAGAGGAGAATATGGTCCTTCTACTGTATAGGAGGGGTCATGCTCCAGTCAAAGCATTCTACATTGGAAATTTAGTGGTAGATACATTGTTCAAATTTCCATGATTGAAATACAAAAGCGTGCTTCTGTTTCCTCCACGTTGTCGGATATGGCCTTGTTCATCATTACACCAGTTCTCTCTAGTGCTATCATGGTTATTCCTGTATGAATTATATTAAACACAACATAGACAACATCACAGAAATGTTATCTTTTGCCACAGTCATTCCAATAGAATAAAAATAAACTGGGCTCTCCTCACCTCATTCCCTGAAATTTACCATGTTTTTAGTGGTTATTGGAATTCTCTGGCCGAGGGCCTATCTCTGCAACGAAGAAGGCAACAGAATAAACAAAATTATCCAGGAAAATTATCTTCTGAGTTGCCAATGGCAACAAGGTCCTCTGTGTAAAACAGTTCTTCCCACCAACAGCTCTGCAAAGGACAAGAACAATAGCGCAGCTCTCCAAGCAAGGCATTAGTGCTGCTGGCCCTTAGCAGGCAGAAAGAAGATCTGCTGACTTGACAAATCGTGCTGACTTTTTACAGCTCGTGAAACTGTCTTCTTAAGAGCCCTGTTCCATGACCTTGAGTTTATTGCACTCCCAATGTTAGAAATGTCGTCTTTTGGAAAGATGAGACACCTCAATGAGAAGAGACAAGATTAATAGCAGAGCCTGGCATGGCGCTAAGCATGCTAGCATTTATTTTGCCAAACAGAGGAGAAACTGGAGATGAAGCCGCCTGAAGCCACGAGCCAGGGAGCTGCAGCATCCATCAACACAGATAACCCCCAGCCCCACCTCGTCTCTCATCTGTGTCTGCTGTCTTTTGTAAACCGACAGTGAATGAATGGGTTAGGTTGAATCAAGGCTTTACTCCTTAATAGACAGTGACTTGGGATACACCACTTACTAACTTCTGCCAGTCCTTGGTCCTTCTCATGTGAGCCTTCTCCCTGGGGACTGAGGCAGTCAGCCACAAAAGAGTTCCCATTAAGTCACACGAAGTCCCTCCTTCACTGAGAACCCTCTGAGAGGGGTGCTGGAGGTGTGGTTTGGTGACAGAGAGAATGTCTAGAAGCCTTCAATGGCTGCCATGCCATTCGGAGTGTAAATTATAACCCTGAGAGTGGTCCCCAAGACAGACTCCTCAGGCTCTGCTGCCTGTCCCCCCATCTGACTTTTTCTATTCTGAAGCTCTCCTGTAGGCATCCTGTCACACTCTCTCTCTTCCCCCAACATCTGCACAACTTGGATCCCTAACTTGGGAGAGTCTTTGCTGAACTCTTCTTCTCGGGAATCCTATCACTCAAAACCGCAAACTGCCTTCCAAGGTATTTCCTCCTAGCTCTTTCTTTTGCTCCTTTGACATGCTTGTCTCTTGCCTTGCTGTTCCTGAGGGAGTAGTATAAAGGTAGAGATATTTTCCTCTTTACTGCTGTATCTCTAGCTCCTAGACCAGTGCCTGACACACGGTCGACACTAAAGACTCCCCCGTTGGGTAAATGCATATTAAACCATGTGAAGAAACATTGACCATGGCCTAGAAAATGTACACATTTAGCATCTTAATCCACCTGCAGTGGTCAATGCTTGCGGGACCATCAAGAGACTAGTTGCTCTCCAGCCAGCACATGGTAAAGATAAGGACTTTTTGTGGTGGCTTTTGCTTGTTTTCAAATGAAGGAACTGTTCTTTGTGGAAGAATGCTATCCAATAATGTTGAAGGAGGAGCAGAGGGATTCACGAATCCCTGTTTTCCAGCCCACAGGGAAATAGTTGATTCTGGCCTCTGCTCATCAGTGTGTGGCACTGTTGGGAGATGAAAGGAGATTGAAGACGGCAGAGCCGAGGAGGGTGACAGATCAGTCTAGAGATGTCTTGCTAATCAGCCATATAAGGAGGTGGAGAACAGGAGGAGGAGGGAAGGTAAGTATGAGAAGAGCGAGGGAGGGAAGAAGAGAGATAGAAGAAAAGGAAGGAGAGGGACACTGTCCCATTGCCCTCATCTGCTTCATCAGGAACTTAAGAGAGAGGGGTAAGAGATGGGGACACCTTCTGAACATCATTCACCCATCCCTAGCACCCCAAATCTAGGGCTCCAAAACTCCTTCAGGACACAGGATGGGTGGTTCAGAAGGGTTGCCCAGATCTGTAGCCATCTGTGGTCCTTGCATTACCAGCAGCTTCTCCCTGAGCTTTCCCACCCCTCCCTTTCGCTCCTGGACAACTCAACTCTAACTATCTGTGAGGATGAGCATGGGGGTGAGCAGCCAGTCTAAGCCATCTCCTCCACCACCCCCATCCTTGTTTTTGTCACATGGCAGATCTCTGTAGGAGCTTCTGCTGAAGAGGAAGCTGTCCAGCCTCCATCTGCAGCCTGCTCCTCAAGCCTTTGATCACAGAGAGTGTTCGCAGCTGCAGGATCATTGAGTCTTAGACCTTCTGAAAGAGGAGGAACATGGAAGTCAGGGTTAAATGACAGCATGGGAAACCAGAAACTCAGCACCTACAACGAGTGATCCATACAGGACATCTGTGAGGAAGCCCCTGGAAGCACCCACCTTGCTCTGCTTATTCCTTTCAAAGGAAAAATGAATCTGCCTTACCCTATCTGTGAGACATTGATCACCTGAATAAGCTCTTGTCATGTCTCATGAGCGTCCAGGCCCACACTGCAGGGGTACACTGCTTACAAGTGATACCACTTTAAAAACGAATGTGAACTTTCACAGGAAGGCGTGGTAACATCCCCTGGCATATTAGAGAGAAAGCCTGGGGAGCCCCACAAAGAAAGACAACACAAACCACAGCCTTTCTGGGGCCAACCTTCGGGGAGTTGGGGGCTCCTGGATCTGGCAGACTGACTTTCTCTTAGGAAATATATAGGAAACTTAAATCAGGGAAAACGTGATTGCGTGATAGGTTGGAGTTGGCTGGTGTTGATGAAAATGGACTGTGGGAGACTAGAATGTTTCCCCAGAATGTGAAGGACTGTTGAGAGGAAGACAGCAAGAGCAAGGTGAAGCACTGGGAAACCTAGGTGGTGAGATCATAGTCACTAAGGAGCTTTGTAATGGGTGAGGTGCTTTTAGAAGAACTTTCTCAAGACAGCTCATTCCAGCATTTCTTTCTGAGGTCAGCACAACCCAAAGATTTCCCTGAGGGTTCCATCCCATAAAGACTACATCACCCACACCACCAAGCTAAGGGACAGGTTTTTAAAACACGAACTCTCAGGGCACACAACATTTGAACTATAACAGTTCATATATCAAAGATCTCTGAGCCGCAATCTCTGCAGAAAGCTGCCGAGGACAATTCGGGTTTGGTCAGTGACCACCAGTGTCCTCAAATGGAAACCAAGGACCACTCGGAAGGTCAGATAAGATCCCCACATCACGCAGAATGCACTGCTTCTAGAGTGACCGTTTTTAGCTGCTCTGTGCCAATGACTTCCAACCGGGACTCACCTAAAGCTTTCCTCTCTCTCACTGGGGAGCTTGCTGACCCTTCTACCTGTGTATGAGCCTCTTACCAAGTGCAAGCTGAACAGCCTGTTGGTACACATTTGAGTTGCATGTCTCTCCACAGTGTCTAAAATGACAGTAGACACGTGAGGATTTATTGTTTAGAAAAACACTTCAGAAGCTAAACCCCGGGCAGTGCAGCATCTTTCAAGTGGCCTCTTTAGTGAGCTGAAGTTTATTGCAATGACTCTGTCACAGAAAGAGAGAGAGAGAGACTTTGCAATGCAAGCAGGACAGAAACAACTGGAGCTCAGATTAGTTTCGGGGGATTATAAAATATGCAAACTGATGCGGTTTGCCAGCAGTTACTTTGGCTCTGCGCTCGGCTTGGATTCCTACAATTAAATGGTACTTGCCCCCATACATCACTGTTCTTGAGTTCAAACGCTAGAATTCTGCCAAGTGCCTCTTTCAGCTTGGGTGAGTTTTATAAGTGGCTCTGGTTCTTGTAAAGGACCCTAAACAAAGAGGCTCTGGTTGGTGATGCTGTAACAACAAGCTGTTAGGGGCCGGCTGGAGAGGTTCCTGTGGGATGGGGCTGTAGAACTGAGAGCATCGAGTACAACCGCTGGGAAGAGCCTGTAAATGGGTCAGACTTATTCAGACTGGGTACTTGACTTTTGCATGATAAAGCCCCTGAATTGTTCGGTACGCGCACATCGATCCTCCTGAAAGTCCTAAGGTTGGAGAGGACTAGCTGACTCCTGGAGCGGTTGCATCTACTGCCTCACTCTAGGTAGCTGTTGTAAGGGTGAGGTGAGGTGGAGTGCACTCCAACCCTCCTGCTCTCCTTCTAGCAGCTCAGGGCGTTTCCTGTCTTCGTCAGTCCTTCCATCAAGGAATGTGGGTGGAGATATCCATATGTTGGCAAGCTTCAATTGTCTGTAGGAATGACATTGGGATTGACAGGAAAGTCAAAGGGACCAGAGTGTGGCGGCACATGAAAAAAATACTGAAAATAGATTTTTTTTTTCATATTCTGATTAAAGTTACCCCTCTTCTGGCTCATTCAGGATCTGCCCCTCTCAAATCCATACCCTTTCTTGCTCTTTCTAATTAGAAAACAAACCAGCATCTAAAATAATAACAACAAACCAGAATAATCCACACCAGGACACCACTAATACAACCTGGCACTAAGAAGACAGCCATTATCCAGCCCTGGGAGCTGTGGGCGGAGGCTGCTGCCTGTCCCTCGTGCCTGTTCCAGCTCTCACCTAGGATTAGATATCTCTGCTCTCTTCTGCCAGCACACTCTGTTCCTCTCTCTCCTCAGACATCACTTGGACTGCTTGTTTACCCATCAGCCTCCTGAGAGACCTTAAATTCCTTAGGACAGAGACCAAGTCTGAGCATCGCTGCGGAATGAGCTGAATCACGAAGCAGGAGTAGAAGCAACCCAAAGCTACATTTGCCCCCGGGCCTTTCAGGACTCCGAGTGCACTACATAAGCACATGGGCCTAGAAAAGGAGATCTGTGCATAAATCATGTGCAGACATTCATATGGTTCAGTTATGTTTTAAACTGTGGGGATGGACTGCCGAAATGAAGGACTGAAGCTGGTGATCATTTCCAAATGGCAGCTGGTGAGAGTCTCAAAGAACTGAACAGATAGGAAATCATTTTAAAAAATGTCTTTCAGTCATACGTATTCCATTATAATACAACAACCAAAGTGACTTTCTAAGGCAGGGCTCACTGGACATGCCTGTGATTCTAACACTTGAGAGGCTAAGACAGGATGATGGCCAAGAGTTTAAGGTCAGCCTGGGCGACAGAAAGAGACCAAGACGGAAGCACACCTGGGAGCCGGACCTCAGGGCCCACCTGTGGGGACTTGTCTTGATGACAATAGTTAATATGTAGAGGCCAATCTTAACTGTAGTGACACTATTGCCTGGGCAGGGACCCCTGGACTGTGTAAGACAGAGAACATTGAGTTGAGTACACACGCGTGTGTTCCTAGTTCTCTTCTTCCCGACTGGAGGTGTGATAGGACCAGATGCCTCAAAGCTCCTGATAACGCAGCTTCCCCACACAGCGAACAAATCCTTTCTTCTCCAAGTTGCTTTAGTTGGTGTGTTTTATCATAGAATGGAAAAGGAAGCCAAAATAGCCAACCAATTAATAAAATGGCTTTTCAAACGTGTATCTTATTTCGGTGATAGATGACGTCTTAGGATTTCAGAAGCAGAGAGCTCTACAGCTTCAAAAACATTCATGTTTGGAAATACCTGTACAGCTGACTAACCACGGCCAGGCCTGCCTCACTGTGGGTTTGTCTTTTTCACTTCAACTTTAAATTGACCTGTTAGCTCTTTACATGACCTAGATTAAAAGCCACCTGAGGATTTTTGAAGCTTTAAAATATAACTTTTTAAACTTATTTTCTCTCTCTCTCTCTCTATCTGTAATAGTCTTGACATTTAAAGACAAATGCTTTCTTACACACTACCTATCAATACTTTTCACTGTCATAAAAAATGTGGTATCATCTAATTTACTTAAGCATCTTAATGTCTCCCACATTGACCTTCATGTTTTTTTATTTAATCCAGAATCTAACCAATATTCAGATATAGTATTTGGTATAACCTGTCATGGTCTCTTCCTGTAGCAGCCTCTGCTTGTGTGTGTTTGGTTTTCATCATTCTTTTATTATTATTATATTATTTCTGAGTTCAGGGAAGTTGGAACCCAGGACATGACATGGTGTTAATTTTTCATATTGTTTCTCTCTGACTGAATTCAACTTAAACTGCTTGTTAAGAACTCTGTATCTGTGACACTATGCATGCTTTCGTTTTCGTTTTGGGTCATGCTATAGCAGAAAAGTTGGAGAACAGAAACGAAGGGGCAAACCCCACCATCACAAGTCACACAATGACATCCAGCCTTTCAGCTATGATTCTTTCCAGAACAGTGTGAGCTGCACTTCCCATCCCATCTCTGTTCCAGATCTGCCCAGACGTGAGCAAGTAGCCTCTGCTGCCACCACTAAGAGTCACTCCACAGCGTGGCCTTCCCTGCCAGGAACGATCACACCCCAAGCAAGGGTCAAATAAAACTTCCTTCCATAAGTTGCTTCTGATCAGGGCTTAATCACGGCAGCAAGAAGCGTAGCTAGCAAGCCCCACGGTCGGTCTGTCCGGTAGAACGCCAGCTACTCTCCTTGCTCTTCACCTGTCCGACTGGCTGCAAACAGCTTCTCTCTGTGTTCTGGCAGCTTTGGGGGGAACTTGCACATTTTCCTTCCTTATTTTGCATAAACTACGTATGTTTTCTCTGCTCGGCCCCGTGCACCCTCTGAGCTGATGTCCTGAGGCCGAGAGTGCGATACTGCACTTATTTACGTTGAGTGAACATCACATCCGGGGGCTGTCGAGCGCTTTAGGCTAAGAGGTTCTTAGTGGGAACGGCTTTCAGTTCCGCTCGCTCTGTTCTCCTCCTTACCCCCGTCGACTGTGTTGAAAATCCTGCGTCAGCATTTACGCAGCATGTATTTTTTTTTTTACTCTCCTCCAACAGACACATTTGGATTTACTATTTCACTTGAACAGCTGATGTTTACTGGCAGCAACAGAACAGAATTTATGGCAGCAAATGGAAGCTGAGCTCGCACGCTGGCATCACGGAGAGAAACTTTGTTTGCCATTTCGTGGTTGTGAAAACAATATGTCCACGATTTTGTACTCATCAGCACTCCGACATAACGACTTCCATCTGGTCAAAGAAAGACACTCAGGCCCTCTATCTTCTTGACTTGGAGCCTTCATCCATGCAAAGGCAACCTGCAGCAGACTTAGCATAGCTTGCAAAGTGTCTGTAACATTCTGGGTTCCCAGCGGAGAGCGGTCCTGAAGAGCCCGTGTGGATAGGCAGGGAGAGAACGTGCCTGGATCATCCTAATAGAAGGGGCTCTAATTGGAGCAGGATGGCAGGCTGGCTTTGAGGTGGAAAGAGAGAGACAGAAAGCTGGATGATTTGTGGTGCGTTCCAATTGGAGGTAATAAGGACTCAGAGCTCCACAGAGACCAAGTGATTGGAGAATAATACCGAAGCGATGGAGGCCAGTAACGCGGTAATGAGAAGCAGTTTAGCATCCCATCTTGTCCCATCTGGCAGGAAGAATTTGGCACCGACTGTTGAAACACGAAGCTCCTGATGGCCCCCACACTCTCTCCGTGACCCTCCTCACTCATCAGGCGAAAGCTGAAGCAGACAGAAATGCTGCGTGATATTTCCATTCTTCCGTGTGCACGGATTCAGCAAACACATACTGTGTACTCCAGGAGCACCATGGGATGCTAAGGTGTGGAATCGCACACACCTCTGGGCCGCCCACTATGACTAAATGAGAGATATAAAATAGAATAGAAGATCCTGATTTGGAACTGTAAGCGATTCATGAAGAGGGCTTTCCTGTACCTCACCATTCATATGCTTTATGATAATCTTCTTATACTTCTGTGTCTTACTGTGTTTTACCGAAATCTTTACTTATTTTAGCTTCTTTTCTTTTCCCCAAAGTGGGTAAAGGAAGGGAAAGAGTCTAGAAATAACTCTGAAGCTGCTCTTGCCTCTGAGGAACAGGCAAGCCTTGGCAGGAAGAGGATTCTATGCTCAATCTGCAATCCCTGTCAGCAGCATCGTGAGGCATCAGCCGTTCAAGAGCCAGCATTCAGCTAACGCACACTGACTGGCCAAGCAGTGTAAGGAATGGGTAAAGCTAAAGGCCATGAGGTAATACCTCCAGAATGTTCTTGAAGAACAGGAACTCAGGATGCAAACAGAGGAAGCCTCCTCCTGGGCCCCACATCCTTCAGCAGACGCCCAAAGGGCTAATACTGCCCAAGAAGAGGCTGTCGCTCTCGACAGCAGGCCCCAGTGGCCCTGCTCCGTCCCAGCCTGTGGTACCACCATAGCCCTCCCTCTCCATCCCTGCCTGCCTTATCTCCATACTCTCTAGAAATCCAGGCTGTGAGATCACAACGTCCCATTCCCACAGTCCCCATTCATAGCAGGTTAGTGCCCATCAGTTCTACAGAAAAGGGACTTACCCAAAATGTTCAGCATTCCCAAGCCTTAAGTCTCAGCCACAAGAGGACACAACAAGAGGGAGGCAGGGTAGGAGTAGATGCGCCCCAGCACTTCTCCACTTGACTATGCTTTCCTCTCCTCTTAAGTAGATGAGGGTGGGGTCAGGAACCACTCTGAAGGCTAACCCATGACCAGTGGACTTAGGCAAACACAAGACACATGGGTTTCTATCACTGTTGAAACAATTAGCACACACTTCATGTGTAATTTAGAAAATCGGAGACAGAGCTTAGTGGCTAAGAGCATGTATTGTTCTCATGAGAACCAGAGTTTGGTTCCCAGTACCCACATCAGGGGGTCACAATTGTCTGAAACTCTGGTTCTACAGGTTGTGACACTTCTAGCCTCAATAGGCGCTTGCACTTATGTATGCGTACAGGCATGTACCTGAAAACAAAATAAACCTCTAAACAATAAGCAAATCTGGAACTGGGGTAATGGGTCGACAGGTAGAACCAACATCAATCTCTGGTTTCCATATGCTCCAAGGGACACACATGTGTACTCATACATATGCAAACATGCACACCACATGCAAAAGAGAAAAGAACACATTTACCATCTCATAGGTTAGAAGACCCGTGGGCACAGCTTGTTTTCCCCTTGGCACCCCAGAAGGCTGAAGTCAAGGTGCTGGTCCAGCTTCACTCCCTTCTAAGGCTCCAGGGAAGAATCCATGTCCATGGTCCCGAATGTCGTTGGCAGAATTCAGTTCCATTAGGCCGCTGGACAGGGGCCCCTGTTTCCTTGTGGGTTGTCATCTAGGGACCACTGTTGGCTCCTTGCAGCCTTTCTCTGGTTCTTGTACAAGGCCCCAGTTTCAGAGCCAACAAGAGTGTAGAAGCTCTTCTCACACACTGTCACACCTCAACTGTGTTGAGCCCACCCTATATTCAAGGGTAATCCGTTCACCTCCAAATCTGTCACCTCGACCACATCTGCAAAACCCCTTTGGCTATGTAATGTAAATGCCACAATTTCCAGGGATTAGGCAAGGTTCTGGGGGGGAGTTTTTCATCCTACTACAGATCCATAGAGGAGTAGCTAGCTCCGGCCACCACTGCCTCTTCTCAGCCAACACGGGCTCTCCGTCTACTTCCTGCCCTGAACACGTCAAAGGGCAGGAAGTAGACGGAGAGCCCGTGTTGGCTGAGAAGAGGCAGTGGTGGCCGGAGCTAGCTACTCCTCTATGGATTGCACCAGAACCAGATAGCATCCAAGAAGGGAGCTGAACTCAACTTGGAATAGGACTCCTCTCATGAGAAACTGAGAGACGGGCTCCCTGAGGCGAGGGCTGAGAGAAAGCTGTAGCATTAGCTGTAAGGAGGGAGAACGAGTGGGAGTTCCCCAGTGGGGTGCTCTTGGGGAAGCCTGAACTTAGAAAAGCATCAGCATTAAGCAACCCTCTGCTCCCCAAACTGTCCAGCTACAGTCAAGCCTGTCCTCCACGTGTGGATTTCACGGAGCTACGATGCTCACAAAAGCTAAAGAAACAGAGAAGGCGAGTGGGAGGGAAGAGCCCACCACCCTCTCCCCTGCCTACGAATGAGCACCTGGACCTTTACTGATAGGGAGAACTGGAGTTGCAAGACCTCAAAGCATGACAGTTGTCAGTATTTGAACCAAAGGCTGCAGATCTGCGTGGAGCGGTTGTTCTCAACCTGTGGGCTGCGGCCCCTTTGGGGGTCGCATGTCAGATATCCTGCACATCAGACATTTACACTATAATTTATAATAGCAGCAAAATTACAGTTGTGATGGAGCAATGAAATAATCTTAAAATGGGGGGAGGGGTCTCCACAACATAAGGTGTTAAAGGGTCTCAGCATTAGGGAGATTGAAAAGCACTGGCTTAGAGGTTCATTCCCAAACAGGGAAACAAGTTCACCTGGCAGCTGACGCAGAACGTGAGGCAGCCTTCTGCCTGTTCTTTTTTGTTTCATGTATAAGATGCATAAATCACCCCCACCGTTGTCTAGCAGCCCCAGGAGAGGGCGACCCATCTCCATTAACATAACTTAGATCTTGGTTAAGCTTAAATGCTTGGCTATGGTTGAGCCATCGCCACAGGGCCAGAACACTAAGATCTTACAAAATATACTATAAAGATGGAATAAGGCCCTCTGGCTATCATTACTAAGCACTATAACTATAACCTGTTGGATAGTTGTTGGTAAATAGGAAAGGTATTATGACTGGTGAGGTGGTTCTTTATTATTTTTTTATATGTGATCTTTGGGTAATTTTTCCACACTGTCATGGAAAGAACGTCAGGGCCTGATTCTGCAACTAGGTCTCTCTGCAATGAGTGACACATAGGAAAATCCTCTGTCCCGCTGGGCCTCAGTTTCTTCTTGTGCAGTAGATTGTCTGCTGCCTGACTCACAGTAGTCTGGAGATAATCAGTTGACATGAGGGTGGTGACTATACATCACACATTGTAATCTGTGATTACAAGAAGATAGAACACATTGCTGATCATTTATGTAGCGTTACAACATTATACATTTAAAAGGGATCTAAGGCACTGTCTTTCACGGATTCTTCCTATTACATGGGAGGAGGTGCCTCTGAGCAGAGTCTCGGTGAAAGGGACAAGAAGGGAGACCAACTTTTCACTGTGTCATTTTCTTGTGCCTTTAAATTAATACCATGCATATACATTAACACTAATAAAATTTAAGAAACCCTTTGAGAGTTGAAGAAAGAAGATATATTTATTGCTAATAACACAGTTAACCTAATCTAATCTTCTTGTAAAAGGACATTTCAAGAGCTTTAATGTCTCAGGGTTGAATGAGATAATTTAGTTGACATAACCAGAGCACAACCTGGCACCTGGAAGTGTTGGGAAAGTGGTAGTGGCGTTGGTCCTGAGGTCATCATTATGACTATTAGTCCCCAATGATACAGCTAGTGGGATGCTGGATGTTAGAAAGTTTCTTGGATTTCACTGGGATGTTGGACACAGATGTAAGGGGAAGATGCCAGAGACTTGATGGATCATGTGACAGATGAGTGGAAAAGGTGGGGGGGGAGCCAGAAACAAGCCAGCGAGGGGAGAACAGAGCGAGTCTGGGGAGAGGCAACTGCACCCGTTATATCGTGTAACTTGCTTTCAGTTGCCGATGCTTCCAGAATGTCTACGTGCATTTTACATGTGGAGTTATTCTGATATTCATGTTATTAAGTAACAAATAACTTGAAATCTCATTAGCTTGCCTGTAGAAGTTTTATTTTTTTCTTCAAGTGTATTATTTCTCCTCGTTTTATGGCAAGGAGCACTGAGTCCATAAATCAGAGACTTTACGGGACGCTGCAACACCTTGCTCCAATGCCAAGATAGAGAATCCGATAGCATGACTGTTAAAATGAAGACCCCTGAAGACCGTGGTTCCTGCTAAGAGAATGCCCAGGGCAGCCAGACACTGTGTCTCTCTTTTGCATTTAATGTCGTTGTATCATTCTGTTGATCTGTGATGGAGCAAACGCCTAGAAGGACCCTTGCAACTCCCATGTAGGAACACTCACCCATGCAGTGACACCTTGGGTGCTATCGTTGAAACTGCTCTAGATAACTTAATATCTTCTTCCTCAAAGTGTGAGCTTCTCAACAAGTCTCATAGTATGTTGGTAAGCCTATTTCCAGAGCGGACTCTCAGACCTTCCTCTCATACCTGCAGAATCAAAAGGCCCAGTTTTCAGGGTGATGCAGTGAAGGTCCAGGCGTGAGTTCTGATTTAAAAGTGTTATTGTGCTGGAGGGGAGAAGTGGAGGGACAGAGGGACAGAAGAGCAGAGAGAAGACAAGCAGCAAAGAAAAACAGCATTCATTTCTCTGATCATTTGGCCATTTCTTAAGAAAATAGAATTAGCAGTTTGAACCAAAAATACATTGCGGGAGTAATTTTTCCCAAAGGAAAGGATTTGGAACAACGGGACCACTTAGGGGGCAGCAGGGCTTTAAGGAGGAAAATGAGGAGGAAGCAGCTTGGAGATGGAGGCTCTGATCTTACTGACCGAGTCAAGAAGAACTTGAGGGTCTCATTCCGGTCCCCAGGAGGACTTGGTGAGAGGATAGTTAATGGAGAAAGAGTCTAAGCTAGACGCCAGCGATGAGGGGCTCCCACTCACAAGCTAGAACACTTAAAACCCAGGAATTTCGTGACAGAGTTGTCTGGTTTTTGAGTCAGTGATTCCTTTTGACAACAAGGGTAGCTTTCATTGCCTCATCATCCATCCCAGTGGCCTCCTGAAAGACTTCCTCTACCGAGGCATTTATTTCGCCGTCTGTCGAGTAAGACAAGCCGCCTGATCAGTGTGAGCTAACAGGTGTGACCATCGGGGTTGCACAGATGACAGACAAAAGCCAAGAAACTTGACTGGTTCTGTTGGTGTCTAGCATTTCCTGTGTGTAATTTTGGCGCGAAAGTAACTAAAGACTCGGTTCCTTGCATGCATCAAGCAGAATTTAACAAAACTCAGAGTGACTGCGCCTGGGGCTATAGTGTGAGCACTAAAGACTAGGAAGGTGGAGCTAAAGAGTTTTGCTCATGTTTTTCTCATGAGTGATTCTCAAGGAAGAATTCACTGCAGTTCAGAAACAGGAAGGCAACCCATGGCAGGAAGGCTCAGGCCTGCCCCATCAGGAGACAACAGGGAAAGAGAAGTTATCAGCAACCAGCGGCTGCCTCTCTCTGCATGTTGATCCTTGGTAATAATAATAAAATGAGGGAAAAGGTCCTGGGCCATCATTTCCAATGTGGAAGACCTTCACCATTCTCAATTGAAGGGAGTCCTGGTTAAAATGTATTGCAATGGATAATTTCTCTTGAAAAATACCTGCATAGCAATACAGAGTAAAGGAACTCAAACCAGGGTCACACTTTGTGGGGTGTGCGTGCGCACGCGCACGCACGTGTGTGTGTGTGTGTGTGTGTGTGTGTTATTTAAGGCATTCTGTTAGCAAAGACAACATTTCTGAGAAAGAAAATTGACTTATTTAAATCAGCATCTCAACTCCCTGAGCAATACTCATTTATCAGAATCAACAAAAAAAAACTAAGAAACTGATAATGCCTTTTTTTCATTTTTATTTTTGAAATGCAGACCAAATAAAAGTTTGAGTTCTGAGCTGCCAAGCTCAGACAACCATGGGGCAGCTGTTTTATGAGAACTGTCAACTGGGTCTCTTCTTGGACTGACAAAGGAAACAAGCTCCTCATTCCTTCTGATGAGCAGGCCTAGGTGCAGCCATGTTGGGGTTGACCCCTCCTTGTGGATGTTCTTGGCTCACAGCTGGGTGAATGTGCCACCGTCTCTCGGTGTTGCTAGGAGCTCACATGCGGCACAGTTATGAAGTTCAAACTGACATTAGCAGGACATCGAGAGGGCATTTAAATGAGAACTGCACAGTCACCGGGAACAAACTCCTTCTGGCCTAGAGGAGCGTGCTGGATAAGCAGACCAGAAAAATGGCATTCTGGTCCTTGCTTGTGCAGCCAGCATTATTCATCATTATTCAAATATCTTCCTGGTTTCGTTTTCTTTATTTTTTCTCTTTTATTTCTGTCTTAGTCTGGGCTTTTTGTTTGGTCGATTTTGGTGTGTGTGTGTGTGTGTGTAAAACATATACCCGATGGTGAGTCATGAATACTTAATAAGACTAATAAAAATGGGATTTTTAGCGAGCCTAATGATTGGGTCATGGAATGATCAAGCTGGAATCTCGTGTGAGCATCTTTTCTGTGATTTAGCACTTTGCCACCTGCCACCCCAGGGTCTCAGACACGGAGGAAATGTGAGGATGTGACCGAATTGCAGCAGGCAGTATGAACGTGAGAGTTGCATGACCCTGATTTCTATAAAGACAGTCCCAAATGATCCCAGATGATAGACAGTTTTGGTGCCAACCTCATAGAAAGGAGCCGATATAGTCAACTTAGCGAATTACTTAATTCCACTCGCGTATCTACCGCCAGTTCATTCTGTGGACCATTTTCTCACTCATTCCTTGACAGGGAGGGCGAGGAATTGTTCGCATGCTCTCTAGATACCAGAACCTCCTCGACTGGACATGAGGAAGTTCTAAAGATGGAGAAGAGGAATTCCATAGTAGGAAAATATTTTGACAAAAACAGTCTGCGGGGAGGAGTGTTTATTGTGGCTCGTTATTCATGGGGTATGATCTATCATGATAGAGGAAGCCATGGCGGAAGTGGCAGGCTCCTCGCAAGTAAAAGTTGGCAGTATCGGACGACTTCTGAACCAGAGCTCCTCCGAAACTGAGAATTCTTTGCAAGCAGAGGTAGAAGCAAATGGGGCTCCAGAAGCCCTCAAACCCGGTCCCTGGGGCCCCACCTCACATGTGGGTCTCTTCTGAAGCCTCACCTTCTGAAGTTTCCACAGAAGTCCCACCGGCTGGGGACTAAGCATTCTTGAGTCTGCGAGAGACATTTCACATGCAAACCGTAATAGCAACCCCCTAAAAATGTTAAAAACAAATGAGCAAATAATTGAATAAACCACAGCCAGGAAGCCCTTTCTAGGAAATGGAGCAGCAAAGGCAGAAACCCCAAAAGAAAGCTTTCCAGCTTCAGCTACATGTAAATTTAAAACATTTGTATACTCCAGACCACCATAGAAGAAACAAAAGTAGATAATCCGCAGCAGGAAATTAATGTTTTAATCCACACTACAGATGAAAGTGCATATTATTTGTTACATTGTTGATGCTATAATATTTGTTACTACCAAAAGTCACTATAATGAGCCAAATAAATAAAAATAATTCAAAATCATAAAGTAGTCCCTGGAGAAATGTTGAGGAGAAGCCAGCCACCCTCAGGCAGCCGCACCATTGAGCCTCTGGAGCAGGAAGTGCCAAAGAGGCTGGAAGGTGGAGCATTTTAGCACAGGAAATGTGTGCTAGCCAATTATATGATTGATAATCTTAGCCAGTGAGAGAGAAACGTTAACTTATAAAAGGTCCGTTTCAGCCGCAAAGTCTTAAGGGTTAGCATTCGTTCCCCACATATGGGATAGAAGTTGAGACTGTACTACAGTGATTTTCCAGGTCTTGGGTAAAGCAGCAAATGAAATCGAGGCCCCTGAGGAAATTGCAGGTGAGTGAGAATGACCCGGGGTGTGGAACAGGGTGTTCAGGGCCTTGGCAGGCTGGCTCTGGGAGGGTACCAGGACTCTCTACCCCGGGACCAGGCCTTTCCTTCTATTTCATACCCGGCTTCTGTTTTCCCTCTTGTTACTAACAAACACCCACTGTCCCTTTCTGTGTGACAGTGTGGAACTTATCCCAGATCTTGATGCCCCGTGAGGGGGAGACAAAGGAAATTCAGCTGGCAGGGCAACAGAGACCCAGGATGACGGTGACACGAAGGGCCTCTGCCAGGCGGTTTTGTGAAAGTGTGAGCGAGCCTATTCAAACAGACTTCGCCTAATGAGAACCAGAGAGGAGGCTCAGTGCGCACTGAGTGAGGCGGCAGGAAACGCCAGAACAGACCTTGTGCCCGGAGGTTATAGTCACTCACAAAGGAAAAGCAAGCAAGTTCCTATTTCCTGAGCTGACACTGAGCAGGAGGGATGCGGGAATGGCTCAGCCTTGGTCCTGAGGAGGGAAATCAAGGCAGGCAGCAGGGAGAGCGTGCCCATGTGCAGGGGCCGAGGGGGCGCAGCACCTGATGCCTATGCAAGCAGCCCATGTGCTGTGCCATTGAGGTATGGGATGGACAAAGGCCGGACATGGAAGCAGAGGTAAGCAGGGAGACAAGCCATGTGCTATCTTCAGGACAACGGTAAACAAGCCCATTGTTTATTCTGAGTGATGCAGAAACCATCCGTGTTTGTGGAGATACACAAAAGGATCTCAGCTCATTCCTGATGGGGATCAGTGGCTGTGTGGAAAGGGATTAGGCAGAGTATGAAAAACAAAACAGCGGTTTAGAAATATGGTGTCAAAGAATTTACTTATTTCAAATAATAGTTACTTGATTTTGATTAAGTAAATGATACCTACAAGGAAAAAAATTTATTTAATAATTAAGTTTTTGTTGGGACCAATTGGAGTCCTGGCCTTCAGCTGCTCTTCCCTGCTAGAGCCTTCTAATTGGAGTTACTAAAAGCTGTGTCTTGCCTAGAGAAGCAGAGGATGGGATTTTCACCCGTTGGCCATTGACTACTGAGTATTTAAGCCTCCATGGTGCTATTAAAAAAGGGCTTCATACCAGTGATTGGACATCCGTGTGTCTGTCTGTCTCTGTGTGTGTTTTCTCACCTCCAGCCCCTTGCCCGAAGCTCGCCAACTGGATTCTAGCGCATAGAGCACAGACGGGGGGGGGGGGGTATCATTTGTCCCCAAATACATTAATAACTGTGGTAGTTTGAATGAAAATAGCCCCAGAGGCTCATAGGGAGGAGCACTAATGGGAGACCTGGCCTTGTTGGAGTAGGTGTGGCTATGTTGGGGTAGGTGTGGCCTTGTTGGGGTGGGTGTGGTCTTTTGGAGTAGGTGTGGCCTTGTTGGAGGAATTGTATCTTTCTGGGGACAGACTTTGAGGTCTTAGGAGCTCAAGCCAAGCCCTAGTGTGTCTCATTCTCTTTCTGCTGTCTGAGGATCCAGATGTAGAACTCTCAGCTACCTCTCCACGCCGTCTCTGCCTGCATGCCGCCATGCTCCATACCATGATGATGATGGACTAAGCCTCTGAACTGGAAGCCAACCCCAATTAAATGTTTTTCTGCAGAAGAGTGGCTGTGGTCATGGTATCTCTTCACAGAACACTGACTAAGACAACAACCCTCAGTTAAGTAAAGACAAATGTTTTTGACCTCTGCGTCTGTTAACCACCCTTGGGCATCATGCCTCTGTGCTGAAGCTTTAAACACTGGGCGTTTGTTTATACATGGAAGTGTAACGCATATCCATACGTCATCTCGAGGCACCAGTACCAAATATCACAGAGCAGGTGCTCTAAAGAAGAGTCATTTATTCCACTCCATCTGAGAGGACATCTGACATCAGTGTGTCTGCACCGCACGGGTCTGGTAGGAATAACTTCTGAGACAGCATGCTACCTCTACATGGGGAGGAATGGGAATGTGTCTGCACCGCGCGGGTCTGGTTATCCCTATGTGGGGAGGAATGGGGACAACTGATTTCCTCCCTTAAGAACCTCAGTCCTGTCCCGAGGCTCCACCTGCATGATCTCGTCTACACCTACTTCTCTCCTGAGCACTCAGTTCCCAGAACCACAACACTGGTGGTCAGTGATCCAGAACCAACCTACAGACTGGGATGGGGGTAGAGTTCCCATCTCCAAAGTCAGGAAAGCAATGGCCAATAGTAATTTCTGATTGCCAGAATATATGAAGTTCTGCATCTTTGATTTGTGTTTGTTTTCCAAGTTTGATTTACGGATCCTATACTCGTATTTATAAAATACTAGATTTTTAAAACAGAGAGATGCAACCCTGGCTTGAAAAAACCAAATCAAACAAAGACAAAACTCAGAGAGATGGCCTTCATTTGTGAGAGAAGAGGGATGATATTGTTAGTAGAAAGCTTTGGGTGACACATAGCCCACCGGCAACAGAGAAAATAGCTTTAAGCTACATTCTTCTAAGCAAACTCCTATAAAACTAATGAAAGTTACTGTTCCTTATTATAGTAGCTGTCAGTCTCCAGCTCCTTTTCAAAACAATTCTCATAAGCTTGAATCTTTTCTGCTGGTATCCTATTTTTTATCTATATTTTTGTATTTTTTAAAAAAAAATGAATCCACTCTTCCATGCTTTTTCCCTTGAGTTCTGGGTTAAGGTAGGCATGAGATTCCTCCATTACTTCTGCTGTCACTAAAAACAGATCTTGGAAGGAAACAGTATATACAACACCTCTTTTACTGCTCCCCTCTTAGTCTCCTGGAGTGAAGACTGGCACAAAAAATACCTAAAGGAACAAAGCCAGAAACTTCAATGATCCCTCCACAAACTAAAGAACATTATCTTGTCAAGGAAGACAAGTGCAGAGAAAAGGTTCGTTGATTAGACATTATCCTGGGAGTTCAGTCAATCAGGACTTCGCTGTAGTAACAACTAGCTCCCAAATTCTGGTAGAGTATTCCTTGCCCAATGTGTCTATCTCATTGGAATGGAGTTGCCTATCATGTTGGCTCAGGAATCCATGTTCCACATCCATAGCCTCAAACACCACTGGTTGTCATGCCAGGACAAAAAGGCATCCTGCCTGCATGGTCCCAGATCAACAATCACACACTCCGGTATAGAAATAAAGACACCATTTCTCCTTGTAACTATGTAGCCTTTCCCACCCAACTCAAGAACAAGCTTAAAGAGAGAGATCTGAAGATATATTTTGAATAGCACTGCTGTCTGTAAGAGACACAGTCTAGGCTGACTCAATATATACAGGCTCGTGTCCAATGTTCACAGCGTCCATTTGCAGCATTCCCGAGTCCTACCTTGTGTCAGCTGTGGGCTCCCCTGCTTCAACTGCCTAAAAGTACAAACAAAGGAAGCCTGCTGCCTCAGGAGGGAGGCGTCTAGGTTTCAGACAGAGAAGTACATGGTTATGGGACATGATTGACATAGCAAAGAAGCCTTCACAGGCCTTTCCGCCCTAGCCAGCTCAGCTCCTTGGGATGTGCGTGTGGGCGCTGGTTCACCAAGTCTAGGGGGGCCAGACACTGCGCTGCATCAGACACGAGGGTTGAGTGTTCTCTCCTTTAGCCAGGACAGGTTCTGTGTTCAGAGAGCTCCTGTCTGCCGCCAAGCTTCTGCCCTAGGCCAGGGCAGCAGCTGTGTGTTTCTGATCTAAGGCTTATGAGTACAAAGGAACTGGCCAGCCGTGAGATTCAGGAGGGAAAGCCCAGTCGATGCTTTCGTGGTGGACCAAGAGAGAGCAGAATTAAGAGTGTGACAAAGTACGCCAGGAGTGGGACAGTGGTCGGGAAAGGAAGGAGCGGGGCTCCTCTGCCTGGAGTCTGCAGGTTCGTTTGCTGTGTTGATCTGACTGCACAGATGAAGGAAAGAGAGCGGGACTTTTCTTTGCGCGACCCTGACCCGGCAGCATTTTGTTCATTTCACCAAGTCAAGCAGTTATTTTTCCAGTTTGGGTATAGGCTAAAGATGGTAAGAGAACCCTGATCATCACACTTCTGAAACAGACGAGGCTAGCTTTGGTAATTAGAATCGGAGACCACAGCCGTAATTAGGAACAGCCACTCAGTCCTCCTCCAGGGTGCGGTGCCCCTGCCTGGAGAAATCGAAGGCACAGCCAGCACGCTTCTGGCACAGTGATCCCCGCACGTGACAGAGCAGAGCTCACACGTGATCCATGAATCTGACCGCAGATGAGAAAACCTGATGTTTGCTTCTAGAGAGCCTCCTGACCTGGTCTTTTCAAACGTCTTTAAATTTTGGCCAAAACTTTCATGATTTGAAAATGCAATTTTAATCCTTATTTAAAACCTGATGTATGTCCAAGGAAAATTTAAGTTAAATAAAAAAAAGCAAACCAAAAAAAAAAAAAACACAGCTTCGGCTGCGTTAAAATGAAAGCCCTGCTACGCGCAAGGTTCTGAGGGTCTTGCTAAAATAAAAATTCTCCGTTAACAGTTTTCATATGGGGACTGAGTCTGACTTCTAATGTAAGTCCAGGACAGACAGGCACATCTAAGGGGGTGGGCGTGTAGAGAGTCAAAGCCCCTGAGGGCTCTAGAAGTTGCACCTAAGCCCTGGGTATCATCCTGTTGATCTCTGACCACAGCGCTCGCTCAGGACCTGAGAGATGCCAGCTCTTCCTTGGGAAGGGAGTAACACTGTATTGGGCTTTGTCGAGAGATGGGGTGGGCGGGCGGGAAGCGTTGCATCTTTTGTCTGTTTACAAATATAGAATTGGTTATTCTGGAGACAAACAAGAGTTGCAATGAACTAACATTTTGGTACTCTGGTTATATTCCAGGGAATGTGGGCCCTCTAAGGTATCGGTGAGAATTGTGTGTACAAGGTATTTCTAGGCTCAAATGAATTCTACAATATAGACTCTAAACATGGATTACACAAGGTTTAGTATGTTGCTTCTTAGAGACTTTAATAAGATAATGTGGATTATATTTCTCTGAGACAAACATACAGCATGAAACATTCTCCAAAAGCAGTTTCCAGGAATCCTCCCTCATCTTCCTCCCCTGCCCCAGGGAGGCGAACAGGACAAAAAGGCTCTGTCAGCACTCAGCTCCTAGGACACAGCACCGGGAGTCAACATCACTGAGCTTCTCGAGTCTTCCTCCCCTTCTCTGAAGCTAACATGGTGGAAGAGTTTGTTTTCTAGATCTTTCCCTGATCACGTGAGCAGTTTCGTATCGATGAGTTCACAAACACTAGCCTATAGATTCTTTTAAACAAATGCTAGATGTTTCTTTCAAATGTCTTAAATACTGTAGCACCACGACCACATTGGCCCATCTCCATAGGTGAAGACTAAGAGTCCCTTGCATGTAAACGGAAGGAGCCGAGGAAGGAGAAGAGGACAGGCAGGCAAGGCTTTAAACCCACAGAAGAAACACGTTTCTCTCAGTCCGGGTCACTTGTTATAAGAAATTTCCAGCTGACTGATTTGGCTAAGTCTGTCTCAATAAGCCTAAGATGGTTGAGATTCAAGCACCTCAGAAGGTAGGCAGAGAGAATACAGGACAAGGGGACCAGGACGGCAATGGTTTCTCTGGTTCCTGTACCTAGTGAGGATAACACTCCCTGGGAGGCCACAGGGTTTTCTTTTGAATTCAGATTGAGGCTTACAATTTTGGTTTTCTGTAGTTCTGCTGTGAGTAAGCAAGAAATAACATTTCACCACGTTACCAACTGAAAGTAGTAGGCAGAGACGCTCCTAATCTATTTAGTGGCTGCATCCTGGAACTCTGTTGGCTTTCTTTGAGAGGGTTAGATGAAGAGATGGAGCAAACAAAGCCTGTGGGTTTGTGTGTTTCTTATGTGGTCCTGAATACCTGGGATTAGAGATGGATGGGTTTATGAGCTGCATAAC
This sequence comes from Neodon shergylaensis, assembly GCA_025134845.1. NCBI lineage: Eukaryota > Metazoa > Chordata > Mammalia > Rodentia > Cricetidae > Neodon > Neodon shergylaensis. The sequence goes on along the minus strand of JABTXL010000002.1, from coordinate 48,241,719 downwards.
AGTAAACACTGTACTTAAAAATGGTAAAATAAATAAACAATAAAATAAAAAAAAATAAACAGCTAAGAACACTGACTACTCTTGCAAAAGACCCAGGTTCAGGACCCAGCCTATGGAGGCATTATAAATCCAGTTCCAGGGAATATGATACCCTTTGCTGGCCTCGGTGGGTACTGCATACGTGTGGTACACAGACATACATGCAGTGAAGCGGCCAAACAGGTAAAATAAAAATATGCTTTAAATGGCAAAAATAACAAATCATCCTTCTATTGTGAGAGGACACGCATCCCAATTTTTTGATGATCAGAGCTGGCAGGGCAATGTAGTTGCTGTAGCTACTGCAGTAAGACCTCATTGCCCACGAATAAGCAAAGCAAGAGACACACAGCCCAGAGGAAATGGAAGCTATCGTGTTTGTTGTTCTTCTCGACTAGCACCATACACGGGCTTTCCACACTGGAACACGGGCTATCCCGGTTACAAAGCCATCTTCCAAAACAGAAAATTAAGACAAAACGTTTGTTTTGCCAACTTGACATTTGCCAACATGTAAAACTTTAGATAGTGTAGTAAAAAAGAAAAATAACTACTTATAATACTTAATTTACTAATTTCCATAAAATAAAAATTACATTATGTATATACTCGTTGATGTGGAAATCTCACTTTATTCTACGCTGGCCTGCTGCCTGTGTCATATACATCTTGGCTATAATCAACTTCACCATCATTACAAACCCCTCTTGATTTTTAATGATTTCCTAAAATACAATATCTGTGACCCCAAGAGTTTGTACCAAAGGCTTTTTCAACCTTAAAGATTCTGCTGTTTCTGGAAATCCCAACTCAGAGTATTCAGAGTGATTCCCACCAGCTGGATGTTGTCTGTCATGGTTTTTGAAATTCTTACTCTTTGAACAAGGAGTCTACATCTTCATCTTTTTCTGGGCCATGCAAATGAAGTAGCCAGTCTAGTTGATCCAGCCTGGGAAGAAATAAAAGTTAGTTAAACTCTGTCTCCTGAGAACCATAAGTCTACTCCAATCATGACCATTCAGAATGATTGCTATACTATAATTCATAGATAGTATAGAAAGCAAAATACACACCACACACATACACACACACACACAACATGCTTTTTGTGCGTTTGTGACACTGAGGATCAAACTTGGGGTCTTGTATGTACAGCGCAAGCACAGTAGCACTAAGCTACATCCCCAGAAACACATGTTTTTTCGAGGCAAGGTTTCTCTGTGCAACCTTGGCTGCCCTGGAACTCACTCTATAGTCTAAGATGACCTGGAACTCACAGAGATCTGCTTGCCTCTGCCTCCCAAGTGCTGGGATTTAAGGCGTGGACCACCACTGCCTGGCTAAAATGTGAGCATTGCTAATGGATGACGGTTACTATTAATGGGCACACTCCCAGGATACGTTCATCTTCTCGCACGTCTGACAGTGTCACAAAATACCTGACTGTAAATAGCTCAGCAGGAGGTTGCAGTCCAAAGTGCCACTGAGACCCTGTGACAACACAGGCAAAGGCTGTGAGGCAGAGGCCACTCACCTCATGGCAGACAGGAAGCTGAGAGAGCAAGCCCGGATTCCGGGGTTTCCCTTTCTACCTTCTCTCCCCTCAGTGAATTCTCTCTGGAAGCTGCCTTGCTGACACCCCCAGAGACACACTTTTCTACTCTCCAGGACACTTTTCACTCACATTAAGTTGAAGTCAAGCCTCCTCCAGTCCTGGCTTAGGCCGCTTCTCACTTAATCCGCCTGTTAGGCTGACTCTGTTCATTTCACCCTCAAAACGAATTTGAATAAAGCTTTGACAAACCAATTTTTGTTACTATCATTTTTGTAGCTATTCCCACCCCTAGCTTCTACCTCTTTCCCCCAAAAAGGCACCATTCTATTTCCCTGGGACCCAAACACACTAAAATTATGATTATTTGCTTATTTACATAAAAAGCATTAAAAGGCAACTTTTTTAAACTCTGAAAAAGGTAAATCAAAATGAACTACTGTACTATCCATACTACTACATGTGCTACAGTCCTGTAGTGCCTGTACTATAGGACGGTTGGCAAGCCAGGCAAGGGGCTGGAGATGAAAACACACACACAGACACAGAGAAACAGACCATCCTTGAAGCCCCTTGAATCAAGAACACAAACTTTATTGTGGTCCAGGGCAGTTTATATAGGGTCACCTTAACAAATGGCCACACCCTAACTCTCAGCTGCAAGCCCGCCAGAAGCCACTTCCCTGCCATCAGGAACTCCTGAGGGTCTCGTGCTCAGAGCAGCTGCAAACACAGGAAAACAAGTTGTTTGCTTGGAGCAGCTGAAAACATAGTTGTTTACAGGAAATTCAGGGTCTGGGGGTCCACAGTCCCCAACAAATTATTTAAAAAAAAAAAACCAACAAAAGTAAAAGAAGAAAAGGTGAAAAAAGAGGGTGAGAAGACAAAAGAGGAAGGAAAAGGAGGAGAGGAGGAGAAAAGGAGGGGAGAAGGCAACAGAAGACAAAGAAGAGGAGGGGGAGGATAAATGGGGAAGGAAGAGGCAAATGGGGGACAAGGTGAAGAAGGAAGGGAAAGGGGTGGGGGATGAGGGAGCAGGGGGAGGAGGTGGAAAAGGAAGGGAAAGGATGGGGGATGAGGGAGCAGGGGCAGAGGGAGAAACAGCAGCATCTGTAGCAACAGTCTCAGGGACACACGTCTAAAGTGTGTGTCACTAGAATCCTAAAATGAAGAGAAGACAATCGGGCAGAACAAAGCAATCCTAAGCGGGGTAGGAGATACACTTTTATAGACGGATACAGCTCCCTACGCTCTAAGCAGAGCAAACATAGAGGCATCATGCCCTTACCTGGAAGTCATAAAGTTAAAGATAGGTTGGAAGTAAGACGATAATAAAATATGGACTGTAGGCGGTATCTGAGAACGCTGGGGTTGCTGTATGAGAATCAGATAAAGTGGACGCCTAGGACAGAGAATATTATCATGGCAAAGAGGGAAAATTCAGGCTGATAAAATGCCAGCAGGAAAGTAAGTCTTCTAGTCATTGGTGTGCATGCAGCTAATAATAGAACTTGGCAATGTCTGGAGCAAATACTGACAAAATTAAAGAAGAAATGGCCAATCCCATGTTCTGAAAATTTGGCACTTCTATCTCAAACATCTGCAGGAAAATCAAACAAAAACCTCATTAAGACAAAAGATATGGCTATGGTAGTCAGGCACCCCATTTAATTGGTATTATAGATTGCATCATCAAACAGCGGAAGAACAAACATTTTTTTTCCAGTGCACATGTTCATCAGAGAGATTTTATTATTAACCTTAAAGCAATTCTTAAAAAAATTGAAACCATGTAGCATATGCACACATACATACTATCCAGACTATATAAACAGCTCAGAAATCTAAATATCAAGGGGACAAGTAATGCAGTCAGTAAATGGGGAACGAGCCATAGGGACACTTCTCAAAGAAGTGTGGATGCTCAGTAGGTGCATGGAGAATTGTTTGCTATCCTGAGTGACAGGCTGAGACAGAACAAACTATCCCGAGATTCATCTCCCCTCCGTCAGAAGGACCTTCATCAAGGAAGGAGGAAAACAAATGCTGGAGAGGATACAGGGGGAGAAAACTTCCTGCAGGGTTTGTGGGAGAGCAAGTTAATACAGTCACAGGGTAGCCATGGATGCCCCGCAAAACCCTGACAGAGCCACCATAGGACCTAGCTGTACCAGTCCTGAGTACATGCACAGAATCAGTTAGAATGCAGCAGAGATATCTCTCAGCACTGTATATGTGTAGCATTGGTGCAGAACCAAGTCACAGTCACAGGTAAACATAAGAGCTGGAAAGATGAAGCAGTCTGATATAGACACAGAAAGTGGCTTAGGGGTGAGCAAAGACTCCTTAGATAAGACCATGTAAAAGCGGCCGGGCGGTGGTGGTGCACGCCTTTAATCCCAGCACTTGGGAGGCAGAGGCAGGCGGATCTTTGTGAGTTCGAGACCAGCCTGGTCTACAAGAGCTAGTTCCAGGACAGGCTCCAAAACCACAGAGAAACCCTGTCTCGAAAAACCAAAAAAAAAAAAAAAAAAAAAAAAAGACCATGTAAAAGCTAAAGTGCATCAATTAGATTCATCAAAATTAAAACTACGTTCATAAAAGGCATGGCATTTCTGAAATGAATAAGCAAGCACAGATGGTAGAAATCTCAAATATGTATCTGACAAAAAAAAAAACACTGTCTTCTGGGATATATACAAAGCTATAACAGTGGCAAAACACTGTGACCAAGGGAGCTCAACCAAAGAAAGCATTCAGTTGGGTTGACAGCTCCAGAGAGTTAGAATCCATGATGGCAAAGCCAAGGCATTGCAGCAGATACAACTGAGAGCTCACATCTTGATCTACGAGCAGCAGGAAGGGAGACACTGGGAATACTGTGGGCTTTTGAAACCTCCTTTAACAAGGCCACACCTCTAAATCCTTCCTAAACAGTTTTACCAACTGAGGACCAGGTATTCAAATTCCGGATTCTGATGGGGGACGTCTCATTTAAACGACCACACAGAATGATAGAAAGACAGGCAAGCCAATAAAAATGTGGCGGGGGAGGGTTTGCGCAGATGCTGAGGAAGAGGTACGAGAGGCTGATAAGCACGTGGAAAAGCATTTAACATTGCTCATCAGGGGAATTCCATTTTAAACCACAATATCCTTACATAATCACTAGCATAGCTAAACTTTTTACATATTCGAGATGGCAAAGAACAGCAGCACAATCAGTACTCTTGTGCTTTGTTGGTGAGAGAGCGGAAAAGGAAAGCCCTTCTAGGATGGTCTTATAGATTCTGCTAAATCAGACTGTGCCTACCTTACAACCTGACAGTTCTTGTAAACATGCTCCCAAGAGAAAGGAAATATAAATTCATAAAATACACTATATAAAAAAGCTAAGCACGCCTTTATTCCTTAGCAACCAAATCCGGGTAACAACCTAGATACGCATCAATGGAAAAAGATGAACGTAGCATAGTCATTCAGATGCTCCTGAGAAACTGGTACAGTTTGCTTTCTGCTACTGGGATAAACATTATCACTAAACGCAACGTTTATTACATCTTATAGGTCATAGTACACCCATCAAGGGATGCTAGAACAGGAACTCAAGCAGGAACTGAAGCAGAAACTACAGAGGGATACTGCTTCCTGCCGTGCTTCCTGTGGTAGTTTGAAAGAAAATGACCCCCAAAGGGAGTGGCACTATTGGGAGATATGGTCTTGTTGGAGTAGGTGTGGTCTTGTTGGTGGAAGTGTGTCACTGTGAAGGTGGGCTTTGAGGTCTCATATATGCTCAAGCCATGCCCAGTGAAACAGACCACTTCCTGTTGCCTGCCTATTGAGATGTAGGATCTCAGCTCCAGCATGATGTCTGTCTGCATGCCAGCATACTGCACCCTGATAATAATGGACTATATCTCTGAAACTGTAAGCCACCCCAATTAAATATTTTTCCTTAATAAGAATTGCCATGATCGTGGTGTCTCTTCACAGCAATAGAAACCCTAACTCAGAGACTCCCCTTGGCCTGATCAAACAACATTCTTAATACAGCTAAGGCCCACCTGCCAATAAATGGTGCTGTCCATAGTGGGTTGGGCCCTCCTCCATTGATTAGCAACCAAGATATTTACCCATGGACATGACCACAGGTCAATCTGATGGAGTCAATAGCTCAATTAAGGTTCACTCTTCCCAGGTATCTCTAGTTTTGTGTTGAACTGATAATAAAACTAATAAAACAAAAATATAACTGGTATAAAAACTAAACAAGAACAACCAATCAAAGTAATATGGTTAAATTTGAAATATGTTGAGAGAAATGGCTAAAATACATGTTTGCAGACACCACTTCTGTGAGGGTCTGGAGTAGGTGAACCATTCTGTAGTGACAAAAGTCTTTACAGTGAGTGGTACCTTGAGAAAAGATGGTTGGATTGCCTGGTGGGTACATAGAGAACTTGGCATGGCTCTGGTGACTTTGTGTGTTTTGATCGTGGTGTCAGGGCACAGTTGTATGGATTTGTGAACACTGATCAAATGACGGCCTTCAGATTGATGCATTTCATGTCATCCAAATTCATTTTACAGGAAATAAAAATATCCCCAAACAAGCATTGGATGCCCATGAACAAGTAATAAGTCCAGTCAATAAAACACAAGTTTAAGTATTTAGGGAACAGTGTCTTCATGATTGCATCTGACTTGAGAGAGTATAGGTAATAGATAGATGGATGAAGGATTGATCGATGGTAGGCGGAGAGTCAGCTGAGGCTATTCGGGATGCTGATGACAGAATCTCCATGGTGACTTTTCCTTTGGTCAACTTTTCTATGTCTACATTTTTCCTAATAAAATGTTGCGCAGACCTCAACCTTAACCACTCAGTTGTTTAGAATCCAGACCCACAGATGATGACTCTTCCATTTGACACTTACACAGTATAGCATCACCGGCACATGGTGATAATAAAAAACAGATCAACTTCTATTTGAGTGTATTATTGTTTCTGCATTCTCAATAGCAACTCACACACACCCTATTGCCTACACCCAGGGTGGACCCTCTCACTATATCCTCCTGGTACACCAAAGCATAGTCACAAGAATCAAAGCCAGACATGCCTGGTTCCCAAGCCCTTCCCATTACACGCTGCCCTGCTAGCTTCACTGCCAGCTACACAATGATGACAGAGACAGGATTATCGCCTGCAAGGAGAACATAGCGTAATGTGTGTATCTGACACAGGACAACAGTTATAGATTTTCAAATAACACACTAAGAAAATGGAAAAGCTTCTTGGGAATTGTCATACCTAAGGTATACTCTTCAGAAATTCCCACAGGCGAGTTTCCCATTGTTCATAAGCTCATGTCCAAATTATTTTTATTTATTTAATTATGATGATGATGATGATGATGATGATTTTGATTTTTTTTTCAAGACAGGGTTTCTCTGTGTAGCTTTGGAGCCTGTCCTGGAACTTGCTCTGTAGACCAGGCTGGTTTTGAGCTCACAGAGATTCACCAGTCTCTGCCTCCCAAGTGCTGGAATTAAGGGTGTGGGCCACCACCGCCTGACTCAAATTCTTTACCACAGCCTAGACCCTCTGTGAACTGATAGCGTCTAAATTTCTGTACCATCAGTGTATTGCTGAGTCTGTCTTATTCTGTGCGGACAGAATGCTGCAGAGTCACAGTGAACAAAAGGATCGCTTCTTACAGCTTTGCAAGATTGGGTGGGTGGGTTCCGCATTGTCAGGACTTTATTATGGCATTATCCTGTGTTGAAAGATGAATGAAAGAAAGATGGGCAGAAAGAGAGAGAGAGAGAGAGAACTTGGCAGAGAGATAGAAGAGGTGTAAGCACCTACTCCAGAATCAATGCCATTAATACCTGTTGGAGACAGAACCCTGTGGTCCAGCCACCTATGAAAGTTCCTGCCTCTTAATGCAATTGTTATGGCAATTCAAGTTTAACAGAAGGTTTAGAACAGACAAATATTCAAACCACATACCCTATGGCCATCAAGCACGCAGCGTGCGTGTACACACACACACACACACACACATACCAGTAGTCTACTTCCTATTTTTATTGTACTCCTTCCTGCCTTCTGGCTTTCCCCAGGCAGTTCCTTCTCCCTTGAAGGTTCCTCCCATCTCGTCTAACCTAATCCTTCTTCTCTTGTGTAAATCTAGCTACCATCTAATGTGATCAGGATCTATATTTGATGTGTTTCTGACAGTAACCCCTTGGAGGGAGCAGAGGACACCCTGAGTGAGTCAAGTCTTGAGTGAATGTGATTTTGACACATGCACAGTCTGCCCAGGACTCTGAGACCAATTGGCCCATGCTACACTGGCAAAGCCATCACCCACATGGGCCAGGTTCACGAAAGATGGCAAAGCTTTCCCCAGGAAAGAAAGTTTATAAAGAACTTATTGGTGTGTACAGAGACTAGCAACCACAGCCTATGTCTCCTGATGTTCCGGCCTGAGACCGTTCACCCACAATGACTATCAACCCATCTCCCTGTGCTATACCTAATACACATGCTGAGGTCCTGGGCTGCAGCTGTTAGAACTCCACCTGCTCTTAGCAGTGTGTGTGTGTGTGTGTGTTTCCTGTATGCATTCCTTCACCACCCCTGTCAGAGTTCTAGGACCCAAGCTGTTCAGGTCAAGGCAATGCAGGAGGCAATCAACAAATATTTGCCAGGTAAATAAAACCTACAGATGCAGGGAAGTAGATGAATCCATAATTGGGCGAAGGGTGGGAACGTCTCACCATGTTATATGAACTGAGGATGGGAAGGAACAGAGGGAGGCCAATCTCTGAGTCAAAAGCCCAAGGGAGGAGGAACGAAAAGGCAAAAGGATGCAAGTGTCAGGCATTTCCTGGTGTTCAAGTGTTTAATGGAATTTTTAAAGTCAGCTCTCCAGAGGCTCTCATAGTTGGCCGGCAGGAAAGTGGGTGTGGACTGTGTCTTCTAGGAAGGATGGAGAAAGTGTTAACAAAACTTCTCACCAGCTACATCTGTGAGGATAGCTTTCTAAGGGGTGTTCCTTTTCTACTATTTTACAACCCCAATAAGGCCGAAACTGGTTTCTGGTCAGAATCCCAAGGCTTTCCACTTTCTCACTAACAAAGAGCAGCCTTACCTTTGCATCTTGTGACCAAATATGTAGATCATGTGACTCTAACACCCCAGAGCATGCAGAGCGCCCCCAAAGGATTGGCACGGCGAGCAGAGAGAAGTGGAGGGAGGTGAGACTTTGTAATCGAGACCACGTTCATTTCTGCCCCATTTCCTGATGGAACGTGGGGGCCTTTTTGCAATTTCAAAGCTCTGCCAAACGTGTGTGTGCATGCAGACTTTAGCCCTGCACCGTTTAAGTTTCTGTTTACGGATCCCTTGACACATTCCATTCTAATAAATGACTACGTGAACAATGGACGCTAACCCAATCCACACAATGACCTAGTCACCCGGTGGCAGATTGTTCTTGCAACACTGGGAGTCCTGTAGGCAACTTTCTGTAATAAGGATAATCAAGTCATTTTGCGTTCATGGCCACAGCAAAGTTTCAAATTTCTCAGCTTTTCCCATTGGCTTTCTTGTCAACCAAGTCTGAATTTTAATTTCTGGATAGCTGTAAAATTAGGGTACCAGAAAACTGGAGTCCTGCTGAGTCCCATGACATACCAAGCAGATACTGCTACTCACTCCCCACGACTCATTCCACCAGGCCCATCACTACCAATCAACTGAGATTGTACCAGAGTTGAAATCTATTTGCTCTCCTAGAACAAGACAGCCCATGGCTCACTACAGCTAATCTCTAAAACAGTGGATCTTAACCTTCCTAATCCTGCCACCCTTTAATCCAGTTCCCATGTTGTGGTGACCTCCAACCATAAAATTATTTCCATTGTTACTTCATAACTGTAATTTTGCTATTGTTATGAATCATTTTGTCTGTGTTTTCCGACAGTCTCAGGTGATCCTGGGAAAGGGTTATTAGACCCCCGAGGGGGCCATAAAGTGCACGTTGAGATGTACTGCTCTAAAATCTGTAGCTGCGAAGTCCGCCTGTACAAAGCAATAGCCCCCAACTCAGAAGCATATCAATTTATAACTTTTTTTTGAGACAGCAGCTCCCACATAACCCCATCTGTCCTGGACGTCACTTTGTAGAGCAGGCTGGCCTCAAATTCACAGAGATCTGCCTGCCTCTGCCTCCTGACTGCTGAGATTAAAGGCATGCCCAGGATTTATAATGTTTAAATTTAGGGACATTCCTAAATATACAGAGATTGAATAAGAGCAAAAATAATTTTACTGAGAATCCCTGTTGTGTTTTTATCAAACTTTGATTGTACAGATAAATGAACATCTCCATCTTTTTTTTTTTTACCATTCCAATGTTTAAGTAACAATCCACTAGACACCATGTGCCCCTGTCCCTTATCTCCACTACTTCTCCATTCTTCCTGAGGTCATGGAGATGCTTGGGTAGTCCTATCCCAGCACTCTGGGTAACAGGACCCTCGGTGCCTGTCGCTCTCCCATCAACATCTCCCTCAAGGAAGAATTAATCAAGTCAGCCAAACTGATGTATACACAATACCTAGCAGTTCACTGATTACCTAGCAATATGCTTTGGCTTCGTTGTAGACAATGCTCCAAATCAAAGAAACGTGTTACCCAGCAGCAGAAGTGTTTCCCAATGACAAGGGTTAGAAAGCTGTTGGGGAGAAGGCGTGAGGAAAGGGATCTTCTCAGGCTCCCTAACTCTCCTCTAAGGATGATGGCCAATCCCGCCCTCTTTCAACACCAGCTCCTTGCCTTCTGCAGGTATTTTTGCAAGCATGTGGTGTATGGTTTGTGAACAACCCAAAACAATAAGCCAAGTACCTGGATATATGAAGAGGGTTGAACACTACCCAGATTTCAAAATCAGAAACGATGTCTTGGGAATGTGTAAGCTCCCTGCTCACCAGGAGAGCTCTCATACCCGAAGGAATTTGAGGAACAGCTCCTTCAATGAAAGCTTGGCAGAGCTAGCTATATTAGTATTTACATTCTTCTAGTTTTATTGCTATTTCCCAACAGGATTGTAAAGTGCCCGAGAGTAAAGATGAGATTTCATATTTTTAAAACTCCCCAAGGATATTCTTGCTCTATATTTTAAATGATATCTCTTTTTGAGCAATGTTTCCCAGTTAATATTATAAAAGAGCTAGTATTGTCATCAGAGATGGGGAGAAATCAATGAAGTAGACATTCATTGGGTATTTAAATTTCATATGAATTAAACAAGCACAATAACTTTTTCTTTGCCCAAATTTTACCCCTTTCCTTCCTAATGCTGTGACCTTTTAATACAGTTCCTCATGTTATGGTGACCCCCCAATCATAAAATTATTTCATTGCTACCTTATAACTGCAGTTTTGCCACTGTTATGGATCACAATGTATATATTTGATATGTAGGCTATCTGATATATGATCTGTGAGGTCAAGCCCCACTGGTTGAGAACCACTGCCCTAGGGCTTGCACAGGGTCACCACACAGTGTGTGCAAACCATCAGCATTTTCTTTACTACAGCGCTATGACTTCGTTACATGGTAGCAGCAGAATGATCGCCTCTAGGACTGGCCACGGTGACCGCACATAGACGTTTGCTTTGCACACAATTCCTTGAGGACATACCTACTCAAGTGAATTCAAGCAACATTTTCTCTGTTCTGATTTACATCAGTTGTTGTCGCAAGGTCGGCTAGGAGATTTTTGGCGCAATGACAGTAGTTCCATACAATCAATGAACTGATATAAGAGAAACATTTAATGTTTTTAAACCTTTTTCTGTAAGAGCGGAAAGACCCTCAGAGAGGACCTTCCCTCAGGAGGAGACCCCTAAACCCAAGGGACAGTCCGAGACCACTGGCTGCAAGGGCAAGAGGTTTTTTTATTGAGAAGTGCACAGGTACCTGCAGGCGTCAGAGTCTATTTGGAAGACTTGCACGCCCTCAGGCTGGGCAGGGGGTCTTTTATATGGAAACGGGTGGCAGAAGCAGGCATACAGAAGCAGATGCATGGTTACAGGGATCCCATTGGTCAGTTCGAATGAGGCGATGGGTTTACTTGGGGACAAGTTCCTCGGGGACATGAAGATCTAATAATAGCTGACTTGGCTCTATCTAGGGCACATGTAGTTTTTCCCAGAACTTTTCATTCCCCTCCTAGGCCTGATGTCTGACCACAGATATCCTGTTTGGCAGCCTAGGAGTACCGACTTTACTTTGAACTTATACTTATTTGTGTGAAAGCCTTGCAAAATGGCGTTACAGCAGCTAAGCTGGGGTCTTTCAGAGCATTTGCTCTAAAGTTTATGTTCTTGTGTGTCATTTGAAATCAAAGAGACTTGTACCTTTCATGTGTGTGTGCACGTGTAAACACTAAAATGACTTATACAAACAACTCAGAGTTTTTAAAGAACAAACCACACCTTCAATTGGCCCAAGGAGTATATGCTTGTTGGTGGAAGGAACAGTTTAAAAGCTACCACTGGAAGCCACACTCTGGATCCGAAGTTTCTGCGTATTTGGTGTGGTTTGCAGTCTTCCGACCCAAAGCATGAAGATGGTGCACTTGCAGGCAGCCATGTAGTAGCTGGGGTCAGTTAGGTCCTTAGTCAGGGTAGCTCCGGGGCTGGTGAACTACCCAGAAAAAGGCAGACCAGAAATGAATTGGTCTTTGTAGGCCACACGATTCCTGTTGTGGCTCGTCTACTGGTGTATGAAGACAGCCATAGTCAACACATCACACAGAGAGTGAGGCTGTGTCTCAATAACAGATGCCCAATAACAGCAGATCAGTCACCAGGGGCTGACATTCCCAGCATGCAGTGTGGTCAACACTGAAAAAAATCTGTGCTTAGGACATCAGTAGAGTCCAGATGCACCCCTTCACCTTAGGGTAATTCTCATGAGATGCTCCTAAAGGGGCTTTTCATGGTGAATATCTTCCTTTAAAATATTCCCGTAGCTGAATCATTATTAGAATCATTAAAATAAAAAGAGAGAAAACAGAGAGGTAGAGAGGAGGTGGAAAAGGAAGTGGAGACATAATGGAGGGACGGGTGGGCAAGAGAGAGAAGGGAAGAGAGAAGAAGAATTAGTTTCTCAGGAGATAGACGCTGCTTATATAGGCGTGGTCTGTGCAAGCCTGCAGGGCAGAAGGGGTCTGCTGACAGGGCAGCTGAGATAGTAACGAGGTCTCCGCAGGCAGCGGTCTGTATACTGTAAAGTACCTGGCAAGCAGAGTGCAGACTCTGGAAACATGAGAGCTAAAATTTAAGAGTCTCCTGCTCTATCAACTAAACTAGCAGGCGTCTGGGAGCCAAGATTTAGACGCCACTGACTGATCTTCGGCACACCGCTTCATCCACCCCCACCCCGTGTTTTCCTCTGTAAAATGTAATAAGGATACCGCTCCTTGCAAGATATGTAAAAGCAATGAAATGATCTTGAATATTTTCTATAATATAAATGTCCAGTAAATGGAATATTTTTATATCAACTAGAAATGAAAAGTACAACCAAAGCAGTACTAGCTGCTATATACACTGTTGCTGTAATGAAATATCTCACCAAGGCAGCTTACAGAGGAAGGTTTACTTTGGATTATAGCTCCGGAGAATTAGAGGCCATAATGGTGGCGGCAACATGGTAGCAGGCAGCCAGAGTGGGAAGCTGAAAGGTTATATATCAAACATATGTGTTGCAAGATATTTGATTACACTGTGTAAAGATATGCCACTGTGCTTACTTTGATGAAAAGCTAAATGGCCAATAGCTAGGCAGGAAGTATAGGCAGGACTTCCAGACAGAGCTCTGGGAAGAAGAAAAGGGGAGTCGCCGACTGGAAGCAGAGGAAGTGGGACATGCAGGGGGTGAGGAGGTAAAAGCCATGAATCATCTGGCAACACACAGACTAAAAGAAATGGGTTAATTTAAGTTAGAATAGCTAGCAAAAAACAAACCTTAGCTAAGGCCAAGCTTTTGTCATTAATAAGAAGTCTGTGTTGGTATTTGAGAGCTGTCTGGCAGAACAGAGAAAGACTCATTACACACGTGCATAAAACAGAAAGAGCCAACTGGACATAGGCGGGGTTATGAACTCTCCCATCTCCAACAGCTACTTCCTCCAACAAGGCCACACCTCCTAAACCTCTCTCCACAGTGCCACCAACTGGGAACCAAGTGTTCAAATGTCTGGGCCTATGAGGAACATTTCTCATCCAAACTGCTATAAAAGTCCTAGAAGAAGGAAGAACAGAGTGCAAAGCCCACGACACCAGGCTTCCGTTTTAGAATTCTGTTCTCCTGCTCTGGTCATTTCATTCAGCATGTTTCTCAAGCACCTCTCACATTGGTGTCTCTGCAGAGTTTCTGTTCTGAAAATGGACAATTCCTCACTTCTAAGGAGAGAAAGTTGAGAAGAGCTGGGTGCTTTATACTTGTGGGTAGTGCCTACATTTGAGTGGCAAACCAATTTTGTCCTTTTTGGGTTGGTGATATCAGAGATGACACTTACAAGAGAAAAAAAAAACCATTGTCTTCCCTCACCAGCTGCTGCCTATGAGGCTCTGCCAAGGCGCAGATTGTTGGAAGACTAGGGAAAGATGAAGGATAGGTGCTTTGGTTCCTACCTGCCTCCTGTGACATGGGAGATTCATGTGTCCCATACAGACTTCCTTGTTCTGGCGGCATCTGTGTGTCTGCAGTACTCTGCCCTCCAGTCACCCTTGCTGCTCACAGACACCCACAGACAGCAGGGAAAACCCCACACCGCCCTCCTCCCACTCTCTAATTTACCTTCTCTGCTCTATCCGTTTCTCCTGTTTGCTTCTGGTTTCCTAACATCTGATCAGTGGTACTTATTATACTTATTTGAAATTGTAGGAATTGCTGGTACGCTTTCTTACTTTTTTTAAAAAATCATTTATATATGTTTCTTTTTGTTTTGTCTTTTATTTGTTTGGGTTTTTTTGTTTGTTTTTATTTTTTAGGGAGAGAGAACAGCACATATGTCCCATAGTGGATGTGTGTGGTACTCGGAGGACAACTTTTTGGAGCTGATTGTCACGTTCCACTCTGTGGCTTCTAGAGATGGAGCTCAGGTCTTCAGACTTGGTTGCAAGCATCCTTATCCTCTGACTGCCTCACCGGCCCTCAGTATGGTTTCCATGAACTGACAGCCCCCTGGCTGTGTGTGCAATTAAAGGGTAAGTCATGAGGTACATTACCAGTTCCACAACTTCTCTCTGTTTCATGGAATGGGCTTTGTAATCGTGCTTTTATAAGGGAAGAAAACCAACAAGGAAAGACTTTTTAAAAAAAAATACAAGAGAGAAAAACTAAGAAGCCAGTTAAAGCTGACCCTGAAATGTGCCCCCCATCAAGACATCCCTTTCATTACTCTCTGCCTCAATCCCACCCCAACCTAATCCCTCATGTTCCCACCCTCCCCCAGTTTGCCCAGGAGATCTCTTCTATTTCCATTCCCAGGGAGATTCATGTGTCCCATCTTGGGCCCTCCTTGTTATCTAACCTCTGTGGATCTATGGATTATAGCACGGTTATTCTTTACTTTACAACTACTATCAATTTATGAATGAGTACAAACTATATTTGTCTTTCTGGGTCTGGGTTACCTCACTCAGGATGACTTTTTCTAATTCTACCCATTTGCCTTCGAATTTCATGATGTCATTGTTTTTAACAGCTGCTTAATACCCCCATTGTGTAAATGTACCACATTTTCCTTATCATTTCTTTGGTTGAGGAAATCTATATTGTTTCTAGGCTCTGGCTATTACAAATATGGCTACGAACAGAGTTGAACAAGTGTCCTTGTGATATGATTAAATATCCTTTGGGTATATGCTCAAGAGTGGTATAGGTTATATATATCCTCAAAAATTCTACCAGGGAACTCCTACAGCTGATAAACAGCTTTAGTGAAATGACTGGATACAAGATTAATTCCAAAAATCAGTATCCTTTCCATATACAAATAATAAACTGGCTGAGAAAGAAATCAGGGAAACAACATCCTTCACAATAGCCACAAACATAAAATATCTTGGAGTAACTCTAACCAAGCAAGTAAAAGACCCATATGACAAGAACTTCAAGTCTTTGAAGAAAGAAATTAGAGACGATATCAGAAGATAGAAAGATCTCCCATTCTCATGGATTAGTAGGATTTACAGTAAAAATGGCTATCTTACCAAAAGCAACCCATGGACTCAATGCAATCCCCATCAAAATTCCAACACAATTCTTCACAGACCTTGAAAGAAAGCTACTCAAATTCATATAGAAAAACAGAAAACACAGGATAGCTAAAACAATCCTGTACAATAAAGGAACTTTCAGAGGTTTCATGATTCCTGATGTCTATTATAAAGCTCTATTATAAAGCTATAATAACAAAATAGTGGAACTTCCTCACTAATTTATATAGCTCATTCTTTCTCAGGCATGCTCTGTAACATGGAGGTCTACCTACAACTTCATGGATGGCATAGCACATTAGCTATGAGCTTCAGCCTTTCTATGTAATATTTTTATTAATTCTTTAAGAATTTCACATAAGAATGTAATGTATTGTGATCATATTTCCACTCCACTCCTCCCGCTAGCTCCTCCAGATCCACCCCGACCCCTCTCAACTTCCTGCACTCTTTTTTCTTTTTATAACCCGCCTAGTCCAGTTTGTGTTGCTCATAAACTCATGGGTTTGGGCCATCCACTGGAGCTTGATCAACACACCAGAGGCCACGCCCTTAAAGACAACTGGCTCTCCTTCCCCCTTGAAGCCATCATCTAGGGGTGGGTACTCATGAGTTGTTGACTGGCTTGACTTTGCACAGGTCTTGTGTAGCCAACCACAGCTGCTCTGAGTTTGTGAGTGCCGCAGTTCTGTCATGTCCAGAAACCACTATTTTCTATAGATAGATTCTTTGGGACCTCTGGCTCTTTTACTCTTTAAATCCCCTCTCCCATGGTGATCCCTGAACTTTGGGAGAAGAGGGGTGATATATATGTCACATTTGTAGCCGAGCACTCCACAGATACTTGTTCTTCTGCACTTTGGCTAGTTATGAGTCTGTATCAAACACCGTCTACTGCACAAAGAAACTTCCCTGATGATATCTTGGAACATTATTCTATGGGTAGAGTGTACATACTCAGAATTTAGAAGATAGTTTGATTCTATGTCCAGTTAGCAAAAAAAAAAAAAGTAATAGCCTTACTCCTAGAGCCTATGAACACCCCAGCTACCAGTTATTGGCCAGATTTATAGTACCAGGTATGCATTTCCTTGGAAATTGGTTAGTTACCCCCTAATATTCATTCCAGTATTGCACCCATGGGCATATTACTGCATTCCCCGAGTTCGCAGCTAGGTAAGACTACTACCAAATATTCTCCCTCAGCATCCCATAAAGGGTCTTATAGTCCTATGAACGCTAACCAGAAGCAGAAATTTTTGGTTAGTCAGTACCGAATTGATTTCTCCATGTTCTCTGACTGATGTCTTTGGCAGTAGGGTCTTACCATCAAGTTCCAGTGGGCAACCAAGAGCTCCATGGTGGTACCTTGAATTTGGGAGGTGGGAGGTCCTGTGGAACCCTAGGGTGGTTTGAAAGAAAATGGCCCCCAAAGAGAGTGGCACTATTTGGAGGTATGGCCTTGTTGGAAGAAGTGTGTCACTGTGGAGGTGGATTTTGAGGTTTCATGTTATGCTCAAGATACCCCTCAGTGTCTCAGACCATTTCCTGTTACCTGCCTATCAAGATGTAGGACTCTCAGCTCCAGCACCATATCTGCCTGCACGCCACCATGTCACACCATGATAATGGACTAAACCTCTGAAGATGTTAGCCAACCTAATTAAATGTTTTTACTTTATAAGAGTTGCCATGGTCATGGTGTCTCTTCACAGCAATATAAACCCTACCTAAGACAGACCCCAGAGGTATACTCTAGCATTCCACACCTGGCACTGTGTTTCTGATCTGTGATTTCTGACAGGACCATAGTCCCTATGTAAATTAAATCATATTAAATCATATTAGATAGGGAGATAGGGAGTTGATAAAATTGTGGATTTCCATGTGTATTTCCAAACATCATCAGCGGTAGTTAGCCCTACCCTGGGTCTCTCCTTCACTCCCCCTGCCTCCCTCTCCTCCCTCCCTCTCCCCACTTAAGCTCCCTCCCCATTATTCCCCACTTTCCCCACATCACTGTGTGCTATGATCAGTCTCTCGACAGGTTTTTCTTCCTCCTCCCACAGTGGCCCCTTTCTAGTTCTCCATGTTCGACAGACTCCAAATTAAACAGAGCTAAACCCAAGAGCCACATATAAGAGAATGCGCAATGTTTGTCTTTCTGGCCCTAAGTTACCGCACTTAAAATAATTAAGTCATGTGTTTTCACGAGAACTCTCAAGTCAGAGGTCGGGGAACTATGCAACTTGTTTTCAAGTTGAGCATCTGTATTACAGATAAGGGTGGTGTGCAGAAGGGGCGATACTTTATATAAAAATGTCAACTATGTTAATGACACTCTCAACTTCAGATTTTTTAGAAGGAAGAAAGCATTCTCTGCAGGTCCTCTCTATTTCTGTGTGTGTGTGTGTGTGTGTGTGCACAAGCGTACACGTGTTTGAACTCAAGACATGAATGCATGAATTCAGAGTGCTTTAGAATCGCAGAACTTGGGAAATTATGGGATTTTATTTTTTAGTCAGGTTCTCATTATGCAGCCCTTGCTGGCCTGGAACTCACTGTGTAGACCAGACTGGTCTTGAACTCATAGAGATCTGTGTGCTTCTGCCTCCCAAATGCTAAGATTAAAGTGCCAGACACTATGCCTGACTTAGATTAAGATATTTTACAGGGTATTCTCTCTCACCCACCTCAGTTTATGGCTAAAGAAATTGAAAAGTGTCAGAGCCCAGCACAACCATCTAGTTCATGCTAGACAGTTCTAGAACACAGGCTATTTTAGCTGGAGAGATAGCTCAGCTGCCAGAGGACCTGAGTTGTGTTCCCACACGAGCAATTAACAGCTGTAACTCCAGTTCCCAAGAATCTGACAGCCTCACCTTGCCTCCAAAGCCACCTGCACACCTGTAGTGCACATAAATGCACACAAGCAAATGCATACACACATAAAAAGTCTTTTTTAAACAATGACTTCTCGAATTTTGCATGCAAATGGATGGAAATAGAAAACACTATCCTGAGTGAGGTAACCCAGACCCAAAAAGATGAACATGGGATGTACTCACTCATAATTGGTTTCTAACCATAAATAACGGTCACGGAGTATATAGTGGTGAACCTAAAGAAGCTAAATAAGAAGGTGAACCCAAGGAAAAACATATAATTATCCTCTTGGCTATGGGAAGTAGACAAAATTGCCGGGGAGAAAATTTGGGATCTTGGGGGTGGGGTGGGATGGGAGTATCGGGGGATGGGGAGAGAAAAGTGAGAAGGGGAGGATGAGGGAAACCTGGGGAAACAGGATGATTGGGATAAAGGAAGGTTGGATAGGGGAACACAGAAGCACAATTCTTAGTTAAGGGAGCCACCTTAGGGTTGGCAAGAGACTTGAACCTAGAGTGGCTCCCAGGAGCCCAAGGCGAGGTCCCCAGTTAGTTCCTTGGGCAGCTGAGGATAGGGAACCTGAAATGACCCTATCCTACAGCAATGCTGACGAATAGCTTGCATATCACCATAGAACCTTCATCTGGTGATGGATGGAGAGAGTCACAGAGACCCACACTGGAGCACCGGACTGAGCTCCCAAGTTCCCAATGAGGAGCGGAAGGAGGGAGAACATGAGCAAGGAAGTCAGGACCACGAGGGGTGCACCCAACCACTGAGACAGTGTGACTGATCTATTGGGAGCTCACCAAGGCCAGATGGAATGAGACGGAAGAAGCATGGGATAAAACCAGACTCTCTGAACATGGTGAACAATGGGGGCTGATGAGAAGCCAAGGACAATGGCCCGGGGTTTTGATCCTACTTCAAGTTCGGGCTTTGTGGGAGCCTAGCCACCTTGGATGTTCACCTTCCTAGACATGGACGGAGGGGGGAGGACCTTGGACTTTCCACAGGGCAGGAAACCCTGACTGCTCTTTGGACTGGAGAGGGAGGGGGAGAGGAGTGGGGGGAGGAGGAGAAGGGTGGGACGAGGGGGAGGGAAATGGGAGGCTGGGAGGAGGTGGAAACTTTTTTTTTCTTTTTCTCAATTAAAAAAAAATAATTTTCTATAGCAAAAAAAAAAGTCTTTTTAAAAAAGTGTGCTCTTGTGACTTTGCACCATCCCTCATATGACTTGCCTCCGTCGCTCTTACAGTCACCAGAATAGGTCACCCACCCTTCGCCTGAGCTGGGTGTCTGCTAGTGATGGTTTTGTATTCACACACACACCCCTGCTCCATTTGGAAAGATGGGAGCTGCACACTTTGACTTCAGCAGTTGAATGGGACATTGTTCGATGGAACCGTGTGGGCAGGGAGGCTAACAAACAGCCAGTTGCCAACTCTGAAGCAAACATGCTCTCTTTATCACCTCATGTCGTTTTTGACGTAATGAGCATGGCTTCCAATTTTCCTTGCAAATGGGTACACCGGTGACCATGGCAACTGGCATGCTTCAAAGATGTCCTGTTAAGACCTTTGAAAGGCCACAGACATTTATATGAGGCGGGCACAGCCATGCCAACTAGCGCCTAACAAGCACCCAACTAGTCAGTGTTGTTCAAAATCAAGCAGCCTCGGAATAACATTTGTGGTTCGTTAAATAGAAATGAATAGGGGTCCATTAGGAAGGAGAAAGGGGAGTGTTTTATATACAGCTGTGTCTTGAGGCAACACAGAGAATACTCAAACAGCTGCACATGTGTGGAAAATCTGCCTTTCCTTCCTCACCATCATTTCATCTCTGCCCCTCCTCCCTTCTTCCCTCCCTTTCTTTCTCTTGTATAGGTTTTCGGGTACTCAGTCATGGGTTCTGATGCTGGCCAACACAGGAGTCTTGCCTTTTCCTTCCTGCTGCTCGGTAGCACTTTTGTATTTTCAAGTGTTCTCGGTTTGTTGGTAAACTGCACTTGTGGAAAACAGATGCATTCTGTCTCTTCATGATGAAAGACATGGGGCTCGTGGCTTAGTACTGTTAGAGGGGAAAATAAGCTTTTAAAACTCTGTGCCTGCCTGGAATGAGACTCTAAAGGTTAAAAAAAAAATTGAAAGATGAATTGTGGGTTTGGGTGCAGCTAAAGAGGAAAGAAAAACAAGAAAAGATTCAGAGAATCTCTTGGGACAGTCTTTCCTTGGGTCCCCACCCACCTTTTAAGAGATTTTTTCCCCTTCATTATGGAACAGAAAAAGGATCTGGTGAAGGGGGGCTGGTGACAGAGGCTGGGAATAGAGAAAAGACTTTTTTTTTTGAGCCATTAGTCAGCATCTTAAGCTCATACCTTTCTGGGGCAGTGGTCTGTTTCAGCTCTTTGACAGATGAACCTACAAACATTGATCTTTTTGAGAATTTTACACGTGAGTACTGTACTCAGACGATGGGTGCTCAGAGAAGAGGTTCAGCAACATGGGCTCCACCTTGTGTTTTTTCCTTTTGAAAAGCAACTCAGTTCCCCCAGGAGCCCAGCTTTTCCAAGACTGTCTTCAGAATGGAAAATATGCTGCCTAATTCCCACCCTCTCCCTTTCGTTTGCAGAAATGGTTAAATATTCACCAGAGAATTCTCCAAATGGTCCAAGAGCCTGTATTATTCAGAAACCTGTGAACTACAAAGAATTCAAAGATTCAAAGTAATGGTGGATTCAAATAAGTACAATGTTTTTTGTCTGTTTGTTTGTTTTTATATCCCAACCATTCTTTCCCTTCCTTCCTTCCTCTCCTCCTAGTCCTTCTCCCCCCCCCCCCGCCCCAATCTACTCCTCCTCTGCTTCTCTTCAGAGAAGGGTGGACTTCCCATGGATATCAGCCTGCCATACTATATCAAACTGCAGTGAGGCTAGGCATCTCCTCTCCTGTTAAGGCACTGAAGTTAAGATGCATGCCTGTGAACCCAACATCTCCCCCTCCCTTTCTGGTTCATGCCCTATCCATTGTATACTCTCCATACATGATGCAGCAGAGACTCTCAGTGGATGGTTGTATGACTGGAAGCCATGTGGAGTACTATTCTCTTTGAAATTACCAGGAGGACTTGATCCCATCTTTTGTGTCCTCAGGGTACCAGTCTGCCGCATACCAATAAAGAACTAGCCATGATGGTACAAAGCTGTAACTACTACAGCATGCGGCATGAGAGAGGATGAGACACCATGACCACAGCAACTGGCAAAAGCAAGCATTTAACTGGGGCTTGCTTACAGTTTCAGAGGTTTAGTCCAATGTCAACATGGTGGGGAGCATGGCAGCATGCAAGGATACATAGTGCTGGAGAAGTAGCTGAGAGTTCTACACCACATCTGTGGGCAGTATGGAGAGAGAGAGAGAGAGAGAGAGAGAGAGAGAGAGAGAGAGAGAGAGAGTCAGTCACTGGGTTTGGCCTTTGTTTTTTAAATCTTAAAGCCCACCCTCAGTGACATATTTCCTCCAACAAGGCCACATCTCCAAACCCTGTCAAGTAGTGGCACTTCCTGATGCTCAAGCAATCAAACAGATGAGCCTATGGGGGCCATTCTTATTCAAACCACCACACTTGGTATCTCATCCACTTTCATGTCCCACTCAAACAGGTATTGTTTGGCTATAGCAGAGCTACATAAAACATGACCAGTGGATTTTAGTATAAAATTCACCAATGAACCTATGTTGACTTAGTCAGACAAGAGCAGCAAAGGACTTTTCATTGCTTTAAAGAAAATATCAACTAGAATTGCTTAGTCTACATCTTGCTTCCCTGCCCCCACTGTGGTTAGGATAGCTGGAGGAGTTGCTGTCTACCCTCAGCTCAACATCCCCCAGTCAGCCAACAGCCCTGCCGCTCCTGAGAAGCTGCAGACATGAGAGATCAGCTTCTCAAAGTGTGGCCACTTGGGATGTGAAATGATGAAACCAAAGGGTCTCCATTTTCCTTTTCCTCCTCTTCTTCCAATGTCACTTCCCAAATCCTGGGAACCTCTGTGTGTGTGTCTGTGTGTGTGTGTGTGTGTGTGTGTGTGTGTGTGTGTGTGTGTGTGT
>JABTXL010000002.1:48201172-48218812 GCA_025134845.1 Neodon shergylaensis | reverse complement strand
TGTGTGTGTGTGTGTGTGTGTGTGTGTGTGTGTGTGTGTGTGTGTGTGCTAGGTACTCTCTCTTTCTCTTTATTCTGGTAACAGGCTCAGCTACATCCTCCTTTGGTCTAAACAGTGATTCTTCAACCTTTGGAGCAAAACTCATGGGTATCAGTTACTTCTCTTGCCATTGAAGACAAAAAGATCTAGCAAAGGGAACTTAGGGAAGGAGGGAAGGAAGGAGGAAGGGAGGGAGGTAAGGAGAGGGGAAAGGAGGAATGGAGGAGTTATCCTGATTCATCATTTGTAAAGGGTACAGTCGATCGTGGTGGGTTAAGCCTTGCCAACAGAGCACATGCCGCAGCTGGTCACATTGCTTTCACAGACAGGAAGCAGGAGGAGATGAGCGGTGGCGGTGCTCAGCTCCTCCCCTTCTATTCAGGCTAGCATCCGCACCGGATGCTCACACTCATGGTGACTCCTTCTCTGGAAACACAACCCAAAGGGGTCTCCTAGGTGATCCGAAATTCCGTGAAGCTGACATGTCAATACACATCACACCAGTGAAAGCTGCTTTAAGAACCAGGCTGGTTGCATAACTGCTCTGTTTAAAGCTTGAAGTACAGCCTGATCGTCAGCATTTTTAACACTCCTCTCCCTCCACAATCCTGCTACAAGCGATGCAGAGAGAAGTACAGGCAGGCACCAGCCAAGCACACCAAAGCATGGTGCATGTCTTTAGGGAAGAACTAGAACGGGAGTCTAATTTTCTCCTGCACATCTTTTTTTTTTTTACCCGACCCACCACTTGGATTCTGATGGTCCCAAGACTCTGTAGAGTCTCCCTATTGGCTCTTGTCAGTACTATGCATAATAATAATAATAATAATAATAATAATAATAATAAAAGTGTTCATTGAAGACTGAGATGTTTGTCTCTTGTCCTTGGTTTACATCAAGGCTTCAGACACATATTTCCTCCTAGAGGTTCCTCAGCCTTAACATGTCTGAAGTGGAATTCAGAGAATGCAATTCATAAGACAGAGACCAGGGAATCAAAGAATCTGTCTTTCATTGTGGTGAGCTACCTGAACCAGCTACTGAGCCAGCTATTGGAGGAGGACCTTTCTCACACTTGCCCTAGGAGTTGAAGAGCTCTGTCTACCAGGTGGGTTAAAGAGAAGGAATAAAAACTGGGAATCAAAGAGCCACTGGACAGCCGATAAGCTCCACCTTTCCCCCAGGTTCCCAGCCTGTGTGCAATGAGAGCTGAAGCCTGCAAGGGATGCCAGGAAGAGCTCAGGCACCTGCAGATTCCTCTCAGGCCGACTTGGGAGTGAGATCCAGACAGGGGAGCTAGCCTCCACCCTCCATTGCCATTCTCTTCCTTGTTGTCCTGGCCAGCCCCAGACCAGGGTGGTGGCAGAGGTCACAGGGGACAAATACTTTCTTCTTTTAGAATCTGTTTTCACTCCCCTAGCTGTGGGTTTCACAGCACAAATGGTAATTTTGACCAAGTTGTTAATACTTGTCCTTCCTTGCCCTGCCCTGGCTCCCATCTGTTTGTGGGTAGCCTGAACATCTGTGAGAATTCTTGGACTGTTTGTCATCTGGTAACAAGTTTCTCTCCACTTGTGTTACTCCGAAAGGCCTTTTCCTCCCTTGAAAGCCAGCTGTTGCTTCCCCCACCTCTCTCCCCTGCCTTTGTCTTTTCTGTTGGTGCTTTCCTCTGCTGCTCTTCTGGTTTCCAGCAGGTTGACGGCAATTCAGCCGCAAGTGCCTCGCTTGCTCCTGATGTTCGAAGTGTCTGCTTGGGTTTGACTGGGCTTCATGGATGTGTGGTGGCTGTTTGGGGTCAGATTTAGAGGAATTTCAGCTAACACAGTTGTGTGCTTCCCACATCATTTCTACTATCTTCACCTTCTTACGTGTAATAAAAACCCAGAGAGAATCCCAAAGCTCGATGGCAGTCTTCTTAAAATTCTCTGTCACTCAGTTTAGGTTCATTCCTACTGTCCAGTCTTCAGAGTCTCTACTCCGTTTTTGATTTTGTCATTTTTAATATAATAAATCTCAGGAAAATGCTTGTTTTTTCAATATTAGGAAAATTGTGTTTTTGTCTTTCTTTTTCTTTTTATTCAGGCAAAGACTTGATATGTAGCTTTAGCTAGTCTGGAACTCACTGTTGGCCAGGCTTATCTTGAACCCATAGAGATCTACCTGCTTCTGCATCCATCGTGTTGAGATTAAAGGCGTGTGCCCTCCAGTTTAAGTCTCTTTGACAGACCCAAATTCCATCTTCCATTTCCTAACCTCCATGGATTTGCCACTTTTTGCTCCAGTGCTGTGACCCTCAGACTGATGTGAGCACAGGAGGGTCAAATCTGTACCAACTGGGGGAGATTGGCTCATATCCTATTTATGTTCCTTCTCAAAGCTTATGATACTTAACATCCAAAAATTCTCCTCTGTTACCCACTTTGATAATTCCCATCTGTTTTCTCTCGGGTATATTCTGGACAGTTCCATCCCATATGTCATTCCATAGGGTAGCTCTCTTCTGAGGTTTGTTTCATTGACTTGAATCTGTTGATGGAGTTTTCATTTCGGTGGCCATACCTTCTACTTCTAGAATTCTGTGAAGAATTTGTGTGAGGCTTATGAGCTGCCACCACACAAGGGTATTATTCTTTTTTTTTTTTTTTTTTTTTGGTTTTTCGAGACAGGGTTTCTCTTTGGCTTTGGAACCTGTCCTGGAACTAGCTCTGTAGACCAGGCTGGTCTCGAACTCACAGAGATCCGCCTGCCTCTGCCTCCCGAGTGCTGGGATTAAAGGCGTGCGCCACCACCGCCCGGCAAGGGTATTATTCTTGTCTTGCGTTTCCAATTCTCCTTTGAACTATCTTGTCATTTCAACAATACCTGTTTTTCAGTCTCTGTCTGACACTTTTATGACCTTTGTATCTTGGAGGGTCAACACAACTTGACCTCTACTCATGGTGGCTTGTGACAGTGTGTGCTTCAGTTTTCTACTAGACTTTGGAATCTGAATTTATACACAGTAATGTTTTGTCTGAGGAGGCGATCTACTGTCCTTGGTGAAGGGCACAGCCCTTCAGACAAGTTTTATGTTAAATTACCAGGAGTCTTGTGCTATCACTGCCTGGATAGGCTTCAAAAATTTCTAAGCTCCAGGATTTCTGGTCTCATCAGCCTTGATTGTCAGCTTGACACAACCTAGAGTCTTCTGAGAAAGAAACTTCACCAAAGTGTCAGTTGGCGAATTGATGGAGGAAGGTCATTGGTTAAATAAAGAAACTGCCTTAGCCCTGATAGGACAGAAAATTAGGTAGGCAGAGTAAACAGAACAGAATGCTGGGAGGAAGAGGAAGTGAGGCAGACGCACACGCCTCTCCAGGGCAGACGCAATGCAGCCAACCACCAGGTCAGACATGCCGAATCTTTCCTGGTAAGACTGGTGCTACACAGATTACTAAATATGGGTTAGGCAAGATTGTGAGAATTAGCCATTAAGAGGCTAGAACTAATGGGCCAAGCAGTGTTTAAAAGAATACAATTTGTGTGTTGTTATTTTGGGGCAAAAGCTAGCCAGGCGGCCGGGAGCTGGGTGGCAGGAATGCAGCCCACAGCTCCTTCAACAGCGAATTGTCTTCATCGGGTTGATCTGTGGATGGATCTATGAGGGTGTCTTAGTTGATGTAGCCCACTATGGGTCACACTATTCCCTGAAAAAATGGTTCTGGGCTGTATAAGAAAGCCTATGTATATACAAGCAACATTTCTCTAGAGCTTCTGCTTCATGTTCCTGACCCAATTTCTGTCAATGGTGGGCTATGACTTGGAAGTATAAGCTAAGTAAACACGTCCTCCTCTAAGTTGCTTGCGGTTAGTATTTTACCACAGAACCAGAAAGGAAAGCAGAACAGTTCCTATACATTAATATTTTTCCAACCAACATCTGTGCTAAAATAGTCATTTCTTTGATGTATGTTTATGTCAATGGGTAGGGATGTGTGTGTGGGGGGGTGTATTTGTGTGTAGCTTTTCCTTTTAATAAGAGTTAGATATTTAAGAGTTAGGGAGTCCTGGGTCTATACATGTTTTTTGAGCCTCCGCATGTTTGATATCTTACTTTTCTTTAAAAATAGTCATTAAAACCTAAACTTCTCAGCTACCAAAATGGGAAAGGCCTTTTTCCTCAAAGGCAGGTAGTCATAGCACCAGCTCACGGGTCACTGTGAAGGATTTTATCTCACTCCTCAGAGTGCTTAACTATGCATTTTTAAACTTATTATTTACAATTACTGCACATTTTGTTAAAGGTGGGTGTTTCTCTCTTTCTCTCTCTCTCTCTCTCTCTCTCTCTCTCTCTCTCTCTCTTTGCCATACTGTATTGTAAAACACAGATCCCCTATTAGTAAGACTTGTAAGGAGCCTGATCAAGTGAGTGTTTTACAAAGAGACTACAAACTGGTGGCTTCCACATCTTGTTTCCCCACACACACACTTAATATACAAACCTAAGTGGTTTTTTTTCTGTTTTTTTTTTTGTTGTTGTTGTTGTTGTTTGTTTTTTGTTTTTCAAGACAGGATTTCCTGTAGCTTTGGAGCCTATCCTGGGACTAGCTCTTGTAGTCCAGGCTGGTCTCGAACTCACAGAGATCCACCTGCCTCTGCCTCCCAAGTGCTGGGATTAAAGGCATGTGCCACCATCTCCTGGGCTCAAACCTAAGTTTTTAATCCTCTCTAGAATTGTGACTTTTAGGCAATGCTTAGCTGCACCTTCATGCAGCCGTGATTTCCAGAAATGCATTGATGGCTTTGGGAATGAGATACCACTCCAGGACGTCCAGGATCACTGGGGCACCTTATAGAGGCCCAGGCCTACTTTCCCTTGCTGGCTACTGAAAGAGTAAATGTTTGTATCCACTGGGATAATGGCATTTGGCTGGACTTTCATGCTTAACTTCCAACTAAACCAGCTCTTCTTTAAGAGTGTTTTTCATCTTCCTCATTATCTTCTCTTTAACATGGTAGCTTCCTCTTGATGTCTGAATTATTTGTTTGACAGAGGCTGTCTTTAAAAAGCAACAAAATGCTGGACATTTAGGATGGATAGAGATGACTGCAACCTTCGGTTTTCAGCAGACTTTTTAGCCTTTGAGGCTTCTTCCTCTGTGCATTAAAGTATGGCCCTCACCTATCGTTCCAACTCTTGATGGGCTGAGGTAGAATGATCATAAGCTTGAGGCTCATCTGGACCACATAGTGAGATTCTATCTAGGCAAAACAAAACAAAACAACAAAAATCACACACACACACACACACACAGGTGTGCATACACATTCCAACACCAAGCCAGGCATTTGTTCTCTTTAGATGGAACCCTTGGGGGACACAGTGGGCAGCACCAGACCCGTGTTCCGTCAGCAGACCTGGCTTTTACTGGCCACATCTACCAGCCCCAGAAAGGTCATGTCTGCATCTCCTTCTCAGACACCAGCTGCCATCCACGCTGCTGATAGGAAGTGAGATAGGAAGAAACTCCATGGTTCTCTTCCACTGAGCCAGTGAGCTGCTTTCAAGACAACAACTGCATTTTGAAAATTTAACAATTCAGGAAAAGCTTTCTAAGATCACCCTGCTCATTGTGGAGAATAACAAAACAAAACCAAGAAATAATGCACATCATTACCTCTGCCCATAGTCCCATCTCTTAATTTTTAAAGAAAAAGAGCCCCAATTTTACCAATTTTGGAAACTTAAACAAAATCTTGTGTGGGCAAAATAAAACATGTCTTTGGACCCAATTTAAGACACTAATTTAGAGGAAGAAATCTTCGATAAAGGGAAGAGCTGGTTTTGATTTATGTGTTTAATAAGTTGGATATATTAAATTCTGAACGGCTGCACTTAAGTTTACATCCTTCGCATTCCCTAATGATTTCCTGTGTAAATCTCCAGTTCTCCTTAGTCCCAGTGGGCAATCAAACCATTTACTCATTGTTATTTTCTCATGAAGTCCTAGCACGGTGTGAAATAAAGAACAGATGTTTATTCTAGCTAATGTTTTCATGGAGTTGTACATCTAGAAAGTTCCCCATGACCTTCTAATGCAGAGATGGTAAATGACATGATGCATGCCCAGCTAGGGTCCCACATCCATCCGACAGATACTGCCTGGTATGATGTCTAGAATTGTGCTCCTCAGAGCCCGTATTCCATTGAATCAAGACTTGGAATCTTTCCCCAAGCCCTGGTGTGTGTGTGTGTGTGTGTGTGTGTGTGTGTGTGTGTGTGTGTGAGAGAGAGAGAGAGAGAGAGAGAGAGAGAGAGAGAGAGAGGAGAGAGATGCATTTGTTTATGAAGGCAGGTACATATGGGTATGCACGTGTGGATGAAGGCCAGGAGTTGATATCAAGTGTCTTCCTCAGTCATGCTCCATCTTAATTTTGAGAAGTGTCTCTCACTGAACTTGGAGCACATAATTGGTTTGCTTAGATGGTTACTAGTCACCACTCCCCCATTTCTCAGTGCTGGGGTTATAGATATGAACAGACATGCCCAGCTTTTTTATGTGAGTACTGGGTAGCCTTGAGCTCACCTAGCAGGCCTTTTACCAACTGAGGTGTCTCCCAGCCCCCAAGTGCTATTTTTGAAGAGAAGCATTTCTATCTATAACCCGTGTATGCAGTGGGAGACTGCTTCTTTGTTTCCTGGCCGCCATGACTCCTGAAATAACCACACAGACACTGTATTAATTAAATCATGGCTTGGCCCATTAGCTCTAACTTCTGATTGGCTAACTCTTATATCTTAATTTAACCCATTTCTAGTAATCTGTGTATTGCCACGTGGCTGTGGCTTACCAGGTAAAGTTCCATCCAGCTCCAGTGGGTCTACATGGCTTCTCTCTCATTCTGCCTCCTTTCTCCCAGCATTCAGTTTAGTTTTCCCCGCCTAGCTCTGTTATGCCCTGCTCTGCTATAGGCTCAAAGCAGTTTCTTTATTTATTAACCAATAAAAGCAACACATAGACAGAAGGACTTCCCATACCACATGTGGTTCATGGGCTGTCTATAAGTATTAAATAACTCCCATGGGTGGATCAGTCAAGTCTTAGTTATGATCTTCAGATCTCAGTCTATGTAGCTTAAGTGACAAAGAAACCATAATAACAACATGTTAGTAATCATAATTGTTGCCATTCCCTGGGAGCACAGCCAGGAATGATGCAGCCAAGACCAAAATTAAGCAGGAAGGTGGGAAGCGATGCCCAACCACACGGGTGTTTCTGCTGCCATCACATGTCCCTTAGCAATGGTCACACTTATGTGTGAACACAGACATCCTGCCATGGTCACTATAGAGAACCCTGTGGCTCTGTGCTTAGTAGGACAAGTACCTTCCCTCCATGTGCTGTCTTCTTCTTTCAGGTCTTCCTAGTTGATCTCGTCTAGTGCATGCCATCTCCTGGGGAATCCTGACTAATGGGAACTTTTAGAATTATGGGCACTAGTATCTGATGCCTAAAACCAGCTTAGTTTGATGTAAGTAGGGTCTTTACTGGAAGGCTTTTCAGAGCTCCTTAAATGTAGATATGATTCTGATTCTGCAACAGAATCTTAGGACAATTATTTTCTGACCACGACATACCTCCACCCTTACCTCATAGAGCTAGTATGTGCTTTTGAGCACAGTATCAAAAAAAGCCACACTAGACAGTTAATCTGTCAACCGTTAGCTACTAGTAGCAAGGCTTTTCCTGCAAAGCACACGGTTGTGCTAAACCCTGAGGACAGCTGGCAGAGGCATGTGGTCTGAATCTTCCAGACTGCAAATTTATATGCATAGCCCTGGCGGAGACTCTGAGCCAATCTGGGCTATGCGGATGGCATGATCTCACTGTGTTCCTCTGTCCGCATTACTCCTAGGCAGCAGTTCCTGCCCACCACATACCACTGCTTCAAGTAGATGAACACAGTGGTCTTACAACGTGTACTTTTTAATTCAAACTCGGACTTTATCAGCATTCCCAAATGTGAAGGGTCACTTTTTTTCTACTGGTGACTCACTTGTTGAGAGCAAACATCCACTTGCAGACTATTGAAAAAGAGCATTGACTGGTCATTTGCAGCACATCATTGTGTGGGAATCAGAGTATAACTAAGGATCCTCCTCGCAAAACAAGCTCTAATGTTTACAGAATCTCTGTAGAAATGTGTGCATTGTTTGCCTCTGTGCGATGTAGTCATAGACACACATGTGGGATGTGGGTGCCGGGGAAGGAACACTATCCTGATGCTGCGTGCCTGCCGGGATGAAATAAAATCAGCCCAGAAAAGTAGAGTCAGCATTGGTCCTTACCCAGAAGAATTGCCTCATAGATCAAACCCAAGGCAGAGCAAGACGAGGAGGCATGTGACTGATCTCACAGAGATGAAACCTGTAACCATGCAGAAAGAACTCTGGGAGGGTAGAGGTTGGTAAGGATGTTACCTGCCTCTTTATGCTCCCTGGTGCCTTCTCTGGATGGGAAATCTCAGCTAAGGTTGGGAATTGTTGACCGAACATCCTTGTCTGTCCATCCAAATGTTCTAAAGCACTTTCCCCCTTGGTCTCTCAGGGCGTAGTAAGATGGCAACCCTAGAGCTCCTCTTCTTTCTCTTCCTCTTCCATATCCCCTGCCTCTTCCTTTTACTGCCTGCTTTAGACTGCTTTCCTCTGCTAAGATAAAACACTCCAAACAAGACAACTTAGGGGAGAGAAGGGTTTACTTGGCTTTTACTTCCAAGTCACAATCCATCATGAAGGAAAGGTGGAGCAGAAACCGAAAGCATGAACCTGGAGGCAGGAGTCAAGGAGAAATTCTGGTCGCTGGCCCACTCTTTGATTTACTCAGGCTCACAATTAACTAGCTTCCTTCTGCAGTACAGAACCATCTGCTCAGGGAATGGTATTACCCACAGTTGGCTAAGATCATTAACAACCAAGACACTCACAGAACATGCCCACAGGGCAGCCTAAAAGACAACTGTGGAGGCTCAAAAACGTGAGGCTATTTTCACCTGGTCTGAAGGTAAGAGAATTTCAGCTTCTTCAAAGTTGTTGACAACAAGTATAACTACACACCCTGATCTAGGGTATGGTTGCTTGGTGTTTTGGACTTGCTGGGATGACTGGCTCGTTTCTCTCTGCACACGCCAGTCCAGCTAGCCCAGGAGCATCGGGTATTTCCCTGGCTCCATCTCCTGTCTTACTGTAGGGAAGCTAGCATTGCGTTAGTGTGTTTGGTTTTATGTGAGCTCTGGAGATTTGAACTCATGCCCTTGTGCAGCACATGTTCTGCTCACCGATCCAGCTCTAGCATTCCTAGTCTCTAAGAGCGTACCAAGCCCTGTTGTAAAGTGTCCTCGCAAAACTTCAGTCCAGACACCCATTGTGGGTGGATTTCTGTGCCACCTGGATTCCGAGAATGTCCCAATGTGTTCTGGGCTGGGAGATGCTGATCAAACCCCCACTGGAGGTGCTTTGAGAGCCTCACTGTTTTCTTTATTATTTACTTTAGCTCGTGCTAGAAGACACATTTCCCTCGCCATCGTGAATTCATTTCAGAGCATGTTAAAGAAGGATTTTTCTAGCTGCCTGCCTCCGAATATCAGTCTCTGGAGACCAGGGGCTTTTTACAGCTTCTCGGAGACCCGTAAAGACGAATGGGAATATGTAACCAGCACCTGCGTGAAATCCAAAGCTACAGGAGTTGCCTCTGCCTTCTGCTGGGATTCCCAAGAGTTACTGCTGCTCCTGGAGTGCCTGGGGACCTCTTTGCCGTTAGCTTGACACCACCTTCAAGGAGAAGGAGGGGAATCTGCAGAAAGTGAAGCTGTCCCATATTCTTAACAGACACACTCTTAAGGAAAAACTCAGCATTCCAGTGCTTCTTACCGTGCCCCAACACAGGCCCAGCCTGGAGGTCATCACAGAGAGAATAAATGGCCGTTGCTTTGACAGTAGGGCCTGTTCTTTATCTACTTAAAAAAAAAACTAGCAGTAATCTTAGAGAAGCAACATGAATTCTCCAGGCATCTTGAAGATCTCTCTCTCATACTTGCTGTAGAGTGACTCACCTTCTTTTCTGCATCTGTGCTGCCAATGAAGTTATGTTCCATGTTTGAACCCACATAAAAGTCCTGAGGCTCTAGGTCAGTCACTGTTCAATAGTTCTGTCAGTCCCAAGCCTGAAGCCGGAAGGCAAACTGAAGGGTGAGCACCACAATGGAGGAGAGTCTGGGGACCATGGGGACATCGAGCCAGAGGCAGCCAGAGAAAGAATGACCAGTCAGTGGTCTATCAGGCCCTTTGGAAGTCCCATACTCTTGTGTCACTGAGACACAACCTGGTTCTCTGCAGCCAGTTTGTCAAGGGGTGACCTACAGTGTGTCTTGGGCGAAGATTCTTTTTCCCAGTCCCTCTGAAAGACACCATCCCTACCCACCCAGCCATGATAGGGCATCACTGGGAAGAGACCCAAGGTCACCTGGGGTCACACAGGTAACACTAGGGAGCAGGAACTGGACCAGACACTGACACTTCACTTCTTCACCAATTTAGAGGAATTTCAGCTAAAACTAAAAGAGGTCAGAGCTAAAAATATCAGTGTCTAGGAATAGAAAGAGGGCTCAGGGGTAAAGTGCTGACTGTGTAAACATGAGGATTTGAGTTCAGATTCCCAGAACCCACATAAAAGTTTGGTAGTCAAGGTAGCCAGTCTGTTGCCCCAGCCCTCAGGGAACAGAGATGAGGTGTCTTCTGGTCCATCTACTCGGCCAAACTAGCCAATCTATGAGTGCCAGGTCCAATGAAAGACCACCCCAACCTCAGTAAATAATCAAAGGAGATGCCAGATATCAACCTGGCCTACACACACAAACGCGCATGCACGCACACACAGGCAAACACACACTTTCCCACATACACAAACACACATTTAAACATGTACACCACATATGTATATATGCTAAAAATAAATTAAATTTAAAAAATAGCTTTGCATATTGTATTGCTCTCATTTCCAAAGTTGGATTTTTTTGCAGGAGGTCATAGCAACTATGAAAACTCTCCCCTAGCCTTTTGCTGCATTGGAAATAAATACAACCATTGCTCCTGTAGTAAACATTACCCACTAGAAACTGAAATCTGGAAATCAGGCTGCTAGACATTTCTTCCAGCCCCAGTTCCAGCCTTAGAAAGTGTCGGTGGCCAGCTGCCATGTGATTTGAGTGGCTACTGTATGAAACAATAAACTAAGTACCCCCACCCACTCCTGTTCTTGTGGGGCAGGCCTGGGGTCACCACTTCTGCAATCTCACTTCCTTCCTCCCTGGCCTGCAGCAGAATTTCCTCACTAGGAGCTGGAGTCACCACCCACGGGATAGAGGCAAACACCTCAGAGTGCAGTCGTGAGAAGCCGCTTCTCCAGAGCAAAGCATTGATCCACACCTCTTGCTTGAAGGTAGCCGCAGGTCCATCAGGCCATATTTCTACATTTTCATGATCTCAAGCAGATACAGTGGGAACCTCAGAACCTCCTGGCAACTGAAATAAACAGAGAAGGGATCCAGCCTTGAGAATTACACCTGCTTGGATAGATCCTGCCACAAAGAACCAACGCTCCTTGAGAACAGGGTGGAGAGCAAACATTCTGAAACACAGTGTGGATTTGGCCAAAGGAAGCCTTCCCAGGCACCATTTTACCTGTCCAGCTTTGCAAATAAGATAGGCATGGGATCACGGCTCTAGGGAGAAACAGCTTTGGGATTTAGTGGCAACCCTAAGCCATTCATCAAAGAACTTGATTGTTAGAGTGCCTGGCTGGTCCAATTACCTGTATCAAATACATTTGATCCCCATAAGAACAGACAACCGTAATACACCAAAGAAAGGACACAGTAAATTATATGAAGGTATTTTCCTGGATCCCAGACATATGAATGAGAGTTTACTTTAAAATTGGAATTGTGCAGCATTAATACAGCTTGCCATTCAGACTAATTTGAAACTGTGACATCTCAGCAGCTCAGTAAATAACTGTCAAATATGTTGGATTCAAATAAAGGAGAGATCTAGAAAAATCAAGAACAGAGATTATTTAACAAATGCATGCTGAATGGGTAGGGAGAATTATCTAGAATCAGATTCCTTGAGTTCAAATTCCCACTCTAGGACATAGGGGTCCCCATAACTTTGGACAGGTAGGTCCCTTAGCTTTCTAGGCCTTGACTGGTTCATTTATAAAATGTAGAAGATAATGTTCACAAGGTAGATTTGAGGAAATGTAAAATTAATTATTTTTAACTCATTAGGTATCACCCAGTCTTAGTTAGGGTTCCTGATGTTGTCATAAAACACCACAGCCAAAAGCAAGCTGAGGAGGAAAGGGTTTATTTCCTCTTACGTTTCCAGGTAACAGGCCATCATCAAAGGAAGTCAGAACAGAAATTCAAGGCAGAGGCCATGAAGGAATGCTGCTTCCTGGCTTGCCCCTCATGATTTACTCAACCTGTTTTCTTACATACTTCAGGACCACCTGTCCAGGGATAGCTCCACCCACAGTGAGCTAGGCCCTGCCATGTCAATCATCAATCAAAACAACGCCCTTCAGACTTGCTCCTAGGCCAATCTGAGGAGGCATTTTCTCAGTGGCAAGCTGATCTTTCCAGATGATTGGAGTTTATAAAAGCTGTCATAAAATCAACCAGCACAGACCCCTCAAAGAAGAGCCTGGAAGTTAGGGAACATGCAGACATTTAAGAAAAAAAAAAGAGAAATTATAGGAAAAGATTGTTCTGTGAGATACAATTTTTTATAGTATCCAAACGAATACAAACTTCTGGGCTTATCTATTTTAATGAAGAGAAAATAGCTGTAAATTTTCTGGGCTAAAGTACTCAAACTAGGTCACGACTCCTCTATGTCTGAGAACATTAGTCAACATTAAGCAATGAGGTGAACCAAAGAAATTTCTCAAGGAAGGGTTTGGGTGACCTTTGCTCCCTGATGTTACTGCAAGAAGAGGGGACCACATTTTGCTGTCATGCCAAGTTTTATATCCTTTTCTGCCAGCATCTTAGCTATCATGAGGGTTAAATGGAGTGATGTATACGAAGTGTTTAAGAGACTACCCACTGGGGCTGGAGAGATGGCTCAGAGGTTAAGAGCATTGCCTGCTCTTCCAAAGGTCCTGAGTTCAATTCCCAGCAACCACATGGTGGCTCACAACCATCTGTAATGGGGTCTGGTGCCCTCTTCTGGCCTGAAGGCGTACACACAGACAGAATATTGTATACATAATAAATAAATAAATAAATAAATAAATAAATAAATAAATAAATAAATATTAAAAAAGAGACTACCCACTATTGGCTCAGGAAAGGCCATTAAAGTTCTTCCGACTTTTCCAGGATAGTCAGTCTATTTAATAACCCCACATTAGGGATTCAGCGCAGAGGTCAGAAAGCTATTGTCTGTAACCCTAACACTTGGAAGGATAACACTGGAGGGCTGCCAGTCTGGTTCACAAGGCAGATTCTAGACAGAGATAGATTATATCCTAGACTCCTCACCATCTATTCTCAATATGCCATCTTGCCTCTCCGCCCCAGTGCTTTCTTTTGTTTACCCTTGTGGTGGTTTGAGTGAGAAGAACCCCCAAAGGTCTACAGGGAGTGGCACTATTAGGAGTTGCAGCCATTTTGGAGAAGGTGTGACCTTGTTGGAGGAAGAGTCTCTCAGTCTTCCTTCCTGCTGCCTGCCAGATGTGCAAGTGACCATGACAAATGATGCTTGCTGAAGCCTCTACTGAGGACTCCTGCAGGCAATGTGACTTGTTCCCAATTATTTATTGGGGGACTTGCTGAGAATAGGGGGGCAAAATCTCCAGGTTCTCCTGGGCACAATCCCCCCAGGATATAGGGGCAGTCACTCTCCCAGCTGGGTCTTCATTTCAACCCTCAGCTAAGTGCGGGGTGCTGGGTGGCACCTGGACTAGTTGATGAGAGAACAGAGCTGCTAGGAAGGCTGCCGTGAAGTGATGCTTGGCTTTCCTTTATGTCTGTAAATAAACGGCTTCGATTTTAGAGAACATACATCCGGAGTGTCGTCCTGCAGCCAAAAACGCAGAACCTCATCATGATATGACAATGGCATTCAATAGCTTGTCTGTTCACATGAATGTTCCCTAGGGCTGTCAGGTGTCCCCAAGAATGACATCTATACTGGTGTGCTTGGACATCCAGGTTCTCAGGTTGGGACCAGGCAGATACAGGGACAGCATCTAGTACTTCTTCTTAAAAGTGATTAATCATAACGCCTTTGAACTAGACTTAAAAACGGCAAAATACCAAAGAAGCAAGACAGACACTAACAAGGACTCCTAGAATTAGCACCAAAATGAACCTCTGAATGGTTTTATCTTAATTCCACACTGCAGCTAACTAAACTGCCCACTGTGCGTATTTTTTAATGGAGTTAAAGGACTCCTAAGGAAATGAAAACATCTCAGGACAGACCAGCAAGTATTTCCGTGAGTCTTGGTGCCCCAAAGATGTCTACTTTACATCCCTGTTTATGTATCTGTCACCATTAATATTGCTTTTATTTTGAAAATAAAACGCCAAGATCTGAAGGGGGGAGTTGGAGCTGCGTGGGAGTGAGGTTTGTTTTTCTCCTCCAACCTTCTTAGGTTCTGTCTGTAACATTGTGGACTTTGAGGTGTCCTCTTACACCCACAGGGTTCTCGTGTGAATCTCAAGGATGTTCCCAGCTTCCCAGGCCCCCTGATGCTTTTTCTTGTAATCTTTGAAGACTGGCCATGGAGTCTGACTATCATCCACGTTCAGAACAGCCCTGAGAAACCTTTGGCCCCTCTCTCACACACTGACAGAGAGGAAGCAGGCTGGGAAAATTCAGAATGGCAGGGAGTACAGACAGCCAAGCTGAGGTGGCGAGGGCTGGGGAAGGAGGTGGAGTCTTGTTGGCTGTGAGTGGAACTCTATCTACTACTCAACCCAAACATTTCTACATGACATCAACCAGCGTTAGTGATGGAGCGTGCAAGTCAGAGCCTCTCCCAAGACCAGTCATGGATGCTATTCTATTGGTTTCCTAATTCCTGGAGAACATAGCCATAGAGTGCCTTTGTACTCATTTGAAAAACAGTTATCTCCCCTTCAAGGTAGAAAAAATGCTTAGAAGGTTGTTCACCAATCTGAGTAAACATACTTGAGCTATGCCTCCCCCCCCCAAAAAAAAGCAGGAAGGTCGGGAAGGGCAGTGCTACCACTGGATTGAGGGGACTCTGGGGCCGGATGAAGACACAGAGGAAGAAGCAGGAAACCCTGGTTCTGTATTTCAGTGCTCAAGCCACAGATTCAACATGTGCCTCACACATGAAATTGACAGACAAATGCCACCAGGCTTCAGGGCTGCACAGATGTGTCTCCCCGGCTTGGCTGGGCTCTGCTCTGAGCAGTGTGCAAGGCCGAGTGGGGTCTGGCCCACCCAAGACTGCTGGCATTTTTCAGCCACACACCTGGCACCTTGAGATGCTCTTTACCTGGCACAGCACGGGTCATGAGCTACATGCCAAGCGGATGTCACTCATCTTGTGCCAAGTTTGAACCTTTTAGGAAGTGCTGTAGGAGGGTCCAGTTTAGCTGTAAATGCTTGACTCTGGTTGCAGTAGAGTTTCTGTTCCACAAGTGACGAGGCTGAAGGGCTGGTTTGCCCAAAGCCATAGCCAAACTGGAGCTCAGTTGGGCGTGGAGGCCAGGGCTCTGAGTACCCCTGCTGTGCCCCATACACTACATCAGGTGGCCAGATGGCCCTTGACATCTGCTGACAGTGGTAAGCTCTTACAGTAAGCTGCTGGCCAACTTGCTTCATATTCTTAGATGCAAAACATAGAAAGTGCTGAACTTGCGATCCAAACAGAAAGGTAGCCAGCCGTTCCTCATGCTCCCAGACAGATTCACAACATTGGTGTGGGCAGTATGGAGTAGTTCCATTGAAATGAAATGCAAGATCACTTACGGACAGTCAGAACAGCAATAAAGCTGACACATGAACTTGGATCTGCCCTCGGTTGATTCTCTCATGCACAAGCATTGAGATCAAAGGTCTGCATCTGGAAGCTGATGGACTAGCTCGAATATCAAGCACGCTAGGTTATAAGACATGATAAAATTACAAATAGATATGATTCTATATAAAACTATACATAGGAAAACTCTATTACTATCACAGAATGGTTAGTTTGACATGTGATTCCATTTCATTAAGAATGAAGTAGCCACCAAATGAAGGTTGATTTCAAACACTGCAGGAGAGGCCGGGATGCAGCTAAGCAGGGAAATGCTTGCTTAGAATGTACATGTTCAATCACCAGCACAGCAACACACACACATACATACACACATACAAACACATACATACATACACACACCACACACATACATACACACCCCACACATACACACATACATAGACTTATTCACACATACCACTTACTCCCATACCACACACACATACACACACATATGGACGCTTGCACCACAAAATGGCCCCATGATGTGGAGTCTTTGGTTTGTTTGGGGAATTGTCATTACTAACAGAAAGCTACATGTGTGTTACCCATAGCAGTGCAGAAAGTCTGTCAGCACTGTCCTGGAAAAAAACTTCCTTGGAAAACCAACTTCTATTCCAGGTTATCTGTTTCTTAGGTTCTCCTGGACTCTAATGGCCCCCATTGCAGACAGCTGACTGGGAGAGAAGAGGCTCCAGTGACAGGGAGGAGAAAATTGACCTTGAACTCAGGTTCTTGCCAACGTGTTCATCGCCATGGTCCGGTGTCTACTCCATTTGCTGTCAGCCAATACTGCAGCTGCGAAGGAAAAGGGAATCATGATCACGGAGTTCACCCGTGTTCTCCCAGCCTGGCTAGCCTTGTTCCTTGGGAAACAGCAGTCGAGATAAAGCGACAGAGCTGGGTCAAGATTACACCATGTATGCCTCTGCAGGAGCATGACACTGGCCTGGTTTTGTTTATGGTCAAACTGCCCCTCAGAGTATTAAAATATGAAAATAGCCCACCTTGGCGTTTCCACTGGCAAAGGTGTTACACATTGCTGTGTTTCTATTAAACTTATCAGTAAACAGTGAGTGTATTTAAGTATTTTCGCAAATTGTCTGAAGTGTTAATTCACACTGAGATTGTTCCTGAAGTTATCTGCAGAATTGAGGTTCAGCACAAAGCCTGGAAGTGGGAGAAGAGTGGTGTAATTATCATCACACATACGTGTTCAACTCACTCATTCAGCTATCACCAAATAACAGCTACTCACTTATTTGACTGTCCTTGTAGCTAAAATATATATGTGGATTGGCAAGATGGCTCAGCAAGTATGGGCTTGCTACCAACCCCGAAGATGGCTTTGAGGTGATGGAATAGTTGAGAGTGGGCACACCAGATAAGGCTGAGCAAACCACAGGAATGCAAGTTGAGAAAGCAGAGCTAGAACCCGAGGGAGTTGGCTGGCATGAGAAAGAGGGGCTCTAAGGGGCTGGCATGAGAAAGAGGGGCT
>JABTXL010000002.1:48177517-48201162 GCA_025134845.1 Neodon shergylaensis | reverse complement strand
GCATGAGAAAGAGGGGCTCTAAGGGGCTGGCATGAGAAAGAGGGGCTCTAAGGGGCGTGGTCCCTGAAAGGAGGCTTCTGCTCGGAGAGAACCGGCCTGAACCTGGGCATGTAATACAGCCACTGGAAGAGTCCAGCTTCAGGACCACCTCAGCCCAAGGCATCCTGCGACATCTACTCCTTGTGTGGAGCCTGCTAAAGAAGCCAGAAGCCCAGTCGAGATGCTGACCTCTCCATACTCATGCTTCCAAAAGAATCAAAGGTGTCTGTGAAGTGGGAATGTCCAATGTATGTCTTTGTCATACTTAAAGATGGCCTTTCTGCTGGGCGGTGGTGGCATACACCTTTAATCCCAGCACTCAGGAGGCAGAGGAAGGCAGATCTCTGTGAGTCTGAGGCCAGCCTGGACCACAAGAGCTAGTTCCAGGACAGCTAGGGCTGTTACACATCACAAACCTGTCTTGAAAAACCAAAAAATAATAAAAATAAAAAAAGATGGACTTTCTGTGTTTTGTTAGGACTTTGTTCAATGGCTATGGCTCTCTGTTGGGACTGGAAAGAGAAAAAAAGACAAGAGGGTTATAATTATTATTATTTTAACTCAATAAAACAGAGACACGGGGTCACTTCCTTAGGGACGTGGAAAACCTGTTTGATGTTACATGTTTTTTCTTACTCTTTCAAGTTTATGATTTGTTCATCCATGCCAGCACTGAGGTGGCTTCTGTGCCCCCACATCAGCTGGAGCCTGAAGGGAGGACAAAGTACGTGGCCTGAGAAACCGCAGCCTCACCACGGCGAATAGGCTCCAGCACAATGGATGGTGCTCTGCACCTTCATGAAATGTCTACTGAGCCCTCCCCTGGGTCAGAACGTGTGCTCAGGGAGACCTTGCTAAAGGGAGTTCGTGGTCTAGCCACTGTACGACAGGGCAAATTTCAAAGTGCCCTTATTACAGGCGACCACACCGAATGGTCTTCTCACGTGCCATTCGGAAGGCCACAGACATCAGTCTGCCCAGCGCTCACCAATAGTAATCGTAGCAGAATGATCAGAGTGACTGAAAAGGCCTAATGCATGTGGAGGAACTCTTGCTCTTCCAGTTCATCTGAAATAACACTAGCGCAGGTGACACTTTGTGCATAACTTGGGTTGCACAGTGTCACAAATGTCACTGAAAGTTTCACCATTGAAAGCTAAACTTGAAGTGCTGGGGAGGGGGGAGGCTTTCTCCAAGCCATGCTATACTATGGTTGGTGGAGCCGCAGCTAACAGCCCACCTGCCTGGAGTGGAGCTTCAAAGCAGCCAAGGAGCAGGCTCTTCCTGCCACCTCCATTCCAGCCACACTAAGACTTCCAGCTCTGCTGGCCTCACTCCCGTCTCCCCCCAGTTGTTTCTCTAAAGCCCCTGCTCCACTATCCCACCTGTGCTGCCCTGCCCCCTCACCCTCTGAAGAGAAGCCCTCACTCTCAAGTCCTCCCTTCTCCTCTGGCTCTTCCCAGCTGAGCGGGCTGGACTCATGAAGCTGTATCCCATGTTCCTCCACGCCCACTGCCCCTCTGCCTTTCTGTCTTGAAACTCAAAGGTGGGAGCCGCTCAGATTCACTTGTGCCAGCTTTTGCTATTGGCAGGCCCACTTGTCTAGTTTGGCCGATGCCCCAGCCTCTTCCCCCAGTAGATTGGTCAAATTAGAGGCTACCTTGCCTGGGAGTGGTTTTATTTATTTATTTTTTTATTGAGAAAAAGAAAAAAGTTTCCACCTCCCCCCAGCCTCCCATTTCCCTCCCCCTCCTCCCACCCTTCTCCCCCTCCCCCCACTCCTCTCACCCTCCCTCTCCAGTCCAAAGAGCAGTCAGGGTTCCCTTCCCTGTGGAAAGTCCAAGGTCCTCCCCCCTCCGTCCATGTCTAGGAAGGTGAACATCCATACTGTCTAGGCTCCCACAAAGCCAGAACTTGAAGTAGGATCAAAACCCAGGGCCATTGTCCTTGGCTTCTCATCAGCCCCCATTGTTCGCCATGTTCAGAGAGT
Source organism: Neodon shergylaensis (assembly GCA_025134845.1). NCBI lineage: Eukaryota > Metazoa > Chordata > Mammalia > Rodentia > Cricetidae > Neodon > Neodon shergylaensis. Next base: position 48,199,133 of record JABTXL010000002.1, on the reverse strand, counting down.
CCTGTTTTATCCCATGCTTCCTCCGTCACAGTCCAGCTGGCCTTGGTGAGCTCCCAATAGATCAGCCACACTGTCTCAGTGGTTGGGTGCACCCCTCGTGGTCCTGACTTCCTTGCTCATGTTCTCCCTCCTTCCGCTCCTCATTGGGAACTTGGGAGCTCAGTCCGGTGCTCCTGTGTGGGTCTCTGTGACTATCTCCATCCATCACCTGATGAAGGTTCTATGGTGATATGCAAGATAATCATCAGTATGGCTATAGGATAGAGTCATTTCAGGTTCCCTATCCTCAGCTGCCCAAGGAACTAACTCGGGACCTCGCCTTGCATGCAAATGGATGGAAATAGAAAACACTATCCTGAGTGAGGTATCCCAGACCCAAAAAGATGAACATGGGATGTACTCACTCATAATTGGTTTCTAGCCATAAATAATGGTCACAGAGTATATAATTGGTGAACCTAAAGAAGCTAAATTAGAAGGTGAACCCAAGGAAAAACATATAATTATTCTCTTGATTAAGGGAAGTAGACAAAATTGCCGGGGAGAAATTTTGGGATCTTGGGGGGGGGGGAGTATCGGGGTAAGGGGAGAGAAAAGTGAGAAGGGGAGGATGAGGGAAACTTGGGGAAACAGGAGGATTGGGATAAAGGAAGGTTGGATAGGGGAGCACGGAAGCACAATTTTTAGTTAAGGGAGTCACCTTAGGGTTGGCAAGAGACTTGGGAGTGGTTTTATTAACTGCAGAGATCTGTCTCTGCAGTCGTAAAGTTCCTACGCGAACCTCTAGGTTTCTTGAACACTAGCTCTTCCCATCCCTTAATTACTACCACACCGATGGAACTGAGTACAGAAACGTGAGACACTTGGGGTCCTGTCTAAAACAGGCTCTGTGAACCAGATGTGAGCTCACACATCTGCAGTCCCAGCACGTGGGGGGAGGTAGGAACAGAAGGATCACACCGAGTTCAAGGCCAGCCTGGCCTACCTAATGCATTCCAGGCCAACGAGGGTTCTATAGCAAGACCCCCACCTAAGAAAAACAATTGATTGGCTGACTGATTGAAGACGAGCTCTAAAATGACGGCTACAGCTGCTCTTCTCTTGATATTATTGTAAAGGGAATTAACATGTTTTATATAGGCCCCCTTACTCGAGGACAGTAGCTGAGCAATGTCGTCCTCAGAAGCTGTGCAGAAAAGCCTCCTCTCTGCTGGACTCATTGTCTTCCCCCCCATGGCAGCTGCCTGTGCGGTGCTTTCGTCATCCTGCCAAGGCAACGATGGTGTCACAGACGACCCACGCCTGCGCTGCTGAAGCTCTGCTCTTCCATTGGTTGATGGCTCCCACATGTGAGCAAGAATTATCAAACCGTGCAGAGCTCTGAGGGCGGAAAGGTGAATGGTTTGGTTTCTGAGGGAGAGAGGGACTAGGTTTGAAGAACCAATTAAACTTTACCAGATGGGGAAGATGCCTATCCTGAGGTTGGCACACTGTAGGGAGCACACGGGGGGGGGGGGGGGGGCCAGCGGGGGGAAGGGAGGGGGGGGGGGGGGGGGGGGCTGGGGGGGGGAACGCGTGAGAAAGAGAAGGGAGGACGGGGGAGGGCAGTCTGGGAGGAGAGCCTGTGGTACGAAAAGGACAGAAGTAACATCTGAACCTGCAGCAGGTGGCACTCACATGTGAGAGGAGTTCCCACGAGCAGTGCTTAGCTGAGTGACTGAGAGGGAGAAAAAGAAATGGAAACCCTTCAGAACACACAGGAGAGGCTGGAAAGGGAATTTAGAAACCAGGTCTGTGTGCCTCCTTCTTCCTTTATAGGGGCTGTGAAAAGAGACCGTACACTCTGGAGAACAGGGAGCTCTTCTCATTAAGTGTAATTTTAAGGTACTGATTGCAGCCCACTCCTTTTAAAGTGTTCTTTGATGAAGAAAGAGCGTTAAGTCTGAAGGACTCATCCACCAGCAGAAGGACGTGAAAACCTTTCCCGCGGGGCAAACCAAACCCTTCCTCCCCTGCAGACAAAGCACTTTGGTAATGAGCAATAAAGCTGCAGAGCTGGATAAAACCGCCCGGAGTGTTAAGTATTTGATTTGGACAAACACTCCACTCCGCCTTTGTACCCTCAAATCCTTGAATTATGGAGAGCAGGCGCATGGCCCTTGAGGAGGTGAGGAGAGGGCTATCAGTGGTGTTGATACCTCTGTGTTCCCTGCCTCCTGAGATTCTCCTAATAACCCAGTGGATAATTGTGCAGCATGGAGCCTGGGCCCTGCAGTCCCATGCATGTGTGAGATTGGCAGGGGAAAGCCCAGAGAATGACCACTAGCAAGCTAAGCAGTGGGGATGATGCTCAATTTAAAATGAATATTTGGGGAGACCATTTCAACCTAATAGAAATAAAGATTCTGATTTAGTCAGGGTTCTCTAGAGGAACAGAACTGATAGAATGAATGAATGAGTGAATGAATGAATGAAGACAGACAGATAAATAGATAATAGAGACAAATAAAGAGACAGATATGGGATTTATTAGAATAGCTTGGAAACTGGATCTGACTGTTCCATCAATGGCTGCCTCCCAACAGGAAGTCCGAGAATCCAATGGTTGTTCAGTCCACGAAGCTGGATATCTCAGCTGGTGTTCAGAATATACCACAATCCTGAAGACTTGAAATAAAAGGATGAACTTGCCAACAAGAGTGAGAGCAAACTAGCAAAGGGCAAAAGTAGCACCCTTCTTTCACAACCTTTATATGGGCTACCACCAGAGGGTGTGGCCAAGATTTAGGGCAGGTCTTCCCACTTTAAATGATTCAATTAAGAAAATATCTCACAGGTGTGCCTAGCAGCTTGTGTTTTGGTTGATTCCAGATGCAGTGGAACTGACAACCAAAAATAGCCATTACAAGTCCACCCCTTATCAAGCTGACACATGATAATATCTTCTTGTGTCTTAGTTAATTTCAATACTTAGTAACCTTTGGGTATATACCCAACAGCTGGATCGTGAGGTAGATTATTTCCCAATTTTCTGAGAAATTGCCATACTGATTTCCAAAGTGGCTGTACAAGTTTGCTCTCCCAACAGCAATGGATGAATGTTCCCCTTACTCCACATCCTCTCCAGCATAAGCTGTCATCAGTGTTTTTGAACTGGCCATTCTGATTGGTGTAAGATGGAATTACCCAAAGGATGCTCAGTCATACCACAAGGACATATGCTCAGCTATGTTCATAACAGCATTATTCATAATAGCCAGAACCTGGAAACAACCTAGATGCTCCCCAACTGAAGAATGGATAAAGAAAATGATGTGCATTTACACAATGGAGCACTACACAGCTGTAAAAAATAATGACAGCTTGAAATCTGCAGGCAAATGGATGGATCTAGAAAGAACCATATTGAGTGAGGTAACCCTGACACAGAAAGAAAGATAAAATTATGTACTCACTCATAAGTGGTTTTTAGAAATAAAGCAAAGAAAAACCAACCTACAGTCCACAACCCTGGAGAACCTAGACAACAAAGAGGACCTTAAGTGAGACATACATAGATCTACATAGAAAGGAAAAAAAGACAAGATCTGAGTAAATTGGGAGCATGGGGGGGTCATGAAAGAGGGTAGAAGAGGAGGGGGGAGGAGAGAGGAGTGGAGAAAAATGTGTAGCTCAATAAAAACAATTAGAAAGAAAGAAAGAAAAGAATAGCTAGGTCGGGCTGGAGAGATGGCTCAGTGGTTAAGAGCATTGCCTGCTCTTCCAAAGGTCCTGAGTTCAATTCCCGGCAACCACATGGTGGCTCACAACCATCTGTAATGAGGTCTGGTGCCCTCTTCTGGCCTGCAGACATACACACAGACAGAATATTATATAATGAATAAATAAATATAAAAAAAGAAAAAAAAATGTGTTTAAAAAAAAAAGAATAGCTAGGTCATAATTACACCTAACATGATACAACAACCCCAAATACAATCACAAATGCATTATATGTTTAACCAGCTCATAATTATGCCTACCACGGCATAACTATCCCTTGTACAACTATAAACATATTATATATTTTAGAAAAAGTGGCAATATTCCTTGAGGGACATTCTTTAATATTATAAAGCTTAATATGATAACCACTGATATTATATTAATTGATGTTATAGTACATGGTAAAGAACTCGAGAAAAGAAAATGCAAATGTCTGGACAAACACATTCTTAACAAAACATGACAGAAACACTCATGCCGATTATAAGCCTTGTTTCTGCTTCTGGTCCCATTAGCTGGGGCTGCTGACTGCCTTCCTCTACTACCCATGCTGCATTTCCTCCACCCTCAGCATCAGGTTTCAGTTCTCTCCATGGAGTGGTGACCCATACCTTCATTCCTGAAGGGTCTGTGCCCTTTGTCACCCTGCCTGGATTAGGTTTGTAGTTTCCCATTGACTTTGAATCCCAGGACATGGTAGTAGCACCAAGAGACCCCCTAAAGGGTCTCCTGGCCTCCAGACATAACCTTTCTTGCCTCCATTATGGAGAAGCAATTCATTTTTCACTTGGCAATCTGGATCAGTCACTGTTACTCCTTCCTTAACCTGCTGGCATCACAAGCCTAAAGTGGCCAGAAGGAAGTCTGAGTTTCCAGTTCAATGAAATGTTCGTTGTGGCTCTGGGCAGGAGTGTGTCCCACTCTGGAATGAAAACTTCCAGTCCACTAGAATTTAGGGTCAGAGGACCAGAAGAAAACTTTCCTAGTGGGTCACTAAGGGGTGACTGCAAGTGGACCCACTCTCTTGTCCACCCCTCAGTTCCTCACTGTGGGAGAAACTGTAGCATATATGGGATCTTGATTCACAGCATATACTAACTTCTGGAGAACCTGCCCCAGCCCTCCATGCAGACACTTTGACCCTAAAACTGTGCCTTCAAAAGGCCACTCCATTGTCCTCTTGAGCTAGCTGCCTCAAGATAGTGCAGAACAAGGTAAGTCCAGTGGATTCCATGCCATGGCCCAGTGTGGCACTTCTCTAGCTGTGAAGTGAGTTCCTTGGTCAGAAGCAACATTATGTGGACTACCCTAACAGTGGATAAGGTTTCTGTAAGTCCACGATGGTGATCTGGGCAGAGAAAGGAAAAAGCACAACCATGCTTCAGTGAGGATAAAGTGTTGTCCTTACTACAGCAGAAGTGGTCCAATGTAGTCAAGGTTGCTGGCTGGTCACCCCAGGGAATGGTGCCACATGGGCACCTCAGGGTTGGTCTCTGCTGTTTATAGAGCTGGCACTCAGCAGCAGCTGTAGCCAGGTCAGCCTTGGTGAATAGAAGTTCATGTTGGTGAGCTCATGCACATCCTCCATCTCTGCCACCATGGCCACTTGGCTCATGGGCCCACTGGGCAATGACAGGAATGGCTACAGGAAGAATCTGACCGTCCATAGAATGGGTCATCCTATCTACTTGATTACTGAGCTTCTCTTCAGCTGATGTTACCTTCTGATGCGCAGTTACATGGAACACAAGTATCTTCACATCTTGTTCCCAGTTGTAGAGATCTATCCACATACTTCTCTGCCAGTTTCCCAACCACGCTCTTTTCAAGTCCCCACACCACTGAGCTCCAAAAGTTTCACCGAGGTCCTTGAATTTGGTCGGATTTATTTTCCATCCTCTGATGTGACATGCGTTACCAACAAAGTGGTTGCTATTTCCTACTCAGTCCAATAAACATAAAGCCATCAATATAGTGGACCAGGGTGATATGTTGTGAAAGACAGAGACGATCAAGATCCTTCAAACTAAGTTATGACATAAGGTTGAAAAATTGATGTATTCTTCATGTAAAACTGTAAAGGTGTACTGCTGGCCTTGCCAACTGGAAGCAAATTGCTTCTGGTGGTCCTTATGGACAGATACTGAGGAAAAGACATTTTCTAGGTCAATAGCTGGTACCATGTACCAGGAGATGTGTTAATCTGATCAAGTAAGGACACCACATCTGGAACAGCAGCTGCAATTGGAGTCACAACTTGATTAAGTCTCCAGTAGTCAACTGTCATTTTCCACCATTCATTTACCTTCTGCCCTGGCCAGATGGGAGAGCTGGGAGAGTGGCGATTGAGATGTGATGGGAGCTACCACCCCTGCATCTCTCAAGATCTTAGTGGGGCCACTAATTTCCAGAGTTCCTCAGTGGATGCAATATTATATTTTACTCACCGTTTTCCCTGGTAACTCGACGGCTTCCATTTGGCATTTCAGCCATAATAACCCTCATTCCACAGTCAGGGAATCAGTATGGGAGTTTTGTCAACTTCCAAGTCTGTGTATCTACCCCACATATACATTTTGGAACTGTGGAAATAATCGCAGGCAGAGTTTGGGTTTGCAGACCCAGAGTCCCTTGAATGAAGGGATGCCCAGGTTCCACTGAGGAAGGACTTTGACAAAAATCCCTAAGAGTTTTATTGTTTGCCTTTCTCTGGACACTGGCACCCAGTGGACCTACTGTGAGTCGAAGTTCAGCAAAAATTTAGTAACCACCTGGCCTCTGTGAGCACCTGCTTTAACTGGAGGGCCACTGTGCTTCTTGGGACCTCGTGGAGACAGTATCAGTTCTGAACCAGCATTCAATAGACTCGGGAAAGCCTGATTGATTCCTTTCCCCATTGTGCAGTTTCCCTTGCAAAAGCCCATAGGTCCCTCTGGGAAAGGACCGGAGAAAGGCAAAGAGTAAAATTTTTGAGTATTCAGACCCAGAAAGACAATTATGACATGTACTCACTCATAAGTGGTTTTTAAACATAAAGCAAAGAAAACCAGCCTACAAATCACAATCCCAGAGAATTCAGACAACAATGAGGACCCTAAGAGAGACTCACATAGATCTAATCTACATGGGAAGTAGAAAAAAGACAAGATCTCCTGAGGAATTGGGAGCATGGGGACCTTGGTGGGAGGGTTGAAGGGGAAGGGAGAGGCAGGGAGGGGAGCAGAGAAAAACATAGAGGTCAATAAAAATCAATTTAAAAAAAAACAGAAGGACTTACTGATAACTATGGTTCTAAACATTTGATCTATAATTGTCACCCTAAAAGTAAGTTATAAAACAATTATTTATACAAGTTTTAACACATGCAAAAAAATTCTTGGTTATTTTATCAAGGTTCTTCCTCAGGGGAATCTAGTTGTTCTTTTACTCAAGGGGTTCTAGGTCTGCAAACTGGCCCAAGTTTGGAAATTGATTTATGAGCTGAGCTTCCCTCTTGCCATGATCTAATGTGCCTATCTTATTTTTTTTTTAGAATTTTCCCACTTACACAGAGCAAACAAAAATTCAGTAGGCATCTTATCTATTTCATGCTTGGGAACACCATGATTGATTAGCTAGTACCAAAGATCCATACGAGTCATACCAACATAAGAGTCATTTTAATTGTGTTGCCTACATTGCATTGCTTATGCCACCCAAGATGATAACTGTACATCTTTAAAGAAAACCATGTGAACTTCCATATTAAGCCTAGAATCTCCACTCAGTGGGCCTGGATCGATAAACTCAGCCTGATCCAGTTTTATGTTTCTTCCATTATCCTGTGCCTTAAAATCCATTCCCACACATATTCCCCCAGACATCTGCTAGGTAAACTCATTAAGCCCCTTAGTGGTGCAGCATTATCTCCTCATGGACCACACCTTTTATCTCCCCTCTAGGAGCCTGCTTAACCTTAAGTCTGGTCTAGAGGCAACTATTGGTGGGCCCTAGGGGACATCAGTATTGTCTTCCCAGGTAGCTCCTTCAGGGAAAGTCACTTCTGGTCTAGCAGACAATGAGGCAAAGGCAGAAAAGGCAACATTTCAGACTGTGGGGTTGGGGTATATCTTTTGCTGAGGCTGGGGAGACTATTTCCTCAGATGAGATAAACCCTTGAGAATCTGAGGGTTCAAAGTTCTTTTCCATAGTGGGGTCCTCCCACACAGCTCCATCTCAAGCTATAGGGTAAATAACATTCTTTATGCTTACTTTAACTGCCAGCAGCCCCTGAGACTGAGGCTTGAATTTTAGCTGTAATTCAGTCAAGCTTATAATGAGGGCTTTCCTTCTATTTTCCCCAACTTGAGCTTTGAGGCTGCTCAAGAGGAAATTCTCTTCTAGGGCACACTTAGAAACCTGGAATTGTTTATGCAAACCTGAAGCTGGTCAAATTTTATCACCGAGTTCATTTCCTTTATCACTGTATTCTGAGATGCTAGAAATTGGCTAATTTTTATCATGAGCTCATTCTTTTCCTTTGTCAACTTATTCAGAGATGCCAGGAGTAGCCAAACAGCATTGATATCTTTCACAAATTGTCAAAAGTTTATACAGAGAGTCAACAAATACCCTGCTTCTTACAATAGGTGAATCATGATAATCAAATGCATTTGTCTCAATAAGTTTATTAAGTATGGTGATATTTTGCTTGTGCTATAACAAATAAAGCTTGCCTGAGGGTCCGAGTGTGGAGCGAGCCACTAGTTAGTCATAGAGGCCAGGCAGTGGTTGCACACACCTTTAATCCCAGCATTCAAGAGGTAGAAGCAGACAGATCTCTGTGAGTTCATGGCTTCCCTGACCCTGGACTGATCCTGTCTCAAAGAGAAGCAGAGCCAGGTGGTGGTGGCTCACACCTTTAATCCCAGTACTTGGGAGTCACATGCCTTTAATCCCAATATTAGGGAGGTAGAGACAGAAAGGGGTAGGGCTGGGCAGAGAGAGAAATATAAGGCAGGAAGATACAGGCGCTAAAGACGTTCAGTCTGAGGATTTGTAGAGACAGGATACTGCATTCAGTCTGAGGAGTCATGGAGACAGAATCTTGCCCTCTTTGGTCCAAAGAGTCAGTGGAGGTAAAAGGTCTCTCTAGTGGCTGGCTTCTTTACTTATCTGATAATTCAACATTTACCTCAATATCTGACTCTGGGTTTTTATTAGTAATACCAATTGGAATGTGCTGCAGTTCACAGCACAGGTGTTTAGTACTGTCCAAGCTTAGGGGAGAGGCTTTAGTAACTGTAAGTGTCAGCAAATTGGAAAGCCTGTCCCAGATGCTTTAAAAATTCATCCGTATAATGCTTGTTGCTCAAAATCTACTCCTGGTACTAAAATCTGTATTAGTCAGGATTCTGCCGAGAAGCAGAGCTGAGAGAATGAATATGTATATAAACAGAATTTATTAGAGCGGCATGTAAGCTGGGGTCCGACTGTTCCATCAACGGCTGTCTCCCAAGAATCCAATAGTTGTTCAGTCCACGCGGCTGGATATCTCAGTATTCACCTGAGTCCTGAAGAAGCAGGGCCTAATGTCAATGAAGGAATGAACTTGCCAGCCAAAATAAGGACAAGCAGGCAAAGAACGAGAGCTTACTTCTTCTATGTTCTTTGTATAGGTTGCCAGCAGAAAGTGTGACCCAGAGTTAGGGTGGGTCTTCTGGCTTCAAATGAGTCAATCAAATAAATGCCTCACATGTGTACACAGCAGCATGGGTTTGGGCCATTTCCAGATGTAGTCAAGTTGACAATGAGGACTAGCTATCACAGATTCTGACTCTGAGACACGTATCACCTGGTTTTACCCTCGCTTTTTTAAAACTCCCACCGCTGGACCAGCCAGACGACTCGACTCTGTGGGTAAAGGAGCCTGGCGATAAGCCTCAGCTCCTTCAATTCACATGAGAGAAAGAAAGCCCTTACTCAGATAGCTGTCTTCAGACTTCCAAACTCAGGCAGGCAAACACACACACACACATACACACACACACACACACACACACACACACTGCTAAATAGACAACTAAATAAAATGTAAAAACAAATTTAAAACCAACCCTTATAGCTAATAAAGAGACCAGCATGTAGGGCCCTTTCTGCACCAGCATCTCCCTTCCATCCATGTCCCCGTTCCTATTCCAAATGTCACAGAATTCCAGGCTGTCACTCTTCAGCATTGTGGCCATAAGCCTGTATTTTTCATCTTTGTATAAGCCTCTTTCTGTCTTGTTTTTATGGGGGAGGAGGTGGAAGGCTGTCTACTGCCCTGCTAACTTAAGTGATTAGTTCAAATGAGATTAGCGACTTAACACTGCCCTCTTCTGGTTGGTACAGAAACATCGCATCCCTTTTTCTCCTGACTTCAGCCATATTGTCAAGTGGGCAGAATCAATGTCCTGGAGATTGAAATTTAAAATACCCATTAACCCATCTATCAATGGAAAATTTAGAGTTTCCGGAAAACTCGAATCTAGCATTAAGTTCTGATAACTCCTTGTAAAAAGCAGTGAAGGGTTTACCCCACTCCAAATCATTCATTACAAATGGTTCCTTCCAGGTGTATTTGACATATCTGTATATGTAGACTATATGTATATACATACACATTTTATATTTTTATTTACCTATCTCTTGAACATTTTCCCCATATAATGATATAATGTGTGTCTTACTTAGGGTTTCTATTGCTGTGAAGAGACACTATGACCAAGGCAACTCTTATAAGGGAAATATTTAACTGAGGTGATGACTTAAAGCTTCTGAGGTTCAGTCCATTATCATCATGGTAGGACATGGTGCTGTGCAGGCAGACATGGTGCTGGAGCTGAGAGTCCTACATCTTGATGGGCAAGCAAGAGGAAGTGAAGTGAGGCACTGGACATTGTTTGAGCATGTATGAGACCTCAAAGCCCGCATCCATAGCGATACATTTCCTCCAGCAAGGCCACACTTACTTCAACAAGGCCACACCTCCCAATAGTGCCACTCCCTTTGGGGACCATTTCCTTTCAACCTACCACATTCCACTCTCTGGTCCCAAAGGTTTAAGCTATATCATAATGCAAAAATGCATTCAGTCCAATTACAAAAGTCCCCCCAGTCTGTAACAATCTCAAACTTGCTTAGAAGTCTAAAGTTCAGTCTTCTGAGATTCATGCTATCCCTTAAGTATAATCCTCTATAAATCAAAAAAAAAACAGATCACATTCTTCTAACATATAATGGCACGGGATGTCCATTACTGTCCCAAAACATAAGGAAGGGAGCATAGTGAGGAAATAGTGGACCAAAGCAAGACCAAAAACCAGCTGGGCAAACTCCAAATTCTGCATCTCTGTGCCTGATGTCAAAATGCCTTTCAAATCTCCAACTCCTTTCAGCTCTGTTAACTGCAGCACACTTCTTTCTCTTGGGCTGTTTCCAGGCCTGTTAGCAACTTTCCTCTGAAGTATCCCAGCTCTGGGATCTCTGACATTTTGGGGTCTCCAACACAATTCCGGTTTCAACGTCACAGCTTCACACAATGGGCTCTCCGGGTCTCCATTCAGGTCCACCTCTGACATATGCCTGCCTTCAATGGCTTTCCTTAGTCATGGAGAACGTTTCCATTATGCTTTTCTTTTATCTTTGACTCTAAAGTCATAACCATGTGGCTGAAGCTGCCAAGTTCTGCTACTCGCTGGGCCTAGACCATGACCCTAGCGTTTAATTACATCGTCACCGGCTTTTTGTTCTCCATAGCTTCCTTCACTGCCTAAGCTTGGTTGTTCTGAAACTTGCTTTGTAGACCAGCTAGCCCCGAATGCAGAGATCCACCTGTCTCTGCCTTCCAAGTGCAGGATCACACCTGGCTCTAGGCTTTCATTTAGTTCCTTTTCACAAGTTGGAAACCTAGCTGGGTGGGCTCTTGCCCTGCAGCTACCTTTTCCCTCTATTCTGCTCCTCGATCTATTTATCTCCTTGCTCAGCTTTATCCTTTTCATTATAAATATCTATTAGATTTATGACTAATAAGCACAGGGTAGAGTCTTTCCTAGGCTGTTTTGAGATTTCCTCTGCAAAATGGAATTAATACGGAACTCTTCACTTTAGCCTCAGTCACACTCTTCAAACCAGTGCAAAAAGTATTCACATTCTTCACCAAAATATCAGAAGAATGATCGCTAAACCACATAGACATATTCTTCTCCTCTGAAACCTCTTGAGCGAGGCCCCCCACAGTTCAGCAAATCACACTCAGCACCACTGTCTTCCATGCTCCTACTAGGATGGCCCATTAAGCAGACTTAAAGCATTCAACTGCTTTTCCTGTCCACACTCCCAAGGTCCATATCCCTTCAATCAAAAACATGGTCTAGCCCATCACAGCAATACTGTTCCCTGGTACCAACTTCTGTCTCAGTTAGGGTTTCTATTGTTGTGAAGAGACACCCTGACCAAGGCAATGCTTATAAGGAAAAAATTTAATTGAGGTGGTGGTTTTAGGGCTTCAGAGGTTTAGTTCACTGCCATCACGTTGGGAGATGGAGGCACTCAGGCAGACAAGGTGCTGGAGCTGAGAGTCCTACATTTTGATAGGCAGGCAACAGGAAGTGAACTGAGGTGTTGGACATGATTTGAGCATATATGAGACCTCAAAACCCATCCTCACAGTGACACACTTCATCCAACAAGACCACACCTACGTTATACTTCCTAATAGTGCCATTCACTTTGGGGGTCATTTTCTTTCAAACCACCACAATGAATACATCCTCTCATCTTGTGACATCAACTATTTGCTCATTCATTTTTGTTTTATGGTGATATTTCATTGTAATCCCTGTAATGTATTTGACCTGTGCTCTGTCGATAACATTAAGTAGCATCTATTTACGTGAATAAATAATAACTCAATAATCCATAGACAATATAAATTATTTGTGCTAATTGAGATGTCCACTGGTCACCTGGATAGACATTGCCACACACTGAGATACATCCCAGCCACCAACAGATGAGATGCTCTCCCTTAACCCCTGGGCTCAGCTTATTATAAAATGGATTGATCTTTGCCAGTCTCAAATGAGAGTATTTTCTACTAGATTAACTTGAAACTCTCCCATTTACTGAATTAATACTGGGCTTCCCTCCATTTTTATTAGATTGTTAGACTTTTTATAAGAACTCTTTATATATTTTAATATTTTGTATTATTGTATGCCTGGAACAATTTATTGTTTACAGTAAATATAAAACACAAAATAGATCTCTTACACAAACAATGGAAATATTTCAGTTGTGACCTTGTATATCACTTACTGAAAGGACAGTAAGTTAGATCTGTCCAAGTAACACAATATATTACTAAAGTGAATTTTACCTTTTTACCCCTTACCCTGACTACAGTGCTAGAGAATGTATTCAGTGCTAACTGTCTTTCATTCACACCTCTACTGGGTGGTATAGCTTCAACCAGAATGAGTTTCAATTCTTTGTCAAGTTTAACATGTTTTATATTTACAGTGTTATATCATATTCCTGAGTTCTTATCCTGCTATGTGGGTTTGCTTCCCAGGGAACACCAGCTGTGGGCATCTACTGTGTTCTGTGTAAATTGTTCGTCTACATGTCATGTCACATGACCCCTTTTAACTTCCCACGTGTTCTTTCCGTTCACTTTTTCCCAACCCTGCTTCCCGTTCAGTCATCCATGCTCCTGGCAAAGCCAAGACTCCTGTGTCGAGTCTCCATGTTGGCCTCCATGTCTCTGGCTATTTTCTCACTCTCCCTGGGCTCTGCTGGCACAGGGTTGTTTCCTATGAAGTGGCATCTAGGTTGCTTCACCCATTTTATATATATATATATATATATATATATATGTATGTATGTATGTATAAACTGGGAATGCATTGGTTGAAGACTTCTGTCTCCCTTATGAGACGTTTTTCTCATAACCATTTCTTGACCACATCCTTCCACCTGTAGTCATTCTATTTAGTATCTTTGTGTAGAGCCCACACAGGTCCCTTGTAGTTTAATAACCACAGTGTAAAGCTTTGAGGAACAGCTAATATTAATAATAGAATTACATCATTCCCACTTCCCTTTCTTCCTTCAAGACCCCATGGTGACGTGGGCTGAGCCAGCTCAACCTGAGGTTATTGAAGTCATCTCAAGATAAATACCTTGAAAAATACCTTGAGAAAGACATTTTTCAAAAGATGAAAGATGGGGAGTATCAGAAGTAGTGAAAGCTAGAGACCTGGAGAGGGGACAGGTGCAGCACAAATAATAAAACCCCAGAGAAAGATACTGGGTTCAACCTGAAGATCAGAAAAAGCAAAGCTCTTAGCTCTATAAAGTCTTCAGACTGAAAGAGAGCCAGTTCCTTTCTCATCCCGCCTTATATTCCTCTCTAGTGCTGGGATGAAAGGCGTTCACCACCACTGTATGACTGAGTAGTGTGGCTGCTGGGAGTGAGGTGTGTGCCACCACTGCCTGGCCTGCATGGCTGACTAGTGCGGCTGTTTTGTGCTCTGGTCTTCAGGCAAGCTTTATTTATTAAAATACACATGAAACATCACTGCAGATTGGTGCAATGACAAGAGGCTCACTTCTGGTCACCCAGAGAGACCTCCACTGAATGGAGAAGATGGAGATCTGTTCAACCCGAGGTGAAACAGCAAGAGTTTTAGCTCTTCCTAAAGCCTACATATGTGTTAGTCTTTCGGGAGCCCTAACAAAATGCCTGCGATAGCATAAAAGGGAGAGTGGCAGTCGGACCTCCTAAAGGCTCCACCCCTTCCGACCATACCAGCAGCAGGCAAGCAAGCTTTTAACATGTGAGCCCTTTCTAGGCATTCCAGATCCAAATTATTCCAATGAGAATTGCTGATATTCTTGCTCAGTTTTTGTATAAAAAAAATCATAGTTTTAAAATTCTTTCTTTATTTAACAGGGGGAAAATCTGTAGAGCCAGACAGAGCCTAGGATCCCAGCACTTGGGAGACTGAAGCAGGAGGATTATAAATGTGAGCCCAGCTGAGGCTATGCAGTGAGATCCTGTCCAAACAATAAACAACTACAACAAACATATAAGCCATAGAAGTGAAAATAGAAAAGTCCCAAAGAAAAGCCAGTATGCTATACCTTGCTTACATTCTAAATTAGAAGGTATTTGAGAGGCATAGGCCTTTAATCCCAGCAGTGAGAAGACAGACAATAGAACTGCTATGAGTTCAAGGTAGCCTGAACCACAGCAATACTGCACCTCAACACACATACACACACACCACGTATACACACACACACACATATACATATACATATACACACATATACACACATACACACACAAATATACACACATATACACACATACACACACATATATATACAAATTACAAGTCTCCTAAGATTGTCTTGTTGAAGACATTTCTTAAAATGGGACCAATTCCCAGATTCTCAGTCAATTCTGCAAGTCTGGAAACTTTTCTACTTATATGACTAATCTGAACATGAAAATTACGATAGCAGTTTGATGGACAGTCAGAAGATAAAGCAGGCCAGTCTTCCTCGCCAGCGCCTTGTTCCCTGGGAGGTATCAATCAGCGGAACTTTCGCCTGTAACAGATACTTAGAAAGGAAAATCTAAGAAATCCATTTCCCAGCTGGAGGAAGCAGGCAAGCTTCACTCCATCCATTCCAGAAAATATGGGCACCTGGGAACTGAACGTTTCTTTCCAATGGAGCCCAAAGATAATTTTATTAGGAGCGCTGCGTGCTCTGGGGGTGATAGACTGAGCTGTCATCTAACCTATTGCTTCATTTTCATTCTAAAATTACTTCACACTGGACATAACAACCCCATCATTCAATCTATCAACTGGCTGATTACATGAAGTAAGAAAATAATCCTAGCCGGCCTCAGAGGGGTGAGAGTTCAGCTGCCCGAGGGACCGAGATTTCCTGAGAATTTCTTCTAGACTTCAGCCAGGCCAGCCTGCATTCAAACTTCAGTCTGCCCAGGAGAGGCCACCCAGGGCAAAGGAGACGCAGTTCTCCATGAAGCCTGTAACCTAAGATGGAGACACTTAGCCAAAATCAAGCCTTTTTCAAAATGTTTTCCTTGTGGTAGAGCTAATGCTCAGTGATCACTCCTGGGTCAGTCTGTCCTGGAAGGTCCCTGGATGCCAGCAGAGAGCTCTCCTCAGTGTTTTTAAAGCCCAAGTGTACCGGAACAGAAAGTCTATGTTCAGTGTATAAAAATCATACAAATAAAGTTTGTTCAAAAAGAGAAAAAAAAGTACTATGTTTATTTTTGGAAAAAAATGTGACTGATCTGGAGAACTGCTTGTGACAAGATGTTCTACCAGATGGCTCTCTACGCCAGCAGATGCAGGACAGATTGGTGACCCTAGTAGCTGACTCAAGGTGACAAGGACAGCAGTTGATTCTCCCTCGCCAGTTTTGCACCACGAGTTCCGGGAGGGTCTATGGGCGGCTCCCATGAACTCTGCAGATGCTGGAAAGAGAGAAGTGGCTAGGGATTCTTCAGCAGCTCATCCTCATACCTTCCAGCAGTTCCCGTTAGAAACAGAAACCTTGCTCCCCGGAGAATGTCCCTGGTTCTGGCTCTTCCCAAAAAGACTGCCCCATCCCCACCCCCTCCGCCCCCCAACTCCCGGCCACATCTACAGACTCAGTGTCATCCAGTAGTGTGTTCCAATGTCACTTTTCCTACGAAGCGAACATTGGCTCTAACATCAACCCAGAGTTCCGAGCTCTTGAAGAACAGCCAGTCCAGTGAAGCACGGGGTTTCTTACAATCAAATACTGCCTTTGCATTCTAAGAGAAGGGACCATTTTGACAACAGAGAAAAGTCTGTCACAGTGGGTGGGTGCACCCCAAAGAAAAACATAGTCATCCGCCTGGATATGGGAAGTAGACAAGATTGCCGGGCAAAAACTGGGATCTTGGGGGTGAGGTGGCATGGGACTAAGGGGAAGTGGGGTGAGAAGGGGAGGATGCGGGGAGCTTGGGGGAATGGGATGGTTGGGATAATGGAAGGGTGGATACGGGAGCAGAGAAATATATATCCTAATTAAGGGAGCCATCTTAGGGTTGGCAAGAGACTTGACTCTAGAGGGGCTCGCAGGTGTCCAGGGAGATGTCCCCAGCTAGTACCTTGAGCAACTGAGGAGAGGGAACCTGAAATGACCCTATCCTATAGCCGTACTGATGAATACCTTGCATATCACCTTAGAACCTTCATCTGGTGATGGATCGAGATAGAGACAGAGACCCAAGTTGGAGCACCGGACTGAGCTCTTAAGATGCAAATGAGGAGCAGAAGGAGGGAGAACATGAGCAAAAAAGTCAGGACCACAAGGGGAGCGGAGCCACTTTAAACAGAAGGACTACTTGAAAGTCACTTAAATGATGCGGGAAAGGACATGGGAGAATTGCCACTGCAGCCCAGATCCAGGAGCCACGAGAGGCTTTACCAGTTCCACCTGCTCTGAGGAAGTCTGTGCGACCTCAGAACAAGATGGATTTGACAGGCAACTCCCACATCTTCTTAGTCTGAGCCCAGCGGAACACGTGAGGTGAGCATCCCAGTGAGCTCCACTTTACTGTTAGAGAGGATGGCAGAGGCAAGAATGGCCGTGGCTGATCCACAGCTCACCCGCGTGAGCACATCGAGACCCTTACAAATACACCTGACACAGCCCAGACGGATGCCAGGGCTGCTTCGGCACAGCATTAACTCATGGAATAAACGGCTTCCAGCCACTGAAACAGAGCTTTGAGGTAGCACTTGGTGTGGGTGCATACTTGGGTATAGGCCTATGAGTCTCCATCCAGGTCATAGAGCAAAAGAGGAATATTTAAAGAATAGGTGTGAGGCTGGAGAGATGGCACCGACCTCTTGCAGAGGACCTGGGTTCGGTTCCCAGAACCCACATGGTGACTCACAACTGTCTTAACGCTCCAGATGCAGAACATCCAACACCCTCTTCTAGTCTAGCAGCAGGCACACACAAAGCACACATGTGTACATACAGGCAAATACTTAAGTACAAAATAGAGACAAGTAAACATCAAAAATAAAGTAATAGATAAAAATAGAGATTATAGAACGACAGGACAAAAAGACATCTTAATCAAAACTTCTTCTTAAAGTTATATTTGAGCTGTTCCTTGTGGGGGAAAAAACCTGCCCTAAAAAGAAAAAAAAAGAGTTATCTGGACAGACACAGACATCTTCGGTATGATAACCTGAGAGCTATGGCATATGAAATACACTCACATGGTGCAGCTGATGGTGGACACCCCGGGAAGAAACCTAACATGAGATTTAATATCCTCTCTTAGATAACTAAAAAGTCCTGTGGGTTAGGGAAATGCCTCACTTGGCCAAGTCCTTGCCTCAATAATTGGAGAACCTGAGTTCGATCCCTAGAACCTACTTTAAAAAAACGGATGTGATGGTGCACTTATAATCTCTGTATGGGGGAAGCAGAGACAGGCAGATTCCTGATGCTCACTGGCCGGCAGGCTTAGCCTAACTGGTGACCGCCAGGACAATGAGAGACAATGTCTCAAAGCGAACAAGGTGGAAAACTCTGGAGGAATAACACTTGAGGTTGACCTATGGCCTGCACATGTATGCACACTCTTATATATGTGTACACACACACACACACACATTTCTTGCACTTTGTTGTTCATTTTAATTCTTTTTTTTCTTTTTGAGACTTTCATATATGTATACAATGAATTATTATCATATTTACCCATTTTTCTCCTCCAACTCTCCCATATTCTCCCAACACAGCCTCCTACAAACTGCATGTCTTTTTCCTGCTGCTTGTATGTGCGTGCGTATGTGGCCATTCAGTGGAGCAATGGAAACATACTAGTGGGCACATCCTCAAGAAAGAGTAATTCTCTCTTCCCCAGCACTGCCAATAGCTCCTCAGTAAGGGATCCAATCTGGAGATAATCTATGCCATCCATGATGGGATTTGGGCTAGCTTGAACTCGGGCAGGTAGCCACAGCTACTATTAGTTCATAACTGGCACAGCCATGTCATGTACAAAAGAGAGAATTTCATAGCTCTCCTCTCCACCCTTCGGCATTCCTTTCCCCTCCTCCTCTATGATGAGCCTTGGTAGTGGTGGGGTCAATACCGATGTGCTGTTTAGGGTGGAACACTCAGTCTGCTATTCTCAGCACCATAGCAGTGATGCATCTCTTCACTGACTGCTACCTGCTGCAAAAAGAAGCTTCTGTGACCAAGGTTGGGAGCAGCTTATGTCTGACAGCACCAGGAACCGGGTGGGTGGCAGAAATTTGGACCAAATGTTCAAAGACTGGGGAGGGACCTATGACCTGGAGACTCCTGGAGATAAGCAGGCTGGGAAAAGCTGGTATTGAAAATCTGTATTTAACACAGAAACCCTTTAAGGCAAATTATAGAGGTCTGTAGATGAAATGTTGCAGACCCTAGATTACATAGTAGAATAAACCAAGGTTATATGCTACAGCCTAGGCAGCCTAAGAAATAGAATTCATTTTCATAATGCATTTATCTCTTATAAACTATGCCTAATTTCTATATGAGATCAGATTGAAAGCTCTAGAAACTTTCTTCCCAATATTTATTCTCTTTCATACAAACAGCAAATGGTATTTTTTAACTTTTAAGTAAGTAATCACTTATATTTTTAAAAAGCCTAGCCCCATAGTTCATACATAGAATAATATAAGACACAAACATGGAGATTCAGTTGATATATATTTAAAACTGTGTTGAATTTCAACTTGGGAATTTTTCAGATGAGCATCTGGCAGGAAATCAAAGAAAGATTATCTTTTTCTTTTTTTAGTCTAGTTTCAACTTCAAAAAAACATAAGAAACAAAAATGGCTACATCTGTATCTATTTGAGCAAAGTCATTGTTACCACTGTGTTTTGAAAGGTCTCTGGTGAGATGAAAATGTGAAAATACATAACAGGACAGAACCACATCTGAAAATGTATTTTCCATTTTTCCTGAACAAGAGCTCCACAAGTTTTGGTAGCTCTGCCAAGAGAGATAGCAGGTCACCCATGTGAAAGTTCCCCAGGGACAAGGCTTTATTTGGTGGTTCTTTTTAAAGATTACCATTCATCCATCCATCTTCATCATTTGTCTTCCCTTTCACCTGTTTGTTTATCCACTCATCATCTACCCACCCATCCATCAATTATTTAGCCACCCATCTTTTGCTCCTGTTTTGATGCCTCCCTCATTTCTTCTGTGGAGTAGTAAAGCCACCAGTGAGTAGTTTATTTGGAAAACATACTGATTTGGAAGGTATTGCTCTTTGCCCCCAAGAAACACCTTAAATTTGTGATGAACTGCTCAAATATGATAGCTCAAAGTTAAAGGCCCCATGGAAATATGATATAAGAGTAATGAATCACTACCTACACCCATTTAAGGATATGTGAGCTATCCAATCGCTACATAGAGCTGCATGTCATTCTGAAGTTTCTCGTTTCTGTGGCTACACATTATTAACAGAGATCCTCTGCTCTCAAGAGATCCTTTCAACCTGTATTTCAATCAACTAAATTAGAGGAAGAAAATTAGGAGAAAACAGCGGGAAATCATTTGTTGATATAGGAAATCACACACACACACACACACATCTACCAAATTACTATTGATTCATCTTCAGTTATTCCATCTTGGTTAGATCAACTATTAAGTAAAGCCACCAAAGCATAAGGAAATTACAGGCCTGCTGCCCTGTGTATGAAAAGGGCGTGGTGAGCTGTGTGGTGGTGGCACATGCATTAATTAATCCCAACACTCGGGAGGCAGAGGCAGGTGGATCTCTGTGAGTTCAAGGCCAGCCTGGTCTACAAGAGCTAGTTCCAGAACAGGCTCCAGAGCTACAGAGAAAACCTGTCTTGTAAAACAAAAAAAAAATAGAAAAAGAAAAAGAAAGAAAGGAAGAAAGAAAGAGAGAGAGAGAGAGAAAGAAAGAAAAGAACGAGAGAGAGAAAGGAAGGAAGGAAGGAAGGAAGGAAGGAAGGAAGGAAGGAAGGAAGGGTGACATGGCGGCTGATAACAGTGCCATGATCATGTAAGGTCGGGTGTTGGTTGGTACTCCTCATGCCTACCTCGGGTACTTGTGACACTGTGAATGTTTGGGGCTGATGGAGACAGCACTTCTTTCATAGCAAGTCTCAGATGAAAATGGCAACAATTTTCAGGGTAATAATCAGAAACGATAGCCCTACTTCCTGGAGAATACTTGATACTTCTAAACACAGAAGCTTCTCTCTTTATGGGAAACTCCTAAATTGGTTTTGAAAACAGATACTATTTCTTGCTTGGGGTTTTGTTTGTTTGTTTTTCAAGACAAGGTTTCTCTGTATAACTGCCCTGGCTGTCCTGGCACTCTTCTGTAGACCAGGCTGGCCTCGAACTCACAGAGATCCGCCTGCCTCTGCCTCCCGAGTGCTGGGATTAAAGGCGTGAGCCACAACCACTCAGCTAATATTCTTGAGATACTACAAAAAAATTAAAATTCAAAATACAGAGCAATGCAGGTTTAACCTTAATTAAGCAGAAGTGTAAGGACGGTTATATAAACAAGGTTTATCTCATTTTTACACCTCTTTTACTTTAGTCAAATTGTGAGAACAGAGAAAAATGGACAGAAGGTGCTCACGCTCCCCCTTGGGTATGCTGTTCATCCAATGGACATAGAAAAAAAAAACAGCATTCTTGCCCCTGGATCCACAGCGTTCAGTTCTGAAAGTCACAG
>JABTXL010000002.1:48164305-48177507 GCA_025134845.1 Neodon shergylaensis | reverse complement strand
ATAAAAATATTTAGATGTGAAAATCATAATGCAATTCAGTCTTCTGAATGCCTTTGGCTAAAACTCTGCACAAGATGCTCCAAGAGACAGAGAGGGGCTGGGAGAAGACGGAGGATTAAGAGATGAGAGAAGACTGAAAAGGAGCTTGGAGGCTTGCCGGTGATTGCTTTTCCAAGAGCCCCCGTGGCACCAGGGTTTCCAGGCAATTAGAAAGTGCGAGCATGATGCTTTTCATTAGAGGAAGCTTAAAACCAAGCAAGCTTGTGTCATGATTCCAGATGGGGAGATGATGGCACCCCCAACACGCATGCTTCCCAAATGACTTTACTGTGTTCTTCATGTTTGGGTCCCAGCCTCTGTCTGCTCTCACCTTCTCCATTCTCCCTCCATGCTCGGTGCTCTTCTCCCGCCCCCTCCCTCACTCTGCGTTTTCCAAGCTTGTGCTCTACTCTACACTCTCAAGTTACATTCTGTGCTACATCCACACACGAGGAGGGAACGAGCCTCTGCAGAGTCTCCTCTTCGTACCAACTGAAGCCAAAACTGTTTTCTGCAACTTGTTTCTGAGCTCACTGGGAATTCGTTCTTCTGCCAGATACCCTTCTGCTCCACAGACTTTTCCTAATTCATCTTTACAAAAATGAAGGTAAAGCCATGATCATTGTAATTTTCATCAAGGCCAGTGGTGGGGGGCGCAGGGAGAATTAGTGACACTTCTGTGCCAGGAAAGGTTTCTTCTAGCCTTTGGAAGTGTCTCCTGGCTTAGGACTGTAAGCACAAAGCAGACATGAGCTTTTCTATAGAAAGTGACATGGGATAAGCAATGCCAGGGCTGTGGTGAGTCTTTAGCCCTAACACAGAACACTGTGCTCCCAGATGAAGAGCCCCCAGGCAATACTCAACTTCTCGGTTGAGTTCCGCTGAATCACATGCCTTGAAACATACGAATCCTCAGGATTTATCATTATTTCAGATAGATTTACCACATGGGGTTCTGGCACTAGAGAGGGAAGAAATGGGGAAAGGGGGCCGACTGTTGAGAGGGATGGTAAGATGCGAAGGATTTGATGCTTGCAATCCAGTATTCTGTCTAACACGAGAATCTCAAAGGCTGCCTCCCACCAAAGGCCATCATTTAAGTAAAGGAAACCAATCCACTTTGGGGAGAAACTGTGGATCTTACCGTTTCTACTGCTGGGTTAAAACGCCAAAAGCAACTTGGGGGGGAAAAAGGATTTATCTCAGCTTACAATTCCACAGCACCAGGAAAGCCAGGGTAGCAACTCAAGCTGGGCAGGAGCCTGGAGGGAGGAGCTGACGCACAACCATGGAGGGAGCTGAACTGGTGTGATCCCTACAGCTTACTCGGCCTGCTTTCTTATAGAACTCAAGACCATCATCCCAAAGATGGCACTACCCACACAGTCTGCCTGCCACTTCAGTCTCTATAAGCACAGTGTCTCCTTTCCTACCTATACTGTCTCCTTCTGCTTCTTGCTTTAAGAACCCAGAGCAGCATTCAGTGTACCACTCAGATAATCCCAGCCTTTACACCATAACCTTAAGATAATGTTCATAAGTTCCCTTGATTAGGATACAAACATATCTTTTGGAGACCCCCCCATTTAGTCATAGCAACATAACCAATACATATACAAAAAAATTCAAGCCATTATAGGAGCAATGCAGAAGGAAGGAAAGAAAGAAGGAAGGAGGGAGGGAGGGAGGGAGGGAGAGAGGGAAGGAGGGAAGGAGGAGGGGGGAGGGAAGGAGGGAGGGAAGGGGGGAGATAGAGAGGAAAGGAGGGAAGAGGAGAGGGAGGGAGGAAAGAGGGAGAGAAGGAAGAAGGGAGAAGCAGTAAGACTTGATCAGAGTGACATGGGTGTGGGTGTATACGTACTTGTATGTTTATGTGTGTATACATGTTGCTAGGGACTGAACTTAGAGCTTCACACATGCTAGCAAGCCTGTTACCACTGAACTGTAGTCCTATAAAGGCTACCATTTTTATTAAAGGCGCATGAGGTTATATACAAGAGGAAAGATGGTGAGGGTGTGGAAAGGGCAAGACCCAAGGCCTGAGTAACTAACCAGCCTCAAGTGGGGTCTGCACAGATCCTCCTAGAGGCAGGAGCTCAGAGTACATGGGAGCAGAGGAAGAGTTGGTAGTTCTAAAGTAAGACAGAAAGCATTCCCATCCAATGGCTTCTATTGTCTCTGGGTGCTCAGAAGCCAAGCCACACGCTGAGAATGAGGACATCAGAGGAAGGTAGCTTGAGAAAACGTGGAACATCCTCCAGACAGTGAACAGCTGAAATCAGCAGTGAATTGTCTCTTGAACTTTCTCCAACAGTATGATTCCATACAATCCATACAAGCACAATGCAGATTGCTCATGGAGCCTCATGTCTTCTAGTAGCCATACTGAAAGCTTTCTTTTAAAGGTACACTTAATTATATAACATCTGTGTGCAGTCTGTGTGTGTGGTATCTTTCTATAGTATGGAGGTATGTGCATGTGGATGCAGGCTCATATGGATGCAGGCTCACTTGGATACAGGCTCACGCAGATGCAGGCTCACATGGATGCAAGCACATGAGGATGCAGGCGCACGCGGATGCAGAGGCCAAAGAAGGACATGAAGTGTTTCCCTTAATCACTTCCTATCTTCTTTTCTGAGACAGGGTCTCTCACTGACCCTGAAGCTTACTGTTGCGGCTGGGCTGGCTGCCAGGAAGCTCCGAAAATCAGCCTGTCACTGCTCCTCATGGACTGGCTTTCATGTGGGTATTTGGAGATTTGAACATCAGTCCTCTGGCTTTCAGAGCAAGGGTTCTTATACCTAGCTCCTCTGCAAACCCGTTTTATTCAACATGCAATTAGTCATAAGATATACTCAGGTATTTTAAGTCCCTTCTGCTAGCAGCAAAAGCACTGGGGGCTCCTGGAAAAGAACAAAGGGACCTGGCTGCGTGTACAGCGAATGTACATGTAGAGACGTGTACAGGTGAATGATCATAAATACTGACAGTAGAGAAGACTCAAAATCTCAGAGCTAGGTGGGCAGGTGTAAAACGACATCAAGGACCAAAGGACTTTCAGAACTTGTCACTATGCCACAGACCCAGAGATGTAGGGTTCCCGCCCTCAGAAGGCTGATCTCAGCGGCAGATGTGCCAATCAGCCAGACTGTTAAGACAGCGTGTGATAAGCCTCAGAACTGTAGCGTGAACTGTGCTCCAAGCCAGTTAAGACAGGAGGAGGTCTTTTCCAGAAGGGTGACCCAGAGGTTCCAAGGAAAGAGAAGGTCAGTCAGGTACCAAAGAATGAGCGGCATTGTAATCGTCTCTGGGAGCCATGGTACAAAGTGAAGGGGGAAATCACAAGCTCAGAGAGAAAAACCAAAAATATCCAATATGTATTGGAATAAGAGTCAAAAATAACTATGTTCATCAAGAAAATGATTAACTGAAATGGAGTAGGCTGCTTGTCTTTAAAGAGGAGTTGGAGTTGGCTTATTTGGTAGAGAACTTATCTAGCGCACACCTCACCATTCCTTTCTTGGTCATCCCCAAGATCACACAAGACACAATAACAAAGACATCACAGTACAAAATTCTAAGACTTAAAATATCCCACAGCCGTCCAAATTCAGACACTTTAAAAATTGTCTCTGTAAAAAATATCTAGTCTTTTACAATTCAAAAATCTCTTCCCAGCACTCGGGAGGCAGAGGCAGACGGATCTCTGTGAGTTCGAGACCAGCCTGGTCTACAGAGCTAGTTCCAGGACAGGCTCCAAAGCCGCAGAGAAACCCTGTCTCGAAAAACAAAAAAAAAAAAACAAAAAAAACAAAAAAAAAATCTCCACAAGCCTCTAAAAAAATCTCTGTTTTAAAAGCTTAAAGTCTCTTGACCCTGGACTCCTGTAAAATCAAAAATAAACCAAAGACTTTCTTACCTCAAGAGGGAAGAACCAGGGTACAGCCAAAATCTAAACAAAGCAAAACCAAACTCCAGCAGCGTAAATAATTCGATGCCCCGTGTCTAGGATCCCTTCACGATCTTCTGGGATCCCCCAAAGAGTTTGGGTCAGTTTTCCAGCTGGTCTGCTTTCTGAAGCACACACAGCTTGACTTCTACATTCCAGCACACTCCACTCCATGGCTGCTGCTGTTCTTGGGAGGTATCCCACGATACCGGCATCTGCTGCAACTGGGCTACACTTTCAACAATAGTCTCTTCTGGGCTGTTTTCACGGTGTCAAGCCTCAACTTCTCATCATGGCCCCTTTAACCCTGGGGCTCTCATCACTACTGAGGTTACATCTTCATCAATAGCCTATCCTGGCCCCTCCTAGTGCTCACCATGACCCCTTCATGCCTTTAAAGCCAGTGCCACCTGGGAGACTCTTACACAGGATCAAGTTTGGTTGCCAGAACAAGTCACAACCTAGGTCACTTCAGAACACTTTCAGAAAACACTTCCTAGAAGACTTCACCTCAGCAATGCTGGTGTCTTCTTAATCACAGCTAATTCTTCAGCCCCCGCTGATGGACATCAATGGTCCCAGCAAAGTAGTGATTCTGTTCTCTTGTCAATCACAGCTGATTATTCAGCCTCAGCTGACCAGACACCAGATTCTTCAGGCAAAAGGTCTGGGAGAATCTCTGCTTCCTCTGACACTCCACGAGCCAGGCCTCCATCATTTGCATTGCTTTCAACATCCTCCATCTCCTGCAGCTCAATAAGTTCTCAACACTCAATTACTTTACTATCCCAAAGATTCCAAAGTCTTTCCACAGCCTCTTCATAGCAGCATGGCCAGGTCTGTCACAGCAGTACCCCACAATCCTGGTACCAAGTTTTTGTTTTGTTTTGTTCTTGTTGTTGTTGTTTTGATTTTCGAGACAGAGTTTCTCTGTAGCTTTTTGGTTCCTGTCCTGGAACTAGCTCTTGTAGACCAGGCTGACCTCGAACTCACAGAGATCCGCCTGCCTCTGCCTCCCGAGTACTGGGATTAAAGGTGTGCACCACCACCGCCCAGCCCTGGTACCAAGTTCTGTCAGGGTTTCTACTGCTGTGGTGAAACATCTTGGCCAAAGCAGCTCATGGAGGAAAGGGTTTGTCTGGCTTTCCTCTCAAGTTGCTTAGAGAGCACTTCCACCTGGGCGAGTGATTCCAGGTTCTATAGCCTTAACAAGCCGCGAGGAGCAAGCAATAAGCAGCACTCCTCCATGGCCTCTGCATCAACTCGTACTTCCAAGACCCTGTGCTGCTTGAATTCTTGACCTGATTTCCCTGGATAATGTATAGTGATGTGGAAGTGTAAGACAAATAAACCCTTTCCTACCCAAGTTGCATTGGTTAGAGTGTTTCATCACAGCGATAGTAACCCTAACTAGGACACCCATCAATCACTAATTAAGAAAATGTCCTACAGGCTCGCCTACCGCCCAATCTTATGGAAGCATTTTCTCAGTTGAGGTTTCCTCCTCTCAGATGACAACAGTTTGTATCAAGTTGACATAAAACTAGCCAGAACATACCCTGGACATATACCCAAAGGATTCCACACCTTATTACAGAGACATTTTCTCATCTACGTTCATTGCTACTCTATTTTAATAGTCAGACATTGGAAACAGCCTGGATGTCTATCAACGATTAATGGACAATGAAACATGGTATGTTTGCACATTAGAATATTAGCCAGCTGTTTAAAAAATCATGGAATTCACAGGTAGATTAATAGAGCTAGAAAAAATCATCCTGATTGAGTTAACCCACACTCCAAATGAAAAATATGGTATGTATTCATTTACATGTGGATGTTAACTTTTTTAAATTATGTTTAAAAAAAAATACCAATCCAAGTTCCCACTCCCTCCCCTCTTCCCCTTCCCTCCACACACCCTCCCATCCACCCCCATCTAATCCTCAGAGAGGATAAGGCACATTGCCTTGTGGAAAGTCCAAGGCCCTCCCTACTATATCTAGGCTGAGCAAGGTATACATCCAAAGAGAATAGGATCCCAAAAAGCCAGTACATGCAGTAGGGATAAGTAGATGTTAACTATTAAGCCTTCAATAGGCATGCTACAAACCCTATAACCTCAGAGGTTAATTACATAGTAAGGAACTAGTGAGAAGGGAAGGATCTCCCAAGAAAGAGGAAATAGAATATATAGTTAGGAGTGTCTTAGTGTCTTAGGGTTTTATTGCTGTGAGGAGACACCATGACCATAGCAACTCTTACAAAGAAAACCATCTAGCTGGGGCTGGCTTACAATTCAGAGCTTTAGTCCATTATCATCACGGCAGGAAGCATGGGAGCATGCAGGCAAACATGGCACTGGAGATGGAACTGAGAGCTCTACAACCAGATCTTCAGGCAGCAGAAAATGAATTGGCTTGAGATTCTTTTTTTTTTTTTTTTTGGTTTTTCGAGACAGGGTTTCTCTGTGGTTTTGGAGCCTGTCCTGGAACTAGCTCTTGTAGACCAGGCTGGTCTCGAACTCACAGAGATCTGCCTGCCTCTGCCTCCCGAGTGCTGGGATTAAAGGCGTGCACAACCGCCCGGCTGGCTTGAGATTCTGACACCTCAAAGCCCATCCCTTAGTGTGCACTTCCTCCAACAAAGCCACACCTACTCGAACAAGACCACACTTCCTAATAGTGCCACTCCCTATGAGCCTATAGGGGCCATTTTCTTTCGAACCAGAGCATGGTGAGATGGAGGAGGCTGGAATGAAGGGATTAAACAGAGCAGGGAAGGGAAGAAGGAAATAAAGAAGGCCATACGGGGAAAGACAGCTAATACTAGAGGCCATTTGAGGGGGAAGCATATGGAAAATTACTAGAGTAGAAGCTTCTTAAAATAAATACATATATGAAAGAAATCTAAATGGAGTCGCCAAATAATAGTGGTGTAGGGGGAAGCCCCAACTAGACATTACTCATCACCAAGTGAAAGGTGCCAGGAGTGGGTTACATTTAATTGAGTTGTTGGCCAAAACGGTTCCTGTAGACTCCCAAACAACTCAAGCTGCTGTCAAATCTATTGGCTGCTCTTCGCAAACAGGCCCTGTTGATGAAGACAACACTTCCATATCTCACTGAACATGGAGAAGTAGAACCAGTGCCTACCTAGAGTCTTCACCCCTACTGACTAGTGTCCAACGCAGCTGCACATCCTGCAGTCCACAATGGTGACCTAACTACGTGGTGTGTCGGTGCAGTAGTGGCACAAAAGATGGGACAGCAACCAACCGGTATCTGAGTAGATGTAAGGGGGGCCAGGAACCTAAGGCAAATCGAACACTACCGCTCTGCTGAAGGAACATAGCAATAACATGACTCCTAGCAACATTTTGCTGTAACCATAGATCAGTGTCTAGTTCAGCCACCATCAGAGACGCCTCCTTCTGTAGGAGAAGGAGACTAATACAGAGACACACAACTAGAGAATGTGCAGAGAGTAAGAGACTTCGGAACACTTGGTCCTAAGTGGCATGTCTTCATCAAACCTCTCCACTCAGGTTTTGGGGAAATATGAGGAAGAGGAGAGGGAAAGATTTTTAAGAACTCAGAGAACGAATGACTCCCAGGAAAGGGAGTCTTCCAGACACAACAGGACTGACCACATAAGAACACACACAGGCTGTGGCAGTATTCAGAGTTTCTATACAGGTCCAAGTCAGATGGGTCCCAACACTGAGAGAGGGAAGTGGGCAGAAGATCACATTTCTAAGAAGCTTTCTTCAATTGACAATCTCTAACAAAGGAAAAATTGGCTTTCTCCCATGGACCCTCATTGATACAAACACATTTAATGGCAGCTTCCATGTCTAGCAGTAAATGGCCACACGAAACAAACTCAGTGGTATTTTTAGAGATTCTTTGCCTCAGATGTTTTGTTTGGGCTTTTTTTTAAATCTTATTGGCCTTTTGCTTATATAATATGGTTTAGGGTTTTATGTTTTATCTGGGAGGAGACGGGGGAGGGGAAACAGTGACAGGAATCTGTTGTATGAAAACAATATTTTCAATAAAAGAGGCTTTGCTTATCACTAACACTCAGTTTAGACAGATACACCTCGCAATACAGACCCAGTTATTAATTCTTTTTAAAGCAAGCCATTCATATCCACTGTGATCTTCCCCCTCGTAACCTGGTGCTGTTTCCACAATAGACCCAGCAAGGCCCTTCTTAGCTCCAGAGGTAGCCATCACTAAACAACAGGAAGCATGTGTAGATGACTGTTGCTAAGAAATAACCATGAAACCACCTTCTGTCTCCAGACTCCAATGGCGGATCACACAAGGGGAAGTGCTAGAGCACCCACTCCCTCCTTCCTCTTGCGGCGCTTTCCTGTCTCCTCTGGAATTTTTAAAAGCAGTAAGAGAAGTTGGATGGTTCCATGATGAGACTTTAATCATATGTACTTATATTTACATGTCATATAAGCTTGGTGGCCGTAGTTTATCATTTCAAATGTACAGATCAGCACACGGTGGTGCAAGGTTTAGAAGTAGCACTTCCTGCACAGTGAAGAATGACAAATGTCAGGGCTGGACCCACAATGCTGATACCTGTTGTTCTACAGCTAAAGAGCACCGGCACTGCCTATCATGAAGTGCCCAGCAAACAGAAAGTGTCAGTTACTAAATGTCCCATTCATTCCCCATAATGTGACGAGCGCCATGGTCCTTCTACTATACACATCCGCATTGAGCCTTATCGCCCACAATAATACAAATATAGACCCAAATATCATTCCGTCAAACCCAATGCTTACTATGGTTAATAAATATATACATATATGTACAATCCGATTAGCTCCACAGAGAGAAATATATTTCAGTCAGAAAATCAGCAGTAAGTCAACATACTTAAAAAATACGCACTACAACTTTAAAAATATGTGCACATGCTGTCATGCTGAAGGCTACAGGCGCGCGCATGGTCAGACTTAGACATGAAATATCAAGTCTTTTTGGGAGCATAAACACCCATCACGGCTAATTGTTTAGGAAGGCAAAGGATCCAGGTCTCTCAGCATGGCCAGCTGTAGACTGGCTGTCTCTCACACTCACACATCTGGGAGATTCTGTAAGATCTGTCTCAAGGAAGCACAGGCAACCACATGGGCATCCGACGGGAGATTAGCAAGTGACTGGATCAACTTCTTCACTATGGTCTTCAGACACTGGTGCGCGGCATTCAAGTCTCTGTCGAACTGTTGTCCTTCAATCTGTAGAGCCAGGTGACTGCAGATGTTTCGGAACTCAACACTGTCCTGAAATGAACAGCAAACAGGCGAGACATTAGATAGATGATTTCTCAGAGAACTACCACTCCATTCTTAGTTAGAGGAGGGTGGTTTAACCAAAACTGACCCAACCCCAAATCCCGATCCATGAGATTGCACCGCGCCCAGTCAAATGAACTGAGCAGCGATGGGCAGAGGGACAACACCCAGTCAAGTGACCTGGTCAGGTACAGGTGACCAATGAATTCACTGGTCCCACTGCTACTGGACCAGAAGAGAGAAACTCACTTTGATTGGGATTACTTGGGAACATTTTTGTAACCTTTAGGACAAAGTACTAAGGAAGATGTCTCCAAAGCCAAAAGGTTCTAGATGAAGGAGATTAAAAGTGACTGACTCTAATGACCTTTCTTGACTATATGGACCCAGGTACACTCGAACAGGGATCTCCAGGATCGCTCATCTAGCTGAGTTAATGAACGGCCATTTTTACTGTAGCTAGCTGAAGCCCAATTTCTGCTATTGTTCCTAAAAGAGCTGTGACAAATACACAAATAGCCTGTCTTCTTGCTGTTCGGTGTTTACCATGCTCAAGATTCTACTGTAGGGTTTACAATGCAATGGACATGGCCTCCAGAAATGGCCAGTCTGGGCTTCACAGAGAGACCCCTATCTCAAAAGAAACCTAAGAGCCCAAACTGGTAAATCATGCAACAAAATAAGTCATGCAGCATAAACTATACAGATTGGAAAAGACTGGTTTGAATCAATGGAAAAAAATCAAATAGACGCTGTCTGAAACACATAGGGAATGTTTTGTGGAATCGGATGCCAGCATGTCATCATGGAGCATATGGTAACACATCTGGAAGTCTGTATCATACCAAAATCACAGTTCAAGCCGAGAGAAATCAGTGGGGCAGCTTATCTTCTCAAACACACGTGACTTTAAACAGCACTTCTAAATAATTCATAGGTTTAAACACCCCCCCAAAAAAGAACTTTGAAAATACTCTGTGTAGAACAGGCACAGTAACACTATCAAAATTGTGGAAAGGAGAATGATATGAAGACTTACATGCCTATATGCAAAAGAAAAAAATGATAGAACATTCCTAAGCGAAGAATTAAACCCAACAGCTTGGTGGAAAAAGCATAAAATGCCACCCCACCCCCTACCAATGGAAAAAAGGGCTGAGAGTTAATGGCAAGGTTAGGGAGTGGGTGATTTGAATGAGAATGGCCCCTAAGATCATATAATGGAAAACCTGGTCCCTAGTTGGTGGAACTGTTTGGGAAGGATGAGGAGGTGTGGCTTTGTTGGAAGTGTGTCACTGGGGGTGGGCTTTGAGGTTTCAAAAGGCCACACCATTTCCAGTTAGCTCTTCTTCTCTCTGCCTCATCATTGCCTCAATGTGTAAGCTCTCAGTTACTGCTCCAGCACCATGCCTGCCTGCCTGTTGCCATGCTCCCTACTGTGGTGGTCATGGACTCACCCCTAACTGTAAGTCCCCAATAAATTCTTTCTTTTATAAGTTTCTTCCTAATGCTGTATAGAAGAGTAAACTATTTTCTTCCAAAGAGAGCACTTAAGAAAGAAGGATTTGGGTTTCTGCTTATTTTTCAGCATTTCCTAAGAAACAAAACAAGTAGAATTTACTGCAGTGCAGAGGGCCAATGTGAGAGCCTGGAGCTGAGGCAGGAGAGTGTACTGTTGTCCCTGGATACCAGTATGCATAAACACAGCACTTGTCTTAATTACCTGCTAAGTATTTTTGCCTTTCTACCTTGTCTCTGCCAAGAAGGTGCCAGGGTCTTCCAGGATCATCTTCCTACAGTTGATGGGGCAACCCACACTGCAGAATCATATTGCTTAGAATAAGAAAGTCACCATGGGCTGTTTCCCCTAAATTTTCATCAAGGGAAACTGTCCAGTTACTCTACAGAAGGAATCCCATCTAAGTACAAAGTGGAAGGATCAAAGAAGACATGCTATGGGAATGGCCGAGACCTGTGCTGATGTGTCCCTGTTCACCCCAACCAAGATTAAAATGCCTTGGGCTGGAGAGATGGCTCAGTGGTTAAGAGCATTGCCTGCTCTTCCAAAGGTGCTGAGTTCAATTCCAGGCAAACAAATGGTGGCTCACAACCATTTGTAATGAGGTCTGGTGCCCTCTTCTGGCCTGCAGATATACATACAGACAGAAAATTGTATACATAATAAATAAATATTTAAAAAAAAAGATTAAAATGCCTTGAAAAATAAACCCAGCTGGGTGGTGGTGGCACACGCCTTTAATCCCAGCACTCTGTAAATTCACAGCCAACCTAGTCTGCAGAGGGAGCTCCGGGAAAGCCAGAACTGTTGCACAAAAAAACAAGAATAAATGAAAAGAAAAAAATAGAAGATAAACCCATGGGTCTGAAAGCTGAAACTGACTGCACATTTACTTATGTAAAGACTCAAAAAGGGCATCTTTGGGGGAAATTATAAAAGTCTATAGTTGGTTTCCAAGGGCCTGGGTAAACTTGAGGCTTATGGTGAGCTTTGCAAGGTCGCGTTTATTTTATTATCTTAGTATAGTCTTTCCTTATAGTCCTTTCTAAAATACAGAAACAGTCAATGAAGACAAATGATTAGGAGTTGGCTTCCCACATGACTCTTACTCTGGCTGGGAGTTGAAGATGGTGGAATACAACAGGTGATTTCTTCCTTTCTAGAACTAAGTGCCAACTCTGAATACACCAATCACTGTCTTCAATCAGCTTAGCTCTGCTCCTGCTTGGGAAGACCGGAATCCCAAGACACAAGGTCAAGGCTCATTAAATGCTTTGTGGCTTTCAGTAGAAACACACAAGATCAATACTGGCCATGATCTCACTCTCGGTGCCTTCCATTCGATGACAAACCATAGTCTCCTGTGACTGTTACACGGGAAGTCCCAGGCACTCCCAGAAATGATGCAATATCCTGCAGCTCTTTGAGCACTTTGCCAGAGTCAGAACAAGACACCCGAGCCACCGAAAACAGTTTGGGGAGCATCTAAAATGCTTTGTAATTCAGACTCTGCCTATGAGATGCGTTGACGGCTACAGCGGTCCAAACTGAAGGCACCATGTTAAAGATTCCCCTCCCATGTCTTAACTAAATCTAACCCTGTTTAGCTCAGCTAATAAAGCAGCAAATTTATTTTAAATGTGCATCAAGCTATGTGACATGACTACACTGGAGAAAGTCACGGAGACATGTTTCCCTGTCTCTGAAGAACCAACAAAGCAGCGAGGAGAACGGGCACGCGAGCATCTGTCCAAACATCGCATCTGTCCAAACATCCGATGAAAACTGAGAAGCTCCGTAGTGAGAGGAGGAAGCCCTGGGTGAGTGTGTATTTTGACATGGGCATGGCCCACAACACACACACATGCAATAGTTCAGCGGGAAAGGAAGATATTTGGGTTCATTGGCCTCAGTTTTCCCAGAGGATGAGGAAGATCTAGATAAAGACACCCGGAAAATGGTAGAATGTGCTTAGGACCTTACGTCACCTTTAAAAATGCCTAAAGGATTACCGAGTATGAGTGGCCACTGTACTGAACAAAACACCACAATCTCAGTGCCGGTGGCATTAGGATTCTTGTTCCTGAGAACATCACCCCTAACCTGACTCACACCGAAACCCAGCCACCAGTGGCTGATCTCTCTAGTATTCTAGGCTGCCAAGCAGTCCTTTTCCCTTCTCAGTCCCAAGTGTCCAGAATCACTTTTGTCCTTCTTCCAAACTGAACCTCACTGCTGCCAGCCTCATTGATGCTTGTAGTTTAAATCACACAGCCTCCCCCCCCCCCAGCATCTCCCAATGTGGAAAGCACACAGTCATTGAGAGAGAGAGAGAGAGAGAGAGAGAGAGAGAGAGAGAGAGAGAGAGA